>JAOSBN010000177.1:13496897-13542766 GCA_027563595.1 Erythroxylum suave
ACCCTATTCGATAACTTATATAATTTCTTATGCTATTTCTAATACACATCATTCTGATTGCTTTGTAATAAAAGATATTATAGATTTTCCTTATTTATTTAATGAAGTTTGTCAGATACAAATGCCGACTTTACCAAAGAGAGAAGAAATTGAATCTAGACCTTTAGATTTAAATTTACAAGATAAACCGTTAATGATATCTAATAATGTCCCTCCTAGATTATCTTTTACTAATAACAGTGTTATTAGTCATCCCTTGACTAGACAATTAAGCTCTAATAGATATAATAATTTAATCTTAGCTAAAGAAGACAGTTTAAAAAATTATAAACTAAAAGGAGAATTCTATAATGGAACAACTTTTGTTCCAATAAATATACTAATAGATACAGGTGCAAATGGAAATTATATTAATTATAAATTGTGTACAGGATTACAAAAATATAAACTAGATGAAGTACATCAATATACAAATTTCAATGGTGAATTACATTCGATAGATGAAGCTATTGAAACCTTAATAAGGTTTGGACAAGATATAATACCTATAAGATTATTAATAGAAAATGAAGGATTTAATAGTTCGCTAGAAATAATGTTAGGAATAACATTCCTTGAGTATGTTAAACCTTATCAGATAACTACATATGGATTAAAGATAACTTATAATGGAAAATTAATATATATACCGAAATGACAAGCCGTCATAGTATATATATTCCAATAGGATTAACCTATAAGGAATATAAAGCAGAATATTTTGCTGCCTTTATAGATAGTGGATCAGGAACTTGTTTATGTAAAGCAGATTGTTATCCACAAAAATATCATAAAGATTTACCAAATCTAAAAGGACGTGATATTTCTAATAATCTTATTGAGATTAATCGAGGAATCGAAAAACCTATAATTCTTTTAGGATCATTCTTGATAAAATGTCCACCATTTTATTTTTATGATACTGGAACTGATATCTTATTAGGCAATAATTTCTTAGAATTATTTCATAAAGTTACTTTTGATACAATTGCTAATCAGATATTATTTAAAACACCATGTCATCATATGATTACAGTTAAGCGTCTTAAACATGCTTATGCTAAACCTTTCCCTATTTCCTTTATCTCTCGCACAGCCCAGCGTGGTGATATAGGATATGTAGAAAAACCGATTTTTCCTAAAATAAAGCCGTTGTTAGAATATCAGATAGAATTAAGACAGCTGGATTTAGTAATAGATAAAGTTACATCAAAACTTGAACAATGTTATACTGAAAATCCATTAAAATTTTGGGATAAAAATCAGATATATGCTAAACTAGAAATGATAGATCAAACTAAAATTATAAGAGTAAAACCTATGCGATATAGTAAAGAAGATCAAAATGAATTTAAAATTCAAATAAAAGAATTATTAGATTTAGGTTTGATAAGACCTAGCCAATCACCTCATAGTTCTCCTGCTTTTATGGTTAGAAATCATGCAGAACAAATCAGAGGAAAAGCAAGAATGGTCATAAATTATAAAAGATTAAATGATAATACAGTCTTTGATGGATATTTTCTTCCTAACAAAGAAATTTTAATAAATAAAACTAGAAATAAAAAGATATTTTTCTAAATTTGACTGTAAAAGTGGATTTTGGCAGATAAAAATGCACCCTGATAGTATAAGTTATGCAGCTTTTTCGACTCCTCAAGGTCAATATGAGTGGCTAGTAATGCCTTTTGGATTGAAAAATGCTCCTCAAATATTCCAAAGAAAAATGGATAATATTTTTAAATAATATGATTTTATATTTGTTTATATTGATGATATATTACTTGTTTCTACTGATATGAATAGTCATTTAAAACAATTAGACATATTCGCGGATATTTGTATAAAACAAGGAATATGATTGTCAAAGAAAAAGTCAAAAATATTACAAAATAAAGTAGAATTTTTAGGAATGCAAGTCGATGGAACATGTATAGAATTGCAGAGTCATATATTAGAAAAGATTTCTAAATTTCTAGATAAATTAGTAGATAAAAAACAAGTACAGAGTTTTTTAGGAATTCTAACATATGCTTCAGATTTTATAAAAGACTTAGCCAGAATACGAAAACCATTTCAAGATTTGCTTAAAAAAGATAAGATATTTAGTTTTACTCCTGAATTAGAAAATCAAGTAAAAATGATAAAAGAATTATGTAATTCTTTACCAAAATTATATTTACCAAGTGAGACAGATGATTTAATAGTTGAAACCGATGCCTCTGAAAATTATTGGAGTGGAGTATTAAAAAAGATAGATTATAATGATAATAAAGAAAAAATAGGAGAAAGTCTTTGTAGATATTGTTCTGGAAGTTTTACTGATACAGAAAGTAAATATCATATAAATGAAAAAGAATTACTTGCTGTTATTAAAAGTTTTAAAAAATTCTATTATTTTTTACTCCCAAAAAGATTTTTGTTACGAACAGATAATACTCAGGTAAAAGCTTTTATTAGAAATAATCTACCTAGTAGACCTTAATATAAAAGACTAATTCAATGACAAATTTTACTTTCTGAATATAATTTTGATATTGAAATAATTAAATCTGACAAGAATATTTTAGCAGATTTTTTTACAAGAGATGGAACGCCGTCAACTCCATATACTGGAAGAAATCCGTAAGTTGGATAAAGAACTACGACATATTAAAGATAATTTGTCTGATTTCATAGATATTGCAAATCTCCCTGGGATATCAAGAGAAGTCGCTAGCCTTTTGAAAAGAGGCAGTGAGCTCATGCAGATGAATGTGGAAAACTGTGAAGATATTAGCCTCAGGCTAACAGAAAATATTGCTGGGTCATGCAGCCCAAAGATAGATGATCCTAAAGAAAAAGAGACTCCAAAAGAGAAATTTTTAAACCAGGCTAAAGTAGAATTACGGCCCAATACTACTATTGGTTCGTCTTCTACTCCACAAATTTTAAAAGAAATAAATACTATATCTCCAGAGGCAGAACAGCAACAAATGATAATGAGAGATCTATTTCAGCTCTCTAATACAGAAAGTAGATATATTGATTTCTCGGGAATATACCCCAGAATCAATTATTTACAAGAATCTGATCCTTAAGAAATTCGATACTGGTATGACTTTGGAGCACTGAACTCGATATACTTGTCTTCCCCGAATTTTCCAGAGATAAGCTTACTACCACAATGGATAAAGGATGGAGTTAAAGATTGTTATTTTAACAATCCTACTATTACTCCAAAAGATATTTTAATATTAAAATTCTTGTCAGCAGGACCCGATTTCGATAATGAGGGAAAATACCCTGCATACCATTTGATACAGCTTGGCAAAGCTGATAGTTTCTCGATATCTGTTAATCAGAATAAATCTAAAAATTTTATTAAATTTGAAGAAAAAGATATCCATTACCAACAAGCAATTGGAATACGAATAGTACTGCAAGGGATGGAAGCCAGTGTTAAGAAAGGATTCCGAACATATGGCAGACAAAAGATACATTCTTCGGTAATGATATCACCAGCAAAGATAACCCCACTAGCAGCACAAAATTTTCTTCGGACAAAAATGAAATTGCTAGAATCAGGAGTGATAAGATCGAGCCCACAAGCACAGTAGAAGATTTGTCTTTTTCGAAGACACCAAAAAGATATTTGCCCAGCCTGCACAAATATCCCGAAAGATGACAAAGATAAAGTAGCGGCCAAGCAGAGTGACAGCAAAGCAGCTGACGAAGATGATAAAAGCTAAAAAAGTTAGATATTTTATCATGTAAACTCTAGAAGTAGGTACGTGTCCGGTTTGTAAAAATAAAGCGGCTTATGTACAGTAGTAGTCTTATATCTATAAATATGTACGCTTAGTATCGGAAGAGAGCATCATCAGTTCCCTCTTCCTCTCTCTTTTGTATCCCTCTCGTATGCATCAATAAAATTCCTCCCTTTTCTTATACTATTTCCTCTCCTCTCAGAATACTATAAGAGAAACCTCTAAACATCTTCCTTCCCTTACTTCTTAAGCCTGAAGGTAGGAAACGAAATCAGGCTGTGTTGGATATTGCTGAAGGAACTATAGGAGAGTTACCTATAGCGATATAGGTTGAGGCTGAAACGCCTGGTAAAAGCTCCATAGTGTGACCCGGTAATACTTCGGTCAAAACGAAGATAGGTACGGAAGCATGTTGGACCCTTTTCTCTTAATATTATTCTGTCAGGATATAGAAATAGTATAAGAAGTTTAGTTGCAATGGACATTACAGCTTTTGGTGAACAACTAGTTTTATTAGATTTATCTAATGAAGAAAATATAGATAATCTGATAAATGAAATCATATCCCAATACTCTACCGAACAAGATAATAATCAAGATGAAAATAATAGACGACCCGATTATAAAGCTATTATGTATTTCATGATAAAACAAATACAAACTCTTGAATATATTAAAAATTCCAGATTTGGACGTAAAACGATAATAGACTTTCAAGTCGAAAAGAAATTGGGGATAGATTTATTAAATCTCAGCATGGATGAATTATACAATCTGGATAAATTGGACAAAAAGTCGGACAAAAATTATGACCCTCCTCCGTATATATATATATATATCTTGAAAATATTAAATCATTTAAATTTGCTTTTCAAACATTATGTCCATTTAAAAAATTCAAACTTTAATATGAAATATTAAAAATCAAAATGGTTCTTTTTGAAAATAAAAACATAATTCTTCTTGATAAATAAAAATATATGCTTTAGATTAAAAAAAACAATAATATAATTATGCATTTCAAACTCCTAAAACATTAAAATAACTAGGAGAAGGTTATTAAAAAATACAACTATTTTTTACACGTTGATTGTATTTATTCTTCTTTGTTCATAATCTAATTCGCTTCTTCTTCATTTAAGTTAATCATTTTATATTTCTTTGCTTAATTTTCAAAGATCACTTGATACTCTACTGAATTAGTACTCTCTATAAGTTATTCTTTGGTTCTATTTGACTTCATGAACCAACATAAAAATAAATTTGTTTGCATAATATTACATTTTCTATTTCTGAATATTGATTTTTTTCTTTTTTAAATAATGACAAAATATAATATAATATTTAAATAATAAAAATCATATCATTTATTTATAACTCCCCACCTATCAAAACTTCAACTTAGTTTATGCATAATTAACTTTATAAATTTACTACTTCCAAATCTTATGGGTTTATCTTTTTTTTTTTTTTTTTGGACAACAAGTCATTCAAAATGAGCAAAAGATAAAGATAACCAAGCGAAGTACACAAAGCTCATATGGAAACCAAAAGGCCAAAATTATGCTCATATATACTAAAATAAGTAGTAATAAAGTCTAAGTAACACAAGCAAAATTTAAATATAAAGTTACAAATCCTATAAAAAAAGTCCTAAAGAGCAATGCCCATATCTCTCCCCTTGACTATGGGCATGAAAGCTCTTAATTTCACCATCTCCACTTTTTAAAAATATAAGAAATTAAATATACGAAAAGGAAGAAATAGAAGTATAAGAAAATCATAGGGACATGATGAAGGAAATCCAGACAACATGAAATCGAACTTCTTCTTGAATCGATCCACCATAAAATCTCTAAATGAATTAACCTTGCCTCTTATAAGTGAAGATTCGACAGTATGCAAGCTTGATCTCCTCTAATGTAACTAAGTAAAAGAGGTTGTGCATACACTTAACGGTTTCGAAGGTCTATTAAATATCAAGCCTCGTAATTAGTATCCTCTTGTACATCTATAATGTGACCACTTATCGGTTTAGGTTGTTGGATCATCCTGTGGAAGATCTGTGTGCATATTATACATGCTCCTCTCTGATAGTGTGACAGTTAGTAATCTCTCACATGATAGAGTCATCACACTACGGACCACTTGTAGTCTCATAAGTTTAATAGATTAAGGATCAAAGGAATTCATTCTTGTATATAAATCCTCATTTATTTTTATTCAATTTATAAACTTGAAACCTTCACTTCATCAGTAAGAACAAATATCTTTTGTGTTATATTTGCAGGATTAGTAATAGATTTTGAACTAGAAAGGCTTCGTCCTACATTTTTATTGACAATGTATATATATATATAAAAGATTCTTTTATACAAAAATATTATGGCGTTATTAAAAAAAACAGTGTCTTTATCAATCCTAACTCTACTGAGTCATTTCTCTTTTGGTGATTAAAAATTGCGTGTTGAATCTCAAAGACTCTAGTAGCATCATGTTGCGAGAACCAATTTTAAATATCTAACCATACATCAGAAGCTTGCTTCATAAAGATTACATTGTTGGCAATCTCCTTAGAAACTGAATTAAGCAACAAAGATAAGACCATATTGTTACAACAACTCTGATATATGTCTGAGAGTGATGTCATAGCTGACTTCTTAATCTCTCCATTGATGAATCCTAATTTGTTTTTGGCTTCGAAAGCCACGGTGTGCTCAACTCCATTTGGGATAATTATCTCCTGTTAGAAGTTGTGAAACTAATACAATTTCAGGGCTATCAAAATGATGAATATAGTACGGTGAAGAAACATCTGGTTCATGGCTTGAGAGAGATGTTTCTATAGTGATAGAGACATCCATGACAGGTTTGATAAAGATGGAAGATCAATACTCAGATACTATAATAGATTTTGGACTGAAAAGGATTCATCATGCATTCTTATTGACAACGTATGTATATACACAAACAGAAAATTCTTCTATAAGAAACAAATTAGACCGTAAGCTGAAACTATGGAACTAAAAAGGATTGAAATTATAGCTTTGTACAAGAAACTAATACTTACCATATTATATTTTTTGGTAATTTTCATTTTGATGGACGTGGGGTTTATTTACAAGAAGAATGTTTATATTTTAACTCAAACTCTTAAGATTTTGAGTTTTATTTATAGACCATTCTTCCCCCTGATGTAGTCCATACCTATGCGTTATCCTCTCATAATACTTTGGCCATGTGATAGCTAGACTTATATCAACTAATTGACAAGGTCTTGCCAAACAATGCTAGAGACTGCTTTGGCATTAGCGCTTTAATGCTTATGTTAATTGAGAGAAAATGGGAATCAGTTGAAAAATTAGAGATTAAATAAAAATCATACTAGGTGGTTTGTGGCTGTTGACAATGGTCAACCAGTCTTAAATGTATTTAGACGAGATGTATTTAGATGAGAGATTGACAGGGAGAGACAACAAGAGAAAGAAGTGTGTTATAATGGAGTGAATGTAGTGACAAAGGATATATCGAGTGTGAGAGAAGACATAAAGCATTAGTTTCTAATAATATTGTCGTCAGAAAAAAGGAGTTGGTGCTAACTAATATCGATTCCTCGTCCAATTTTACACACATACGAACTTATGATCCAGCTTTATGATGCAAAATGTTAACTTTTGCTCTTTTTTCTTTTGGTGGTTATAATGATGAATGGCTTATGCCTATTACAATGGCTTCAGTTTATCATGAATTACTTTAAGTCTTCAACAATGCTATTGCTCATTGTTCCACCACTTAATCAAGTTTGATACATTACTAAAAGAATAATTAGGACAACAAAAGAAATTACACGTAAGTTAGTGAGACACCCCCACCTAAAGGGGAGTTTGGTTGATTGGAATAAGAATTTCATTCCTCTTCTATTCCTCATCATCACCCTGTCTAAAATTTCGCAATGAAGTAGGATCTGTAGAGGTTCGATAGTACACAGCCTTATCTTTATACAGTAGAGAGGCTGTTTCCGGTGGATCCATATGCAAATGAGACAATATACAAATGATACAGGTTTCAGAGAAAAGGTAAAACTAGCACAGAAAAAAATTTATGTAACTAAAATTTCAATAAATACATAAATAAATAAGGTTAAAAGATTAAAAACATAAAAAAAAGCTATGCCAAAATTACAAGAAGACTTTAGAAAATAAATAGATAAATAAAAATGTGATAAAATAACTAGATACGTAATAAATAGATAAATAAGTAGGATAAAGTAATAATAAATAAGTAAAATAGAATAATATCACTTACAGAAAAGCTATCAAACTTCATTTAAGAAATGCAAGTTTAACAGACAAAATTAGTAAGAAAAAAGTAGAATATATATACCTGACATGCTGCAAAATTTGTTGCTTATATCTGATATGTTGCATAGCTTTTTTTTCACCACTTCTTGAGATGTGCGTGTCCTTCTTGAGTAGGACCCTGCTGATGTGCTCTGTAGCATTCCAAATTTATTGGTTGTTCTCCAAAGGGACAACTAGTAATTGTTGTATTCTAATAACTAAAAGCTAGTTTGCTACTTTAAGCTAAAAATTAAAAAACATCTCATAAAGGAAACAGACCCACATATGCCCAAGTGCAACAAACAATGGCAACATTAAGGAGAATCTTTTAATAAAATGAATAAAGACATAAAATTTTTATTAAAAAACATTCTAGTAAAGAGAAAATTCTTATCCATACCATCAAAACTTTCCTGACTGAATCAAAACAATAAGTTGATACGAAACAGAAACCAATTCTCAGACTCAAGAAATTCTATGCATTGGATTAATTTACTGCTAGCGATTATAGTTTAATGTTATGGCTTTAATCCAAGAAACAGCTGATTAGATGCATCATCCTGCATCCATGGTCAGCATTGCTACTAGATGCAAGACAAAACTACTATAACTCCATACAAGTGACATAGAGATCAAACAAGAAACAAAGAAAAAAGCTGCTGAAATTCAAAACTGGCAACTGAGATTGATCAGATGCAGGTTAAAACACAAATTCAGACAGCATCGGAGAAAATCAATCGGCAAAGAAAAACACATCATCAAAAACCAATGTTTGTTTCAATAAAAAGGGACCAACCCAACATGTTAAAATGATGATTGGATCCTGCTAATGCTTAAAATGATGATTGGATCCTGCTAATGCTGCGGAAGGGAGTAAAACTTTAAGTTCTACCCAACTTTCGACATATATTCACAACACAATAATAATAAATTATTGACTTGTTTAGTTGTAAACAATATTCAGAATAGATAATCCTAGGTTTAGATATTCCTTGAATTTGTGGAATAACTAAAGCCAACTCTACTCATGTCTTCATCTTTTCCGCTTGCATATGGAATGAATATTACGAATTGAGGACAAAAGTATCCTTCCCTTCTCTAGCATATTTTGGGCAATTCAAGAAGACTCGTCTCCTCCATCTCCCCTCATTTTCACTCTTTCTTCAAGCGCCTGTTCCTACCTAGCTTTCGATTTTCAGAGTCCTTCTCCCTCTTGGAAGAATGTCCGTCCCTCTCATTCACTATTTCCACTGCGTGTCTGATTTTTTAATTTGCATCTCCAGAACCACATGAACTAGCTCAAAGAGAAAACAAGAAAGGGAAGAGCATGAATAAATAGCAGAGGATCCAACACCCGAAGCAAAAGCCATACGTTTGCTCTTCTTCAACAGCCTCTCCCCATCTGTCGTTGTCTTCTAGGTTTCCTCTTCCCTGAAGCAGGTAAGCCTCTCTCATTCTACACCGCACTATCAATTTATCTGGGTTTTTGCAATCGCTTCTCTATGTATGTGAACTTTCTCCTTCAGAGTTATATCTCTTGATCTCTTTCTGTTGATCTTTTATGTCGTGCGGATTGCTGATTTTTTATCTATATTTGATAAACTCTATTAAAATGTATTTAGTGCAAGATTCGATTTAGAATCTTGCAACAAAGTCTAAATTAACGCAAAATTGGGTTTTATGAGATCTGAATCTTGTGGCAGAGTCTCTGAGATCGCAATTTCCCTTAAGTGGTTTTGTTACAAGCCAACGGTAGATTAGCTCTTAGGACTTGCGAGTTTGTTATAATAATGATAGTAATAATAATGGAGTTAATGAATATTTTGATCTTTTTGTTAGTTATTCTTTTATCATTTTAAATTTTAATTTTCAAACTAAATATTAGCATACTTCGATAGAAATTCTTAAGAATAAACCAGATAAAGTAATAATCATTTTATTTTATTCCTCATTTATTCTATTGCTTAAGAACTATTTCATTCCTTATCTATTCTAATAGATGAACCAAACAGACTTAAGAGTTGCTTATCGAGCAGATCATAGTAAATTGCAGGCTTAACTGCAAATACCCAAGTTGGGTCTAGGAAAGGTAAAATAACAAACTCAAAATGGACTCAAACGATTATTAAACTAGAGACATCCCAATAAAGCAGTAAATCTACATGAAGATAGCACAATTTGTAGACTAGTGGACTGGAGGCCCTTTAAACTTGAATGGAAAAGATGAAATTTTCTTTAATGTACGTCAACCGTCTTCATATTCCTTTTAATAAAAGATCCCTTCCCTTGTGCAATTTAATGTTTATTATGAATATACCTTTGAAGACAAACTGTAGAAGGCTGGTCCTTCGCTATTATTTATATTACAAATACCTTGTTTTATTAACTAACCTGATTTGACCTCTTCAGGAAGTGTTAAAATAAGAGCGGGCATGCATGCAAGAATATTGAAGAGCCCAACCACGAATGTGTGTCCAGAGACCGCCGCAATTCAACCGGATGTCGCAGATTGAAGTCTATATACTATGATTACTCTCAACTTGCTGCTCACAAGTCTTGCGGAACTGTATCCTTTTGATCCTTGTTGGGTAACACCAACTCCTGGCTAGAATTTGAAATTTTCCTCAATGGAGGAGCTGAACAAACTGGCACTACTGATCTTATACAAACAGCTGGTGCCATGAAACGAGGGCGTACTACACCCATGTCCATTCTTTGGGACCCAAGTCTGGCTCTATACGGAGGTATTCCTGTTCTCATTCTTGGTGGTTTAGGCACTGAGGAAACAGGCCCCACATTAGGGATGATATGAGGTGTCACAGAAGAAGGTGTAGACTCCGCAGTTTTGATCATTACAGGGACTGCTACGGATGGCCTATAGTTGCAGCGTAAACTTGACCTCGGAGGATTCAGTGGACCAGGCAAAAAGCCAACGGTAGATGCATTTTGCCCTTGGAAGTCCACAAGATTGTTTGCAGCTTGTTCACTCCCATCTGAAGCTAGTTCAGAACGCCCAGCTTGATTCTCTCCCCCTTTGACATTTTCAGCTTTGATTTTTTGCTCAACGCACTTGTGATTGTCCTCTTCATGAACTAGATCTTTGAATTTTGGTTCTGAATTCAAGCTGCCTTGAACAGAGTTTTCTGACACCATCAAATTGGATGATTCTTCTATTTTCTCCTCCTCTATCTCCTGGATGGATACCATGGACTTTCCATGAATTGGGTCGGCGACCACATGGTTTGAGAAATATAATGATGGTGCTGAGGTTGCAATTGTAACTAAAGGTCTCACAGGTATGGCTTGTTTCTCTCTCATAGGAACAAAAAAACTAGACTCTTGCGGTCGAATAGGATGCATATATGGAAGAATTTGAGGATGAGGCGTGGCTGGTGGAACATGAAAAGTCAACAGGTGGTTTTGCATCAGCAATAAATGCTCTTGCTGCGATAATTGATATGAAGATACTTTAGGGGGGAAATTATTGCCTTCCCAGTATCGACACTGCGTGGCATATAAGCTTGGTGTTGGTTCCATTAACTGATTACTGACAGGGATAAATCGGTGCTGACCTTGCCGCCAATCACTTTGATTGGAATTCTTCAACTCGGATGGTTTTAAAGATGCAAGAAGACGAGCAACGATGACTTGCTCCTGTTCTTCACTTCCCTTTTCAGTCTCCACTGAAGATGACAAACTAGAAGATGATGACCCATGTTGAACCACTACAGAAAAACAGATGAGAAACTTCAAAACAAAATCATAGCTACAAAGCCTAAAAGTGTCAGTAATGATGCTCTGTCCTATAATTTAGTAAATACCGCTTTTTGTTTAATGATCCCGAGTGTAAATTTTCATTTCTGGATCTCATGTATCTTATTGTTAGTGTTAAACATCTAAGGAAAAGATTGATGCCCATTGCCCAAGTAGCCAATTTTAGGAATCAAGGAAAAAGTCATGTTTTAGTTCTAAAACATATTTGTGAAAAGGACGTGATAAATTATTTGCATAAGAATGGGGCCAATTAATCTGGGGTATATGCATAATTGGATCAAGGAGGTAAAGATGTTAACAAATAAAGTTCCCAAAGATCCATACTTCCCTTTAATGCAGACCAAGCATATATTGCTGCATTCTTCTGTGCTTGTTTCTTGGTCCTTGCTGGTTCACCGGTAAACCTCATTCCTGCGAGCTCAACTGTGCACGAGAAAATGGCAACGTGTGAAGGCCCTGCACGAACAGTTGTATACTCCGGAAGCCTTAAGCCTGCCTTGTGAGCAGTTTCTTGAAGTAAATTTTTGTACACGCCAGTTTCATCCTGGGCAGGAAAAGAACCCCGCAATCATTCTAGGAAGAATGTTATACAATGCATAATATGAGAAAGGATATGTTAAAAAGGGCACAGAGTTGACTAAGATAAAAGAGATCTAAGAAATTCCTAATTTTGCAACTTCCTATGGTACGAAAGATAACATATGTTATCTAATCTAATCATAACTTGAATCATGTTCTTAGGATGCTAATACTAAGCAAGTAGATCACCTAAAATTATGACCAGTTAAAACATGTTAATCCTTTTATAGACAAACCAATCCATAGCCACATATAACTACAAATCACTAATTTTTTAGTTCCGATTCTATAAGAATTTAAAAAACTCCCAAACTCGGGAATAATATAGATAATTTAAAATGCTATGCTTACCAGTACCCTAGCAGCTAGTGCTCTAGAAGGACCTCTGCTTGCAAGTGTGTTAAGGGCTACTTCAGCTGCGGCGTGTTCTGCCTGCCTTAGAGTAGAACAAAAGGTAGGACTTTCAAAGGTTTCTCCATTGAAGTTGACAGTTGCTTTAAACCTTGGTGCATGATCTGGGCCTTCCCTTATGCATGAGTAAGATGGAAGGTTGAAGCAGCTTCTTTGGGCCAGCTCTTGCAGTTGGTTCTTATACATACCTATGCGGACAGGAAACGTATCAGGGATCCAGAAGTGAAGTTATCTATTTACACGGTAGGGAGAACGTAATTCACTACTGGCACCTTTCTCAAAAGAAATGGATGAAGAAGTCTTAAAAAGAGATTTTACCATAAGGGTGGGGAGCAAAACCAATACATCATGCCAGAATACTTTACCAATTTTTCCATCAATTCCATACAGGTAAGAGGAGAATGGCGTAATGGAATTTAAGGAATTACGAAAACTGCATATAATAACCCAGAAACAATGTCTATACTATGCATTTAACAAAAAGTTCAAGCCAGCTAGAATATTCAATCAATATTGGATTACTCTTACAACATCAGAGAAGAACATGGTTTATTATAATGATACATACGAGCTGCTTAACACCAATGCTTGATATCGTAGCTAATTTAGGACGCTGTCGCACGCTTTAAGGGTTTTGGAAAAATAGAATCTGAAATATCAAGAGTATGGGTACGAAAGAAAATGCACAAGAAGGATCCAAACAATGTAATGCCGACTTGACGAGCTCTCTCCTTAGACTTAATTAATGTATTAGCATGATTTCCTAATAAAAATAATAATCAACAGCTTAAAACACTAACCTCTCAACCCTCCATTCACTGTTAAGGTAATAGAGAGAATAAAGAGTAGCATCTTCACACTAGTATTATCCTTTGAATTAATTCAAAAACAGAAAGAAAAAAGCTTGCTAACAAATCGAAAACCCAAATAGATTTAATTACTCCCGCATCCAAATTCTTATAATCACATATGGTACCGTCTTAGCATATTTCCCATCGATACAAAAGAAATGCTCAAAACCCAGAAGATAAATAGCATTAACGAAATCGGCTCAGAAGCAATGAAAGGGATGATCTTTGTGAAACTCAATACGAAGTAACTCTCACCTATGCAGTCTCTCAAGCCCCTCGACTTGATTTTCCGGAGAAACTGACGGAAAAGAAGTGGGAAAGTGAGATAACTACACCGAAAGGTAGTGAAACAGACAAGTCCATAGGAAACTAGGAACTCGATTTTAACGCCATTTCGTTGGGTTAGAGCATTTTGGAGAGAGAGAGAGAGCAGAGTAACACAAGAGTGAAGCGCGACCTTTATCGCCTTATAATAGATGAAGTAACCTTGCTATTAGTGGCACAACAAAATTTCCCGAATGTCTTCCGTGTCTCACCTTTTCCTTTAACCTTCTTCCTTTCGCTTGATTTGTTCTGTTTGGTTTCGGCTTTTATCCAAAAGTTTATTTTAAAGTCTGACATTTACATCCAAATATAAGTTGAATTCTGTCAATTTAAACATTTACAAAATGTTTGAAATAGACCAGAATAAAAAATCTAACCAGGTTTTCCTCTATCAATTAAAAGTTATATCATATGACATAACTTCTTTAAAAAAAATTTGCACATCAGTAAGACCCAATATTTATAATATTCTTATTTTTAAATAAAAGTGAGTCTCACAGCCATAAAACCAACCACTTTAACCATCAACGAATCCTTTAATATTCACCATTTTACATTGGATACAAATTCTCTTTAACCATAAATACTCACCGTTTAATCCCTAAATTACAAAATAAATCCCTAATTCTTCAAACAATTGTAGAACCAAATCTTTAACTCTTCATTTGCAAAAACTCACACGTTCTTTTGCTAGTCCACTTGCAATAACAATAGACTCAATCGCAGTAACAAGTTCAATCGCCTCTTGCACTCCTCTGTCAAATTTGTAGGAAACAACATAGGAACAATACATTGTAATAAGTCCATCGTTTTGTCTGACTTTTAGTTTATGTTTATTATATGTTGTAGTCCCCTATTTCTTATTGATTTGATGATTCTTTCGTCCGGTTCTTTATTTATGTTCGTTGTATGGTATTGTTCCATTATTTTAAACCTAAGTCTAAAATGCTTGTCGAGCTGTTCCATGTATGTTGCGGTCCCCAATTCCTTGATTTAGTTTTGAAGTTTTCCTACCGGCAATGTATGTGTTAGTAAAGATAAAGTAACAGAGTTATAGGAAATTGAATTATCTTTGATCACTAAATTAAGAACAAACTAACTAATTATTAAACACTAATTTGCAAAGTTAATTATGACTATAAAAGTTATAAGTTAGAGGAGATAAAATCTAAAAAAGAGAACAATACATAGGAGCTTGATAATTTGCCTATAAGAGAAAGGTCATTCGAGTGGAATGAGTTTATACGTAAATACATACAAAGATCGACTTATTGCTAAAAGTTACAAGTGGAAATATAAGTAAGTTATACTGAATTATTTGCATCACTGGCTAGGCTTGATACAAGGAGAATCAAATACTAGTGGTGGCTTTAATAACCTAAAATACATGGCTTATGCATTAGCTAGATGCAAAATCAGCTTCCATCATGGTGATCTTCAAAAGTAGGTATTCATTAACCAACCAGTTGAATTTATTAAGTCAAATCATAAACATAATTTATTATACGGTCTAAAACAAACTCTTGAACATTGATATTGTAACAAATTGATGATGGAATTTTTGTGTGTAAAAGAAGTATGTACTTGAGGTTCTTAATATGTGCATAATGGGAAATAGCAATTCAATAGCTACACTAATGGAGAAAAGTTGTAAATTGGTGAAGGATCTGGGAGGGTAGCTTTAAATAGCACATTATATAAGCATACAATTGGAAATTTAATGTATATGACAACTATTAGACCAGACATTATACATAGTATAAGCTAAATTAATAGGTACGTGAAGAGACTAAAGCATCAAGGGAATAATGATCAAGTTTTATTTTACAGAAAGGATGTTCCTTGCAAGCTGAATAGTTATTTAGATGGTGATTTTATAGCGGGTCTTAATGAAAAAAAACACATTAGGTTATGTATTTTCTCATAGTTCTAGGATTTTAACTTGAAGTAGGAGTTCAATAGTTGGCAGTACTATCTAGAGCTTGTCAAGTAATCTAGATAAGAAGGATTTTTAAAGAATTGAATTTTGAATAGAAAGAAGGAAATGAGATGTTTTATGATAGTTGTTCTACAATCAAGATGTCTAAAAATTTAGTTGTCTATTGTAGAAATAAGCATATCCATGTCAAATATCATTTTTTGTGGGAATTAGTATAATAAAGTGATATTCAAATGATTTATTGTAAGGCGGAAGATCAAGTTACTAATATCTTTAACAAACCTTATAAACCATTTGTGTTTGGGTGTAATTTTAGATGTGTGAATTATAAAAATTTGATCGTGCCTAGGGGTGCCACGATTATAGCTTGCGTAATGACAAACACAGATTGACCTCCCAAACTTAACTTTTCGCAAGTTATTTCAAACTTTTGGGCCCAGGTGAAATCTAATTTTTACCCCAATTAGTAAAAGACTATATAAGACAAGAGAAATGACCTAAATAAGTGCCTCTATTTGCAATTTTGAGGAAGAACATAAGGAAGAGAGAAGAAGTTGAGAAGGGAAGAGGAGAATTTGTAGTTGCTATCCAGCTACTCGAACCCAGTCATTTCAAGTTCTTTTCTACTTTCTCTTATTTATTTACTTCATCTTGATGTATGACTAGGGTTTGAGAATGTTGATCATATTGTTAATGATGTTGTAATTTGATTTTGGGATTGAATCTTAAATCATTTTATGACCTATTTGCTTTTGATGTTAATGAAATTGTTTAAGGATTGTGATATTTGCGTTTGCATATACATCGACAATAAATCAAGAGAGTGATTCGATAATAGTCCAATTAGGTTAGGTAATAAGAGTTAACAACTTAATAATTCACGCAATTATCAAATCAATAATACGAAGAGAGATCTTATGTGAGGACACAATTGTCTATTAAATTGCTTAAGAACTATTTGGGACATAAGCTACTTTTGTTAATCATGAGATTGCAAAATCAGAATTTCGGAATCAATTAGGGATTAGTAATTAAGGTTAATTGATTAGATCTTGAGAGAGGGTAATCAACCCTTCAAAATTCTGTGATCGATACAAATTACATTGAAAGTGATTAGGGTAGCAAAATGATGATAAATAAATCCCATCTTCTCATAATTCTTTGATCTTGTCTTATTGCGATATCTTAATTGTTAAGTGGTTATGCTCCATTTTGATTTACTTGTGTTAATTTCAGAATTTTATTTTCATTCAACCCCTACTTGATTATTTTTTTGGTTTATCTTTATTTTCATTTAAAACATGTTTTTACGACCTTAGACAAAGTTAGGATTTGAGTAGTTTACTAATTCCTCAAGGGATCGACACCTTAATTACTACACATACGACCTGTGCATTTGTAAACATTGAGGGTTTTATAAGATTAAAACTTGCTCAACATTGAGAATCTAATATTCAAATTTCACCGTAAATGTGAAGTGCTAAAGCTAAATCATTTAGCTTTTGTGAATGATTTACTTTTGGTATGTGGAGCTAACTCGTATTCCTTAACTAAAATGATGAGGATTCTCAAGGAGTTCATCAAGATGTCAGGTTTGAATATTAATTTTCTAAAAAGTTGTGTATATGTTTCTTCAGATTTGTAGAATGCAGTGGAGTTAAGCAGAATGACAAAACTTCATATTCATATTCCTCCTTTTAGATATCTGGGTATCCCAATCACCATTAAAAAAAAAACCAAAATATAGTGACTGGTTACCTTTAGTGGAAATGTTCAAATCTAGGATAAATGTTTGACAAAATAGGTGGTTGTCCTTTAATGGAAGATTGCAGTTGATATCCACGGTATTAAGGAATGTTAAGAGTGCTCATTTGATGCTACCAAAAAAGGTTATGAAGAAGATTAAGAAGTATATCAAGCAGTTTCTATGGGCTGGGAAAATTGGAAACTCAGGAGGGGATAAGGTGAATTGGGATGAATTGTGTCTCTCCAAGGGGAGGGGGGTTAGGGATTACATCACTTATGTCTTTGCAGAAATTTGTGCTCACAAAGAGGATAGAGAGGATATTTAAAGATAAGGAGACCTTATGGTCCAAGTGGATTAATGAGTAATCTATGAAGGAGAAAAGCTTTTAGTAATTAAATCAAACCAGAGAAAACTTATGGAGTTTTAAGAAAATGTTGAGATTGAGAAATCAAACGTACTACTTGATGAAGAAAATAATTAGAAATGGAGAATCAAGTTGGTTTTGGTTTGATAACTAGAGTGAATTGAGTCCGTTAATCAACAGGTATGCTCTTAGACATTTGATAATCAGAATTCCTATTCAAGAAAGAGTTAGCTCAATAATTCATAATGGAAGCTGGGATTGCAAATTTAGAGGGGCTACTAGCTCAAATAACATACTTCCTGCTTTTTCTTTAGTTAGCACAGAGGACACTATTATCTAAGTAGATACCAAATTTAAGGAATTTACTAATAAATCATGCTATAAGTTGTTCGAAGTGACACAACCCAAGGTAGTTTAACCTTATCCTTTAAGGAAGCATTCATATATTGGCTCACGGTGAAAGATAAGCTTAAAACGAAAGCTAGATGGTATGGAAGTGCCATAAATCTGGACACCAGTTGTAGTTTATATGGAATAGAAATTAAAACTCGAAACCACTTATTTTTCCAATATAGGGTCTCACCTGTTATTTGGCATAAATTTTAGAGCATATTGCAAGTATTTTATTCCCAGGACAAATGGGGAAACTTATTACAATGAACTACTAGCATGTTAATTAAGATGAGGAAAGATGGAGTAACTCTTAAAACAACTTTTTGTTGTTCAATTTATTCTATCTGGAAGGAGAGAAATAGAAGGCTACATATGGGTAAGGTGATAGACAGAAAACAACTGGCTGACACCACCGTGCTCTGGATAATAAAGCTCGTTCTAACCAAAGCAATTCACCACAATCTCAGTACAAGCATAATTAGTTTATTATTTATGCATTCTTACTGGTGCATTTTTTACTAATGTTTTTTTTCACATATTAGGAAGCATGGATGCCTAGAATCTGAGTCTAGTTTTTTCTCTGTTGTTGAGTCATAATTAAAGATTCTTGTTAATGAGACATATATTTTTTCAAGCTTAGCTTGTGTTAATACAAATACATTTACTTTTTAAAAAAGTATGATTATTTATAGTTAATGCATATTTTCAATGAGCATATTCATATAAATCAATGGAAGAAGCAGAAAGGTCTCGATTCCATATAATTGGTTTCTAAAGGTTGGAACCATAAAATCGCTTGAGCACAAAAGATTTGGAAGGGTATGTAATGAAGCAGTTTACACCCGTGAGGGGTATTGGAGTAATTGTTCTTTAAATAACTACTAATAGTAGTTATGTTGTTTGAATGTTAAAACCAAAGAACAAAAGATAAGATCTACTTCTGGGTATGCTATCTATTTTTTTGTACTGTTTTCATATGTGAAAGAACTGGAAAAACACATTCTGCTATATTGTGCTTTAACCGGTGGAAACTCTAACACAATTCAAGTATGTGATTTTGTTTTTTGTATGCATATGAAAGATCCTATTTATAACATTATCTATGTGATTATGTTATTGCTTAGTTATTTCTAACATTGGTATCAGAGCATAGTTTTTTTTTTAGTGTATGCATGTGTACAATTTGAAATAAACTCATCGCATGCTTCATGTTGTTTTAAGATCTCTTATTTGTTGGACTTGTGATTATTTTGTGGTTTCTGGTATGTCCAAAGTCATACTTAGTATCAAACTAGATTACTTCTCTCTCTAGAAGTATGTTTTTGTTTTCTACAACCCTAACAAGTGAGATACAGTTGAAAGACAGAGAATATGATATGCTATTTCTTGCTATACCATACATCTGTTTTACACTTATGATTTCACTCGTTCTGTTTCTTATAATCCAACCTAAAAATGTCAGTTTTCATTATGATTGTTGCCAATAAAAAATGAATAGTGTTTTATTTTTCGTTGCTTCTCATTCTGTTTCAGAAAAGACAATGTTGGTTTGTTTTTTCGTTTCTTCTCTTTAAGGTACTTTTATTTTTCTAAAGCCAGAAGAGAAGAGTTTAAAAAAAAACCCCGCAGAAAACGAGATGCAGATGAAGAAGAAGAGACTTCTTCCTAAACACATTCTAACGTTGGATAAGACAACGTGTGCATATGTGCACATATAAATAAATAAATAAATAAACAAATAAATAAATAAATATATATATATATAAGATATGCATATATAAATATAAAATTCGTGGCTCTAAACAACAGATACGTTGTTATATACATATAAGTATAATAAGACAAAAAGTCTTATCAAATAGTTCTTGTTAACCTAGAATTGGTTCAAGTTTTGGACTTTGAGATCCAACAAGCAGGTTTGTGATACTTTTAGACTGCAATGACATGTAGAGAAGTGGTTAAAGTTTCATGAATGGATCATATCTATGTGATGTCTAATGGGTTCATAATTTAACTACATTGATGTTGGGCTAGACCTTATTATTTATATTAATAAATTAAATTAAATGTAGCATAAAGAATTAGAAGTAAGTTTCCTAATTTACAAAAACTAAGTTGTTTAGTTAAAATTAGAAAAGGTGGTTTCATTAGAAATTAGTTTCTAATTAAACCAAGATAAATTGATTAGTTCAATTATACTTTAAAATTAGAAATAAGTTTCTAATTCTATTTCAATATTAGCGTAAGTTTCTAATTAATTAGAAATTAATAGCACAATTTGAATAGTTCAATAAATTGCTAAAAGAATCAATTTATTTCCATAATATGAGCATTAGTTCGCTATGTTTTAGACAAAATAATTTGTTATTTTGTATACTCTTTTGATTACTGAAATTTTGTTTTTCAGGAAGATGCCTATTATTAAACAGACACCTAAGCTTATTCGATGTGAGGCACAGAAGAGACATATTGGCAGCATGTATATATAGTTAGTTCAAAAGCGTTTAATGCTTGGAGATGATCTAACACATGTTATTTCAGTTAATAACATGATGCAGGACTTATACTTTAGAGGTTGTCTAGCTTAAGTAGATGTTGAAGTAAAGTATATGACTTTGCTTGCGACATTCCCTCAACCTCAAGGCGAACTGTTACGAATGCTCTGGAATAATATGCCTACCAAGAAGACTTATAATTTGTTAGTGATGGCATTTATTAGAGAGATGAGTAGAAAGATGTTGATTAGGACTTTATATCCTCTAGGTCTTCCAATGGAAATAGTAAGAGCTATTGCAAATCAAGCTTCGCAAACTGTGTCACGTGAACTTGTGAACTCATTTCTGTGTAGGGTTCGTTACTTATAGACTGTTTGTAGGTTGAAGCACAATTAATACAATATGTTGTTTTATAAGAAAAAAAGTCTTAATATTTATGTAATATGTTTACGTGAATTTTATATAGGAATTCATTTAGAGTAAAGTAATTAAGATTCGATTGTTGTATGAATGATGATTGAACACATTTGTTGACTTTTGATTTCATAAGCAATTGTGATCGAATTATTTACTCTATGAACAATTAATATGACATTAACGTGTATATATATATATATATTTCTTTCTTATTATAGAAACTTAGTGTTTCAAGATGGCTACTGCTTCGAAGAATATTATTGTTGAACTTAATAGGGGTGAAAAACTCAATGGTGACAATTATGAAATCTGGAGTATGAAAATCCAGTATATACTAGAAGAGCAAGAGGCTCTTGAGCCATTAAACCTAACCATGGAAGTTCCTGAGGAGGGCACTACAACCCAGCATAGAAGGGACCGTGATGCATATGAATTATGGAAAAGAAAGAACTCTTTAGCTCGCATCACGTTGCTGAGTAGCATGGATAATGATATCATGCAAGAGTTTCGTAAATTCGAAACTGCAAAAGACATGTGGTCCTCATTGATTGCTCGTTTTGGAGGTGCTTCAGTGACCAAAGTGCGGTCACTTATAATTAAGTTTGATACTTATAAGAAGCACCCAGATGATACAATGCAAAAGCATTTGAGGAAAATGTCCAACATGGTAAGTGAGTTACGTGATGTTGGTCATGAGCTTTCTGATGAGCAACAAGTACAAACTGTGATTCGTTTACTGCCTCAGAGTTGGGAACATATGAAGATTCACCTAACTCATAATGAGAACATCAAGACAATGGCAGATGCTGTGAAGCATCTCATCTTGGAGGAGGAGCGTCTTGAAGCCTTAAAGATGTCTTCTGAGGCATATGCAGTTAGTCCTAGCTCACATGGAGCTATAAATAAGAAACACAAACATCATGGTGAACACAAGTGGAAGAAGAATAAGAAATTCAACCATTCTCCTCAGGAATCCAAGAAGACAAAATGGGACCAACATGGAAAGGGAAAACATCCTTTCAAGAAGAAGAACATGACATGTGAAGTGCTATAATTGTGTTAATAAGGGACACTTTGCTCAAGATTGTACTGAGCCTCAAAAAGTACAACTTTATAGTACAAACATTTGTTATGTGAATGTTTCTTGTTCTGTTTTTCTAACTAAATCACATCCTTTATGGATTGCAAACTCAGAAGTAACCAACCATGTAGCGAAGGATCGTGATGCTTTCATTAAGTTTCGTAAACTCCCACATGGTAGTCGATGGCTTTATGTAGGTGACAATTTTAGAGTAAATTGGACATGCAGGGATGACGACACCTCATCCTACATGAAGTATTATTTGCTCCACAAATTCATAGGAATCTTTTATCTGTGTTGATGTTTGTTAAACTTGGTTTCAATATAAATTCTCACAGTGGTGGAATGGATTTGTATCTTGGATCTATTAATTATAGTCATGGTTTTTTATGTGATGGTTTTATTATACTGGATGTGTTAAAGGAAAATAATAATATTAGTTATTCATTATTTACATCTAGTAATTTCAACAATGATGCAACTTTGTGGCATGTTAGACTATGTCATATTGGTCAAAGTCGAGTAAGTCAATTAGCCAAAGAAGGGCTTGTAAGTAATCTAAGTCAAGTAGATCTACCTACATGTGAGCATGGTTTAGCTGGTAAAATGGCGAGAAAGCCATTTGGAAAGGGAACACGAGCTTTATATCTATTACAATTAATTCATTCTGACATCTGTGGTCCAATGAATATAAGGGCTAGACGTGGGGCAGTTTATTTCATCACCTTCATAGATGACTATACTTGGTATGGTCATGTCTATTTGATTTCTCATAAATCGGAAGCATTCGATTGTTTCATAAAATATATGAACTTGGTTAAGAATCAATTAGATGAGAAAATAAAAGCATTATGAATTAATCGTGGACAAGAATACTTGTTTGACAAGTTCAAGGCTTTATGTGATGAGAAAGGAATAGACAGGCAACTAACAATTCCAAGAACCCCACAACAAAATGGTGTCACTGAAAGACAAAATAAGACACTATTAGAAATGATTAGATCCATGATGGCCCAAGAAAATTTACCAATTACTTTTTGGGGTGATGCGTTGCTAATGGCCACTTATGTACTTAATCATATGCCCACGAAATCAGTTATTAACACACCATATGAGATGTGGACTGGTAGGAGACCTGACATGTCAAGTCTCAAACTTTTAGGGTGTGCAGCCTATATTCATGATCTCTCTCACAAATATGGGAAATTAGGTCCAAGAGGGAGAAAAAGTATTTTTATTAAATACTCTGAACACTCAAAAGGATACGTGTTCATTGGTGAACAAGGTAATAAAGGTGTAACTGAATTTGAATCACGTGATGTAACATTCTTGGAGAATGATTTTCCTAAGTAAGACAAAATAGGTAAAGACCTATTGTTATATGAGATGCTTGATCAGAATGATTCTGTTATGAAGAATCAAGATGAGGAACTTTAAACAAATGGGAGCAATTCCATAGAAAGGTTCTCCATCATGGTTGATCCGAGTAGGAGCAATCAGATTCATCATGAATTAGTTTATAATGAACCTTGTTTAAGATGTAGTAATCGAGGAATAATTCCCCGACGTCGTTTTGAGATTGAAGGAAAAATTAATATGATTGTTCCGCAAGAGGAAGAAGAGCCAAGGAATATAAATGAGGCTCTTACTGGGCCTGCTAAAGAAGAATGGATGAAAGCAATGAAAGAGGAAATGACTTCTTTAAGCTCCAATCAAGTGTGGGACTTGGTTGACCTCCCTAAAGGGCGCAAAGCAATTGGGAACAAGTGGGTTCTCAAAATAAAGCAAAAAGATGATGGCAGTATCGAAAGATACAAGGCTTGCCCTGTAGCAAAAGGATACACACAATAGCAGGTAATTGATTATGAGGAAACTTTTTCACCTGTTGTAAAGTTTGCTCCAATTCGTTTTATTCTGGCTATAGTAGCCAGTATGGATCTTGAATTACATCAAATGGATGTAAAAATTGCTTTTCTCAATGGAGAATTAGAGGAAGAAATCTATATGGAATAACCTAAAGGTTTCATAAAGGCAGGTCAAGAAAATAAGGTATGTTGGTTGTTAAAATCAATTTACGACCTAAAGCAGTATTCAAGACAATGGTATATTCGTTTTCATAATGTACTCATTTTGTATGATTTTAAAATGATTGACAAAGACCATTGTATGTATGTTAAGAGATCCAAAGATAAATTCATGATTTTATCTTTATATGTGGACGATATATTGATTGCTTGTAATGACTGTATGTTCCTTATGCAAATCAAAGATTGGTTATTATCTAAATTTGAAATGAAAGACATGGAAGAAGCGGCATACATTCTTAGAGTCAAGATTTCAAGAGATCATTCAAAGAGATTGTTATCACTTTCAGAAGCAATGTACATTCAAACAATTCTTGAACGATTTCATACAAAGATTCCAAACCAATTTATAATGCTATTGTTAAAAGTGAATGCCTTAGTAAGAGAAATTTCCCTTTAACGCCACAAGAATAGGAACAAATGAAGAATGTACCTTATACCAGTGCAATTGGAAGTCTTATGTACGCAATGAAGTGTACAAGACCAAATATTTGTTACGTTGTTGGAATGGTGAGCAGATATCAATCAAATCCAGGCCAAGCACATTAGAAAGCAGTAAAGAGAATATTGAGGTATCTAAAGGGAACTGTAGACTATACATTATGTTATCAAGGCAATGATTTACGTATACAAGGATATATCGATGCAGACTGGGGAGGAGATTTAGATGAAAGAAAATCTGCCTCAGGATATGTATTCTTACTAAACCATAGAGCAATATCATGGAAAAGTAAGAAACAATCTTGCATAGCATTATCCACAATGGAAGCTGAATTTATAGCATTATCAACTATCGTATAAGAGGCTGTGTGGCTTCATCGATTCTTAGTGCATTTGAGAGTCACTAAAAGCGATCTTGATCCAGTGACCATTAACTGTGATAGTCAAGCTATAATCGCTTATACTAAAGACCCCAAATTTCATTGTAAGACAAAGCACATAGATACCAAGTATAATTATGTGAAAGATATAGTTGCACGAAGAGAAGAGAACGTGAAATATATATCTACATAAGATACAAAGCTAAATTCTCGATTTGGTATAAAATAAATTTTCAATCCGTGATTTGTGGTAAAAAAAGCTAGAGTGGATGGAAATGGGACAGCCCGCCGGCATGGATGGTAGGGTTGGTACCACCCAACCGCGTTGGCTGGTGGGGTGGACACTGTAGGGTGGACACCGTGGTGTCACCCCGCCATGGTGTGTGGTCGGGTGAAGCCAAGGTGTCCACCTCGTCAACTAATATGGCCGGGTGGACACCATGCTGTCAACCATCGCCCCCAAATTTCAATATTTTATATTTAGTTTAATTTAGGGTTTTATTTTTTTTAGGGTTTAGTTTTGTTTAGGGTTGTCATTTTTTTAGCATTAAAATTTTTTTATTTTAGGGTTAAGTTTTATTTAGGGTTTAGAACATCTATACAAATTAAATTTGAAGTACAAGTTTTAATTTGTTATGTTTTTCCTGTATTGAAATTATTTTGACTTAATTTAATTTTTTAACAAATTTTATAATATACACATTTGAAAAATGAAAAATATTTAAAGTCAAGTTTTATTAAAAAAGGCAAATCAATTTTATTGCATTAAATAAAATCACTACTGTACATGACTAGAAGAGGGACAATTTAAAAAATTATGACCTGACATATTACAATTACAGCACCTTCGCGGAGAATTAGGACACCGTCTATCCATCTCATTTCGTATTCGAGCACTTTTCACTTTGTCCCTATTTTCAGCCAACCTTGACTTGCAAAATCCCAACGAAAAATCTACTTCCTCCCAATAATCTGGATGTTGAAGCGTATAGAACTGATCGGAATACGTATTTCTGTATGCTGTAAAACTGTAAACAGGATGAATATGGATTGTCGGATGAACATTAGATCTCAAACATGCAACAAAGACGTGAGAACATGAAAAATGAAGTTCTGTCCAATTTCTACAGGTACAAGTTCTTTCTTGAAAGTTAACATTCTGAATATTTCCTCCCCCTGTCATTATTCCCATGTCGAGCAGTGACCACACTGTATGTACCATACCTCGAGTCATATGATTGGACAGTATGCTTTCAGCCTTTTGCTTCATTTTCCAAATATTTGTGCCAAATGTTGATCGGATAATTATTCTGTGTTTTGAGTATGATCTTTTGATTTTCATGGAATAATTTAACCGTTTGTTCTAAAGTAAAGCGAACACAGGCAGTGATTGGCAAATGTCGTGCTCCTATAAGGATGTTATTAAAGTATTCAGCCATATTTGTTGTCAAAACACCCCATCAGTAACCTTCATCTTTACTCAACGCCCATCTCACAGGTGGGACTTGTCTCTTTAGCCAAGTATAAGCTTCTAAATTGGCCTGTTTAATCATTTGCATGAACTCATCAAATTTTCTTCTTTGGGTTGACCCTCCAGCCTGTCATAGTAAAGTTTTTAACCTGTCAATTAACAATAACAATCATTAGAATATCATAATTTATACTGTGGTCAATAATGATATAAAAATTTTCCACTTACATATGACTTTTAAATTTTTTGGTGAAATCATATAGCAAACAAAAAGGATGATAAGCTACTAGTGTCTTCCACTATTCCAAATTTTTCATTGCATTTATAATTCTTTTGTGATTATCGGAAATGACACAAATTCCTTGTATATCTCGGCAAACATGGATTTGAAGTTGAGTCACAAACCAACTCCAACTGTCATTATTCTTTTCGTCTACAAGAGCAAAGGCAAGTGGAAGGTAACGGTTGTCGGCATTAATGCCAATTGCAGTTAGCAATTTGGATTTAAATAGCCCATGCATATGAGTGCTATCGACACATAACACAGGTCTCATGTGTTGAAACGCTTCAATAACAGGAGAAAAAGCCCAGAACACGTACCCAATGATATTTTTATCACTACCTGACTGTGGATGATGAAGCCAAGCTATCACTGTGCCAGGATTGATTGCTTGCAGTTGCTTCATATATTTGGGTAGTTCAACAATCGAAGTCGGCCAATCTTCATAAACTACATCGATAGCATTGCGACGAGCATACCATGCTTTTTTATATGAAATATCAATATCAAATTTATTCTTGATTGATGTCCGAACCTCTTTAATTGGAAAAAAAGGTCCATTACATATGTGCTCGGTCAAATGTTTAGATACAATTTGACTGTCAAATGTCTATTATCGTTATCCACAGCAATACGAATACAAGTATGACAGTCACCCATGCGTCTGATCTTCCACATCTTATGGGTGCTTCGCTTACAGGCCCTAATCCTCCAGTCACATAGTGGTTTGGGATTGCATAATGCTGCCTAACTTTTCTCTTTACTCTCACATACCTTCATTTCTCTATTGTGGTGTATGTGCCATAATCTAAGAGCCTTATGCAAGAGTTGTTTTGTAGGGAATAGCAATCCCTCAGTAATGTTCAGGTCACTCTCATTCCAAACACGCATGTGATGGCCATAATACCCTCGCGATGTAGTGTCATATGTTAGAGCATTTCCAATTTCATATGACCATTCAAATGCTATCGGAGGATAAATTTGTTGCCATTCGACATTTACATAGACAGTTTGATAGCTGTTCTCAGCCTGATCATGTTCTGAACAATCTTCTGAATCATGAGTATGAATCTGACTCTGAGTCTTCTGAATTTGGATTGTAATCACTATCATCAATATCATAGTCATCAACATTTTCATCATCTGTTTGATGTTGTTGATACGTTGGCATGGGTTCGAAATCTGAAAACTGATGCTCATATGGATTGTGGCATTCGATTTCGGATGTAGTCGCCTCACTATGTTGAACATGAATTTCCTTCGTCTCGATATAAATTTCTGCTTCAAACTTCGGCATCTGCTTTGCAAAGTCAAAAATGAGTTGCAGATCATCATTTCGCATACTTAATTTTAGCAGGTATGCATTCTGGTCGAGCTGCATCAACTTGTATATTTTGACCACCAACTTAATGAAATAGATCTTTCGCCTAACTGCTAGGGTTGTTTGTGGATGTTGGGCATTGTAAAACACAAAACCTTGAGGATCATAACATATTCCCCCCTCTCTCTAATAAAAGCAAAATCAAATTGGTCTTTGTGAAGAAGAGACCATTGTGTGGAATTGAAGAATTGAAAATAAGTTGAAGGTTTCAGCAGCTGAGATGTATCGTTCAATTATTATATAGTTATTCAGCCCGCCATCAAAGTTGACAGGGTGATAATTATTGGTCTAATCTTGTGAATATGGTACACCCCACTATTAGGGTTGACAGGGTGATAATAATTGGTCTACCGAGATATGACATAATATTCACACGTTTGACAGGGATCCCGTAGTTATAGTACACCCCGCCATGAGGGTTGGCGGGGTAATAATAATTGGTCTGTCGAGATATGACATAATATTCACGTGTCTGACAGGGATCCCGTGGTTATGGTACACCTCGCCATCAGGGTTGGCGGATTGATAATAATTAGTCTGCCGAGATATGATATAATATTCACGCATTTGACAGGGAGCACGTGGTTATGGTACACCCCACCATCATGGTTGGCGGGGTGATAATAATTGGACTACTGAGATATGACATAACATTCACGTGTCTAAAATGCAGAGGTATGACATAATATTCATATGGACACATCAAGTAGTTCTGCAATAAATTAAGTACAGACTAGCTTACAATTAATTATGTACAGACTAACGTCTACCTTCTCCATATATACATGAGTGGAATAAGGGGGACAATATGCACCACAACCAGCTGAGCCTCTTTTCGGTGGATTTTGGTCATTTCTTTCTTATATTCGAAGTGATCTTTTTGGCTCAATTGGCTGACTGAACCTCATATCATCATCAGCATCATATTGAAATCCAGCATCAGGATCGCGCATGCTCCAAATTTGAGAACGAATAAAACTAGAATCAAGATCGTGTCCTCCCAATGACATATATGTTTCATCGTCCTGTGAAAGCATAATATGGCTGATATCTGGACGATAAATATCATCTGCTCTTCTTGATAGGCCTCTAATATGAAATGATCCACCTGTTTTAGAAGAACCACCATACCAACTAGGGTGACTTGAGAATGCTGGGATTGATATCTACGAAGTCAATACAATTGGTTGCCACCCACTGGTCGAGGGTCTGGATGCTCCAAATGGTTGCCACCCATTGGTTGATGGTCCAGTGGATATAAATGATTGTCATCCACTAGGTGATGGTCCAGTAGAAACAATAGGTCGCGACCCATTGGTTAACGGTCCAGCTCTAGTTCCAGATTTGACTCTAGTTGATGATCCACCGCTATTCCTACCCACGATCGTATCCCCTGGTAAGGGATGGGTATCCTGTCGTGCATTTAGATCCCAGTGCTCTATCCTGCCTCTTTGTTGCAAATACAACATGCTCCCAATTTCCTCGGCACGTCTTGTATCATCTCCTGCAAGCTCCATTCTTACTATACGAACAAGAGAATCATATTGTACCACAATATAAAAACAATAAAGGAGAGCCAAAAAAATTAATTAAAGGAATAACAATTAATTATAAATTAGAGAGAATAGACAAATCCCACATACTCAATGTCACCCGCAATCATGTCATAACCAGTGCCGTGGACACGCCTATCATGAGGGGTAGCAATGTATAATACAGTCCTACTTCGATACCACTGCATGTATTGATCGTCCAGAGCGATAGGATCCCATTCTTGACCTTGTGTCGTAGATTGTGCCCTATTGTCCCACAATTGGATCCATTGCTGATGCCGAGTTGTCCAATCAGTTCCAACATTGTTTCTTGTTGATATTTCGTGCAATACAGTAGATGTGTCGATGATCACTGGTATGGGTTGTCTCCACCCAAACTATCGTAAAACTCTATGTGGAAGGTGCCACTCCACAACCTCCCACTTCCACGTAATAAGCGAAACTACTGAGTGCCACACAACACATCCCTCAGTACAGTAGGCAGGAAGATAAATCAAAAGTTCATCGGGATATGGTGTCCATTCAAACTGTAGAATAAATAAACTGTATTACTAAACTAATCAACATTAGAATTCACAAGTTATTCATATTTAGTTGGTTTTATTAGCTAACCTGATCCCAAGTAAGAATGGACAGCTGATCACGGTACATCGATACTGTATGTTTCGCGATCCTTGTTTTGTTAAATGCCACACTCCATTGTACACCAAGAGGACAATCATCTCCCAATTGTTGCTACAAGGTAAGATCAACTGCTGTTGGGCGTATGACTTTTATATGCTCATATGCCCAAAACTGATATTATATAAATAAACACATGTTAGTGAAAATAAAAGTTATCAATTAAGTAAAGAATAAGAAAATATTTAATGTACCTGTAACAATAATGTGGCGCTCCCTATATCATTTTCTCGTACTTTACACGCTTTACACAAATTGCAGTAAAGGCATGCTAACACCGCGCTGCCCCAACTGTATGTGCTACAAATAGTTAAATCAGCAACAAAATCTAAAAAATATAGTGGCATATGTTTCCCACTCGTATCAGCAAACAGCAAGCTGCCAAGTAAAACTAATATGTACATCCTTGCACATTGCTGTACTTGCTCATCAATAGCATCTTCACTCAAGGGAGCAGCAAGATATGGTTGCAGTGCGCGTATTCTCATTTTGTATCCATCAATATCATCATTCCCATGAGTGAAGCCAAGAAGGCACTCCCACAAACCAACCCGGTCACGTTCAGCCCCAAAACAACGTCTAACAACTGCCTTACCATCCACCTTTAGACCCCATAAAACCTCTACATCTTGTAAAGTGATGATGACCTCACCCACAGGTAGATGAAACGTATGAGTTTCAGGTCTCCACCGCTCAACTAATGCTGTAATCAAATGAAGATCTACTGGAACTCTTCCTCCAATGTAATATATACCTCGAAATTCTGCCAAGAATATGTAATCTGCCACTGCAAAAAATCTTTATTAGCTCGTCTAATCCTAAGTGCCCTGTCCGGATCAATCTGCTTATTAAATATGGCCAATGCCTTATGGTTCTACCACAAGTAAAGCAAGTCTGGATATACCGGCCCTAGATGTGGTGCAAGAGTATGAGTGCTCGAACCAAATGACGTAGTCATCCTTTATAAATTGCAATATAAATTAATATCAGATAATGTTACACAAATTAAAATAATAATATCAATAAATTAATATACTTTCTAATGGGCTATTTGGTTCAAGGAATGAAATAGATAATATCATTATTATTATTATTAAAAATTCCTTATTATTATTAATTTTCCCCTTATTATTATAGAATTTATTATTGTCACTAATCATTATCATCATCATCATCATTATTATTATTAATCTTGTACTTATTATTAATATTAATATTATTATTATTATTATTATTATTATTATTATTATTATTATTAATCTTGTACTTATTATTACTCTTATTATTATTATTATTATTGTATTTCTTAATTATACTTATAGTTATTATTATTATATTTCTGATTATTAATAATAATATAATCATAATTATTAAATTTATTATTCTTATTATTATTAATTTATAATATAAATTAATTTTCTTCCTATTGTTATTGTTATTATTATAATTATTAATTTGACTATTATTTTATTATTATTAAATTCCTTATGGTAGTTAATGGTAATCTAATATGTCCATTACACTGATCTATACAAATAGGTGTTTCATGAATTAATTTTCTATAATAAAGTATATTTTGTCTATTTATGAAATTATGAAAACGTTGATACTTAATATCTTGCCCTATTTTTAAGTTTAATTGTGTTTTGGCCATTTGTTTATATTTGTCTTTAGATAAAACAGTAGTGAGATGAAATATTCTGGCTGATTCTATTAGTTCTAAATTATCTAGGTCTAATATATTTTGATTATTTATTTCAATATTTTCTAGGATCTCTGACATATTGACTGATGATTTTGAAATTGAGTGATTAGATAAGTGAGTTCTTATCGATAGAAAATATATAGACTTTGAGCTATATCTAAAGATTCTTTAATTGGTTTAATTCCATCAGGGTTAGTAACTATAAATTGTAGATAATTATATCGGTTTGTATAATATTTGACTTCAGTTTGATATTTATTAAGTCTATTTTGAGTGTTTTCTATATGTTCTTCAAACTGTGTACAGAAGCTACAATTCTTATTCATTGTGAGAGAAATACATAATACATATACAAATATTTCTTAATCGATAAGGTGATTGATCATAAACAGAATTTTTTTTTATCTTGTCGAATAACTGCTTTGAATTGTTTGTTATGTTCTATCATTTGAGTTGTATCATACATTCTCATATATCTTCAAGCATCTCTTGAATTATAAGCTTCTTTATTAGAGACATGATATCTGGTTAAAAGTTGGTCCAATATTTCTTCTCGTGCATAAGTTTCTTTGATTAATGCTTTTAAGGCTACTTTGCAATCAACATATCCCCTATTCATGCTTGAAATAGAAAGATAATTATAATAGATTATGATAATCAATTGTAGAATTGAAAACTTGATCAAGTAGAATGGTATAAAGCCATAACGTCTAAGGAAATCAATAATATCAATTAAATAGATAAGACTAACTAATAACATGAATAAACATGGTTAAATATAAACAATAAGTATGAGTTATAAAAGAATATAAGTTAAAATTGTACATAATATATGCATTAAGTGATTAAATAAATCATTAAAGATAATATAATATAGGTTAAATAATTTAAGCTTGTGCAATTATTAACTATATTATTATTATTATTATTATTATTATTATTATTATTATTATTCCATATTATTATTAATTTTCCCCTTATTATCATAGAATTTATTCTTGTTATTAATATTTATTATTATTATTATTAATTTTCTACTTATTATTATTCTAACTATTATTAATTAAACTAATTATTAATATTAAGTTCCTTTTATTATTATTATTAAAAAAGTTTTCCTTTAAATATCTTAATTATACTTATATTTATTATTATTATTATTATTAAATTTATTATTAATATTATTAATTTTCTTCCTATTGTTGTTGTTATTATTATTAATTTGACCATTATATTTATTATTATTAAATTCCTTAATTATATTTATTATTATCAATATTAAATTTCTTATTATTATTAATTTTTATTACAATTAAATGCATTATTCTTATTAATATTAATTATTGTTATTATTAATTTTGTACTAATTATGACTCTTATGATTATTGATTTTATTAATTATATTTATAATTCTTGTTAATATAAATTATTATTATTTTTTATTATACTAATTATTAGAATTGGATTTGTTATAGAAGTCCATCAACTAATTAAATCAAAGTCCGATTTAGTGAGTGATTTATTTCAGATTACTTGATGAATAGACTATGAAACTTTTGCTTATTAATAGAATCAATGGCATCATTCTCATAGACTAAAGAAAATAAATGTCAACTTAGGCTAATCATTATCACTTATCTTATACCCACAAATTTCGACTTGATAGTATTATTAAGGCACTACTAATTAATTCTCTTAAAGCCATGACATAAAAGGAGAAAAACCAATATGATTTGTAACTTAATATGTTATTTAAAAAGAGTGATATATCATATGTTATTTAAAAAGAGTGATATATCGGTCCCAACTAATTAATCTATAAATAATTGTGTGGTCATTTAACAAAAAAATATAAAACATCAAATGCAAAAAAAATCTAACAAAAATATCACAAATATCTAATATAAAAATAACATATTTACTAAAAATAAACATTACATATATTAAAAAACACAAATTATGTAACAATAAATCTTGAAGAAGAGCAAAGAATGTTGGTGGATTCGCTGTTGAAGAAGAAAAAAAATGCTAGTTGATTCGCTGATGAAGACACAAAACCAACACAGAAGACGAAGAAGCACGAAGAAGAAAATGAAATAAACCAAAGCAGAAGAGGAGAAGCACAAAGAGAAAATGAAATGCACCAGCCCATCTGCGGGGTTTCTTGCTTATAATGCATGAGCTTCCCACCCCGCCATTCACAATGGCAGGCTACATAAGAGCTGAGAATAATGCTAACTCTCTGAAAAGGCAGTACCTCCCACCTCGCCATTCATAATGGCGAGGTGGCTCAATTTGTTACACGAGAACCAGCAATAATGCTGGCTCTCTGAGAGGTGCAGCCTTGCTTCCCACCCTGCCATTCACAATGGCGGGGTGGTCCCCATCCCACCATAGTGGTTGGCAGGATGGCCACGTGGTTTCTCCACGTGTCCCCATCCCACCATCCTGCATGGTGGGGTGGCCACGTGTGTCCACGTGTTCCACCCCACCAACCACTATAGCAGGTTGTTTTGCACCCCGCCAAATCCAAAGGCGGGGTGTCCTACATCCAGCTACCTACCTTTATGTTCTCCCACATCACGAACGATAATTTTTTTTATAATAGATTGAGAATTTACGCTAGATAGTATTACAAGTAGAGCTTTAATAGGAAATTCTATCAAAGAGGCATATGCCATATTTAAAAAATGGCCTCTAAAAGCTATTAATGGATTAATGAGAGAGTTATGCCCAGTAGAGTTAGAGAAGTGCATGAGTGGATGAAATTCATTCTTTATCTACAAAGGTAGATGAACTTCTTTAAAAGTTTAATTCACCTTATGTTATTTAGTGTCTAACTAATCTTTGAATTGTGAGTGTTATAGAGGATTACATGCATTCATAAGTGATCTATAATTACTAGTGGTTTTCTTTTTAAAATTTTAATTAACAACAAAATAGTCCTTATTCTGACACTTACAATCTAAGTTGAAATAATCATTCACGTTTTATATGAAGCAATCAAATAAGCGAGTTAGAAAATTATAATACAATTATTGTAAATGCATTGCAGTCATTGAGAATTAGCTTTCCCCAAAACTTAAAGATCTTTGTTGCTTATACAATTGAAAAGTTGTACTTTTAAAAGCTTTACACGACCTACATATTGGTAAATTGGGGCTAGATTTGATTCCACTCTCAATAGAATAATTACAAATTTTTTTGTATGATTTTTTTAAAGCCAAGATCATTAAATTTTAAAAAATAATTAACATGTAAATCTTAACAAAGAAAGAATCATAACAATACCTTATTTTAAAGCTTCATTATTTTCTAGTCATTTCCCTCAAATTTTTTATGAAAACGAGTTTATCTCAACTACGTGGCTGCTGAAGTGCCTGTCCTCTAATGTTATCCACATAACATATTGGGAAAACTCTCCAATCATTGCAAAGAGGGTTAGGAAAGAAGTGTCAACCCCTTTAAAGCCTAAGCTTATTTATAATAGGATTTGGGGATTGTGGTAATTTAATTAAAATTACATTCTAATTTTAATTAAAATTTAAATAGAGTTATAAATAATTTTAATTAAATACCAGTTATGTTTTGAAATTTTACTATAAGATCAAATATCTTACTGATCCCTATTTGTTAAATATCTCATATTTAGTTATAAGTTCCTCAAACTTTATAATCAAGTCCAACTTGATTATAAACACCTTTTCCCTCTTCAATATGTTCTTTGTGTGTGACTCATATATATATATATATATTGACATTTAGCAACATATTATGACTGTTTAAATATTTAGAAATGTCAAAGTTTTGAGATAGAAATTGTTTTATCTCATGTAACAAACTCAAATCACTATATGCAAGGACTATATCATCTACATAGAGGATTAAGAAAATAAATCTTCCCTCAACCAATTTGACATAAATACATTGATCCACAACATTCTCAACAAAACCATATGAGACAATTACGTTATAGAACTTGATAAGCCATTGACGAGAGGCCTGTTTCAATCCATATATAGATTTCTTAAGCTTGCAAACTAGTTAAGAACCATGTTCCTCATTAAATCCCTTAAGTTATTTCATATATACATCTTCTTCAAGATCCCCATTCAGATTGTCGTTTTTACATCTATTGGATATAGTTCTAAATCAAAATATGCTACTAATGTCATAATGATTCTAAAAAAATCTTTCTTAGAAACTAGAGAAAAAGTTTCATGATAATTAATACTCTCCTTTTAAGTGAAACCTTTAGCTACAAGTCTTGCCTTATATCGTTCAATATTACCAAAGAAGTCTTGTTTGGTTTTAAAAACCCATTTACAACCTCCTAATGAGGCTCCTTTTGGTAACTCAATAAGGTCTCATGCTTGATTTTTAGCCATTGATTCCAACTCTTCCTTCATGGCATTGTACCATAAATTAAAATTTTCTCCATTCATAGCTTGTGAAAACGATATAGGATCATCCTCAAGTCCAATGTCAACATCAAACTCCTGTAGGTATATATCATAATCGCTAGATATTGTAAGCCCTATAAAAAAATCAAAACTCCTAACATTCGTCCATGCATTTTTAATTTTTGATAATTTTGTTTTTATATCTATAAACATGTTTTATCTCATAGCTCATACCCAATAGTACTTTAAACTCTTACTTCTTAAAGCTTTTAAAGACCTAGATAGTTGTTCTGATAATTAAAATAAAGTATCTAAAAGTTCCTATATTTTGCTAATAGACTCTTGAATCCTTTTTTCTAGTTAAGACTCCTAATTTCTGTGCGAAGTTTTTTTTTTTTCATACTTCCTTAATAATGACATTTATCTTCCATCAAAAGAGAGCTCAAAATATCAATAATGCCAATTTAGGTCTTTTTCATTTTGAAAAATGATCATCCTTTTAATTGTAAATCACATAATAAATCAGGTGTGAAGTCTTTTGGCATGGTTGTCTGCTTCTTTTTTTTGCATTTTTAACTTTTATAATTCTTTACTTTTTCTATTTTGCAGTGTCAAGATTTATATAATTCATGTGTCAACATACAATCTGGGAATTCCTAGTTATGCTTTATGGGGAAATTACTTATATTGGGGAATAAGCTATCTAACAATTTCAAATGCCTATTGGAAAATGGCGAGAATGCTTCCCTTTATGTTGACAATTACAGTGCCTCTAATAAATTCGAAGCTTTTGTCTAGACTACTGGAGAGGATTCCTATCAATTCCAGAGTCAATACATAGAAGGTAAAGAACCAATGGAGTAGATGTACAGATGATCTCAAGCACATTTTACCAAGCCATGAGTTAAGACATATCAAGCATAGATAAATATGCTTGGGTAGAGCATCCTTTAGGTATATTTATAAATAAATCTTGTAAAAAGGTGCTCGGGATGAAGGGACAAAGGTTTCAAGGGACGGGAGTGATATGGAACAAATTTGTGCTTCCTAAGGCTGCTTTTCTATTACGGCTGGTTGCTAAGAACAGGCCTTATACCGTGGACAGGTATAAATTCATGAATCCCATCAATAGATGTTATCTTTGCACAGGGGATTCATTCATTCATTGGCTGTAATCATTCTAGCGTGATTTGGAGACAACTTACGGAGCACTGTCAAGTCCATTTCTCCAGCCAGATCATTGTCACAATGCAAAAAATACATTTTAAAAAGTTGACTTAATATTACTCTTTATTCAGAACTTTGGGAACTTTGATGTAGGACTCCTCATAGCTTGGAATGGCATCAATCATTGCTTTCCTATAGACAGATCATGACAAACTTGAATCAAATAGAAAGACAGGAATACAAAAATGTTTTCACTAGAGGTACTCCAGTGCAGGAAGCATAGTAATAGAATAAATACTTACCGTTGGCCAAATGGTTCAGGTATGTCCTCTCGCAAATTATCACCTTCAGTATCTATTGTTGAAAATAGGACGTTAGTGTTCTCCAGAATTAATCTACTAATTCATTGATATGGCTGCAGTTCTACCAGAAATCTCATGATTAGGAGCATGCTAGACATATTGTACCATTTTGAATTCCCTCAACATACGTACTCAGTTTAACATGTAAATGGCACAAGAACTGCTAAGATAACAGGAATCACCAGTCCCAATCACGTCAGCATACAATAGATGCATACGCAGGAATCGTAAATACCTGCTCTGATTGCAGGCTCAACGCTATTAAGATCAACAGCTTGAAGTTGTCCCAACCTGCATAAAGACCGCACCCAATCTCATAAAAAAGCAACTAATAAATCCTCATTGACTGATACTAGATATCCATGGATACACTGAGAGAAAGAGAGAGTACCAATCTACGACCTGTCTAATTTTAGGAGTAAATTCTTCAACCTATAGAATCGAAAGAAGGTAGTTAAATGTTCATATATAAGGTGGGTCATCCAATTAAAGCTTGCACATTTACACGCGAGCGTAACGGTACTCGTAGAAACAATTTGACAAACAGTTTTTGAGCAAGCAACAGTTAATAGAAAGAGCAACTTAAGGAAAAGATTTCTCGTAATGGGTATTAAGCAAAGACAGAAGGAGAGGTAAGAAAATGGTTCATCTCATGCCCAGATAATTAAAAGAGAGGAAGACCTCCAGCGGGAAGAGATGAATTCGAGCAGTTTGAGCCAATCGGGAAACGTCCGGTGGTTGAAGAGAAGACCAATCGCCTCCTTTAGAGGTTGCGTTGGTTGAGCAGGGCCTCCTGTGAAAGTAAGTAACTAGCAGTTGTGAGTTCAAGAATGTTTGGGGGTTTAAGCAATCATTTTGAGGCCTCAGACGGGATGCTGTGAATGTGATTCCTCGGAGAAGTGGGACTACGCTGCTAGCCATTTTATCGACTCCCTTCGTGCTGTGCTTCCTTATCCCTAAGGTGGTGAGTCGACGCGCGTATAAATATTAGGCTGAATTTCTTTTAGAATAGAACATTAAATCTCCGGATCATGTTTAAATTTAAATATTTTTATAAATTAAAATCTTAATTGAATGATCTAAAACATTAAAACTCATGTTTTATTTCCGAATATGGAGGAATTATTAAGCTAATTTACTCTTAAAAAAAGAGATAAAGGAAAAGAAAAAATTTACTTAGGTAAATCAAATCAAAGTAAAAAGTTGAGTCAAAAAATTAAATAGTTAAAATTTTTTACAATTAAATTAGTCAAAATTGAGTCTTTTAAATACTAAAAAATTAATATTTTAAAAATTAAACTAATAAATAAACAAAAATTAATATTTTAAAAATTAAACTAATAAATAAATGTTTTAAAAAATTATATTAATATTAAACCATCGTAAAATTAGTTAAATATTAAGTAAAATTAAAAAATTTAAAATATATTTAAAAAAGAAATTTTAATTAAAACAAAATTTATTTATATAAAAATTTGTTAAATAAAATGATCAAACTAACCAATTTAAAATAATAAATTAATCTTAAAAATTTCATGCCTAAGTTTTAAGTTGTTTTAGCGAAGAACTTCTTGACCAGATGATTTCTTTGATACGTTAACAAATGTGTAATAAGCAGTGAGTTCTCGATATTTTGCGCCGCAATCCGTTATTATAATAGAGATTGGACGGAGCACTGCATAAATTCGTCAAGTTCATTTTCTGGAGAGATTGAGATGGCGTGCCTCCATGACCATAGCTGTGAAGATCACGATTGCTCCTCCGATTGGTCTCTCTACAAACACATAGATCTCTCTAAGGTTCATTCTTTCCCATATTTCCTCTTCTCACCTTCTGTTCTTAATTTCATTTCATATCTTGTTAAGTGTACCGATCAGTTGGCATTTACGCAACTCTAAACTCCTTGTTTGCTGCTGAAAAGAAAAATAACAAAAAACTCATATTTATTTCTTTAATGTATTTTGGTTCCTTTATGTTACTTGTGGGAATTCCTTAGCAATAAGAAATACCGTTCATTGGTAATGTCATATTTAGTTCTTTTCATTACATATGTCCATATTTGATGTTGGGAAACAATTATGCTTAATCTGCTTACAGTCATGTGGTTATATGACTACACTTTAAGCAATTTTCAGTAAAAAAAATCTTAATGATGCATTTCTAACTATGTGTTTGGGTTTTCAGGTCTCCGCTTTGAATGAAGCTGTTCCAGGCAGTGTGAAGTCTGTTTTCAAAGCTTGGGAGCAGCGTCTTGATACTTCTGGGGTACTCTTATTTTGTTCAATTACGTTGCCTATGCCTTTTCGAAATATTTGAATTTCCTCTAATCGGGAGGCGACTCAATCCTCTTTAATCCCGTTTTCCTGTTACAGGATCACTTGGACAGCAATGACGGTGATCCTGAGCTACTTGTTTACATTCCGTAAGGGGCAAATCTCACTTTCTTAAGTGCACTAACTTGTCTTGGAGCTTATACTTAATTAAAAAACTAGTCGACTAGATCTCTTTACTTTGTGTTGGCTTTTATAGGTTCACATCAGATGTTAAGATAAAGAGCATTTCAGTTGTTGGTGGTTCTGATGGAACAAGCCCTTCCAAGATGAGAGCGTAAGTTTGATTTCATAAATCCTGCATGGAAATGAAATAACGACACTTGTCAATTTCTTCTTCAATTCCAAGATTCAATATTTAATTGCTGAACGATTTGATCATAGAATTAAGTTCTTGGAGCTGAGATTGGTGCTGCAAAAAACACATATTTTCAGCCATGATCCATGGTTTTGCTGAATATAATGAATTGCTCCATTATTTTTTTTTTTGAAAACTAAGTAATAAATTCATTCAAAAGGTGAAAATTACAAAGTGATTCATGATTCATCTCCTAAAGGTGGAGTTAGTACAAAATTCATCTAACTACAATGTTGAAACTGCCCAATAACAACAATTTCTATATGATCAGTTGCATCCTAATATGATTAGAAATAAGATGTTGATCAGCAGTGATCATGATTGTCATCCTTAGTTTCGGTTGAATTCTATCCAACCGTATTTCTTGTATTCTTCAGCTTTTCCAAAGACTTTTGTGTTTCTCTTCCTCCAAATATGATGCACCAACATGGCAAAACCAGTTTTGAAAACCTTTTGGTCCTCACTACTAGTCCAACTCAATTTGTTAGCCCAAGCCAAGCAATTCATCCAGTGTAGTTTTCTGTCTTGCAGACCAAAGATGCTGAGGAATGCACTTCATAGCGGTCTAGTATGATAACACTTGAAGAATATGTGATCCAATATTTCAATTTCTCTAGAACATACAGGAAAATTTGTATCTAGAATTTGAAACTTGATTTTATCTCTGGTTTCCAATTTCTGTAATACTGCTAACCATAAGATGAAAGAGTGGGCTTGAGCTATACTTGATCCCCATATCACACTTATGAAGAGGAAACTTGATAAGAGTATCTAACAACAACTGTTTACAGGGTTATGTTGTAAATTTGTGACACTTATGAAGCTCCCATCTGATTTCATCTTCTTGCACCTGATTTGGACAGTATGTTGGCCAATTCTCAATAACTGATCTGGTTCTTCTACTCATATGAAAAGGCCAATGCCAATTGTTGCTTCGAATTAGCATTTGCACCTTAGTATTTTTAGGGATTGTTCTTCTCAAAGCTAAAAAGAGTTGAGCGTTACATAAAGGCCCTAAAGCATGCCAATATATCAAACTAAAATTTTTTGTTCTTCCAACTTCAGATGTAATGCTTGATATGAGAATGCATGAAGGATCTTGTGTGCAAAATCTGTTGAAAGGTTTAGGATTGAGAATTTTTATGAGAAATAAACTAGATGCTTTTCTGTTTAACATGATAAATGTGAATCCATCTCACCTACATGCTTTCATTATCCCAACAAATTCTCCATAGTCTTTTTGCCAACAACATCTTGTTCATTCCTAGCAGAATTGATCCTCAATACTCCAAACTGCTTAGGAAGACATATCACACTCCGTTTGACTTTGGATATCCTCCCCCACTAGAATTATGTCCATGCTAAATGAAGTCTCGCATGCTCCTGTCAATTTTCTTCAGTACTCCTTCAGGGATAACTAAATGTGATAACCAGTAAATGTGTAAATTATTAAGTATGAAAATGGCCAATTGCATTCTACCTCCATATGACAAGAATTTGTTACTCCAATCAGAGATTCTTTTGTGCACTTTATCTATGAGAGATCTGCATTCTACTTTCCTGAGCTTCTTTGTAGAGATTGGTACTCCCAGGTATGTGAGAGGCAGTTGATGAATAGTGAGTCTTGCATCTCCTATCACTCTCATTGATCTTCATTACTTTGTCTAGTAAGATAAGCAACATTCTTGCTTGGATTGAATTTGAGCCTTAAAACTTCTTGAAACCTCTGCAATGTTGTTAAGAGTATTCCAATGGATGTAGAATAATTGGCAGAAAGTATGACTACATCATCTGCATGAGAAAGTTGTATGATATAAAGGCCACTACACCGATAATGAAGTCTGAAATTCATATTTTCAGTTATACAAAGTTGTGTGATTCTTTGGAGTGCTTCTATAGCAACGACAAATAGGTAGGGGAGGGTGGATCTCCCTGCCTAATTCCTTTAGCAACTTTGTAACGTTAAGTGGGTTCTCCATTAATCAGCACTAAAAAAGACAATGATGTCATATAATACTGAATCCATTTGATGAAATCGGAAGGATATCTAAAAGCATGAAGAGAATTGATGATGAAACTCCATTCAACAATGTCATATGCTTTAGTGAAGTCAATTTTGAGGGCACAACTCTCGTTATGTTCCTTGGACTTGTAATCTCTGAACATTTCTTGAGCTAACAATATATTGTCACCCATACTCCTACTTGGGACATAAGCACCTTGCCTTGAATTGATTAATCTAGGTAAGGTAACTTTTAACCTATTACCAAGGATTTTTGAAATAATCTTGTGCGCCGCATTATCATGATATAGGTCTGAAATCATTTAAGCACTTAGGATTTGGGACTTGTTGAGAAAAATCTACATTAGATGTTAGGAAATATCTAAAGTATGATCTCCTGCTTTATTGTGTGATTTCCTCTTTGTTCCTAAGTTTTTTTCCTTATGTAATTAGTTCTACATAAAGGCTACAAGGGTCTTCGGCTAGAATCAAGCCCTCACTCTGAATTGCACATGGTATCAGAGCCCAGTTAGTTTCTAAACCTCAAATCCACAAAAGCACCTAGGAGGTGTCGGTGACCACCAAAGTGCTGGCAGTGTTGCCGGAAAACCACCCACCGCTGGCGACCACCAACGACAACAATTTGATGGATTAGCTCGCCTCTTCATCCTGAATGGAGTTCTGATCTTGCTTTATGTCAAAACTAAGCAGAGCATGGATATTTTGATAATAGTAACATCTTTTATACGTTTTGGAACATCGTCAACGATGTCACTACTGTTCGTTTAACTAGGAATTCGTCAAATATATTTGCGGATGTCAAATTCCAATGGCAAATCATTGACAAGTGTTTCAACAATGGGTTCTTGAACTTTACGAATCACTAAGCAATGTTTGAACAGTAATAACTACTCTTTTTGGTCTAAGAAAATAGAATTATTCGGTCAGAGAAAGTTGTCCCATCTTACATTTGATCCCCCAACTTATTAGAAAATATTGGAAAATTGGCAAGGTGATGATGCATAATTGCTACATCTTCTTTTCGATTCTATGGAACCTGAAAGCTTAGTTCTATTCTCTCATGTTAGCACTTGTAAGCAAGCTTGGGACTATGCTAAGCTTCTTTACTCCAGTAATATGCTTCACCAATATGATATTTTTGTTGAGTTATTTCTGTCCAAGTACATGGGAAGTTTGATTGAATACTTTGGGAAAGTGAAACATGCATTTGAAAAGTTAAATTCTCTACTACCGACCACATCTAATATTAAGGAGATGCAGATTCAAAGAGAGCACTTAGTGACTATGGCATTTTCGGTTGGATTGAAACCTGAGTTTGAGCCTATGCGAGCACAAATCTTGGGAGGAGTAAACTTTCCATCCTTAGTTGAAGTATATTCCAGACTCTCTTACTTTATGATTACAGCGAATGCACCAAAGAATAACTTTGATAGGTCAATACTTGCAGCATAATTTGATTCACAAGTTAGAGGAAACCATGGGGGAAGTCGAGGAGGATGCGGTGGTTGAGGAGGATGTGGTAGAGGCTTATGACTCCATTGCACACATTGTGATAAAGGTGGACATGATGAAAAGTCTTGTTGAGATAAATATCCTCAATTGCGAGCTGCTTATATTGCGTCTCTTGAACAACATTCTTTGGCTACAACTTCACAATTGTCTGTTACTTTATCTCAGGATGAGTATACTAACTGTTTGCAATATTAGTCAGCCTAGCAAACATCGTCTTCCTCTATGGCATCTATGGCTCTTCGAGGTAACCCAACTGGCTATTATTCATCTAGCCCTAGAAAACGGTCATGGGTAATAGATTATGATGCCACTAATCATATTTCAAATAAAATAACCAACTTTAATCATATCGTTCCTGTACCTGCCTCTCATAATGATAAACTTACTATTGCTGATGGATCTACTGCCACCATTAAAGGTGTTGATCCCTCTCATCCTTGTTTTTCTCTCACATTACCCTCTACATTATTTTTATCAAACATTCCTTTCAATCTTGTTTCTGTGAGCAAATTGATGAAACAACTAAATTGTCTATATGTTTCTATCCTAATAATGTTATTATCCAGGATTTGAAGACTAGGATGATGATTGGACAAGGGTGTGAATCTAATGGAATGTAATATTTTGACAAGTTGCAATCATCCATTGCATTCTTAGTGTCAGTCTCTCCTAGTGATATCTATAGTCGATTGGGTCATGTATCATTGGAAAATCTCAAGAAAGTAGTGTCGGGGTTAGATTCTATTTCTAGATTAAATTGTGAGTCGTGTCAGTTAAGAAAACATTATTGTACTTCGTTCTTTCCTCGAGTCAATAAAAGAGTTGAAAATTTATGTTAATCCATACAGATATTTGGAGTTTGAGTCATGTCAACTCCAAGTTGGGATTTTAGTTTTTTTGTTTAATTTTTGTTGATGATTGTTGAGTTGTATATAGCTGTATAGTGAAAAAATAGGAAAGTATTTACTACTATTGATTGTATTTCCTATTTTAGATTAAACATCTACTATTTATACTTGTATTTACATCAATGCATATACGAAATGAATAATAGAGACTTCTTTGAGTTTTACATGGTATCAGAGTGCTAGGGTTTTTAGGATTTTCCAATTGCTTTCCAATCAATTTTCGGCGAAGTTCAGAATTCATTAATCACTAGTCTGTTTGTCTCTCACTCGCTAGCACAACCCCAGAGTCGCACTATCACGTGCCGCTTGTCACTTCGGTGGTTGATT
>JAOSBN010000177.1:13584811-13617999 GCA_027563595.1 Erythroxylum suave
GAAAAATAAAAAGAAGTAATCTTCAAATATTAATGCATGCTCAGATGAAGAAACCTCAAGCCTAAGAATAATAAGAACAACTTACTTGAATGCAATTGTTGGAATAACAGCAAAAGCTATCATTAAATACAACACAGCCTTGAAGGTAGGAATTTCTGAAATCATAAGATGAAAGGAAACACTGAGTAATTTATCTTAAGATATGCACAATAGTGGTGGGATTATTAAGTGCTAATCTCAGCACAGACAGCACAGACTAACTTATCAGGTATCAGAAAGTACAAAAACATAGTGCAAAATGCAGTTAGAGACAAGTCATGCTTGGGGAGACCAACAATAAAGTCTATCCGAAGGTCTCTTAAAAAAACAATCAACTAAAGCACAAATACGAGTTCTTCAAGAAGCCAGAAGCCACAGATTAATCGCACATAATCATGGAAATAGTGATCAGGTACTATGTGTCAAATAACAGATTCTCTATACAAGACATAAAAGCAGCTGCCACTAATATTTTTTACAACATGATCAAATATCTAATAGTGGATAAGAATTTTCCCATGAAGTTAGAGAGGTAAGAGATTTCAACTCTAAACTCCTTACAATTATACAAAAGGAAGTTAGAAAACTTACCATTAATAAATGGCACCCAACTCAAAAATGGAAAAGACTTCGCAAATTGCTGAACCCACCACTCAGCACCTTCATGAAGATGGTAAAAATAATAAAGTTATTATGGTTCATTTCAGATTAAAAGTTCACAAATGAACTCCTGTGTACATTGACTTTCTTTGTCTTGAAAAGAAAAAGAAACATGGCACTGTGAGAGCAAAAATGTACCAACTAGAGCTGTAAAAAAATGAGCCACATATATCAGCATCAGCCCTTCTGTTGGCCCATTAATTGCAGGAAGAATCAGAGTATTGGTAAAAAAGCTGGATCAAAGAAGAGAGACTGGTTAGTAAATATGTAGCCAAGGGTTAAACAAACAAGAGAAAGAATGGTTAGATCACTTACTGTTCCCATGTTGCACCATAAAATGGAACAGCTGAAATAACCCAGAACCAGAAAGTATATCTTCCACACATGGCAGTGCTACCAAATGCCATGCTCTCAAACTGGAAAAGGGAAAAATATCGAACACGTGTTAACAAAAACTCCACTTGTTGGAGCTATAGAACCAAAGAGGGGAAATACATACAGCACATGCGAGCGCATCACATCCTGCGATACATTTAGAATACCAACACATGATTCAGTAATTAACAAAGTAGCATACAAATATTAAGAAGCCAAAAATTGAAATGCCAAATATACCATGATCAAATAGTTCCCCTAGTGGACTTGAGGAGTTTGTCCGCCGTGCTTGCTTTCCATCAACAGCATCAAAAGTCTATAAATTTTAATGAAGAATTGTCAGAAAGAAAATTATAAAGATGCACAGCAGAAGTGTTAACAAGAAAATTATAAAGATGCACAGCAGAGGTGTTAACAAACACAAGAAGCCAATAACTTCACTCCCTCTGAGAATCAGAATTAAACCTGATATAAGAATAGAAGTAGCCCATGCGCAAAATGAACCCATCTAGGCGGAGGTGTATCCAAGGTAGGTGAATATACCTGAGAATAAATCAGAAAAACAGAGAAGCAACCACTGAATGAATAAAAGTTTAGTTCCTATCACCAAATAAGAAGAAAAGGAAATTTCAACTCACATAACCAAGCAGTGCAGAAGTGACTAAGAACATAAATCCTGTAAGTGTTATCTGAAAATCAAAAACCAAGATAAATCAGTGAAAATGACCACCTGAATATGATTCTGTTGAAAATGCAAGATATAAAGTAGGGTTATCGTACCATGTTTGGACTGCAGGAAAACCCAGAAGCAAACAATTGTCCGATCAAAAAATAAAGGAAAAAAAGAAAAGGAAATATTAGCCAGAAGTCATTCGTTGAATTGACGAACTTAAACTAGAGAAAAACTTGGTAAACCAATTGTAAATCCATAGAGAAGTGTCCCAACTAAAACCCCACATAATCACTACATCAAATAAACAACAAACAGATCCCAATGATCAACAACAAACCCGAGCAACTTGCCCAATTACTACCCTAAAATGTAAAGCTAATAACAGCGAAGAACAGCAAAGGAAGACTCACAAAGAGAACAATCAACAGACACCACTTTAACTAAATTATATAAATAAACAAAAGAAATGGAAGGTACTTACGGCATCCAAAGGGGAAAGAAAGTGACAAATCGGCTCCAGAAGGGTTGCAACACATACTTAGCAACGTAAGAATGATCAACACCACTATACTTGTATCTGTGAAGCGCTTGAACTCCATGCGATCCTATGTACCCCATCCCCCACTTCATTTGCAAAACAACAGAATACCCAATAACAAAATCAATAAACTGCTTTAAAAACTTGATTATAGCGTCACTTTAAAGCAGCTTCAAACTCAAATGTGGAAAGGCCGGGGACCTAAACTATATGAACAAAGAATCACGCAAAAAGAGAGTTGAAAGATTAAAAAAAAAAAAGAATCAAAAAGGGATTCGGCGAGTGTAATAATAGATCTAGAATTTAAAAGAAAAAGTAAGAAGAAAGTGAAAGTAACAAATGGGGGAAAAGCAGAAAATGAAGAATACAATAGTATATCGAGAAAAACAGAAGAAAACGTTTTCCCTAACGAAATCGAAAAGGAGAGGGTTGTTACCAATGAGTAGATCCGGCGGGAGCTTTTGGGAGACTCAGTGTAGAGAGGGAGCGCAGAGGAGAGTCATGAAAATGAAACGAGTCTCTCTCCCTAGAGATCGGAGTCGCTTCAATTTTACTGGCCGGGTTGGATGTAATAAAAATAAAATAAGCTTTTGTCTTAAAAGTTGGTAATTTTTACTTCAGTTAATTGTGTTTGTCTTGAACTTGACAAAGTCCGCAGAAGTAATAGTATACTATTTTACCTTTTCATGTAGTAAATCCATACATAATATGTTCTTCTCTAAAATGACATTTAAAATATGCTTGCGAGTTACCATCCGAAGTACCAGGTTCTCAGCAAAAGCAATGGCATATACATATAAAAAGCCAAAAGGAGGCATCTTTCTAGGCAATTGTCATGAAAAGGGAACTCTTTTAACGGTCAAAGTTGGCCACAGAAAGTCCTCAAGGTGAGGTGCATATTTAGTTTTACATTTCAACTTTTCTTTTAGCTTTGTTCTGAGACCATAATTCTGGTTTCATCTTTTCCTTCCATAGCCTGGATATTCCTCCCATTTAAAACATATTCGACTATTGAAGGAAACTATTTGATTTCCTCTTTTATGGTATCAAAGATGCATAGTATAATTAAAGATAAATAAAGCCATTAGCGAATAGAGTCGAATTTTTCAACTCATGCTCCCTTTTTGGGCATAAACATAAGCTGAATTTTTTGTTTTGTTATGAATTCTTCTAACAATTATTAGCATTTGTATATTCTTTTTCAAAAGAAATGCCAACAGTTGTCTTTTAGTCATGGCTTATATTAAATATTGACTAAATGGTCGTTGAATTACGAGTTCGAGGAAAAAAGATCACATAGGAAATACAGAAATTACGTAATCAGGACACGGTTGCACTATAATTTTTCTAATACTTCTTCACTTCCAAGTCACAAGAAGTATGTATGAGTTTCTTTGCTATCAAAATTCACCTAATATAAAATTTGCTGAGGAGTAACATGAGCAATCTTGGGTACTAACACTTATAAAAAGTTTCATATTAACTTATGATTTGTATTAATATTTTTTAATAAGATAAATCATACGAATTTTTAATATTTGGTACATTAATTTCTAAGGATAAACTTTGTAAAGAGTATTAAGATGTATAAAATATTGTTCTTAAAAACTTCAATTATTCTCATATGTGAGTTAGAGTAACATCAAAGGTTTGAACGTAAATTGTAAACCTATATATAGAAATAATCTTATTTATAGATTATAATTTAGGTGCATTTAAAAAAATTTAATGTGGGTGGGAGACTAACAAAGGAGATTTGAAGGTTTTTGGTGTATATCATTATCAAGAAGGATCAGGTATACTATTTGAGATTGTAATTGTAGTACAACTCTAGTAAAAAAATCAGTTAAGACAATATACTCCCACAATTGCAAAGGTTCACAAGGGATATTAAAATTGGAATAATGAATAAGTAATGGTTGTCCATCAAGGGATTTAGTAAGAGAGTCAACTAATTGGTCTATAATATAAATATGAGGTATACAAAAATTGTTTATAAGACATTTGAACATGAAGAAGTAAAAATCATTGGCAATGTGCTTCATGCATGAGTGAAAGACTAGGTTGAAATACAAGTAGGTTGCTCTAATATTGTCACAATAAATTTAATCAGATCTAGCTATCAAACAACTTAGAATAAGCTCTCTAGATTTATTGTGATAATTGCATTATGAACTAGGAAAATAGCTTAATCTAGGCAACAACCATACAAGATTGGGTTGTTTAACCCATCATATGTTATCTCTAACGATTCAAAACTATTGGTTTACCACAAATGAATAAGAGTTACAATGATTACGTATTATAATCTTGATTTTGGATATGGATTTATATATAAACAATCTATAGAAAGTGTTTAAATCATCCGTACATGAATCCTAAAACAATAAGCAAAGAATAATACAAACCATTTCTAAAGAGAGAAAACAACATAACAAGATGAAGAGATGCCTAAAAGTGTTCTTCAGCTTTGAAATCCCCTTCGAGTTGGAAGGAAGAGCGTTAATTCCTTGTAGTTTCTAAAGAAGTATTAGTTATGCACACTTTTGCACTTCTAAACCTTTATTCCTTGTTTGGTTACTTAAATGTCCTTTTATAGTAAAAGTAAAGGTTCTGGGAGATACACGGCCAGCTACATGTATGTCATTTTTCCCCAATTCATAAACATACATGGTGTTGATCAACTACATGGGGAGCTACATAGAGGTATAACTAACTGTGTAAGTTGTAGGAAAGGCTAAAATTGTCTTCACAATTCTACACATTTCCAGATAGTTACATGGTCCTATACACAACCGTGTAGATTGTAGGAGCTTCATTTCTTTCATTTTTTTGTCTCATCTTTAGCCTAATTCATCTCCTTCTTGTTCCATAAGGGCAAATAAAATTGGACATCAAAAGGATGGCTTCAATGATATCTTCTTTTTTTAATCTCATTTTGGTTTTTGTTCCTCTAACTTATACCTAGAAAAAATATGAACCAAAATAAGTATCTTAAGCACATCAGAACATTAATCACTAAGTACTAGGTAGTAAATATATAGTTAATAAAGCAGTCATCAATTGGTTAAACAAATGAAGAAAACGATCATAAAGGAAGAAGAAGGATGAGATAACTTGAGGTGAAGGATTAGCATCTTTTTATATGAAAAATAAAATATTTCCATTAAATTCAAGCTTGTTGATATGATTTAGTCATTTTTAATCTTTTTTATTGCATTATCAAATATTTAAAATGCAATTACAATCTTTTTCCTTTTCAATTATAAAAGATAAACTTTTATTTAAGACTTGCATTCATATGGAAGGAAATCTCTATCTAACTATTAATGATTCATTCTTCTAGCATATTTTATTTTATCTTAGTATTAGATTATGGGTTACCCATAATACGTTACACTTATTTCTCTTAGAAGCACTTTCATAACATAAATACATGTTTCAATTAATGTGAGCTAAACTATATAAAAAAAATCAATGTGACAAATTATATGTATAATAATTTTTACCATGCTAATGAAACTTTTATGTGATTAAGAATTAAACAAGAAAAATATTCATACTTACAATCATATGATTCATTTATTTTAATCCATCTTTAATTTTGGATAATAATGGATACTAGAAATAAATTCATTTGCAATGAACAATGGAAATGATCAAGAAAAAATATGCACAAACTAAAGTGCTTATTTCATAGTAGTTAAATAATTCACTTTTTAGTAATTGGCATATTTACTAACAATTAGCATTTTGTGAACATTCAACATTACTATGTAATGACCTTATTGACTTAAGGAGTATATAGAGTGATTAATTAATCTGGTTTTTTATACTAAACTCTTAGTGTTAAATAAATTGAAAGCAACAAGTTACTATATATAGGAAAGTTATGATTTTCATTTAGTTAAACGACTATGATACAATTAAGAATTTTTTAACAAGTGAAACATACCAATATTGCAAGCAATACTATTTATAAAATAATTTTTTTTGGGAAATTGAAGAAATTTTCATTAATCATAGTTAAACTATTCCTACATTACAATGAGTTCACCTAAAAGGATACTAATTATACGACCTTACCATGAGTTAACTCAAAAGGATCCTAAGTATGCATTTTAAAACCAAGAACAAAGGGCTACCATCCTTGCTTCATTTCTATTAACAATTCATTGTTAACAGATTTAGCTATAGCTAGGGCTTTGATTTCGATGATAATGTTCTCTACCAGAAGCTATTTGTTTACTTCCTCCTCTTTATAAATTCTTTTGTTTCTTTCTCTCTACAGGTTGTAGATTGTAAGTGTGAATGTTTCTTTGTACAGGCTCCCATCCTCCTTTTGTTTAGAAGCTCTTGTGACCTAGTTTAACATTTCATTCCAATCATATGATATGCAGTAATTTTCCAACTTATATAAGATTTGACTCTATACAAATTTTGAGTATACACAGTTGAAATAGAAATGGTTCCTGTCTTTAGCTATTTATAAAATATAATTAAAATACCACTTTTTCAATAAATTTCCTAGATTAATCTATAAAGAGGTAGCTAGCTATAATTGATTTGATAACTTTCAGGGAAGATTCTATTAAAAAAAAAGTTTCCAAATTTCATAGTTAATTCTCTTACCACACTTCCATTGCTTGACTTTGATCCATTTTCATTTCAAGGTTAGTAAATTATACTTCTCTTATGAAACTAGGTGTCAAGTATGAGTAATAGGTATAGCTATCAATAATATAAGTAGGAAAACAAATTTCATCACAGTTTTTATCTAATCAATGTTGCATATATAGTCATAACTTGTCCATAGTAAAGATTCTAAGGGTACCGTATGCATGTTAATTATGACTATTGCCTCAAATTGTCTTTTAATAATGCCCTTTGTAACATAAAGGTGAAGGTATTGGAAGAATAAATTAATTTGAATTTTTCTATAAAATCTCTTTATAATTTTAAAGTGATCTTTAGTAGTTTCTATAAACCTTTTTAATTTCCTAAAAGACCTCTTAGATTTTCTAGGAAATCTTTTTAAATGCTTAAGATTTAATGTATCTTCTTTAGAAGTTTCATTTAGTTTTTATAAGCTTGATGTACTAATAATGGTAGAGTGAAGAAAAACCTAGAGTCTAATAATACAAAAATCTTATGGTAGCTATAACACTACAATTTTCTTAGACACATTTATCGATCTACTTTCATCTTAATTTTCTATTATCTTTCGCTAGTGCCAACAAGATTTGGTATCTAATCTTTTTTTAAGAATTCATAAACTTTGTTGTTATTCTCTATCTATACAAATCAAATCCTTATCTTCAATAGAGAACACTATGATTATTGGAGTTCACAAATGGAAAAATATTAATTTCATAAAACTTAGGGAATATTGTAGAGAGTGATTAATTTCATAAAACTTATGGAATATTGTAGAGAGTGATTATGTATAACCACCTTAAGAAGGAAGTTTAAATTCATGGTCAGAGGAAGAAGGAAAAGAATTCAAGGACAACTGAAAAAGAAATGCATAAACTTTTAGAATTATTCAACTAGGTCTGAGCAAGCCAAAATTTACAATAATTTATAGAATGAAAAAAAAGGCCTAAAATGTTTTGAAGGAAAAGTGCCAAGGATCTAACAAAACCATGGTGGTTAAACTTTAAAAGGCTCTGGAGAGATTTTAATAATCTAAAAATGATTGAGATTTTTCTCTATAACCTTAGAAATTGTCAATCAAATAAAAAGTTGAAAAGGCACTATTGAATAAAGGAGAATATTACAAAATATTTTAAGGAATATGCTGCAAAGATATGACCATTTGGTTGTAACTATTAAAGAGTCTAAAACTTTGTTTCAATTTTCTACATATGAGTTATTTAGATCATCAGAAGCACATAAGTACATGATTCTAAAATCTTAAAAGCAATCTTAAAAACAAACATTTTAGTCTAAAATTAACTTGTAAGAGAAGAATTCCAATAATGAAGACCAAAGGAAGAAATGGGGATCATCATTTAAAAAAGGCTAACACAGTAAAGGTCATCAAAATTAAAAGAGTGCCAATCGAAATTACATCATTTGCAAAAAGAAATCCAATCATCAATTAAAAATATTTTAATTTAGATGCAAGAAGTGTAAAATTCCAAATCAATCTTAAAGAATTTATTGGTATTAAGATAAAAATGATAGAAAGGAAGACACCAATGAAGCAACTAATTTCTTAAAGGAAACCGAAGTCTTATTTTCTTCGATGGGTGTTGCAAAAAAAAAAAAATCAATATGCTTGATACGTTAACAGTTGATGTAGCAAGCACAAGATAAGAGATTGAGAACAATTTGAAGAACTTGATGAAGGTTATTCTTCTTAAGTAGAATTTAACGGTAACAAGATAGTAAAAATTGAAGGAAAAGGTGTTGTTATAGACTATTCTAAATAAGGTAGTAGGAAACTCATACACAATATTTTATATGCTGTCAGTATTATCAATAATATACTAACCATTCGATAGATGCTATGGAAGGGTTAAAACTGATTTGATGATGATCTAGGCAATATCATTGATAAGAAAAATAAGAAAATTGTTGTATAGGTAAAAATGTGCTTCAATAATGTTTTCCAATCTCTTGAAAGGCAAATTAAAATTTAATTTTGTAAAGTGAAGAAGTGAATGAAACCTTTCTCTAGCATTTAGCATTTCAACTATTACGCTCCACAACTTTTGAAAAGGAAAACCATTGTAATCGAACTACCTAAAATTTGTGAAACTGAAAAAGTTTGCGAAGGTTGTATTTATAGTAAAATGCAACATATTTCATCTTCTAAATCTTTATAAAGGACACATGCTCCTTTAGAACTTGTGCATACTTTATCATTTAGTGGAAATAGATGTTTTATCCCTTTTTGTTGATGATTATACAAGAATGTCACAATTGAATTTCCATTAGAAAATTTCAGATGCTTTTTCAACCTTTATTTGGTTTTTTGCTCTTATAGAAAGACAAAATGGAAATAAATTAACTGAACAGGCAGATACAAAAGGAATTCAAGTACAAATTGTGGGATGTTTTGACAATAGTTCTAAATTCTCTACATATGGTTCAACTCATATCTTTCTCTCTAAAATCTTAATTAAATCATTGGAAAGATTAATGAGAAGTTTCTTATAAGGTGGTAGGAGGTGTGATAAATTTACTACAAAGTCAATTAGAAAGAAATCAATAAACCTATGGAAGACGAGGGATTAGGAATCACTTCAATCATATTAAGGTGTTTATAGCAATAGGGTTATCGAGACTACTAAAAAATAAGGATACTTTGTGGATTAGATGACTGCCAATATATTTCTTGAAGGGGATAAGTGTATGGGAGATTCAAACAAATCTTAACTTTTCTTGGTTCATTACACAGTTGCTGACATTAAAAGAAAGCTTAGTAGGATCTTTAAACTGTAGAATAGGAAACAGAGATAGAGCTTTATTACTATATCATGACAATTAGAGTAGAGTGAGGCCTTTAATTCAATTCTACTTATGAGTTTATATGTAAAATAAATTCCTTGAAAATGCTAAATTGAAAGAGTGGATTTTGGGGAATTAATATGCTAACTTCCCAATAAAGCTAGACCAAGTAATTCCAAATTACAATATAAATTCTAATAAGGAGGATATTTATCTTTAGCTTGGGTATTCAACTAGTCAATTTACAAAAAGGTCATATAGGAAAGTTTTAAGAGGAACAAGAGAAATAATGACCTTGTATAAGTTTATTTAGAATAAGAACTTAATCCTTAGAGTGTACTTTCTAATGTGGTGAGCTACCAAAATAAGGTTGGTTACAAATGATGTGAAAAAGTTTCTCAGTATATCTTATCAATGACCCTTATGCAAAGAAGCCTTAAAAACATCCACATACCTCTTCTTTGAATACAACTACTTAGCTTAGCATGGATATGATGGAATGTATAAGAGCCAAGCCGTACATACAGAGTAGATCTCAACTATGTGGACTTTATAAAGTGGCAATAGGAGGAGAAAATTTTTTATGTATATAACAGGCTTGGATTCTTATTTGTACGAGATCAGTAAATAAAGAATTTAAGTGTTTTTAGGGTATGGAAAAATTAAAGCAAAGGTACTTAAAGAAATCACACAATGAATTAAAGAGCATCGGTTATACAATGAAGAAGTAAGTAAATGTGAAGTTAGGATAGCTAAGACATAAAGAATTAATAGAGGAGAGCCTGATAAATAGCTAAGAAGATAGTTAATGCTGTATAAAGAAAATCACTGAGTAATATAGTAATATATTCTAAAACTAAGAATAATAGAGTGGATTAAAGGATACCCTTCTTCAGTCGTCAAGGTTGGTGATGTTGTTGGAAGCATTATAGCTAGAATGAGTTTATATTATCTAGAATTATAAATGGTCAATATAATTTTACTTTTAATAAAAGAAACATTGCATGTAATAGTCCCAAACTAGGTTGTATAGCAACATAAATGATAAAACTAGAAATGTAGGAATTATAAAAATGTTAGTTTTAAGAACAATAAAAGATAAGTATCTAAACATTTTATTTTATTTTAAATATAATTGATGATTTTAACTTGAATAAGTCTAAAGTATTTAAAACCATTATATATGCATAATAAAGAAAGCATTAAGATATATAAATAATAAAATAATAAATAATCAAATTGGAAATGAAAATAAAATGTAATTAATGGAAATATTAAAAAAATGAGAATTAAAGTTTGACATTGTTCGTGATGCATTTTTGTGTGTGAAAAAAACGTAATTACCTCTAACCACCTAGTTTTATTGTTGAGGACATTTTCAGTCATGATGATATTAATTGCTAAGTAGAACGTATTCTTCATTCAAATTTAGAAACTTTTAAGCTAAATGCTTTGTGAGGTATGACCTATCTACTTCGTGTGGTAAATGCTACCATGAACACCATTCTCTTCTTCTCAGCCCACCAACACAAGGTCATAGTAGTAGGAGAAGATGGCAATTACACCAAGGCATTGACGACAAATTTTTTTTTACAATATCTCCTACATAAAAAATAGATGTTTTTATTACATGCCAACCAAAGTCCCAAGAACTCCTACTATATAACTGCTAAGGCTCACTCTAGTGACATAAGTATTTCTTATGGAAATACCACCATCCAAGTACCACAAAATATTATGGCTTAAACATTGTCCATTCTCTCCTGTGAGGGTCCGAATAGAACTAGATTTGCAACAAGCATGATCAATATGAACTTTGTGACTAAACATATTGATGTGCTAAAAGCTTACTACTATCACTTAAGGAGGGCGTATGGAGATCATTTTGTCAATTTATGCCCTACACCTAATCATTTGGTTGTAGTTTTGTGAAAAATAATTTAAAGACATTTTTTATCTTATACATATATAGATGTATATGATAAAGTCCATGGGATAATTGTATATTGCAAATGAAATTATAATGTGATTATAATTGTGAGATTCATATTGCATTTATGTATTATCTGTAAATGTTCCTAGTCATTGTTTTACTAAGACTAGACATTAATATAATGTAAAAATGCTAGCACACCTTTTGTTTTTCCTTATAAAGAAAGTAATCAATCTCATAGATTAAAGTATAAATATACTTAAACAAAAGTGTGGGTGCTTGTTAGAAAACAAGTTCACTAATATTAGTAAAAACCTAAAGTGGGCGAGAGTTGGCATGTTTAGTGTGCATTGGTAGAAATCTTTAACATGGGTGAGATTAAAATGTGGGACTAAAAATGATTAGTGCATTTAAGTCGTTCCGAGTCTAAGGGTATATGAAAGCATTTGACTTTAATGAAGAAGTCTAGAGGTATGAAAATCTACAAGGTTTATCATACAATAACTTGAATTATCTTAACTTATTCGTGGAACCATGAGATTACATTATGAGTGTGCTTGGGTAGAACACTTATAAATATAATTTAGGATAGTTAACAAAAGGCTTATTAAGTTACTTGTTTGTTCAAAAGGTAATAATGTTGCGACATATGACAAGAACATGTTGTAGTGGGCTTAGAAAGTTATAGTACTTCTTTCATACACAGAAAGTTCATCAGTGATGTGGTAACATAATGTGGCATATTCCAAAATCGTATTCTTCATGATCTTTGTAAAGTTGGCGATTTAAATGGTGTAACTCCCTACTAACTAGTGGAGTTAATGGAAGAGGTGGTATTACTCTATTAACTTAATAGATTAATAGTGAAGGTAAATAGTTTGGCTCACTTGGTTATTAAGTTCTTCTAAGTCTATGTAAAGGCATCCAATGTAGGTCATTTAGAATGTTTTACAGTCAATCATTTACTTAGAAAGAGTTTGTGAATTGTAAAAGAAAGTATCATTTTTAAAGAGTTTTAATCAGGGATTTCTTGTGTATTCTTTATAAAGTGATTCGAGGAGGAACTACTGAAGTCCTTTATATTGTTTATTATGAGCATAGTTTAACAAAAGGTTGATTTTATAATTTGTTTTCTTAACCATTTATTTCAATTTAATTGTAGAAACACCTATGTATTAAAAGAGAGTGAAATATTTAAACACGAGAGTGAGTGAGACATTTAAAATTAAAGGTGAGTTAATTTTTGACAAAAGTAAGCTTAGCTATGTATGAGGACTTTGATCATTTTATTTTTATTCGGTTGTACTTTAAAAGAAGTTCCCTTTAAAGTAACCATAGTGATCTGTTCAAGCTTAGTCTGATAAATACTAAAATGGACTTTTATTTTGTTTTATTTTATTATAATGCAATTTTAATTTATTTAATTATAATGTAGTGTATGTTTATAAGAGCAAAAATTGATTAAATTTATTGTTTAATATTTAAATATATCAAATCTTTAATAAAAGGTTAAGTTGAACTCTAAATTTTTTGTCAAAATTTAATCTGAATATAAATATTTTAAAATGTCAAATTAAACTTCAATGTTTGGCCATTGCTTCAGACAAATCTTATTTTAACATAAGGTTACTAATGTCATTAAATTTTATTAATGACATTATTAATCATAGATATAGATTTTAAAAATGAAACTTGTTTTAAAACTTTTACTCTAATAGTAGCGGAGATTAGGGTTGAAATCCCTAATTTTTCAAATATCCTATAAGCATAAAAAACTCTCCATAAAGCATAAAGTTCTAATAAGTATAAGATAAAATATGCTTAAAGGAAGATGAATAAAAGAATCACGATGCCCTAGAAGACATTCTTAAAGACATCCCTACATGGTGGTTCATGCGAGACTGGATTGCTTATTGGGGTACATCTCATACTCATATTCTTATTCTTCTTCTTCTACAACTATTACTCTCTTTCCGTCCATATTCCTCCTTCTCGGCTGGTGGTGAATATGTCGAAATTTTCAAAAATAATGCTGAATAGTTACCCCAATCAAAGATTTTGATTTGTAGTAATAGCGAATCACCAGGTTGAGTCCCTGTGAGTCTTATGTAGCAGATTTCTTAGGTGAGCAATAACAAATTTAAAAAGGTGGTTTTAGTGATTGGAATTGAGTGCATAATTAAAGTAAACAAGCTCGAATTAATTTATCAGTAATAGAAAGCTCAGCTCTAAGGTTGATATGTGATTCATTAATTTCTGTCGATCATAAAAGTATAAAAATTTGTTATTTCCTATTCAAATAATGACCTCACTTCTCCTTAACGCTAGAAGAAAAATGAAATATTTCATAATTGAATTAATCACAAGAAACCCTTCTAATTAATTCGTTAGTGAACAATTAATCAGATATTGGAAAGCAAGATCTAATCAAAAGACACTAGCATAAAGTGCTGGAAATAAGTCATGCCAAGCAACCAATCAAGAGACGCTTGAAAGATTATCCTATACTTCTTTAATTAATTAACTAGAATAAGAGATGCTTTTCTAATTAAATTGACTTTGCTTCTGTATAGTGATGACTAGTAAAATCCATCATCTAAAACTTTTCTTACTATCTGTTTTGGTCTAAAGTGACCACCGCATGCAAAACTGTGACAATGTGTAAGAATGGGTTGGGTTTCTGTCTCTGTTACACACCTTTGAGTAATCTGATCAGACCCCATCTTCCATAAGTAAGGCTCATCCTATAAGTAAAGTCTTGAGTCACTCCTAAGTTTGTCTTTCTGAGCTTTAATGAATCATGAAGGAAAAATACCAACAATGATAATTCAATAAATCAGCAAACCAAGGTCCCTTACTCTAGACGAGCAGAAGTTGCTCGTTAGGAAACAATTCAGAAATTAGCTTGGAATCTTCTTCTGTTATTATTTTGCTCAGATGGTTTGCTACAGGATTGTCCACTCCTTTTCTGTTCTTAATTTGTAAATCAAATTCCTATAGAAGCACTACCCATCGTATCAGTCTTGGCTTAGATTCCTTCTTGGCAAGTAGGTAGCATAGAGCTGCATCATCAGAATAGACAATAGCTTTAGTGCCTAAGAGATAAGATCTAAATTTAGCTAAAGCAAAAACAATCGCCAAAAGCTCCTTCTCTGTTGTTGTATAATTCACTTGAGCTTGGTTCAATGTCTTTGAGGCGTAGTAGATCATATGACTCTTCTTTTCAATTCTTTGAGGATAGTTCCCATAGCGTAATTACTGGCGTCACACATAATTTCAAATGGGTAGTCCCAATTTGGTGCTTAAATGATTGGTGCTAAGGTAAGCAGTGCTTTTAACTTATCAAAGGCTTGTTTGTAAGCTGCATCAAATTCGAATTTGATATCTTTTTGAAGCAATCTAGAAAAAGGTTGTGCAATCTTTGATGAACAATTTGTAAAAATCCTACATGTCTAAGAAAACTTCGAATTGCTCGCTAGTTAGTAGGGTAAGGAAGATTTGCAATAAGTTTAACCTTTGCCTTATCCACTAATATGCCTTTTGTAGAGACTACATAACCTAAAACAATTCCATGTTGCACCATGAAATGACAGTTTTCAAAGTTCAAAACCAAGTTTGTTTGAATGCATCTCTTTAGCACTTTGGTCAAATGTTTAAGGCACTAATCGAATGAATCTCCATATATAGGAGAACCATCCATAAAAATTTCAATGCAATTCTCAATCATATCAGAAAAAATACTCATCATGCATCTTTTGAAGGTTTCAAGAGCATTACACAATCCAAATGGCATCATTCTATATGCAAAAGTACCAAACGGACACATAAAAGTGGTTTTTTCTTAGTCTTCTTGTGTAACAGCTATTTGGAAGTATCTTGAGAAACTGTTAAGAAAACAGAAATAGGATTTACCTGCAAGTCTCTCCAACATCTGATCAATGAATGGAAAAGGGAAGTGATCTTTCCTTATAGCCGTGTTTAGCTTCCTGTAATCAATACACATTCGCCATCCATTTTGAACTATCATCGAAATAGGTTGGTCTTGTGTGTTTAGAACCAAAGTGAAGCCTGTCTTCTTTGGAACAACATGCACAAGGCTTACCCATTGGCTTTCAGCAATTGGGTATATGATTCCTTGCTTCGACAGCTTAAGGACTTCTTTTAAAACTACTTCTTTCATTACAAGGTTGAGTTTACGCTGAGGTTCCCTTATTGGTTTAATGTCTGGATCTAGTGCAATATGGTGCATACAAATCGCAAGACTGATTCCCTTTAGGTCTGTCAACCTCCAGCCAATGGCGGTCCTGTTTTCTTTTAAGACCTTCAACAATTTCTCCTTTTGCAAGTCAGTAAGATCATTAACATTGATTACTAGTAAGGTTTCTCTTTCACCCAAATACACATATTTAAGGTTCTCTGGTAGTGGTTTAAGTTCTAGCTATGGAGCTTTCTCAATGGAAGGTAACACTGTCTTGGGGTTGTTATCCAACATCAGGATTTCTCGCTCTTCCTCCTTGCTATCTTCCTTACTTATGTCATTCTACAGAAAACCATCTTGATTGTCTGCTGGAATTTCTTGCTCAAAAACTTGTTAGACGAAAGGTCAATAACATCAATATGACATATGGATTCAGCGTCTTTAGGATATTTCATTGCTTCTGAGATATTGAAAGTGACAATTTCACCATCAAATTCTAAGGACGCCTTCTGGATAAGTGTTAGACCTATCTGCAAGCTGAATAGTGACTTTTGTATCTTTCAAAGGTCCTAAGTTAAGAAGTTTAAAAATTGGTAGAGGTATAACATTGATTGATGCACTTAAATCTAGCATTGCTTTCTCAAGTCTCTTGTTTCCAATAACACAAGGTATAGAAACTATACCTGGGTCAATGCACTTTTCAGGTAACTTCCTCTGAATCACAGTAGAAATGTTTTCGTTTACTTGAATATTTGCATCAGGCTGTAGCCTTAGCTTGTTTGTGCACAATTTCTTAAGAAATTTAGTGTACTTAGGAATCTGTTTGATTACATCCAGTAATGGAATGTCCACTTCTACTTTTCAAAACGTCTCCAAAATTTCTTATTCTTTATTGTCCTTGACTTGCTTTATGAACCTGCCAGGAAATGGAGGTTTAATCACAATATCTGAAATTTTTGTTTTCTTAGTTACCTCGTCCTAATGTAGTTGAGATCTTTGTGGTGCAATTTCTGCTATTTTCTTTCCCATAGTTTCATCGTGTTCTGATGTTAGGACTTATTTGCCACTGCGAAGGGGATTGCACTTGCTTTCTCCCTTAGATTGTGTTTTGGTTGAGTGGGAACCTTTCCTTTCCAGAATCTAATCGCCCTACTATTGTTGGTAGTTGTTGGACTTGATTGCTCAGGTCTTTTATCCTAGCTTATGTCTCTTACTAAAAGGCTTGAGTGTTAGTTGCTAAAGCTTTAACAATATCCTCGAGTGACATACCTGAGCTTGATGCTTAGTTTTGTAGAGGCAAGGTTGGTTTGTTGAATCCTGGTGATCTATATGGTTATTGCCTATTATTCTACCCATTTTGCTGGTTGTTGGCTACCCTACTATCCATATCAAAAATTAGGATGATCCCTTCATCCTAGATTGTACTGGTTATAGTATGGATTATATTTCCTTGGCTGGTTGTCTTACAATGCAAATTCTATATGCTTTATTGTTTTGCATGTGTCCTAAAGCAACCTGTCTTACAAGAGAGGTTAATTCAGAAAGCTGGGATTCAATATTTAGAGAACTATCCTCGTTAACCTTCTTTGGGATATGTTCTGTGCATGCCCCAAATTGTTGGGAGTTTGCTACCATTCCAGAGATTACGGCCCTCGCATCTTCTGGTGTCTTCTCAGTAAGGGCACTGCCACTAGTAGCGTCAATCATGTTGCGGTTCATGGGTTGTAGTCCTTCATAAACATACTATAACAACAGCTGATCTAAAATTTGGTGGTGTGGGCAACTAGCACAAAGTGGTTAAATCGCTTCCAATACTCATACAAACCCTCTCCAGGGTGCTATTTGATGCTGTTGATCTCCTTGCAAATTGTTCCAACCCTTGAAGCTGGAAAGAACTTCTCTAGGAAAGTCCTCTTTAAGTCATTCCATGTTTGTATTGAGCCAGAGGGTAGGTAATAGAGCCAATCTTTCACCTTATCTACAAGTTAGAATGGAAAGGCTCGTATCTTTATTTGCTCCTTTGATACACTATGTGGTTTCATAGTTGTGCAATCAACATGAAACTCCTTCAAGTGTTTCTGTGGATCTTCTCTTGCAAAACCATGAAAAGTAAGCAGTAAGTGTATTAACCTAGATTTAAGCTCAAATTCCACATTTATATTTGGAAATTCAATGAACAATGGTTGTTGGTCAACATCAGGCATTGCCAACTGCCTTAAAGTTCGCTGTGGTGCAACCATTTGTTCTTTTGCGATAGCCAACTGGTTTTTCGATTCAGAATTGCTGTCTAATGCATTGGACTCTGCTTGGTGCTTTGCTCTTTTTGCCGCTATTAAGGATCTTTCGATTTTAGGATAAAAAAGAGGTGTTCCTAGCTGAGATTGTCTCAATATAAAATAAATTAGCTCACAAATTGAAATTTATGAAAAAGACTCCCTAGCAACGACGCCAAATTTTTGGTGAATCTGTCTAAATTTCAAAAATAATTCTGAATAGTTACCCTAATCAAAGATTTTGATTTGTAGTAACAGGGAACCACCAGGTCGAATCCTTATGAGTCTTACGTAGCAGATTTCTTATGCGAGCATTAACAAATTTAAAAAGGGGTTTTAGTGGTTGGAATTTAGTGCATAATTAAAGTAAACAAGCTGGAATTAATTTTAATAGAAAGCTTAGCTCTAAGGTCGAGATGTGATTCATTAATTTTTGTTGATAATTGAAGTATAAAATTTTTTACTTTCCTGTTCCAATAATGACCTCACTTCTCCCTAAAGTTAGAAGAAAAACAAAATATTTCAAAATTGAATTAATCACAAGAAACGCTTCTAATTAATTCCTTAGTGAACAATTAATCAGATAATGGAAAACAAGCTCTAATCAAGAGACATAGCATAAAGTGCTGGAAATAATTCATGCCAAGCAACCAATCAAGAGACGCTTGAAAGATTAAATCTTGTCTTATCCTTCTTTAATCAATTACCCATAATAAGAGAAGCTTTTCTAATTAAATTGACTTTGCTTCTGATATAAAACTTACTACACACGCGACATAAGCATAAGAAAGCATATAATAATTGAGAATTTAATCAACACGCGAGATCAAATACATAATTGACTAAGAATTCAAAAAAGAATTGGTACTAGAATAATTGAAATGTAAAAAAAATAAATCAAAACTTCTCACAGCATAATTCTTGAATCACAATATCTTATCTAAAACTGAATAAAAGGAAATTATTCACTCATGATTCTAAACTTGGAAAAAGAATTAATAAAAAATGGTAAATAAATAAAATCTATCAGATGACAAACCAAATTATGTTCTTATGTGCAAAACGAGAAGAAAATTAAAAACTTCGGTAGCAAAAGAAATTCTACCTTGTCTCTCTACAAAGCCTTTGTTGACCTCCCCCTTTTCTTTGCATGCGTGTAGATATATATATGTGTAGGTAGGCTAGGGTTTGTCTTTTTCTTTTGTTTTTATTCCAACGTCATCCAATATTACCATATGGACCAATTTTTCATTCATATGGGGCCAATAACAACTTGGTCTCAAACTTTCATACTTTTGCCACTTTAGTCCCTACTCTTTAATCTGTACCAATTTAAGCTGCAACTCCATCTTTTTATCCATATCTTCATATCAACAACTGATCTACAAAATCGTTCCAAATAGACGTAGTAACATAGTCTAGATGATAATATTTACTTATAAAGTACATGGGAACAATGTAAAATTACGTACTCATCAGCTGGTATCTCTTCGGGTCACTAGATTTTGTAAGGGGTATTTCGGTTCCTCTAGATTACAAATCTTTTCCCACCTACTTTCCTTTCCATTTCACCATTACCTTTTCAAACTTTCTGTCTTGCCAAAACTGTTACATACTCTTCTAGCTTTACTTTCTAACCAGCAGCCTTTACCTGACAATAGGAAGGAGGATTTTCTAGCTCCCTCCTGCCTTCTTCCTAAACCTGAAACAAACACCACCATCACCCACCTCCAATATCTTTGAACCCTTAGAAAAGCTGGAAGCAAGTTGTAAGGGAAAACCATACCTCAACTCTCAATTTCAAGCCCCTTAAGGAAACAAATGGGAAATTCATTGTCTGTTTGGAGATATAAGTCTTAAGGGAAGGGGCACACAACTGAGAAGCTACCTTAGTCGATTTTTTGTTTTTTGTTTTCATAAACATCCCCCTTCCTAAGCATCCATAAATGGGCTTACTGAGTAAGGCGTAATAAAGGCTAGGAAGATGTCTAATTGAGGAAAACCTCATATTATTCACCTTTAATTTAGCTTCCTAAGTATATAAAGTGTTAGAAGAAGGTCCATAGCATGTTGGAAGCTTACCAATATTTTTGTAGAAGTGGAAACTGGGGTTGAAGTTAGAATCTATAAAGGTTTAGAGCACCCTAGTATAAATATTGGACTACATATAAGTTGAGTGCCCTTGCTAGTTTCATTGAGTAACCTCTATGTTTTGATGCAAATACATCAAAGAAAGAGGGCTATGCTCATATATGTGTTAGTGTGGAGCTCTCCAGAGAACTACTTTCTAAAATCCCAGCTATGCCGTTAAGTGAGGAAAACAAACTTGGGAGTATAGTGTTGCTATATCTTACTAATGGAAGCCACTTCCAAAACACTAAGGAAAAATATGGAAAGTCACCGGTAAAATCTTCAAAATAGGTAGTTATCTGGAGCTAATGGAGAATGAGTTCATAGAGGATGAAGGGGTAAACAACAATAATGAGGCTATTACAAATGATGAGAATTTAATTCTAGCTGAGAGTCCAATTAACCCAGGAAATGATGTAACTTTGTATATAGACATAGTATCCTCCCCTAGTCTTTCACAACCTATAGCTCATACAATTAAGGACCCTTTTTTAGATGAATAAATAAAAACAGAGCTTTCATGTGAAACTAATAGCCTTGATGGTTCAACAAACTCTCAAATCATAGTGGACACTCCTACTACTACTCATCAATCACCATGCAACAAGCTGGTAAGGAAACTGATGATGGACATAAGGAAGTAAGTCAGCCTTTTAAAACAGTGGAAAAGAGAAGATCACATAAGAGCAAGAGTAAGGGCTCCACACATAAGAACTTTTAATTATATCCATCGTAGTATGGAATGTTAGAGGATTAAATTGCCCTGCAAAGTAAGCTACTTTAAGGGATTTTGTCAAGAGGGAAAGGCCTTTAATCATAGGTTTACTTAAGACAAAAATAAAACAATAAAATTTTGGCAAGTTGAGCATACTGGGATTAGGTTGGGAGTAGATATCAAACCATTCACACAATGCTTTTGGGAGAATTATTATCAGCAACAAGGCAGATGAAGTTAGAGGAGTAATGCTCCACTACACATATCAACTTATGCATTTTCATGTATCTTTTTTGCACAAACAAATTGATATCATTGTCTCTTTTATCTATGTAAGCAATTTTGGTTTCCAAAGATCAATGTTATAAATTGATCTAATCAATCTCAGTGGAGGGATCACCTTGCCTTGGCTAATTTATGGGGATTTTAACTCTACTCTCTATAGGTCAGAGGCTTATAGAAACTGCAACTTTTAAAATTATATAGAGGATTTCAAATAATGTGTCGACAAATTGGGTGCGACAGACCTAAAATACACAGGCCACAAGTTCACATGGTCCAACAAACGATCCTCTCGATGGAGCATCAAAAAGAAACTTGATCGTGCCTTGGTTAATATCAATTGGCTAACTCAACTCCCTAACGAATTTGCTGTTTTCCAAGACCCTTTATTTTCTGATAATAGGCCCATAAAAATTGAGCAACTATTTTGGAAAACTACTAGCTTCCATCATTTTCAGTTTAAAAATTATTTGGCTCATAATCTAGTATACCTTGATGCTTATAAAAAAGGTATAGCTTGTATTTTTAGAAGAACCAAATAATATACATGTTTCCAAAAGTTGAAGGCAATCAAACATGAACTTAATGTGCTACATTCGTCTAAGGGAGCAACTAATGAAGTAGTATTGAAAGCTAAGGATGAGTTCTCTACTATCTAGGCTATCATTGCATTTTTACTAAACGATGCTGCACTTCTTCCAAAAGAGAAACAAGTTCTCTCTACTTATTTGCTTACAGTTAAGAATCATAACTTCTTTCTTCAGCAAACAACAAAGGTAAATTGGTTGAAGGATGGTGATAGAAACTCAAAGTTTTTCTTTAATTTAAATCTTGCTCAAAAAAATATAAACATAATTAGCTCAATCAACAGCCATTAGGGGTTGCCTCTTCTGCAACAAACTGATATACAAAATGAGGTGTAAAGCATTTTAGTAAATAACTGGGATCCCTGAGTGCAGGTTTAACTTCTACTATAGATTTCTTACCACTCAAGTTGAAGCAAATTACATTAGAGGACAATGAATTGTTAACAAAGGTTACAGAAGACAAGGAGATTAAGGAGGCAATTTTCCAAAAGGATAGGAAAAGAGTACCAGGTTCGAATGGACTAAAGGGCTACTTTTTTCCAACAGTTTTAGAGTAATATGAGCTCTGTTGTCAAAGCTGTAGTGAGAGAATTTTTCTCCACTTGAATGTTTCTTAATGAATTCTGACCCATTTATTATACGAACTTTCTATATAAGATCATATCTAAAATTCTAGCATGAAGAATGAAGAAAGTGATTTATCCACTTATTAGCGACAATCAAGGGGCTTTTATAAGCAACAAAAAGATAGGGGACAATATCTTAATTATGCAAGAGCTTCTTTATAAGAGCTAATTCAGTCCCCAATTGCGCTATAAAAATTGACTTTCATAAGGCATACGATAGCATTAGCTAGCATTTTTTATAGGAAATGATGGAGGCTTTCGCCTTTCCTAGAACTTATACCAAATGAATCAAAGAATATATCTCCATAACAAGCTATTCAGTCCTTATCAATGGCAGTTCTTCCAAGTATTTCAAAACTGGAAAAGGATTAAGGCAGGAGGACCCTATCTCCCCCTATCCGTTCATCATATTTATGGAGACTTTATCCATAGCTATATGTAGTTCCTCCACAAATTCAAAGACTTATCTGGCCTAAAATCAACCTCAATAAAATTCACTTCATACGTTTAAAAGAAGCTACTTGAATGGCCTCATATATTGCCTCCCAAACTAGAATACAAGAAGAATCTCCACCTTTGTTATACTTGGGTATGCCAGTCTCAACAAAATGCCTATACTTCCTTGAATGTAATCCTATCATAAAAAAGATTCAGTGAAGAATCATCTCCAAGGTAAACAAGTTTCTATCATTTGTAGGAAAATTATAACTCATAAAATCGATTCTCAACTCTCTACACATATGTTGAAGCTCGCATATTTTTCTATCAAAGACTATTACCAAGTCCATTAATAAGATCTTCAAAGATTTCTTATAGAACCACCCTATTGGTATAAAAGGTAATGCTAAAGTTAAATGGTTAGACATTTGTTAACCTAATGAATAAAGAGGACTTAATATTATTCTAGTGAAGATTACTAATAAAACACTCATCTTAAAAAGATTTTGGTGGATCTTGGAAGGTAGAACATCCTTATGGCTCAGATGGATCCACTTATACTTTCCTAGAGGTAAAATCATTTAGGCAGTAAAAAAAGAAGAAGCATCCAACTCGTTCTTTTTGAACCAACTCCTCTAATTAAAAGATAGTGTCTGAAATAATTTTTCATGAATCATCAGCAATGGGAAGCAAATATCCTTGTGGTTTGATAACTGATCGAGTCAGGAACCTCTTATAAACTTACTCACTGATCAAAGGATTTTTATTAATCTCCCACTTTGCGCAAAATTGGAGTCACTCATCAATGAGAATGATAGTTATATTTGTATAATGTTTTAGTTGATAGTTTAGTATGTGTTTAGTCGTTATATTGAATGTTTAGTGCATGTTTAGGTTAGGATTTTGTTATTTAATTAATTATTTTGTGTTTTATGGGTTAAAGAACGCGATTGGGCTTCAATTTAATGTGTTTGAGGTGCCTTGATGTGTTTGTTAGTATTTTTGGACAAATATCAAAGAATGGAGGAGATTCAGAGGAGAGCTGAGCCAAAACAGAAAGCCAAACAGAGGCCACGATCATGATAGATCCAAACAGGGGGTCACAATCATGGCTTGCGCATAGACAGATGCGAACAACCTTCTAGACTTAAGTTTTTGAGGGGCTTTTTGGACCTTTCAAACCCAGAAAAAGCCCTAGCGCTACTTAAAACATAAATACTATAAATAGGAAAGAGATAGAACCTTAAAAGAGAGCCTCCACTTCTACCATCTAGGGAAAGCTTAAGAAGAAAAGAGAGAAGAGGAAGAAGAGGAGGGACGAAGTGGGTCTTCCGATATTGCTGCCTTCTTGGGTCATTTGATGCAAGTTCTTTCTCCTTTCTATCTTTATTTTCATTCATTGAATGCGTGAGATGATGATGGATTATATGATGATGGATCTTGGATTGTTGATGATGTTCTAACTTTTCCTTCGGTATTTTACCTTGATTCACTGCTAATATAGTTCTTTATTTGTTATTGTGATTGGGTGTTGTGATTAATTGCAGTATTTACATATTTTGGTAATAAACCAAGTGGGTGAATTGAATAAAAATGATTGGATTGGATTAATGGGAGTTAGGTGATCCAATAGACCATGTGATTAATTATATTTGTTATTGTGCAGAGAGAGATCTCGTGTGAGACCCAGTAGTTTATTAAAGAGCTTAAGATGTAATAAGAGTTATAGGTCTTTTGTTAACTGATAGATTGCAAATTCCATAATTCAATTAAAGTTTAATGAATATAACTCGAGAGAGAGTAATCCACCCTATGATAGTCTAGAACTGACACCACAATAATGCATAATTGACTATATTAACATTGATGATAGGGAAACCCCCTCTCTCATAATTTGGTGACTCTTCTTGGTTAATTCCCTTTGTGACTTTTGTGTTGCTCAATTTCAATTTCTTTTACATTCAACTTGGGGGTTAAATTCTTGATAATCACTTTCCTACATTTTCTTTTCTTTACAAATTTTATTTTCAACCCATTAACTTTCTTAGCCTTAGATTACGTAGGATTAGATTAATTTACACTTCCTCGTGGGATTGACACTTCACGTACTACAAATCATGACCTGTGTACTTATGGTATTTTGAAGGATATAAATTGTAAAGCTTGCAAATTGATCAACAGGGAATAACTGGAATTTCCATACAAGTGTTCGACAATTGCAACCTTAGTACTCTCTTTGTCCTATCACTCAAGATATGTTCTTCTGGCATAATCAACCTATCTACCAGCTTTCAAATAGACTCACGAGAGAGCTCATAAGGTTGAAAACCCAAGATTGGATTGGTGTAGAATGATATGGAACAAGTTTATACCTCCTAAGATATCCTTTCTTCTATAGCTAGCTATTTAAAACCATCTAAATTCTAATGACAGACTCAGGTATCTAAACTTTTATCTTTCATGTCCTTTTTGTTTAACAAAGGAGGAAACACATAAGCATTTATTCTTCAAGTGTGAGACAGCTAATTGTCTATGGGAAGCAGTTACATTGCAATGTCTACTGGTCAATACCTACTAATAAATTTTCTAGTACTATACAATGGCTATGTTCTCAACACAATCTAAAGTTGATACAAATTGTAGTTGTTGGCATGTGTGTTAAAACTATTTGGAAAGAACGGAATGGTAGAATTTTTGAAATAAAACAAAATTCTATCCCATATCTAACCTCTAAGACCATGACCAACATCACTAAACTCTTAACTTTGAGGGGTGTTATGTAAAGCTCTAACGTTTTTCTCAATACCTCAACTTGCTTTTTTTTCTTCTCATGCATTATGAATAGGTAGTAATAGATAATCGTATGTCTACAAGGTACCTCCACAGGTTATATTGTAACTTGTACTTCATTTTCGTTATCAATGAAATATTCTATTTACTTTTTCAAAAGAAAATTTTATCCATAATATTTTCTGTTATTCTCGTTCTTATTATATTCTTCTCTCTCTCCTCATCTTGTATTCAAGATCACGTTGTCTATACCTTTCCTCTTATTGGTAAGTGACAAAATTAGATCTTAAGATTTGCATTCCTTTCTGTTCACTTATAGATGGTTTAGTCAAATAAAGTAAATTGGACAATGGCTGCGGACTTTATAAGCATATGTTACGTTCTAACCACATTCTTAATGCCATTGTATATGCATCTCTTATCAAAAACTTCTTTAAGGCTGACGGGAAGGAGGATGGCCACAAGATGTTTAAGGAGAATATCCAAAGTGATTCTCCCCCTAACCTTATGCTTTTAAATACCTACATGGATTGTGTTTTGAAAGTTGGAGGTAGGGCTTTGTTTAAGGAAAGAAAGGCATATGGGTTTGTCCCTAACTCTATGTGAAGGGTTCACTAAAAATTATATAAAAATTTAACATTACTATTAGTCTTTGTTTTAAAGTAGGATTATCTCAAACATTTATTAAATGTTAAGTTTAATTTAAATGTTTCAAAAACATTTATATTCAAATTAAATTTTAACAAAAAATTTATAATTTAATTTGATACTTTTTACTTAAATTCTCTAAACATTTTGATTTTATAAATGATAGAATTTAGATATATACTTAACTTTGCAATTAACTAAATAATTATAACTAAAAAGCAAAGTTATATTTTTAAATTTCATTGAATCTAATTATCTACTGATCTTTTTGTCAAAGACTTGGTAGGAAACCAAGCCAGGATCTGATTCCAGATGTAGCAAAATAATTATAAACTTTTTCGTAACCATTTTTCCCTAAAAACCAAGATCTCTTAATTATATAAAATGATTAACAAAAATTATAATAAAGTGGAAACTTAATTCGTACCTTACGAAATTTAATTTTTGTCTTGTTGTATTCTTTGAATCGTTTTCAAAACTGATAAGTCTCAGACACCATAGTCGCACAAATTTTAGCGCTCCACTCCCGCCCTACACGAACATATACGCCCCTCTTACGTTTGTGCAAGTGTTCGACGGAAATGGTGTGCTAACTTTATCACTTTGACATATTGCATGATATCATAAATTAAAACATAAATATCATAATTTCTAAAACCTAAAATTCTTCATTTCATTTCATAAGTCATGATTTACATTGTAGCTTTACATTAACATCCATATGTGTACATCCTCAAAACTAATCAGAGTTCACATCTCTGTACACAGAATATGCTACAATATGAGGAAATATACAAAAATTTATCTAAAACCCTAAGTCCTAGCTTACTGAACTCTAAGCCATGTCATCTACTGATCCCTTCTATCTGGTATTAGTAGCTAAGTCGACACTCTTGTACCTGAAAATTCAACGTGCAATTTTAGTGAGTTTTGTAAACTCAGTTGAGTAACCATCCTCGATGGTTCGCTTATACCATATATATCAGATCAATACATAAAAACACATAATTCACAACATTTAATTTCTCATGTATCATCATAAAACACTCTGTACATATATGTTCCCATTTTTCATTCAATTTAATTCTACATTTCAATTGCAATAATTGAAATCATATAACTTATGTGTGTATGAAACATTCATAAGACTCGCAATTGTTTATTTTATTGTTATGAGCGAGTGCCTTTTTCACTGCCCTGTATCTATTATGGATACTAGGCTCATTAATACTGTCCCTTATCCATTAGGGATACGGAGCTCATTTTACTTAATGATAGCTTTCGGCTCTTATCACAGTCTGAGCTTTAAGCTCTTTTCACTGGAAATCGCGACCACAACTGCCTTTACATTTCATGCATTCATGTAATGAAATGCCTCATGCATAATCAATGATTATACTCCTTCAGTTACATTCACACTCTTTCTTATTCACATTTTTCATCAGACTTTTAGTCTGGCATTCAACATTGAAGTTGAGAACAAATAGTCAGTTATATTCACATTCAAGTAGCACTTCCAATAAAGTCCTGTATATAGAACCCCTCAGACAATCAATTTTCCGGAATCAACACAATCACATTCATATAATAATTCAATACAGGATGTAAACAAACAATAATTCAATGTGAGACCATCTTAGGTTACTCACAGTTTTGCTCCAAATAGCTTATTGCCTCGAGGTCCCGACAATGTCTGGATGTAGTCGCTCTAATTGCTCCTTTATATCATGCAAACATACACATTTGCCGCATTACAACTTTGCACAATCACATAAGTACTCATTTACACACATATGTATATGTGTTATGTACAATACATGCTCAATGACAATTCGAGATATATTTCCTAAATTCACATCTCAAGATCATTCATATTGCATAACTCACATATGTCTGAATTGAACTTAGGTTTATACCTCAATTGTACAAGATTATTTTAATTTCATCATTTTATCATTCATTAAGATTATTCAAGCATTAAAGATCATAAAACATCAATTTTATAATTGATCTTTACTTAATACACAACATTCATTTTCTTGAGTCACTTTAGCCATCATAGGACCACTTTCATTCTTATATCATCACCAATTTTCCAGATTTGAACACCTAATGTATAACAATTCATTCTTAAATTTATGTCCTCAATCATTATCCTAAACATATCACTCATTTATTTACTTGCTCAAGCATCATTCTAGGTTCAATTCAAGCCTAAAAGCATCATAGAAAAGTACTTAACCATTGGTTGTCCCAAACCACACTTAAAAGAAAGATATTGAATGTTTAACGAATTCCCACGTTCATGGAAAATTCCCACGATCACGGGATTTGTGAGTAGAAACTTTCTGCCTTCATTAGGCATTTCCATTTTCCAAATTTTCCAACTCTATTTTCATGTCAGTTTTGTATGACCTTTATGACCTAGAAAATGAGGTATTTAGGCAACACCTTCTTCCAAAAAAAATGTTTCTATATTTCTTAAGTTTCTAATGGCACCAAATTCATGCATTTTGGTTCAGTATTATGCAAGTTATAGCCAAAATATTACACACTATTCTCATATCTTGATAGCAAAATTCTCAACTTTAAGCCAAATTTCAAGACTCTTAAGGATAGAATTAAAATTCAATTCCTTCATGAAAATTGTAGCCATATGTCTCTAGTTTAACATAAACCTAAATTAAAAATCACCTCATTTGGATGACTACAGATCATTATATGGCTAAAATACTAATGTTTGTCTAGTAAAAACACTCCAGTTAACAAATTCTAGCACATTTCATCATCATTTTCATCCTAGTTCATCTCCTTTGCTTAGTCTATCTTTTCTATCTTAATACACCATCATTTCCTCTTCATTCATAACTTCATTTCAGCTTAATATTATACACACACAAATTAAAATCTATGATTGATAAAAAACAGCAAAACAAAATATATTCTTATACAATTTCAACTTCAAATTTCTGCACATATTCAACTCCAATTCTCATTCTTTATTTCACTTCTAATTATCCTGTAAATTCAAGATATTATCATATACCCTTTTCTTAACTTAACACTCACAATTTATCATTCCTCTTAACACAAAAATAAAATATGATTCTATTTACCTCATCATTCCCACACATCATCATATTTCAAACATCCAGTTTTTTAAATTCTAACATCCCATAACTCATTATCATAATTGATTGATGTAACAAACAATTCATGAATACATTAACTCATTACAATTTAAAGATCTTATTATTAAAACCTACACCCATGTCATGATCTTCAATCTCAATTTATTCATTATAATTGTTTTATTAAACACTAACCCATGAAGATCAACATGTAACTTACTTAATTTAGCTCCAAATTCTTCAAAAGCACACCAACCTTAGCTTTCCAATATATCTCACAACCATCATCATTCTAGGGTGGATTTGCTTGGGTTTTTGATACAAGATGAAGAAGGCAATAAGATTGAGTAGAAAATGACAGATAAGAGCAAGGTGTAATGTGGATGAAGATAGGTGAAGCAAAATCATGAAAAATGGAGAAGAAGAAGAAGAAGAAGAAGAAGAAGAAGAAGAAGAAGAAGAGTCACGTAGAAGATGAAAGGAAAGAACAAATTAAAGACAACAAAAGGCTTGTCTTTCAATAGTTAAAAATTCATATAAGACATGTGTTGAGTGGTAATGACACTTGTCTCTGCCATTTGTCACTTTCCTATGGTCCCATTTGAACCCTTTCTAATAACTAGTTCATTTGACTCCAATTTTTAATCCAGTTGTCTCCCAAATTTCGATGACATATGTCATTAAATCCAACAGTCATTCATAAAATTTGCACTACCAGTTGACTTTTAATTCTACTACCATAAATTAATTGTCCTGCCACTTGACATTTTTCCTAGTCTAAAAATACCAAAATTTTCAGAAATTTCCTAAATTTCACCAAAAATTCTAAATCAACATTTATATACAAAAATTTAATTTTCAAGTCATATAAACCACAATTCATATCAAAAATCATATTTATAACTCAATTATACCAAAAAATGTCAATGAATGATGTACAATCATTTTAATGTGCAAAAATTAATATTCACATATGTGTGTGTATATAATATTATGTATGAGCATGAAATGCACTTTCTAGCCATTCAATAATCTCTCATGTACTGTATTCTAGGGTCCTAAACCTTAGCTTGGGAAAATGAGATGTTACATAAATGTCCAATCTCTATCGATATCCACAAAATGAGTTAAGACAACTCTGTAACTCTTACAGAGAGGGTTAAGCCATAAGTGCTAGCTTTGTTAGAGTTTAAGCCTATTTATCATAGGTTTTGGACGTTTTAATAATTTAATTGAAATTAAATTCTAATTTCAATTAAACTTTAATTATAATTATAAATAATTCTAATTGAATACCATTTATGCTTATAATAAATTCAAAATCTCATATTGATCACTTTTTATTAAATATCTCATATTTAATCATAAAGTTTCTTAAATTTTACAATCAAGTCTAACTTGATTAAAATAACTTTGCTCTATTCAACTTATTCTATATGTAAGACCTATTAGATTCTCAAATATGTTGGCAATTATTATAAATTATAATTATAATTCTAATTCATAATTAAAATTAGATAAATTAAAACTCCTTTTAATTTATATTTAATTCTCTAATTAAACAATTTATAATCATAGATCAAGATTGACATCTAGCAACGCATCATTACTACCTAAATATTTAGGAATGTCAAAGTGGTTTTAACTAACCATTCCGTGCATGATTTTTTCATATAATTCAATCCTTTCATCATATACAATGTTTCGATTAGACATAACGCATGAAATTAATGTCTACTCTATTTTAAGTCTAATAATATTAGTTCTTTGCCATTAGTTGTCGATTCAATTAATGACATTTGTAAACTATTTACAAAATGTCCTTCTACCTTAGCTAAGGATTTTTCGAATCAATACTAATTAAGAATAACAAAACATTCTCTCTAATTACTATAGGGGTGATGAATCTTATCTTAATCACACAACTACCTCCATATAGTTCATACTACATCCAACGACTACCGATTTACCACTACAAGAAAATAGACAGTTAGCGACGGAAAATATCGACAGAAAAGGTAAATATTTCGTCCATATTAAACATTACTGACGGAATATACCGACAGACAAAATCGTTGTAGATTCGGCCGTAGCTAAACTTACTGACGGTAAAGAAATTTTCGTCAGTAACTTTATCAACGAAAAAAATTACCATCGGTAATTTCAACGAAAAATGTACCGATCATCACACTGTTTTTGTTTGTAAATTACCGACGGTAAGTTCCTAAACCGTATGTAAATTTAGTATCAGAATATTTTTAATACCGTCGGTAACTTTACCGATGGTATAGTGGTTTCTGTCGGTATAGTATTGGCAGTTACCGAGGGAAACTGTGGATTTTTCGGTTGGTATATTATTTGATTAAATTTTTGTAAATATATATTTTCATTATATTTAAATTATAATCATCTGAAAATTTTGATAATTAAATATTTATAATATATATTTAATTTGATAGAAATAATTAAATAGAAATTTTCATTACTGATTAAAAATTAAAATATCTTAATTGATAATAAAAATGTTACATTATAAATAATAATATCTGTAATACAAACTAAATGACCAATACTTCGCTGCTGATCTGGAGCTGGTAGATCGTCTAGTTGGTGCGGTGACCTGCTACCCTTGCCCTTCAATTCATCAATCTCCCAGCATAGCTGAGTGTACATGTCCAACGACTGTTATTGCACTGCTATCGTTTGTTGCATCTGCTGCATCTATTCCAACAATGTCTGAATTGTGCTCTCAAGCGCCTCCACTTTATTGTTGTTGGACAGCCTAGCAGATGCTGCTGTACTAGACATGGAGGATTGTGAATAATAAGTATTCGCAAATGATCCTAGTCCGAATATCCTCCCACGACGATCCCTGCCACCAACTCCTTCCAAGTAAGTGTCAGCCTCATCAACATTTTCGGATTGCTGAGACCGCCGCTCAATGGTTTGCTATATTTGGTCCTATCAGAAAGTAATGTTTATATACTAGTAAGTGATAATTATGAAGTATATTATTAATATTAAATCATAAATTTCACTTACGTTTACTTCTCTACAACGTTCGTCGACGAATGCTTCTTAGTATTAGTGTGTAGAAACAGTTGACGAGGTGTAGGTGCTACGCCCAAAGACTTTTCTTGCATAGAAATAAAATGTTAATTATAACTAAAATATATTTTATAAAACAAATTCAATTAAAATACAATAGTCAATTCAAATAGATACTTACAAGTCTTTGTGCATGCTCTTGGTGGGTAATAGATCCTCCTATATGTACGGGAAGACTCTCTCCCTCGGGTCCTCCAAGTCTGTTGGCCGAATTACGCTGTGAAATCGACATTGCCATAGGTGATGTTCAATACGTCAGCCAACGACTCCAAATTTCTTCAGAAATAAAAGGCGGTTGTATAGCTGTCTTACGTATCGTGCCAACAAAGTCGCGATAACATGTACGCGCTCTCGACTCCCATACTTTATATATGATCTCGTCCAATTGAGAATCCAAAAAAAACTCTTTTTGTAACAAAAGAAAATATATTTGACAAATACTGGTGATGTAATAATAGTTATCAAATTAATGTAAAAAATATTAAAAAGGGAAATAGTTAATTATATCGTACCTCAAACTCATGATAGTAAAATTCCTTTGTAGCCTGAGAGATATTCTTCCAACAATAGCCCTCAGGATCAATCT
>JAOSBN010000177.1:13634046-13652310 GCA_027563595.1 Erythroxylum suave
TTAACCAATTCTATACATTTTATTATTATCAAAACATAGAAGGATTTAATTTGTCAACCACCATTGGTCCAACATAAAGAACCACTCTTCAGATGATAATCCTCCCTAGCCTTTATCATGTACTTCAGAATCAAAAACGGAAGATTAATAGGTTAGTGAGTGAGTGGATGAAATAGACAATGTTTATCATTCATTGTCACCACGTCCTTTGATCCTACTCTTTGTATAATACAATGGAGAAGAAGTGAGTAAAAAACCCTAGCCTTCGAAATGAGGGTTGAAGACTTCTTGACTCCTGGATTACTCAATCCATATAGTTGTCGATTGATGTTGGCTTTGTCTATATGATTTTAAGTGATCCAATCTGTATTATTGAACAATTACGCTCCTTCATTTGGACAACCAATAGCCTTCACAATAGAATCTTGTGTGATTATTACCGATAACCCATCTACCATCGATACCGAGGTGTTGTCTACAACTTTTGTTTTCTTCCAGAACTCATATATTTCATTCAGATAAACCATCTCTCAGATATTAAAGTTCTTTCACCCAACTGCTTCAATCTCAGGCTTGATATTGATCCGATCATTCTTCAAGGAAGTGAAATCGATGAGTCTTCCATAGACAAGAGATTTCGTAATTTTTAATCTATAAAAGATAAATACTAAACATAGAAATGTATTTCTCTTAAAGAAGTGAGGTTAGTATATAGAAAAAAATTGAGAGAAAGATATGAAATGAAATGAGAAGGATCTGATGTTTAGAACAGAGGGTTAAATCATCTTTGTCGAGAGCACTTTGAACAAGTTCGTTTCGAAGTTTTTCAAGATAATTTTAGAGTGTAAGGTGTTGCAGATTTTGAGATGATTTCTTTTTATATGCACTCTTGAAAAGTTACCATATGTAACATTTTAAACTGATCCACCGGTAATCTTGAGATTGAAACTACCGAGTGAAAGTTACCATTACTATTTAATCTGAAAACTTATGACTTTTCGACTTCGTTAGGACAAATCGTTTAGATCATGGAGTTTCAAACGAATGGTTATTTAACATCACCATATTTAGGTTTCATTTGATTTTTGTGAATTTGCCTTCACTTAAGGGTTTTGTAAAGATATCTGCCCATTGTTGATTTGTCTCAACAACCTGTAAATTGATGATCCCTCTCTATACATAGTCTCTTATAAAATAATGTCTAAGTTTAATATGCTTTTCCCTTGAGTGATGTATTGGATTCTTTGAGAGATTGATAGCACTTGTGTTGTCACAGAAGATTGGAATCTGATCTTCTTGGATAGAATAATCCTCTAACTGATACGTTATCCATAATATCTGTGAATAACAGCTTGCAGCTAACATGTATTTAGCTTATGTGGTAGATAGAGCAATTGAACTTTCACTCTTGCTTGACCAAGAAAGTGACAACTTCCACTTGTACTCTTTCTATCAATCCCATCTCTAGCATAATCAACATCACATTAGCCAATTAACCTGAAATCTTTACCTTTCTCAATCATTAAGTAAAGATCAGTAGAACCTACCAAGTATCTCAATATTCTTTTAACAACAATATAATGAGATTGTCTAGGATCTGCTTGAAATCTTGCACATAAACAAACACTAAACATTATATCATGTATGCTTGCAGTTAGGCAAAACAAAGAATCAATAATTCCTCTAAAAAGAGTTTGATCAATCTTCTTACCAACTTCATCCTTAGTTAAGACGATTGAAGGATGCATACGAGTTGACATTGGTTTAATATTTTCCATTTTATATTTGACTATAAGTTTTTTGATATACTTTTGTTGATAAATAAAAATATTTTCTTCAGTTTGTTTAATTTGTAAACTAAGAAAGAACTTAAATTCACCCATCATACTCTTTTCAAATTCACTTTTCATAAGATTTTGAAACTTTGAACATAATTTTTTAGAAGTTGCACCAAAGATGATATCGTCTACATATATTTGTACAACAATAAAATCATTTTTAATATTTTTCCTAAATAATGTTTTATCCACTTGACCTCTAATAAAGTCATTTTTATCAAAAACGAACTCAGAAGATCATACCAAGCATGAGGTGCTTGTTTTAATCCATACAAAGTTTTATAAAGTTTATACACATAATTTGGTTTATCAAAGTCTTCAAAACCTAAGGGTTGTTTTACATAAACTTCTTCGTCTATAAAACCATTCAAAAATGCACTTTTCACATCCATTTGAAACAGTTCTATATTATAAAAAACAACCTATGCAAGCGAAATCCTAATAGCTTCTAATCTAGCTATAGAAGCATATGTTTCATTATAGTCTACGCCTTCTTATTGATTATAGCCTTAAGCTACTAATCTAACTTTGTTACGGGTTACTTTTCCTAATTTGTCTAGTTTATTTTTGAATACCCATCTAGTTCCTATGATAGATTTATTGGATGGTTTAGGGACTAGAGACCAAACTTTATTCCTTGTAAATTGATTTAACTCCTCTTGCATAACTAAAATCCAAGCTTTGTCTTGAAGAGCTTCATCAATTTTCTTAGGTTCTAATTTGGAAACAAATGCTACATTGGCCTCTCTTCTAAACTTAGATCTGGTTCTCACTCCTTCGGATGTTTCTCCTATAATCAAGTTTTCTGGGTGAGAAGATTTATATTTTCGGTCTTTTCTTAAGCTAATATTTTAAAAAATATCTACTACTTTTTCATATGGATTGTCTAGTGGTGAATTGTCTAGGTTATTAACTAAAGGAGTAGATAGAGTTTCATCATTAAAATCATCTCTTTTATCTAGATGTGAATTATCATCAAATTTTACATGCATAGATTCTTAAACAGATTTAAAAACAAGATTATAAACAAACTCTATAAGCTTTAGAAGTAACTGAATAGCCTAGAAAAATTCCTGAATTAAACTTAGAATCGAACTTGTCCAAATTTTCTTTTGTATTTAAAATAGTGCATTTCTAACCAAAAGGATGAAAGTAAGAAATATTTGGCTTTCTTCCCTTCCATAATTCATATAGAGTTTTATTTAAAATAGGATGCAAAAATACTCTATTTTGAATATAACAAGCTGTATTTACAGCTTCTGCCCAGAAGTCCTTATGAAGATTCATTTCACATAGCATAATCCTTGCTAATTCTTGAATTGTCCTGTTCTTTCTCTCTACAATACTCCATTTTGTTGAGGACTTCTAAGAGCAAAGAAATTATGGAAAATTCCGTTCTCTTCACAAAACATTTTGAATTTTTCATTTTCAAATTCTCCAACAAGATCTCACCTAATTCCAGCAATAGAAATTCCTTTTTCATTTTGTAACTTTTTGGATAAAGCCTTAAAGCATTTAAGAGATTCATCTTTATGCGATAAAAACAATATCCAACAAAATCTAGTAAAGACATAAACAATTACGAGACTATACTTCTTTCCACCAAGACTTATTGTTCTGGTTGGACCAAACAAATCTATATGTAACGGCTCTAGACAGCTAGACGAAGTTACAATATTCTTAGAGGAAATAGATGTTTTAACTAGTTTTCCTTTTTGACAACTCTCACAAAAGAAATCTTTGTTAAAGCTTATCTTTCGTAAACTTCTTACCAAATCATGTCTAACTAACTTGGAAATATGTTTAAAGCTAACATGACCTAGCTTTTCGTTCCAAATCATTTTTTCATCATCTTTTGATATAAGACATAAAATATTTTGACTTTTCAAATTGTCTCAGATAATTTCATAGAGGTTATTTCGTCTTTTGGCAGAAAAGAATATGGAACCGTCCTTGTTTTTGACTATACAAGGATTTTGATTAAAGGATACTTCAAAACCAGAATCACGTAATTGACTTATACTGATTAGATTATGCTTTAAGCATCAACTAGCAGAACATTATCAATAGACGAAAAGGAATCTTTACCAATTTTGCTGATCCCAACTATTTTGCCTTGCTAATTGTCTCCAAAAGTTACTGATCCTCATTGCTTATGTTGGAGGTCTAGGAACATAGACCTTCTGCCCATAATGTGTCGTGAGCAGCCACTGTTCAGGTACCATTGATGGTGGTTGCTTCTTCCAAGTAAGGAGATCTGTAGTATATATTATATCCTTCTTAGGTACCCATATTTTATTGGGTCATTTAGGGTTAGTCTTATAATTATTATTTGAATAATAATAAGAATATTGTTTCTTTTTCTTTCTATTACAAACAAAATTCCTATTATGAAGAACATTACTATTATGAATAGTATTTCTTCATGAAAGCCTAAACTACTTTTATCATTTGGATGTCTATAACTTCCAATCATATCTTTCATCCTTTTTGTACTTTCTATAAATGTGATAAATCTGCTGAAAGGCTATTAATCCTTTGTTTTAGTTGATTAATTTCATCAGATCTATCTACAGTTACTTTCTTTTTCATATCATCTACTTGTTTCTTACGGCAGACATTTTCTTCTTCTAAGAGTTTTGTGTTTTTTAAATTTTCAACAAATTTCTTTTTCAATAACCTATATTGTTTTAAGATAACATGTGAATCTTCTAACAATTCTAAATAGGCATGCTGAAGATCATAAAAGTCAAAAATTAACTCATCATCACTTTCCCTTTCAGCTACCAAGCATATATTCACTTGTTCTGATGTTTATGAGTCAAATTTAGATTCAGATGAATCTAGATCTTCCCATGTTCATCATCATGCTCTTTTTGCTTTCTTGACTTTTCTTTTGTTTTCTTTTAAGTAAGGGACATTCAGACTTGCAATGTCTAGGTTTATTACACTCTTAGCAGATGATAGAACTTTTCTCATTCTTCGAATCATCTTTGTTATTCTTTTTGAAAGAGATGTCTTTATTTTCCCTTGATTTCTTTTTCCACATCCTTTTAATCTTTCTTGAAATGCAGGATAGCTCATCTTCATCTTCACTTGAATCTTGATCAGATTTACTAGCATCATCAATCTTGATTTCTTCAATCTTTAATGCTTTTGAAGATGTACTTCTATTTTCTGCATCTTCTGATTCTTCTAACCAACCTTCAATGCAATAGATTTATCCCTTCTAGGTTTATCTTCTGCATCAAGCTCTACTTCATGGATTTTTAGTGAACCAAGAAAATCGTCTAGCTTCAGCTTGCTTAAATCTTTGGCCTCTTATATTGTTGATACTTTAGGTCTCCATCTTTTTGGAAGACTTCTAAGAATCTTTCTGACATGATCTTGACTGTCGTACATTCTCCCTAGAGCTTTAAGTCCAATAATAATTATTTGGAATCGTCCAAACATCTTATCAAATGTCTCATCATCTTTCAACTTGAACAGCTCATATTGATAAACAAGAATATCAATCTTAGATTCTTTCACCTGGTTTATGCCTTCATATGCAATGGCTAATGTGTCCCACATTTCCTTTGTAGATTCGCATTCATGAACCTTATCATATTCACTTCTGCTTAGAGCATAACTTAAAAAGAACTTGTCCTTTAAGTTTAATTGAAAGCGAGCTTTCTGATCAACCAACCATTGGTCACAAGAGATGCTTTTCCATTCGTTGTCCGTTGGGATATATGGACCATTTTCAATGATATCCCAAAGATCAATATGTGTGGATTCTATGAAAAGTCACATCCTGTCTTTCTAATAATGATAGTCCTCACTATTAATGCAGGGGGTCTTGAGACTGAGGTACCTTCCGCTATAAAAACATGTGATTCAGCCATGGATTTTGTCCTCACTTTGTAATAGTATTTCTTGGAAACTTGCTTTGACACCAACTGAATTAAATCACTTATTAATATAGAAATCACGTATAATATGTAAAATACACAAAAATGGGGGTTGAATTGTGTTAAATTGTCTAAGATATCTTTAAAATCTTCTTGATTTTGCTTGATAAATTCAGATGATTACAAAACAACGCACTTAATTTGATGAGTAATGCAATAGCGGAAATTAGTATCTATTCTTTTAAGAACAAGAAAATTAAAGAGATAAGAATTAGAGAATATGACATCACGATTTATAATGGTTCACCTTTAGCCTTGGGCTACATCCGGTCCTCAAAGTTTTTATGAGATTTCACTATCTCCTTCAATGTTACAAATATTATTTATACACTTGTAGAACCTCTTCAGGTCTCTTCAACAAAGTATTCTTTATCTGCTTTCTTACCCTCTTAGGCTCTAGCCTTCCTTTCACTCGAAAAGATATTGTTTGAGCTTTACATTATAGATTTATTTGCTCTCGTTCTTTCTTTCTTTTCTTTCAGAATATTTTTCACAACATAAGCACTTGAGAACAGAATTTCTCTAAGTATTTTTTGAACATTCAGAGTTCTCTTATTTTTGTTGTGTGTATGTATTGTTGTTTTTATGACTAAGACTAATATTTATAATCTAAATCTCCAATGGTTTTCTTGAGAAATCTGCTTATAGAATCTTTTAGAGTTTGTTATTAGTTAAGTCCTGTAACCAACTCCAACTAACTGACGTTCTAATACATGCTTCAATTACATCATCTTGCTTAGATTCGTATGCTTCGTTTAGTGTCTTAGACTTAATCACTTTGTCGAATCCATCTTAGACGCTTCATCTTATTCAGCTTTTACTAAAGTATCGTCTTGATTTGATGATTTATGCCACTTACATTTATCTGCACACTTAACAAATTCATCAAAACAGTTCACACACTTCTATTATTATTATTATTATTTGACTTTCATCAAAATCAATAGAAGAAGTGAAGTCTTCTTGACTTAACAAAGAGCTTAATCTTTACCACATCTTCCGACATCCGATGGCACTAAAAGGTATCACAGATTTTAAGGAAGTTCATTATATATGCCTTGGGATCTTCATTCATTAGTCGATAGAACTGCACATTCTATTGAAGCATGTTTAGGAAGATCGATTTAATTTCAAAAGAAGCTGCTTGTATGGGTGGCCTAGTTACTCCTTGGTTAATCACATTGAACTCTGATCTCATGAAGTCCATATTGACATCCTTGGTTCGTTCCATGGACCAAATCTTGCTGAAATTCCGAGGCCATTGTTGCTTTTGTGATTTCTCCTTCTTTTTCACGTCGAGCTTTCTTAATGGATCATTCTAATCTAGTGATATCTAACAGTAGGGTTTCAACTACATGACTTGAACTTCTCATAACTCTTATGTTCATGCAAGAGCATAATTTCAGAAAAAGAAAGAAAGAAAGATAGAAAACAAAAACTAACCAAAGTTCCTTAAATTAAAGAATTACAATAATCGCCTCACTAGCAAAGAAACCAAAAAGTTGATTGGGATGTTTGATGTGTGTAAGTTTTAATAATGCTCTCATTAATCCACAAGCACACAGATTGTTCACATAGTACCTAAGGTATTGTTCACACAAGGAGGGATAATCTGATCCTAAAATATAAGGCCCAAATAAATCGCAAAAATTCAAATATAATGAAACTAAAATGAGAATTCAATTTAATCACCAAAAAAATTCAAGAATCAATCACAAAATATTAATAATTCAACAAGCGTAACACAAACCCAAAATCAACCTAAGAGAATTACCAATTGAGAGAAGAGAATTTTACCTGTCCTTAACGATAACCTGATTGATTATGAATTACCGGATTATTGGTTCTAGACGAACCTAGGGTTGATTACTCTCTCAAGTTATAACCATTAACCCTAAATTATAAACCCTAATCAGCTTATAGGAATTACAATCTTTTAATTAAATATCTATCCGAAACCTTAATTAGATCTAAAGTTTTCCAACAAACTATTGAGAACCTATATAAGATCTCTCTTTGCATTATTACCGATTTGATTTAATTCTTGTTTTATTAAATACCTAACTCTCGTTAGCCCAATTCAATTATTTTTCATTCGATTCTCCCTCTAAATTTATTACTGAATTTATGCAATCGCAAAATTTAATCATTATAAATCTAATAAACATTTAAAAAATTTAAATTTTGTTAAATCAAGAATAAAACTCTAAAGTTGAGTTTAGAACATCCTCAACATTTAGATCCTGTCGTCACCTATTCAATCCAATTATACACAATGTTAAAATTGAAAATAAATAGGAAATACAATCAAAATAGAGGACGAGAGGCAGTCACGTCAGAAAACTTCCTAATCCAAGAAGTACGTCGAATCGGCTTCTTCTCCTCTTCACTCTTCCTTCTTCTCTTCGTCATTCTCTCTATAAATTCTCTCTAGGATTTGTCAAAAGTGTCTAATGAAAAAGCTCTTTTTTTCCTCTTTGTTTTGTTCTTTAAATATCTTTTGTGTTCTGAGTAACCCTAGGTTTTTACCGAGGTCTGAAAGGTCCAAAAAATCCCTCAAAACTTGACAATTTTTAATGTCTACACATCGACCTGACGCAGGCCACAATCATAAGCCACATCTGAGCCTTCTATCATGATCACGGCCAGGCCATGTCCTGTGCTTCTGTCACTATCGTAGCTTGTTGTGCCATGATTGTAGGTCATTGTTTCAGCCCAAATGCCTTCGAAACTTCTCCATTCTTCGATGTTGACCCTAAAACACTAACAAACGTATCAAGATACCTTAAAAACATAATATTTAAGCTCAAAGAATTATACTAACCCATAAAAGCATTTAAACGCTAATAATTAACAAACTAACACAATTCTAACCTAAACACCTACTAAATAGATGAATTAACAATTAAACACATGTCAAAGTGACTAATTTCATTTATTAAGTTATACTTAGTATTGCTAGGTAAAGTACCTTACTTCTTTTTGAAGACAAGTTTGGCAAGCTATCTAATCTGTACTTCTAAATTATTAATGGAGGAAAATATTGAATTGATTTCTTATAAGTGAGTCTCAGTTGTATCAAAATGACATTCAAAATTGAGCACATTTCAATGATGGCTACCTTTGGCTATGGGCATAATATTGCATTTCAAAGAAGGGACCTTTGGAATACATTGAGAAGACTAAAAGGAACATCAAATGGCCCATAGATCATAAGTGGTGATTTCAACTCCACTATTTATCAATCTGAAGTTAAAGTATGGGACAAACACAAGAATTGGTTGGTGTAAGCTGATCTGGAGTAACACTATCAAGCCTAATCCTAGCTTCCTGAGTTGGTTACCAATGAAGGATAGACTTAACACTGTGACAAGCCTAAAATTTCTCTCCTCCTTTAAAAGATGCATCCTTTGCAACCTAGAGGAAGAAGACAGAGACCACTTATTTTTCAAATGAAAATTCTCTAACAGAGTATGGTGTCAAATTTCCTTTCTATATTCTCTTAACTGCTATCAAAGAAACTTGAATGTTATAACCCATAAGATACTACTAAAACATGCATCCAAATATGACAAGGATGTTTACATGATTACCATAACAACATGCATTCAAGAGATTTGGAGGGAGAGAAATTACTGAAGGTTTGTAGAAAGGGGAAAAGGCATACATTCAATCACAAATATTATCTCTAACACTATCGGAGAACAATTGGTCATAAACTAGATGGACAAAAAATGCAATGAGAGACTAGTTACTTCTTGGAGACTCTAACAAATCTCCAAGAACATCCAAGTCATCTTAGATCATTATTTTTGTACAACCACACACACAATAGTTGCAAGAATCTAAAGGGGAAGCAGTTACCTTTTAGGATCTCTCCTTTATGAGGTTTTAATGGCTTATCATCTACAACCCTCTTTATTTCTGAAGTTTAGTACTTGCGCAATGGAAGATTAACTAGATCTCAAAACCTATGAAAAACCCATTGAGTAGCCCGAAATATAGAAGTTTGATTAAGGTAAAATGCGAAGAAAAGAATCGAAGCTCAAACCAGAAATCACTTACCTCGTTAATTGTCTAGAGAAAGAGTTGATGAAACCATCATGCCCTAATTCAGAAATTGTTGGGGGCTCTTTAACGGGGGAAGTATTAAGTTAACTCTAAGAATTTTTTTTGGGAAATTCTGAAAAGAATTCACTTGTTGTTGTTTGCTACAAATGGAACATATGCTCTTTGCTACGATGTCGTTTGGCTTGGTTTTGTTATCCTTTTTGAAGGATAATGTTGTAATGAATTTTTACTTATTAATTCACTTTAATATTTTTAAAAGATATATATTTCTTCATAATATCCGCTATATCTTCCTTTCTTATTATCATTGTTCAAATCTAGGTGCAGTTATTTGTTTTGTTTCCCTAAATTGTTCCACAAGAAGTTTGGATGGTTTTTCTATCCCATATCATAGTTGTTATTGTAAGGGTTGCTTTTGGGCCAATTCTAGCAAAATCAATATGCTCAATTTAATGTCCTTAAGTGTAAGTTACTTGACACTCAAGATTGGTGGGGGCAAGTATGGGGTCGTCCTCCATCAGAAATGTCATAACTCATCACCTATATCAATTGGCTTTAGTCTTATATTACCGTACTAATCATCTTATATAAACTTGCACATTTCATTAAAAGTATCAAAGATGGTGATTCCACTTGAAGATGTATCTATTTGCTACTTGGTTGGGTAGTGCAATTCACTATGTACTATTTACATATGCATACACAAATTGAGATCGTTATGTAGGCACTTCCTTAATAACTCTATTTTTCTCTCCCAAGTATCATATAAATTCTTACCTTCTAACTATTTAAAGGAGAAAACATCATTCTTGAGCATTGTTGTATATGTTGGAGGAAAGTATTTATCCAAAATTTTCTCAAATAACATATATTATATGGTGATGGATCTTGAAGGCAATGACTACATCCAAGATTTAGCTTGCTTCATTAAACGAAAGGGAACACTTTCAATATGATGGAATCCTTTAAACTTCAATTTAGCTTAAATGTGTCACAGATTTATAGAAATTTCAACATGCATATTGGGATTCTTATTTGGCAGCCTATGAAATTGTATCAAAATGTTACATCATTTGAATTCGTTGGTTTTAATATCAATTTTTATCACAACTCTTGCCCTTGCCATGCTAGGCTCAATTATAATTGATAAAGGTATATCAATTATATTTAAGGGTTTCAATTTCTAATCTTCATGCTGTCTTTGGTTCCTTTCCCTTAAGTTTCAAAGTATACTTCTTTTAAATTCTTGCTCAAGATCTAATAGGCTCTCGAGTTACTCTTGGTCATAAACCAAATAAGTTAAACCTAAAATATAACAATCACACACAAGATCAAGAAAATTTGTTTTAAAAAATGATAAAAATTAAAACGAACAAAAAAAGAGATTAGACAAATTAAAATGAAGCTTTCCTAATATCACAGTCCTTAAAAATGGCACAAAAAATTAATTTGACATGAATGAAATGAAACAAAAATAGCAATACTAAAGAAATTTTATAAACAACTATACCTATCATTCTTATAATATAGTCTAGATGAGTCAAGTGTTGATCCCATACAAATTGTGACTACTAATAGTGACTATCTTAGTATTATTTAATCTAATAAAATGATTTATTTATTTGAAGAAAACAAACAAAAAAATTCGTAATCACCGATTAAAATGATAAACAATATTAAAATAACTAATGAATAAACTAGATATAGGTAAGACTTTTCCTTAAAACCCTTTATATGTTTTGACTATATCTTTAACTTACTTATCAATTTTATCTCCTTGGGATAGTAGGAATTCCTAAGTTATAACTATATTCTTTCTCGACCAATACAATCCTTATTCTTAAATTAAATTGATCAAAATATATTTATAATTTAAATAACCTAAGAAGCATCAACTTGCTTCTTAAATTCCTATGATAAGTTTCAATCTAATCTAGAATGATCATATAGTTATATATTTATCAACCCTTATAATCCTCATCATTCATATGTTGATCTTCTTATATACATCATTGTTCGCTCAAGGTTACACGCACTAAGTTTTACTATTTATAACCTTGGTAATTATTGCAAGCGCACAGGTCGTTTGTGTATTACCTAAGGTGTCGATACCACGAGAAGGCAAATAGTCCTAAATTCGGAGGTAGTCCTAAAATGCAATCGTTTGCTTAGTGCCTAAGGTGTCCATCCTACGAGGAAGGGAAATAGTCCTAAATTCTAAGGTCATCCTAAACTACAATAATTCTTAACAAATAACTAATGTAGAAATTAAAACAAATAATAATCAAATATGAGAATTTAAAGTACCGAAAGAGTAAACAAAATAGCAAACTCACAACTAACCCGAAATTAATCTAGAAATTACCAAGGGAGAGAAAAAGGCATTTTAATTCGAAATTAATGGAAACATAACTAATTATGCAACACTGACTTAACAGGTCTAGACGATCCTAGGGTGAATTACTCTCTCAATCCGCAATTGGTCCAAAACCTAAATTAGTTCTAAAATTATCTATTAATCTACCTGGAATTTGTGCTCGACCTCTCATTACACAACTCTACCGGTTTCATCCAATTCTCTACCTATTGATTCACCTAACTCTCGTTAGCCCAAATCAATGATTTTTACCCAGCTTACCCTCTTAGTTTATTGCCAGATTATTAAAAACAAAATTGAAATGAAAATCAAATTAGTAAAAACACAATCAATTAAATTTCATTAATCTCAATAATCAAAATCCAAAGGCGAGTATAAACTTGACTCAACATTCAACACAACCAATCTCAACACTTATTTCAATTCTAAACATAAATAATCCTAAAATAAATGGAAATATTATCGGAAACAGAATCTCGGGAATGACGACAGCTGGAAACTACCTGTTTAAGGAAGTACTTCACGCTAGCTCATCTCCGTGTCTCTTCCTTTGTCTCTTTCCTTGATCTCTTAATCTCTCTCTAGGTTTTCTCTCGGAATTGACAGAATCTCACTTTTTGCAGGACTTTCTAGGTTCTTCAAAAAATTCTGGTGGCTAACATATCATGTTCTATCAAATCTGGGGAAGCCCTATGTCAAAGTTAGGGTCGAAATAGTCCAAAAAATCACTAAAAAGTCAAGCTTTCATGTCAGCCTGACGCAGGGCACGATCGTGGCCCTTCATGTCACGATCATGGCCAGTGCTTGAACCTTTATGCCATTATCATGGCCTAATGTGCACAATCGTGTCTTGACTTGACGCTCTTTGTCACTATCGTGGCTCAATGTGCACAATCGTGTCCTAACTGTTGCTGACTCTCCTTTTATGTCAAGATCGTGGCGATTGTGCACAATCATGGCCAATGTCCTTTGGCCCAAAACTCTTCAAATCTTCACCGTTCTTCCCTTTTTGCTTTGCAACACTAGCACACACATTAAGGTACCTCAAAAGTATAACAATTAACTCAAAGATTTAAACTAACCCACAAAAACACTTAAACACAAGAACCAACATAATTATACCCTAAATGCATAATCAACACTCAAATTCACACTAATTACATAACAAATCACACCCTAAAACATCATGTAAAACAAAATTGTCAACATCTCCACACTTAAACATTTGCTTGTCCTCAAACAAACAAAACAATAAACACATCACAACACAAAACATGCAATGCAGTAATGAGGCAACGGTTCTAATCTTCATGAAAAAAAATTAATGTTGGACACAACCATTCAATTTGTGTCAAATCATTAGCATGCAAAAAAAATGTGTCTAAGGGCTTTGAACTAAATATACAATTAAATCAAGACCTAAGTGTTGACATATTTACCCTTTTCAATTGTACACACAAATTAATAATTTTTCAGTCTCTCAGACTTTATAACTGTTCCTAGGTATACTCCATGAAAATTCAAGCTCATCACAAGTCTGGTAGATTTTAAACATAATTTTTTTTATTAAAACCAGGACTTAATCTTTTACTCAGAGGCAAAGGCATACATTTGTGATGCGTGTCGATTCGGTTACTCAGTTATTATCACGTATTCAACTTGCTACTAGGTCTATTCATAACTTGAAAGTTAGCAAAATAGCAATTTATTTAACCAACACATTTTTTTTCGAGTTTATTGCCTACCTTGTTGCTCTTAACTATTCCTTTTCACAAAAAATACTAGTTAAACTACTTAAGCTAAAAGGCCTCAAATTATGAATGAATGTGACAATCTAGAGGTTGCTAAATTTACCTTAAGTCCTAATTGGGTTGTATATTTATCCAAAAGCCCCCTAATTCACTAATTTCATAGGCTAATGATCGTTCACAACCTAATAAACTATGTCCAAAATTAAAAGAATTTTACTCAATCTAAGCCATTAACACATTCACACACTTCAAGCAATGTAGTCTAACACTATCATGCGATATGCAAAAATCACATACAAAAGAAAAAACATAGAATCCCTCCCCATAATTGAATAACACATTGTCCTCATTGTGAGAAGGAGCACACATAAACACATGAATGAAAAGGAAAGACGAAATTAAAATAAATAGAAAACAATTGAAAATAAATAGAACTAAAGGCTAATTTAGGAAGGAAAAAAAATCCTTTGGAGAAGAAGGTGGTGATGGTAATAGTGTTGAGACCAAATATGCTTGGCATCGAGAGTGTTTCCCTATCTTGTAAGTGATTCAAAAGAGCAAAAGAATTAGCAATCCACACAGTTCCAAATCATTCAAAACTTAGTTAAGAATTTAAAACAAACCTAACTACACAACAATGTAAATCTAACTACTAAACGTGCTAATTTGTGGTAATTAGCTTGATCTTTATCCTTTAAAACTCAGCGAGGGTCAATTATGAGCGACTTACTTCCACCCTCCTCCTTCAGCATCAGTATTGTAGCCTGTGAGTAAGCTACAAATTGTAAAATGATCAGAACGACGATATTGATCACATTGTAAAAACCAATTAGGCTCAATAACGTCCTTCTTTCAATTCAAATGTCAAAAGAACATTGAATAACAAAATTCCCTGAATCTTTCGTTGAATTCAACAGTTTGTCATGTACGAAGGTGAGATGTTCTCTTTCTTCCTTGATCACCTTTGTCTCATCTACTTCTTTTACTTCACAAACAGAGATTTCCAAAACTTCTTCACACTCGATGTCCATCATCATATGTTCTTCATCCTCTTATTCTTCAGAAGATTCAACCACATCAATTATTCTAATAAGTTACTATCCCTCCAAAACTTCTTCACACTCAGTGTCTATCATCATATGTTCTTCATCCTCTTATTCTTCAGAAGATTCAGCGACATCAATTATTCTAAATAAGTTACTAACCCTTGGATTTTTAAATACATCATTCATGTGGAATGTCTCTTCATTATCATTAATCCAAAAGATAGGGTTCTTTGTATGGACATCTACCCAAGATTTTTCGATGTTCAAGCGTGGTGCACTAAGATCTGGCAAATAGTAAGAGGGGTTTCCATCCTTTTATTTATCCTCTTTCCTGATTTCTTTGTCCCCGATAAGGTAAGGTTCAACATGGTTTCTCATCGGTTCTTCTAACTCTACCCCATTCCTAAGTATGATAGCCTCATATTGCTCTCGTTGATGTAATTCCATATTTCTCAAAGAGTCTTCCACACTTCCTTTACAAAATTCATGGGAAAGCTATTTTACTTGAATCTCCAGGTTATGAACAGAAGTGGCATGATTATTTGTTACTAGATCAATTTGCTTGTCTAATCTCTTTTGGTTCTCTTTCCGTTACTAGATCAATTTGTTTTTCTAATTTCTTTTGGTTCTCTTCAATCCGTAAGCTTATCCATGATTTTGTCTACCTTGGACTCCCATGAATTAAATTCATCGTATTGAACTTCAGCTAGGTGTTGATGTCCTAAAGGAGTCCCTACATTATTGGACCAATAGAATTCAAGCTGGTTCTGCCACCCTGATGTGTATGGGTTCCAATAAGGGTTGTTATTTCCCCAACCATACTATAACTCATTGTACTTCTTAAAATATCCTTGCTCCCTATATATCTATCTTCCATGAGCGTTCTTTTTATCTCATCTTGGCACTCAACTCTTCAGATGTCTCACTCTCTCTCTAAAATGTCTTGATGTGTCCCTACTTTATGCCCCAAACTCCTTCTCTAAATTTTTGTTTTTAGCTAAAAACAAAATGATGACGAAGAGCCTTAAACTAAAGAACTAAAATTCGCCATCCCCGGTAATAGGGCCAAGAACTTGTTCGCTTAAGGTTACATGCACTAAGTTTTACTACTTATAACCTTGGTAATTACCAAAAGCACACGGGTCGTTTATGTAGTACCTATGGTATCCATCCGACGAGGAAGGGAAATAGTCCTAAATTCTAAGGTCATCCTAAACTGTAATAATTCTAAACAAACAACTAATGCATAAACTAAAACAATCAATAATCAAATATGGTAATAGCAAAACTCACAACCAACCCGAAATTAACCTAGAAATTACCAAGGGAGAGAGGGAATTTTAATTCGAAATTAATTGAAACTTAACCAGTTATACAACACTGACTTAACAAGTCTAAACGATCCTACGGTGAATTACTCTCTCTTAAGTTACAATCATTAACCCTAATTAATAATCCCTAATTCAAATTATGGGAATTGCAATCTCTCGATCCACAATTGGTCCAAAACCTAAATTAGTTCTAAAATTGTCTATTAACCTACCAAGAATCTATACTCGATCTCTCGTTATACAACTCTACCGGTTTGATCCAATTTTCTACCTATCGATTCACCTAACTCTCGTTAGCCCAAATTGATGATTTTTACCCAGCTCACCCTCTCAGTTGATTGTCAGATTATTAAGAACAGAATTGAAAATCACAATGAATTGAATTTCATTAATCTCAAGAATCAATATCCAAAGGTGAGTATAAACTTGACTCAACTTTCAACACAACCAATCTCAACACTTGTTTCAATTTTAAACATAAATAAAACTAAAATAAATGGAGAAGATGCAAGAATGGAGAAACGGTGTTAGTGTTTTAGGGTAAACGGTGAAGAATGGAGAAGATGCGAAGAGTTTCGGGCTAAAGATATAACTCAAGATCATGACACTACAGGCCACGATCGCAATAGAGAAGAACGGGCGAGCAATAGTGGAGCCATGATCATGCACTTTGGGCACAATCGTGACAGAGAGCTTCCAACAATGTGTACGATCATGACAAAATGTTTTAGGGGTTGGTCACAATCATGGCCTACATCAGGCTAGTACGAAAACTCAAGTTTTACAAGATTTTTCAGACCATTTCAACCTCAAATTAAACCTAGGGCTTTAATAGAATAAATAGAACATGATGTGAGAAAAGCAGTAGCCTTTGGAGAGCCTAGAGAGTTGTGCAAAAGAGCTTTGATTCAAGAAGGAGACGAAGTTGAGGAAGAGAGGCACAAAGATGAGCTAAATGCGACGTACTTCCCGGAATAGGTGATTTCCCGTTGTCACTGCCTCTGCAATTTCGTTCCCAACAGTATTTTCCATTTATTCAATTTTATTGATGTATGAAATTGCAATATTTGTTGAGAATAGGTGTAGTACCCCCTTACCGCAGGGTACACACTGGGACGCCCGCAGGTCATTCCGATACATATCCTACGATAAGGGTGAACTACAATCTATCACTACAAACACCTCACATGGCATCATAATAAAACATCAGTATAAAAATCATAATGTTTTTTAAATCAAAATTTTCCTCATTTCATTTCATCAAAACCAGAAATTTATACATCCGTCATCTTTTACTGTCTGTACATCAATTCTAAAAAACTAGTACAACATGCTACATGAAAAAGGAAAAATACATCAAATCTATCTAGGTCATCCCAAAAGTCCCAGCTGACCGACCTGTGAGCCATGACTTCTCTTGCCAACACGATTTATACGGCTAGAAAAGTCCCTCTTGAGCTAAGAGTCTACTCTCTGTCCTGAAAAATATGTTGCAATTTTGGGTAAGTTTGCAAACTCAGTGAGGTAACTATCATCGGTGGTCCACTCAATTCATGCAACAATCAAGCATATCATAGATATTTTATAATTTTTCTCAAATCAGAAGTATCACAAGGTTCCACAATTAACACTTTTATTTTCACATAAGGCAATTTGACTTTCACTCAAACAAATGGATTAAACCAAATGCATATGTAATGCGCATGTGACACTTTTTCAATTTATTACGGTGTTGTGACCGAGCGCCTGAACTGTCCTAATGTAGGCACATTAATCGTTGAGCCTCTGAATCACTGTGGGGCTCGAAGCTCGAATACAAACGTTGAGTTTTTAGCTCTCGGTGGCTGCTCCGGTCACAACTGTCATTATCTGATCATGCATTCATGAATGGAATGCA
>JAOSBN010000177.1:13656830-13673952 GCA_027563595.1 Erythroxylum suave
AATAACTCTAACCATCTTCTTTGTCTCAAGTTCAACTCCTTTTGACTCATCAAATACTTAAGGCTCTTATGATCTGTAAATACCCTAGTAGTGACTCTATAAAGGTAATGTCTCCATATTTTCAATGCAAAAATTATGGCTGCCAACTCCAAGTCATGAGTAGGATAGTTCATCTCATAAGGCTTTAATTACCTAGAAGCATAAGTGATTATCTTATCTCCTTGCATCAACACACAGCCCAATCCCCTCCTCGAGGCATCACTATATACTGTGTATCCATCATTACCTGAAGGCAAAGTCAAAACCAGTGCACTCGTCAATCTATACTTAAGCTCCTCAAAACCCTTCTGGCATTCATTTGTCCACACAAACTTTTGATTCTTCCTTGTTAATTTGGAAAGTGGAGCAGCTATCATGGAAAAGCCCTCCACAAACCTTCTATAATATCCTGCTAAACTCAAGAAACTTCTTACTTCGGCTACATTCTTAGGTGCTTCCCATTTCACAACTGCTTATATTTTTCTTGGATCCACGTGTATTCTGTGCTCTGAAATCAAATGTCCAAGGAATGCTACTTCCCTTAGCCAAACTCATCGGTACTATCCTCTCTTGATGGAGAGTTAGGTGCAACTGATCCTTATAGAACTCCTCTTGTCCTTCTACGAGGTGGCATCTTACGCCTTCAAATATAAACACTATGGATTAGCTTACAATTCATTTTAATCTTATTTCCTACGTATATGCATGATATGCATGTCACTTAATGCAATTCACAATGCAACAAATAATCACATAGCATAACAATTTGCCCTACTATGCATTCCATACCTAGGAAAAACCTAGGCTTTGATACCTTAAGATGTCAGACCTCGTGTCCTGAGTTTGACTATCACATTTGGATATCTAAACATTTTACCCAACCCTTGCATTCAAAACTAACCCCCCCCTTTGGGCTCATCTCCATTCAAGCCTAAATATGTCAAAAGATAGCATTGGTGGGTCCACAACTTGCATATATACATACTTTGGGTCAATTAGCATAACTTCTTAACTTCTCCTTTTGTGTTTGGCCCATCGTCTATAACTAGCCCATCGTCTAGGTTTAACTATCTTATCATCTGTGTTTGACTTTGTTATCGTCTATGTTCTATCATTTGTGTTTCTATCGTCTGCCTTTCTATTGTCTATCTTTCTTTTGCGTCTGCCTCTTATTTGCATCTATGTATGATGTCATCACAAACGATGCCTTTCGTCTGCCTTTCCTATCGTCTGTCTTTGACTTTTAATCGTCTGGGTTTGACCTCTTATCTTCTGTATTTTATCGTCTGGGTTTCCTTACATCTGTCTTTGCCTATTGTCTGTCTTCCTTTGCTTCTATGTTTCTATCGTCTATGTTCTGACGTCATCACAGACGATTCCTTTGCGTCTGTGTTTTCCTTTGCGTCTGTGTTGTGAAGTCAACACAGACGACACCCTTCCTCTATATTTTCCCCTTGCGTCTATGTTGTGACGTCAGCACAGACGAATCCTTCTAACTTTAACATGCTATTCCAATACTACAACAATTGGCAATCTCAACAAAAGCACATGCACATATAAGTTTCATTATCCGAATCGTCAAAATAACAGAATCATACATAGAAATGAAATTTTGATTCATCATTCCCTTACCAATTCAAAGAGTTTGAGCAAATACATAGCATTATACACATCAAAACTTAAAACAAAATACGAAAGATGCTCAATGTTGACATGCTAAATAAGCTATCCAAATCACTAACTTAATACAAAAGTCTCTAACTATCGTGGAGTTTTTGATGCCTTGCAAGGATCACAGTCGTCTTGGTTTGCACCTGAGGAAGGAAGAAAAGGGGTTGAGCTACACAGCTCAGTGGCTAATATATTTATAGCCATCAGTAATTAGCACAAATTCACAAATTCAAGCATATTTATGTATAGGTACTGGGTAATTCAAATATTCTCAAATAAGCAGATTAATGAAGAACACATAACATCCAAATGCATCATACTTGACAATTTAAAGATGCAATGCACAAACAATTGGCTTGAGGGTTCCATGGAAGCAGAATGGAGAAATCGAAGTTTACACCATGAGCAGAATGAGTCCTTTTTTGGAGCTCATATGCCACAAGAAGGCAGTTAGGAGAAGGCTCTTGTCAACGTGCACATGACAAACAGAATGGTTCCACTCTCGCCCTAACCAAAGCACATATTCATTTAATCATATGCTTAGACTTTTATACTTGTTTATCTTTTCATTCGAACAAAATGCCATGACTTATTCAATGGCATAACTTCATAAATCACATGCATTTTCAATAATCGCCTAATTCCCTATCAAGAAAATTGTACATGCACAGATATAGGCAAGAATTTGCCCAAATCACACAATAACTATAAATACATTACTCACCTAAGACACTTGATAATCCAAGTTCAATGTTGTCTTTCTTTTTCGTCTTGGATCGAGCTTGCTTGGTTTCCTATAACAATCCAAGTTCTTATTCAATAGAAATTCCAATTGAAATCCTTAAAACCAAAAGTATGAAATCGACCATAGAGTACTTAAACCCATACATTTCCCATGCTCTTTGAACCAAAAACCCTTCAAACTCTAAGAGATTAGAAATCGACTTACCTTGAATCTTCACTAACTAGTGAGATTCTTGGCTCTAAAGAAATCCCTTCCTTCCTACTTTCTTTTTCCCTTCTTGAGTAAACCCAAATTCTCTCTTTAAAACTAAGAAAAATCGTGACCTAGTTCAAAGCTCTATTCTTTTAACTTCACCAAAACCTCTCTTCTTCTTTCTCTCTCTTCCTTTTTGATTTTCTCTTCTTCTTTCTTTCATTCATGTTTTTAGGTCTTCTTATTTACAAGTCATTCTTTTCCTCTTCCCATTTTACCCTTAATGGGTGAGAAAAGTCCACCTTACCCTTCCTTTAATGCCTTAGTGCTTCTAACCTTAGGTAATCTTCCGAAATTACCTATATACATTAATTCTTCAATTTAACTTACACCATACTATGCTCTAACTTAATCTTAATTCTTCCATTTAATACTTCAAATTTCCACCCATCCATGAAATAAATCCTCCTAAACTTGACATAATAGTTAAACTCCAATTAAAATGATTTACCCATTAAGAACACAAAATTCATTCAATTCATGCTTACTAAAATAAAAATTCGAGGCCTAACACTAAGACATCATGCAAAACATAACTATCAACATCCCCACACTGAAACATTTGCTTGTCGTCAAGCAAACTAAACAATATCACATAACATAACATAACAAACACACAACGCAATAATGCGACAATGGCTCTAATTTTCATGAAACAAATTTAACCTTGGACACAACTATTCGAATTATGGCAAATCATTAACAAGCAAAATAGGTTGTTTAGGGCTTTGGCTCAATATACAACTAAATCAAGACCCAAATGTTAACTTAATTACCCTTTTCAATTGTGCACACACATTGATAATTTTTCGACCCCTTAGGCTTTTGTAACTATTCCTATATGAAAATCCAAGCTTATTACAAGTCCAATAGGTTTTTAATTAAAGCACACATTTTTAGTGTCATTATTAACCCAGGACCTAGCTTTTTACTCGAAGGCAAACATTTGTGATGAATGTCGATCAGGCTACTCGACTAAGTTATTTATTAGCAGCTTGGTTGAAATGTCATCATAGCCTTTTTACACGAAGGCAAACATTTGTGATGCGAGTCGATCCGGTTACTCAGCTATATCACGTTTTCAACTAGCTATTAGCTATATTCATAACTCAAGAGCTAGCGGAATAATGAACATTAACACCTTATTTTTGTTTATGTATTACTTACCTTGTTGTTTTTTGCTTTTCGTTTCCATGAAAAATACTAGTCAAGCTATCTAGGCTAAAAGGCCTCAAATTATAAATGAATGCGACAATCTAGAGGGTGTTAAATTTACACTAAGTCCTAATTAGACTGTATATTTATCCAAGACCCTAATATACTAACGCTAATGCTCATTCACAACCTAATAGATTATGTCCACAGTTAAAAATTTTTCACTCAATCTAAGCTATTGACACATTCACACAATTAACAATGTTGCCTCATGCTATCATGCACATCCAAAAGAAAATACAAAATCCCTCCTCACACTTGAACGACACATTGCCCTCGATGTGAGATGGGAACCCACAGAAAATAACACATAACAAATTGTAGAGACATGAATTGAAGTAACAACGAATAATTAAAAGTAACAAAATAAGAACAAAAATAAAAATAAAAATAAAAATGAATATAAACACGGAACAAAAACAGCAAAAACCAAATAAAACTAAAACAGATTGGGTCAGATTTGGATCCTATGGGACAAAGGTAGTGATGGCGTAGGAGGTAGTGATGGCTTAGGAGGTGGTATTAGAATCCCATGAGCTTCAAAATACCGATGGAGTCGTCGGATCTCTCTGCGCTAGTGTTGCTGCATACACTCCACTTCCTTGAGTGTTCGGTTGGTTTCGGACATGGCATCCAAAACCTTTACCTAATGTTGGTCTTCTTCTTCAGCATCGTTGGATTCTGCACTCGTCGAGTCCTCCTGTGGCTGCCGAGGTGGTGCAGAGCTCGAACTTACTTAACCTGCCTTGGTTCGCACATATGTCTTTTCATGAATATCTCACAATTTCATGTTGGTGGAATGGATTATTCCATCTGAAATAAGTGATGGTGATCAAGAAATTCTAGCGGGTGAACTGTTAATCAGCTCTGCTCCACTCCAAAATGTTTGGCGATGGCCGAGACCATATACCCCATTCCCAAATGGTTACTCTACTTTCGCGGTGTTGCAGCAAGAGCATTGAGCACATGTGTAGATGTGCATACCGGTATACTATGGTCTATGCATCACAGTATGAAAAGTTCCTTGGTTAAACACATGTTAGTCTCTGATTTATTAAAGACCAGCTGACACATGAACTTGTGCAGCAGCAAGTGTTCGTGAGTTTTGATGATGTTGTTATGAGCATTTTTAGCGAATAAACGCTCTATTCCGATAATCTCGTGCCAATATTGGGAAGCACAGAAATCATCATGTTAGTCAACAATAGTGGATTCGGGGAATTCACATATGTCGCACATGATCTCTATCGTCAGCACCTCCAATCTAAACCATAATTCCTTAATGTTCTTAGGGTCGAAGGTCAAAGTTGTGAAGAATTCTAAAGTCAGCTCTTCATAAACTGGAAATTGAAGCCTAATAAATTTGCCCCACTGAATCTTCTCAGCTAAGTTCTTTACCCACTCACGTACTTCGATCCTATCTAATGTATTAAAATTAAAATATTTGGGCACAACAATTTTCCCAGAACGAAGAGAACAAAAATGAGTACCTTCCTCGTCAGTGTAAATCGGGAATGGAGCTCTGAAGTATGTTGCTCGGTTCCTTCTCCCCCATCTCGCTACTTGTTGTGCTCCATGCAGCTCTCATCGTGCAGTTTGTTTGATTCGAGGCATGATTGGCTTGAGTGTGGGAAACGAATTGGGTTTGTAAATTTCTAGAGAGATGTTAGAGCCTTGGAAACTGGAATTCTAGAGAGATAAAATGAAAATGAAAGTGAAGGTAAAAGTTAAGTGAGAATTGAATATATAGGTGGTAAAAGGGTAAAATGGTAAAAGTTTCACTTTAAATTCGCGTCTTCCACCTTTAAAGTACATTTGCGTCCAGTGAATGTCTGCCTAGTAGACATGATGTCCCTCCAAACGGACACAAGCGAAGCTAGAAAGCTAGAAAACTCGAGAATGTCCACCCAGCAGACATGAAGTCCACCTATTACTGGTCATTTGGACTGAAATTGCTCTAAAAGACAATATATATAGGTATAGGTCCACCCTATGAACATAAGGTCTACCTAACGCACATAGATCGGATGAAATTGTCAGAATGACAATATGAAATTAATGAAAGTGATCTTATAAATGCAAAAAATTCAAAGGAGAAGAATGACGAGTATTAAGTAAAGATGAATGAAAAATTAGATATAACATGATCTTATAATGCTAGAATAGCTTTAGTGAATGATTGAGTGATGAACTTAAAACTATCTTTTATAATTGAGGTGTAAACCTAAGTTTATATTAAGCATTAGTGAGTTATGAAGTATGAATGATTACAAGATGTGAATTAAGAAAATATACTCGGAATAGTCGATTGAGCATGCATTGAACATGATGCATATACATTGCATGGTTGAACAATTATATGATTGATCAACTTAGTAATATGTGGATTATGTGTGTATTGTGTGATATAGAAGCACAAGTTGACCGACATCATCCAAACATTACTGGATCATCAAGGCAATAGCTCACTTGGAGTATACTGTGAGTTAACCTAGATGTGTCAACTCAATTATATGTGTTTTTTCTATTTGAGTTATATGTGTAGTAAGTTGACTTAGATGTATCTCACTATGCTTGAATTACTCTTGTTTAGTTTTTACATAATGAACTGCTACTAGTTTAATTGTGATAATTTCGGACATCAATTGTCCGAGGAGATCACTATTTGGGACTGTATTGGAAGTGCTCATTGTAAGAGAATTTGACTGAATAAGTGATACTTAGCACTATTGTTCAATGTTGGACACTAAGGTCTGACAAGAAATATGAATGTGAATGTGAATGCACTAAGTGATGCTCAACTGAATGTTGAATGCCAGACTCTGATCCGATGATTGTGATAAATGATTGTGATAAATGATTGTGCACACCGAATAAAAGTGATTGATAACACATTATATGAAATGATGCATTTACTAACATTGATGTGCATGATCAGATAAAGGAGTTATGATCAAAGTGACCAGATTGAAATAAGCCCTGTATCTACAAGGGATATGGGTCAGTACTTGAAATAACCCCAATATTCACAAGGGATATGGGTTAGTACCTGAAATAAGCCCGATATCCACAAGGGATATGAGTTAGTGGTTGAAATAAGCTCGATATCTACAAGGGATATGGGACAATTAATAGGTACTCAGTCACAACAAAATAAAAGTGAAAGTAGAGTCTCATGTGCATTTCATATATATTTTTACATGTATCATGTGAATAGTTGTGAAAAGTCATTGAATTGTGTTGACACAATGATGTGCAACATTGTATATTTGTTGATGAGATGAATAATTAGGTTACTCTGAAATGATTATATGAGATGTTTTTATTTATAATGTGTTTATCGAAATATGTATATATATATTGTGAGTTGGTATACACAATTGGAAGACGTGTTAAATGAGAACTAATTCTGAACAATATGATTTACATGTGAATTTGGTTATTGCTTGTCATATCTATGTCTCGATATAGGTGAGCACATCAATGATGGTTAATTCACTGAGTTCACAATAGAGTTCTCGAACACTGATAGTATGTTCAAGATTTGCATTATAAGAGTAAGGTGTTACATTTTATGTTACGCAACAAACAATGCATTTTGCTAAAACATTTATTCTTTTTGAAATTTTTAATTTAAATTTCAGGTTTCAAGCTAGCCTAAAATTTTAACATAAAACTACATCGTTTTAAATTTTTAAAATTAAAAAAGTAAATTTAGGAATTGGGGATGCTCGACCCCAAACAACTCAAGATCCAAAACAAATTTTGGGTCAAGCTCAGAGTTGCCATTGTCATACCTAGTTGCCTTATTTTGGCTCTTTTTCCCAATACTTTCAATTTGTGGCTTTCCCAAACTAGTTCCTTATTCTTCACATGCAATTTAGTCCTCACCCCAGTTTACAATTTGATTTCTTTGAAATTTCCTTTCCTTTTTGGCCCTAACATTTCTCAATCTCTAAATTTTAATCGAAAATTTGATTATGCTTTGAAAGGACTCAAAGTTTAAAACTATTTTATGATTAAAAAAAGACTAATTGTAATTTAAATTAATTGAAACAAAAGATTAAGACACAAGATTAAGGCGATTAAAATGAAAGTAATAAAAATTAATAACACATGAAACTAATAATTAAAAAGTGGATTATTATTATATAGTTTCATTTTACAAATAATAATTACAAATACAATAAACAAAATTACGTGTCTACAAATATTTTATAAACTACTTCTAATTTCAGTCATCTCAACTTGTGTGTATAGTTTAGGCAATCCTTTCTTGTACCCCTGAAACAATAATAGTTACATTCTGGTTTGGCTTTGTTCTATAATTATTATTTAATTCTTCTTTGCACTTTATGCAATTGTTCATAACTTGATGTTGCCTTCAATCACATGACAACAAATTCGAGCATTGCAATCTTGGCATTGGTTTCATTTTAAGAATCTCTCATAATTTATTTAATCAAATTCCATGTGATATTCTGAAACTGTCCACTTGTATCTTTACTTTGTCCCTTTGTAAAAATTGCAAACCCCATAACAATTGACATTTTTGTAGTACACATCAAAAATCATTTACGAGTTTTTAAACTTCACGTTAAGATTCTCCAAACTACATTAACCGTCACATGCAAAGAATAATTTTCGTCATGCAAATAATTGCTCATTTAGGTAATTTGGATACAAATTCAATTTTCAGCTAAATTCAACATAATTAGACCATTTTGTAGATTCAAATCCTCACCGGCACTTTCCGCCTCTCAGCTAAGAGCATCGGCAAAATACAAGTTTTGTTCGGTTACCTGGTCGGCTTTAGCCCAACTCGTTTCCTGGACCATCGAGCCGTCTAGACTTCAAAATAATAAGCCTAGTACAGAAATTTCAGCAACAGATAACAAAGCCTCTCGCCTACTATAAACCACACAAAATTAAAGCTGACAGATTCTTGGTCCTTCTATTTCATCTTGCAGTCGTAGCTTTTAGCTTCCACTCCTCACTAAACAATTCAAAACCAGAAAGAAATGTTATTACTCTCCTTAGCGCCTCGTCCTCCTCTTCTCTCTTTTCCCGCCAATTCCATTTCCAATTTTACCATCAGAAAGCCCCACAGATCTGTGCGAGCAGCGGTTACTAGCGAGGTTGATTCCTTCACGGAGAAGTCGGGCTACTTGTTCGACCTCACCGCCCGCGAAGCCGATTCTTTAATAGACTACGATGTTAAGAAGATTGCCGCAATTTATCGCAGGAAGCCGTTGATTTTACTTCGCAGATTGTTTCAGATTGGAACTACGTTTGGGATGTGGTTTGGAGCTCGCTACCTTGATAGCTACACTGAGAAAGCTGACCAGATGTTTCAGGTTAAGATCACATTTGTTGAGTTAACGTTATTCTGATTGAAATTCCTATTCCAATTCCAAGTCTATATGACTTCTTGTGCTTTATTTTCCCGACTTATTCTTATCTGTTTGCAGCTTAGAGCTGCACAGCTTCGGAAAATCTTGCTGGAACTGGGTCCTGTACGTCTTGTTTGATAATATTGTTCAGAGTAAATTTTTTCTTTTATTTTCCATATCTCAGAGTAAAGAAATGAATAAAGCGACGTGATTTAATGTGAAATATTTCATTAAGCTGCATTTGTTTTTTTTTCTCAGGCATACATCAAAATTGCTCAGGCTGTGTCGTCCCGACCTGTAAGTTCATCGAAAGTAATAGAGAATTAAGACCAACTCCAATCTTCCTCCAAAATGGAGGAAAAAGGGGCTCCAATCCAGAGCTTGTTTTCCCTCCATTGTGGAGAGGAGGTACAGGGCCATATCAAATTTGGTGCGGTAGCTCCTCTTTCTTACTATTCATCTTTTTTGTTTTTTGCCACTTGACCGTTTTCTTTCTTTCTTTCTTTCCTTTTCAATTCTTTCCTTCTTTCTTTTGTTATTTAAAAATCATTCTAATATTTTCATTATATTTTTATTCAAGTAATTATAACTTCATAATAATTTTATAATTTAGTCTCATGTTTATAAATATTTTCATTATATGCTTATAATTTTATAATTATGTACTTATGAATAAATATTTTAAATGATTAATTAAAAAATATTTATTAGAAAATATCAAATAAGTAAATCACAAATATGTTGACATCAATAATCGAATAACATAATAAATCACAAACAAAGATAAACTAAAACATACATACATAAATATTAATAGTCAAATAGTAGAATTAAATTAAAAAAACATAAGCAAAATATAATTAACTACTAATACAGAGTCCAAAAATTTAATGATCAGGTAGATTTGTTCCATCTCTACCAATATTAGTAAAAAATTTGCCAAAAATAGTATTTGACTAATTTAGTTGTGGCTGTGGTTGATGAGTTTGATGTAATTTTTGTTCGAGAATTCGTGCTTGTTCAACTGCAGTACAAGCATGACGATTAGAATCTCTAATTTGTTTCAAGTCACGAGAAATAATTTTAATTTCTTCTTTCCATTGCTTCAAACCCAACTTCTGTCTCTGAATCTCCATCTTCTATCTATTCCAAGTGCTACTTGTCTATCTTTGCTTTGTTATTTCAGTAACTTAATATGCTCTCGATTTTCATCAACCACCTCGTTATTTTATGCCTCTTTAATTCGGCCCCAAAAGTGGTAAAAAATTTAATGTCTTTCAATAACCAGATTTTGCAAAATCTTTACATAAATTTGATATAAGGGCATATCTTTGTTAGTGTAGTTCGAAATGGTAATTTGGTTAGACAGTTTATGTTTCATATTTATAGATTTGTAGATGTATATTATCATTATCTCAACAGTCCAATTAGATTTCATTATTGTCTCAACAGTCCAATTGAATTACATTCTTAATATCTCAACAGTCCAATTGGATTACATTCTTAATCATTTTGGAACTTATTATCAACATTATTCACATTAGATAAAATTGATAGATTTCATCCAAATCTTAACTATCTGATTGAATTTCATCATCATCTCAACTGATGGATGAATTACATCCTTAATAATTTTAGAACTTATCATCAACCTTATATACATTAGATAAAATTGATAGTTCGATTTTATCCAAATTTTAATTGTCGGATGAATTTTATCATAAAATTAATCATTGAATAGATTTTATCAGTATCTTTTATAAATATCATCCTTTACTAAATCAAATATGCATCAATTTTTTGTAATGAGTTATGATATTAGAGGTTCTAATATTGAATTCTAAAATATGCCATCGTCTTCATCTTCATAGTTATCATTATCAAGTGATGATGAACTTGAGTTGATGGTGCATTGTATAGTTGAAGATGAAACAGTCATGTATAATTTGATATAGAAAAATAACTTAACAATGGAGCTTCTTCGCAACCAACAAAACAATTAAGGTGGGCATCATGGCTCTATTCTAGGGTGTATAATGATCAATTGCGATAGGAAAGTTGTAGATGATAATTTGTTTTTAGATTATTTCTGCGAAAATATGTGATATAATGATAATATGTTTCAGCGACGATATCGAATGTCCCAAAGTTTGTTCCTTCATATTGTTGATGTTATAAAAAAGCATGATAGCTATTTCTAACAATAAAGAGATGGACTTGGTATATTTAGATTATCAACTTTACAAAAACTAACAACTGCTTTTCGGATATTAGCATATGATAAACGTGCGGATGCTACAAGTAAGTTAAAATTGGTGAGTCAATAGCAACACATTCCTCCAAAATGGAGTTGAATTTCTTTATTTTGGAAATGTTATTGTACTTTTCGCTCCAAGCCACAAATCTTTTTTTCACATCAAAAAGGAATATTCTTAGCATATTTCTTTTTACCTTGCATTTTTTATTATTAAAATTACTTTATAAAATTAACCCAATTTTATTTTTTCATGTACATTTTTATTCACAACATTATTGTTGTTATCTTTTTATGTAAATAAATGATAAATGATAATTTTTCAATTAAACTATACTTTGTTATTTGATAATGCTAACTGAAATAATATGTGAGATATATTGCACTATTTCATATTATTTAAATATATTAAATGACAATAGAATTACATAATATCAAACATCAAATTTTATTGAATTTCATGATTCAAAAACATTTTGACATAAAAAAGGACAAAACATTCATTACACCAAAAAAATTAAAAGATAATATCGCAACTGAAAGTAGACAGTATAATCCACTAATCCTCTTAATTAAGAAATTGTTCTCATGAATGTTCTATTAATGTATTCTTTAATTCAATATGCGCATTTTTGTCCTTGACTTATTTATTCCGAGCAAGAAATTGTTGAAATCGGATATTTTCATTTGTTAACCTTACTACATTTGATTCTGAAGCTTTCATTGCACTTGTGATTAATCCATTGAGATCGCATTCATCCTCAACAATCATATTGTGCATTATAATGCATGCATTCATGATATCATGCAATACTTTTTTTCCTAAACACGTGTCATTCCTGCAATATAATAAACTCTGAATGCACACTCCACTTCTTTCCTACATGACTCTTGTATCATTGCAAAATATTTTTTCTTTATAAAAAGTGACTCATGAATTATTTGCAGAATGGTGGACTATTTTGGATAAATCCTATTTGCTAAATAATATCCCATATTATATTCTTTTCCTTGAATAACATAGGGAGCAAGAGGAGTAATACCTTGAGCAAGATTAGAAAGTAATTGTGATGATTCCAACATATTAATGTCATTATTTGTACTTGGCATACCAAAATAAGCGTGTCATATCCATAGATTATGATTAGCGATAGCTTCAAGAATAATAGTTGGTGATCCCAAACGTCCAATACATTGTCCCAACTAAGTTGTCGGACAGCTTTTTCATTTCCAATGTATACAATCGAGACTACCCAACATTTTTGGAAAATCACGTTGCTCACTAATATGAAGAAACCTTGCAATATTGTTAGCATTTGGTGGTGTAAGATACTGCTCTGCAAAAATCTCGATAATGGCACGATAGAATCTCTTAAAGCCTATTGTTGACTAACCAATTTTAATGTACTCATCCGTAGCATTCACAGGTATACCATATGTTAACATCCAGAATGCAGTTGTTATTTTTTGTAGAGTTGATAATCCAAGTCTACTAAGTTCATTTCTTTGTTGTTGAAAAATATCTATCATGTTCCTTTATAGCATCAACGATACGAAGGAACAAACTTGGGGACATTAAATATCGTTATTGAAACATATTATCATTATATCGCGGATTTTCATAGAAATAATCTAAAAATAAATTATCATCTGTAGCTTTACGATCGCAATTGATTATTATATGCCCTGAAATAGAGTCACGATGCCCACCTTGGTTGTTCTGTTGATTGTGAAGAAATTAAATTTCTAAGTTATTTTTCTGTATCAAATTACATATGGCTATTTCATCTTCAACTGTATTATGCATCAACTCAAGTTGATCATCACTTGATGATGACAACGATGAAGATGAAGACGATAGCATGTTTTGAAATTTGATATTAGAATAACCTCTAATATCATAATTCATTACAATAAATTGATGCATGTTTGATTTAGTAAAGGATGATATTTATAAAAGTTCTTAGTATGGTTAAGATACTGATAAAATTTATCAAATGGTTAATTTTATAATAAAATCCATCCGATGGTTGAGATTTGGATGAATTCATTAATTTTATCTAATGTGGATAAAGTTGATAATAAGTTCTCGAATGATTAAGGATGTAATCTATCCAACGGTTAAGATGATGATAAAATCCAATCGAAAGGTTGAGATTTGGATAAAATTCATCAATTTTTTATAATGTGGATAAAGTTGATGATAATTTCCCAATTGATTAAGGATTTAATTCATTTAACGGTTGAGATGATGATGAAATTTAATCGCACGATTGAAATTTGGATAAAATCCATCAATTTTGTCTAATGTAGATAAGGTTGATGATAAGTTCCCAAATGATTATGGATGTAATCCGTCCAACAACTAAATTGATAATAAAATCCAATCGGATGGTTGAGATTTGGATGAAATTCATTAGTTTTATCTAATCTAGGTAAAATTGATGATAAGTTTTAAAATGATTAAGGATGTAATCCATCCAACGGTAGAGATGATGAGGAAATCCAATCGGACGATTGAGATTATGATAATATCTATAAATGTGAAATATAGGCTGTTTAATCAAATTATCATTTCGAATTAAGTATTTTACTTTTTTTCATTCTAAATTTTACATTCTTACTAATACATTAACTCTTGAAGAAAAATGGCTTTTCGATCTGCTGGACATAGCACTAGTGAAGATATGATCCTATATCAAATTTATATGGAGATTTTGCACGATTCGGTAATTGAAAGGCATCAAATTTCTAATCACTTTTGAAGTCGAATTGAAGAGGTATATAATAATGGGGCGATTGATGAAAATCGAGTGCATATTGAGTTACTGAAAAACAAATTGAAGATAGATAAGTAGCACTTGAAATAAATAAATAAAAGATGGAGATTCAGAGGCAGAAGTTAGGTTTGAAGCAATGAAAAGAAGAAATTAAAATTATGTCTCAGGATTTGAATCAAATTAGAGAATGTAGTCGTCGTGCTTATATTATAACTAATCAACCACGAATTCTCGAACAAAGATTACATCAAATGCATCAACCACAGACAAAATGAAATTCGTCAAATACTATTGTTGGCATATATTTTACTAATATTGGTAGAGATAGAACTGATCTACCTGATTATTGAATTTTTCGACTCTGTATTAGTAGTTAATTATATTTTGTTTGTATTTTTTTAATTTAGTTCTACTGCTTGATTATTAATATTTATGTATGTTTGTTTTAGTTTATCTTTGTTTGTAATTTATGCTATTTGGCTATTGATGTCAATGTATTTGTGGCTTACTTATTTGATGTTTTCTAATGAATGTTTTTTAAATTATTTATTTAAAATAATTAGTCATAAGTAAATAATTATAAAGTTAGAGACATAACGAAAATATTTATAAACATGAAACTAAATTATAAAATTACTATAAAGTTATAATTACTTAAATAAACAAATATGAAAATATTAGAATATTGTTTAAATAACAAAACAAAGAAGAAAGAATTAAAAAAGAAAAAAAGAAGAAAGAAAACGGCTTGGAAGGATTAAAAAAAGAAAAAAGAAAGAAAAAAGGCTGGAAAGTTGAAAGAAAAAAAAAGAAAAGGATGAACGCTAATGGAGAGGAGCTATAGTGTCATGCCAAATTGGTGTGGCACTATAGCTCCTCTCCAAAACGGAGGAAAAAAAATTGGAGTAAGTTTTTCCTCCAATTTGTCGTTTTTCTTCCATCTTGGAGGAGGATTAGAGTTGGTCTAAGTAAGCATTGTTGTATTTCAATTGTTTTGCGTGTCACTTGGTAGAATCTTGATCTTTGTTGTTTGTTTTCATTTTAAATTTTCTTCTATTTCAACCATACATTAAATATCTACTCCAACGATTGTGTAAAATTTGTATAACACAGAAATTGAAGTTAATTGCAATCCTTACATGATAATAACAAATTTTGGACTAACCGTTGAATTATTTCTTTTGTCCAAATACTCGGCCAAGTCTAAATATCATCAACGTGCAAGCCTATCATAGAATTATAGAGTTAGCTGAGAAGTTTTTCCAGGAGTTTTTCTATTTGATTGCACCAAGATCGTGAATATCTGAGCCAATGATATGGTGTTTAAATGGTCCTTCCAAGGCTAATAATGAGGGTAAAACAAGTCCGACCATAGTGAAACATCACAACTTCATAGCAGCAGGGAGAGAGGGAATGTTCTTGCTTTGTTTTTCCAGCACCATTTTGAAACTTGTAGCGGTGCTATGACTTTCAGATCTTGGATACAATATGGTTCTCCCAATAAGGTCTAAGATGACGATACTCTAAAAGAAAAGCTTTTAGTTTCATTTTATCTTTCTTGCAGGATTTGATTCCGCCTTCATATATTGATGAACTTGCACTGTTGCAAGATCGAATAACTCCATTTTCAACTGAACTTGCTATAAGCACTATAGAACAAGAACTTGGATTACCAATAGACAGTCTTTTCTCAGAAATTTCTCCTGAGCCTGTAGCTGCAGCATCCCTTGGGCAGGTTGGTACAAAATCATCGAGTATTCTGACGGTGGTTGAATTGTGATGCTCTTTTTTTGTAGAATCTTTATTTTGTGCTGAGCACATGAACATGTCAATAATTATTCTCTCTCTCTCTCTCTCTCTCTCTCCATACATATGGATGCATACACTGCATTAATATAGGTCTACCAAGCACGGCTACGTAATAGTGGGAAGGTTGTTGCTGTTAAAGTGCAGAGGCCTGGTGTTCAAGCTGCTATTTCCTTGGACATACTAATTTTGCGTTTCTTAGGAGGAGTGTTGAAGAAGGCTGGAAAATTCAACTCTGATTTGCAGGTTTTTTTTTTTTTTGGTATTAGTTAAAGAAAATTAGTAATTAGGCGTTGACAACCGTGGCTAAAATGTCTCTTTGTCATAAAAATATAATTCATGACTACTAAGAAATACTTTGATTTGCAGGCGGTTGTTGATGAGTGGGCATCAAGTCTTTTTCGGGTATATTGGTTTCCTTACCCTTGAATTGTGAAAGACAAAATTTTTCTCATGTATATTACTCTAGTTACGTCTGATGCTCAAGATAGTAGAAAGAGATCTAGGCATGATATGTTTGAATATTGGAATGATAATTATCTTTTTTTATGTAAACCTGTAATATATTTTCTTTTAGGTTATTGAGAACTATTCTTAGAGCTTTATATTGAATACAGGAAAATCACATTGAATGCAGGAGATGGATTATGTTAAGGAAGCAAATAATGGACTCAAGTTTAGGTAAGAGCATCATCATTTATTAATTTGAGTGAAAAATAGTGAGTTGAATAGAAATTTTAGTCACAAAGACCGGAAAAGGAAATGGACTGGAAAATGATCTAGAAGAACTTTTTGCTATCATATGGAACCTTTACTTCGTAGATAAGCAATTTTCATTTTATTTCTTGTTCGGTTAAATGATTAAAACTTGCCTTTGAGCATTGTACAGTGGAAATCCAAAACTTATGTTTCTTTCTACCCACTATTAGCTTCTCATAATTTTCCCTTTTGAGTAGGCTTGTAATAA
>JAOSBN010000177.1:13674052-13685214 GCA_027563595.1 Erythroxylum suave
GGAAATCCAAAACTTATGTTTCTTTCTACCCACTATTAGCTTCTCATAATTTTCCCTTTTGAGTAGGCTTGTAATAAAGGCTTGTAATAAGACAATGCCTTTTGGTGACTTTCATTTCTTTGCGTATACTAAAATTGGATCCTTTCCTTTTGTATTTTAAAAGTAAGAATAGAATCCAATTCAAGAATTGGCTGCTCTCTGTAATTTCTCTCAGAAAAAGATAAATTAGAAAAACTTAATGTGGAATTTGCCTGTAAGAACTGCCAGACCATATGACTGATAAAGAATGCTTATAATAGATTTTAAGTCTGGGTGTTGTTCTATACACTGAAGTTTTCCACTTTTGTGCTAAAAATATAAGAACCTCTTATAATTTGATGCTGCTATTCCATGAATTTATGTTCCTAGTTTGTCCACTTATTTATCACTCTTATATGCTTAGAAAGCTCTACGGTGATATAGAAGATGTTAAGGTTCCAGACATGTACATGGAGCACACAACTCGTAGAGTTCTTGTAATGGAATGGGTTGAGGTACATACTCTATTTCATATTACTATGCGTGAGTAGATTCTCTGGGGTTCCAAACAAATCTTGCCTAGAAGTTTTACTAACTATAAAGTAGACTAATGAGTCTGCAATGATTAGCTTATGCTACCTTGCTGTATTCCAACACACTATTTCTTTAAAAGAAAGCAAAATGCTAATGTTTTTCTCCTTCAATGATTGCCTGCCTGAGCATGGCATGCATCATATGGGGTTCCTCTTTGAAAACGATAAAGGGTAAGTGTACTAACTATAAAGTAGAGTAATGAGTGTAACGATCAGTTTACGCCACTGTGCAGTATTCCAACACATTAGTGCTTACTGTTTATTTAAAAGAAAAACAAATGCTAATGTTTTTCTCCTTTAATGATTGCCTGCCTGAGCATGGCATGCATCATATGGGGTTCCTCTTTGAAAAAGATAAAGGATAAGCATCGTCATGAGGCCTATTATTGAAAAATTATTTTAAATTTGCTGCATATTGCCATATAAAACGGCAGTTGATATGAATTTCTTTTATGATGATAGAGATTAGGCAATATATGTCTATTGTTTATGCGATTTTCTTTTATTTTCATTGGTTAGTACTAATAGACTAGGTCAAGTTAATCATTCTAGTAAATTTTTTGTTAATGCCTATTTTTAATTGTTATAGCTTAGGTTTTTAAAGGTTGTTGATCACCAAGGAATTCTAGTAGTTTTAGATTTGAAGGTATGAAACTTTCTTTTCCAACTAATTCTTAGATAAGGCTGTTATACCTCAGGTTTCAAGCGATTCTTAAACTTATCTTTTATTCTAATTCCATCAATTCTTTTATCAAGATCCATATCAACTCAATGGCAATGTGCATATTCATTCATTTAAAGGTTTATTCTTTTGTAATGCAACACTCATTAATGTTGTTAACGGTACGGTGTTACATTCACTTTTTGTTTCAAAACATTGCAATAAATAACTTATGGAGCATGGGATCTAGTTTCTATGTTGTGTGCACTTAACCACGTGGCGGTGTAATGGTCTTCTTTGGGATCTTTTTAATAGTCTGTTTTAGTTTATTTTCTTTAATTGATGGTTTTCCTTACTATAAGCTGAATAAAATAAGTTTGTTTTAAGGCTTGTTGTTTATGCTAGCACTCGGTGGTTATTAGGGAAAAAAGAGTTGATTCCTTTCATTAATTAGATTAATTGTACATTCAGCTTATAAGAAGCAGAATAAGGGTGATTTTGTGTGGGATTATGAAATTTGTAAGTGAGAAGTGTGATTCCTAAGAGTGATCTTGAATCTAGGAATGATTTCTAAACTCTTAAAGTAATTTCTAGGAACCTATTGGCGTAACACTAACGGTTTTATATATTCAAATCCTAGGAGTGATTCCTAACTCTTGCTATAAATCTTGTGAGTTATGCTTGAAATCATCTTATTCTCTTTTTGTAGATTTAGTGTTAAATTCAGGCACCCTAAAATTATAACTATATGATTTTTGTCAAATACTTTTGTCTTTGTCCATCCTATATTGACATTTTAACATGTTTATTTCACTCCATATGTTCTTCTTTGAAAATTTGTCATGGGGAATCACTGCTTAAGCTATTGCCTTATCATAGACACTTAGTTTACGCTTTGATATAATTCTTTCCTATGATCACTTTTTTTGTTTTGCAGGGCCACAAGTTGTCTGAAGTTAAAGATCTTTATTTGGTTGAGGTCTTTTTTGAACCAACCAAACCCTGTCATTCTTGAATGGTTGATCTTTATGTACTTTTCTTTTTTGTGGTTGATTTGACTGATTCTTCCCTGGTTTTTCCTAGGTAGGAGTTTATTGCTCGTTCAATCAACTTTTGGAGAATGGTTTCTACCATGCTGACCCACACCCTGGAAATCTGCTCCGTACCTATGATGGGAAACTAGCTTATCTGGGTAAGAGCTGCATTGCTTGGAAAATGCCATAATAAATGAATTAAACTCTATACATGCATAGGGAATTTATAAGGTCTTACATGCTATTGGCCGACATGATTTTCTAGTACTTCCTTTGAATTTAATCTACTGTTTACTTTTCATTGTGCGTAACATAAAAAGTGTAGGGGAAGCATAATGTTTTTCTTCCTAAATACTGCTTCAGTCAGCTGATCTCTTTCCCATGCACTTAAGTATGAAGTGTTATCAGTCTATTTTGGGTGGCTCCTTCTTATAAGTTTGAGCTTTTCCAAATAGAAGGATGTGTGGGAGTCTGATGTATAAATTTAGTGTTTCCCTGATGCTGAGTTAAATGGTCTTATAACACTATGTTGGAGTTTTCTTGATCAAGAGGCATAGATGCCTGTCATCTATCTGCATGGACAATATTCATTACTAAGGTATTGTTTCTAAACAGTTTGTCCAATGAAATTGTCAAAAATCATTCAATCCGAAAGTTTAGCCTGTTGGATGAGACTTGAGAGTTTGCTATATATTACTCCAAGATTCCCTCTCATACAAAGTGTGGATAAACGCAGCAGATAAAAAGTCCATGAGTATTGAGGGTGACACAACTTGAAATCGAGACTTTTTTTATCACACAATGCTCATATATGATATTCAAGGTATGATTCATTCCAAAAGTTATATTGTTCAATGGGGACCATGAATCAAAATCTTAATATCTATCTTTGTCACACTATTGGTTTCGAAAACAAGTGAACCTACCATGGAAACAGTAACTATCATAGCTTAAACTGATTAGGAAGTCCTAGAGATGTATAACTTCCACTTTTTCTGAAAATGTTGACTTGTTTAAGTAGAAAAACGTTGAAATGAATATGTCCTTATATATATATACACACACATACCTATAAAACAGTTAACTTTTGTATATAAAGTAAAAGTAAGATTGGTCTGATTAATTATGAAATAATTTAATCTTTCAGCTTCAATTTATCATTGAAATTTGCATAAAATTTCTTTGCTAGATTTTGTTTGATCATTTGGGCCATATCATGTTTTTTTGAGCTTGATTTAGTCTCATCTTGCTTTCTCAATGGAACTTCATGCTTCATGTGTGATGATAAACAAGAAGTTCATGATGAAAGTCATGAACAGTGATTTAGGAGAAATTATTTCCTAATCATAAAGTAGGAAACTAGAGGATATCATGGATATTTACTTTAGGAAATTGCTGTAAATAGGAAATATTCTAGTTATCTAAAATTAGGCTAGGACTTGTTTATATATTCAAAGGCACTACTTGTGCAAAATAAGAAAAAATGTTTCTTCTTTCTTCATGGTATCAGAGCCCCTGACGCTGTAACTCCTAGTTTTTTTTTTTTTTTTTGACACTTACTTGGCCTTCATTGCCAAAAGTGCCTTTTGGAAAACAGATGACTAAAGCTATTACTAGCAAAAACTCCAATGTGGAGGTCTCTTCCTCTTCTAAAATCTCCTCTGTTGGTAATCACAAAATGTACAACCCTACCCATATTGGTGAATTACAAACCTTGTTTCCATCTTACCAACTCAACGTTAAAAACTATCTCCACTGGTCACAAATGGTTAAGACTTTCCTTAAGGGCAAGGGAAAGCTTTCTCACCTATTAGGACCTGCTCTTGCTGTTTCGGATCCCAAGTTTGAGGCTTGGAATGTAGAGGATTCCTTAATCATGCCATGGCTTTGGAACTCTGTGGAACCAAACATTAGAGGCACTTACATGTTCCTCTTGTCTGCTAAGGAGATATGGGATGCTGTTAATCTTTTTCTAAGGTAAATGATGCCTCTTTAATTTATGAGATTAAGACCATACTCTCATCTACCAAGCAAGGTATGCACTTTGTCAGTGAATATTACAATGTGACGAAGAGTCTTTGGCTTGAGTTGGATCATTATCAAAATTTTAAAATGCAATGCAGTGATGATAGTACCAAATTACAAAAGTTTGTCGAAAGGGGAAGAATCTTTGAATTCTTAGATGTTCTTAATGTTGAATTTGACCAACTTCGGGTTCAAATACTTGGCAAAGATCCTTTACCGTCTTTAAATGAGGCCTTCTCACCCATCCGGGCATAAAAGAGTTGGAGAATTGTGATGTTGGAATCTAAGTCTGCTGACAGCTCAACATTCAAGTCTATGAAAACCAACTAAGAAGCCCTTAACCACCACCAACAAAATACTCAAAATAAGGAAGCTGTCTGGTGCAATTTTTGTAAGAAGCCTCATCACACTAGAGAGACTGGCTGGAAGTTACATGGGAAGCCACAAAAAGCACGGAAAGAAGCGGTAAACAAGGATGGACAGGCGAAAGCCCACTTCACTGAACCTACAAACTTTAGAGATTTTGAACAAGCTAGATCAGAACTAAAAGGACTTAACAAAGAAGAGATTGAGTGCCTAAAGAGCATTCTGAATTCCCTGGAAGGTGGTAGTGCATCATGTTCATTAGCCCAATCAAGTGATTTTTCTAATTCTCGCGCTCTTAGTGCCGCATTAGTGTCTCTTAGGGATTCTTGGGTCGTAGATTTAAGTGTCACAGACCATATGACTACCTCTCATCGTTCTTTTATTTCTTATATCCCCAGTCATAGTAACAGAAAAGTTAAAGTTGCAGAGGGCTCTCTTACTATTGTTGCAGGTGAAGGAACCATTCCTTTGTCCCCTAGTCTTCTCTTGAAAAGAGTACATGTTACCAAACTTTCTGCCAATCTTTTGTCCATTAAAAGATTTACCAGAGACTTGAATTGCTTTGCCATATTCGATCCTAATTATTGTGTATTTTAGGGTCGGGAAACGGGGAAGATGATTGGGCATGCTAAGGAAAAGGATGGACTCTACCTTCTAGAGTCTAATAGTGGAGACAACCTCACATCCCTCCTTGACTTTCATGACCAAAGTTATTCTTAACCCTATTTGGCTTCACCATTATCATTTAGGTCAACCTTATTTTAGTTTATTGAGAACCATGTTTCCTAATTTGTTTAAAAACAATGATCCTAGAAGTTTCCATTGTGATGTGTCAGTTTGCCAAACATTGTCGTACTTCCTTTCCTTTGAGCAATAGAAAGTCTGAATTTCCTTTTACTTTGATTCATTCTGATATATGGGGACCTTCAAGGGTACCTAATGTGTCAGGAGCTAAATGGTTTGTTACCTTTATTAATGAATGCACTAGGGTCACGTGGGTCTTTCTCATGAAAAACAAATCAGAGGTAAGTGAGGTTTTTTCTAATTTCTTCGTATGATAAAAAACCAGTTTGGGGTGAGCATAAAAGGGGGCAAGAGTGATAATGCCTAGGAATACTTTAATCAAACCATATCTTCTTACTTTCAATGTGAAGGCATTTTCCATTTTTCATCTTGTGATGATACTCCTCGACATAATGGGGTGATTGAGCCTGAAAATAAACATTTACTTGAAGTCACCAGAGCATTATTATATCGAATGTCCTTAAACACTATTGGGGAGAGGTTGTTTTAACTGGAGTTCACTTGATAAACTGATTGCCTTCATGACCTTTGGAGTTCAAAAAACCAGTAGAAATGCTTCATAATTTCTTCCCCAGCTTTAATATAAGTAGTCTGACTCCAAGGGTGTTTGGATGTGTTAGATTTGTTCATATTCATGCTCACAATAGCGGAAAACTTGACCCACAAGCCCTAAAGGGCATCTTTGTTGGCTACTCTCCTATACAAAAAAGGGTATAAGTGTTTTTATCCTCCCTCACATAAATTCTTCATTTCCAAGGATGTGTCATTTGTTGAGAGTCAATCTTTCTTCCCTAATACTTATCTTTAGGTGGAGATGGGGAATTCTGCGGAAGAGAAGTATAAGGAGACTAATTTCTTACTTGATTTATCTTTCCTAAATACACGGACTGCGTCAGCCACTACTGTATGCCACCTAACCAATTTGACCAAAATAAGTCAGAAAGTGCCCAACCAGATACCTTAAAAAATACTGCACCTATCCCTAACAAGCCTCTCTTAGTCTACTCATGAAGTAATGCTATCTAGACCTTACCAGAGAAGGCTCAAGGATCTAACCCGTAATCAGGTACTAAAATACAAAACCTTGAACTTGATGATTGTATGTTCCTATAGCTCTTTTGAAGGGCACACGACCATGCACTAAATACCCAATTTCACACTTCACTTCACTTGGCAAATGTTCTCCAAGCCATAAATGTTTTCTTACAAAAATAAATTTAGTTTCTACGCCACAAACACTTGATGAGGCACTTAGGGATAGGAATTGGAAAAATGCCATGGATAGTGAGATGAATGCATTAATTAAGAATCAAACATGGGAAATAGTGGATTCACCCAAAGGAAAAAGATCAATAGGATGTAAATGGGTATTTACAATTAAATATAAAGCAGATGGTTCATTGAAAAGATATAAAGCAAGGTTGGTAGCTAAGCGGTATACTCAAACTTATGGGGTTGATTATCTTGAAACTTTTTCCCCGTAGCAAAAATGAACACTATACGTATACTGCTATCATCGGAAGTTAATTTTGATTGACCTTTGCAACAATTTGATGTAAAGAATGTCCTTTTACATGGTAGTTAAAATGAAGAAGTGTACATGACGGCCCCTCATGGATTTGAAGATAAGTTTGGGAGTAGAGTATGCAAATTAAAGAAAGCCTTGTAAGGCCTCAAACAATCTCCTCGGGCATGGTTTGGGAGATTCACAAAGGTTATTCTAGAAATGAAGTACAAGCAAAGTCAAGGAGATCACACTGTATTTATTAAATTTTCTGTAGAAAACAAAATGACAGCCCTCATTGTTTATGTGGATGACCTCATAGTCACAAGTAATGATCTTGAGGAGATAAAACACCTCAAATTTAAACTTGCCCAAGAGTTTGAAATCAAAGATTTGGGGAAGTTTAAACATTTTTTGCGCATAGTCGTAGCTCGTTCGAAAGAGGGAATTTTTCTACCCCAACACAAACATATTATGGATCTTTTAGAAGAAACTAGAATGATGGGGTGCAAACCGATTGATACACCTATAGAATAGAACCATAGACTAAGCAAGGCCAAAGATGATGAAGACTGGTGGTATCAAAGACTAGTGGGAAGACTAATTTATTTGTCACATACCAGGCATGACATAGCGTATGCAATAAGTGTAATTAGTCAGTTCATGCATGACCCTAAAAATGTCGATCTTCAAGCAGTGTATAAGGTACTGAGGTACCTTAAAACTACCCCTGGTAGAGGAATTATGTTTAGGAAAAATGACAATAAAATAGTTGAAGCTTATATAGATAGAAGGTCAACCACTGGGTAGTACACTATGTTTTTGGGCAATCTTATCACTTGGAGAAGTAAGAAGTCGTCAGTTGTGGCTAGATCAAGTGCTAAGGCAGAGTTTAGAGCTATGCTTCACGATATATGTGAGCTCTTGTGGATTCGTATCATCTTGAATGATTTGAAAGTTAGGTGGCAAGGACCTATGAAGCTCTACTGTGATAATAAGTCAGCTATTAGTATTGCTCACATCCCGGGACAACATGATAGAACTAATCACATTGAGATTGATAGGCACCTTATGAAAGAAAAATTGGAAAGTGGGCTTATTTGTACCCCATATGTTCCCACTGCCAAACAAATGGCAGATGTATTGACTAAGGGGCTGGCAAATGCACAATTTCAAGATGTTATAAGCAAGCTGGGAATGCAAGACATCTATGCACTTACCAAGTTGAGGGGTAGTGATGAAAATCAGAACAGCGATTTAGGAGAAATTATTTCCTAATCATAAAATAGGAAATTAGAGGATATCATGGATATTTAATTTAGGAAATTGCTATAAATAGGGTATATTATTGTAAATAGGAAATATTTTAGTTACCTAAAGGCTAGGACTTGTGTATATATTCAAAGACGCTTGTGCAAAATAAGAAAAAAGATTACTTCTTTCTTCAGTTCATATGGAGACTTAAGCAACTTTCTTTGATTTGCCAACAGATTTTGGTATGATGGGTGAATTTAAGCAAGAACTCCGTGATGGGTTTATTGCAGCTTGTCTCCATCTTGTAAACCGTGACTTTGATGCGCTGGCTAATGACTTTGTTACTCTTGGGTACTTATACTATCTTTCTTCTGGTGCTATATTTGAAGAAGCTGTTTATAAGGCTAAACTAGTATAAAACTGCAGGCTTCTTCCACCAACGGCAAATAAAGAGGCTGTTACAAAAGCTTTAACAGGTTTCTTCTGTTTCATCAATTTAGAGATCAAAATTTTTGTACTTTTCCATGTTGTGTTAATATCTCTTTTTATTTGTGGAGAGGTGCATTTTCTGGCCATGATTTTACCTGTAATTTCAATCGGCAGGTGTCTTCCAAAATGCTGTTGCTAAGGGAGTTCGGAATATAAGCTTTGGAGACCTCCTGGGAAATTTGGGGACTACCATGTATAGTGTTCTGTCTGTCCTTTTGACTTTAGCTGCAAGAGATGCATTACTTATTGTTCGAACTCTTAGTTTTCCCCATTAGATATATATGCTGGTTGTGTAGAAAACACTGGTTATAATGCTTTGCAAGAAAAAAGTCATGTCAGTTTTATGTCATTATCTTCTTTTCAGTTGTTACTATGCATATAACTTTAACATATTGTCTCTTAGGAAAATGATGGCAAATTCATATTAGAGAGTTCCTATTCATGAAATTTAGAAAGTCTACAGATAATCCCAGACCACAGTCCTAAGAAGGCTAATCATTCTAAAGCATAATTCTGAATCATACTCCTTTTGATACACAAGATATTAATCGTGAGCGGTGTAGATTTCATTACAAATCTTTGATTTCATGTGTAAACTGAGATAGCTATACTTGAAACATATGATAGCAATTATTGGTTATGGAAAATTACAATATCAAATACCTGTAGCTTGTCTAACTGAGGTAATGTTTAATGGTCTGTATCATTTCCAGGTACAAGTTCAAATTTCAGATACCTTCATATTTTTCTCTTGTCATCCGAAGGTAGTCATTCTTTCCTTTAGGGACTAACTGATGTCTTACCATTTCTTTTTCATGTTTATTTCCTTTAAGAAGTTGGTTATATTCTTGTGGCCTTCAATTATAACATCCACATTTCATTTTCCTTTTCCTTTTCCTTTTCCTTTTCCTTTTCCTTTTTCCATCTCTCAGTCTTGCAGTGTTGGAAGGAATTGCTCTCAGTTTTGATCCTAACTACAAAGTTTTGGGTAGTACATATCCCTGGATTGCTAGGAAAGTATTGACTGACAGCTCAGAACAACTGAGATCTTCTTTGCAAGATCTTCTCTATGAGGTGATAAGAAGTTAGTGTTGTGATCTCAGGGTTCTTGTTTGAGTCACACCCTAGACATTTTTTTTGCTTCTCGATGCTTTATTTTCTCTTTCAAAAGCATATTCCCCTAAAGCATATCCTTTCCAGGAAGGTGTTTTCCAAATTGATCGTCTAGAGTCTCTACTTTCTGAGGTGAGATCCTTAAACTATGTCATCTCTCTTTATCTCTTTTCTGTGCATTGCACACAACGAAAAGAACATTATTTTCTGGCTACTTCTGATAATGATTTATATTTTTGAAAACATTCCTTTTATATCATATCAGCTATTGCTTTTGCCCTAGGTGTTTCATGTGAATTGATCTGTTTTTATGTTTCTTTGACTATAGTAGGAGACTCAGGCATTCCCATCAAATGCCCAAAGATCTCTTTTATCTAATACTGTCTTTTGATGTTTCTTCTTCCTCAACTGAGCTAATTTAAAGGTGTTTTCTTTTTCAGTCCCTTCGTGCACAGACGAAGAAGTCCTTGGTAAAAAAAACCACAGAAGAAACAGAATCGAAGGTTGTTATCAAACAGATTCTTGCCTTCACCCTGGCAGAGAAGGTTTTGATATTACTCTTTATCCTCAGTGCTTATTTTTAACCCCAAAACATGAGGGCAGTAGCCTTCATTTTAGTTACTAATCTTTCATACCAAAACATAATTACAGGGTGACTTTGTAAGGGAAATACTTCTTCAAGAAGTTGCTAAGGTATGAAATTTGGTTCCCAATCACGTGTTTCTGCATGCTTGTGAACAAGAAAATTCATCATCTTCCCATGTTTGTGAATTGAAGTATCTGGATGCATAATTTATTCTTGTAAAGATTCTTCAATAACTTCTAGGGTTTATATTTTTCCTTAAAGATTGTTCCTCTCTCAGGAAGGAGTAATAAAATGTATTTTGCCACTATAGATTCTATCTGTTATCCATAGAGTTTTAGCTAGTGTCTAAATTAGCTCTAACTATATGTAGATTGTGCTGAGAGTGAATTTAAGTACTCTTTTATTTTAGGCTGATAGTATAAATTGAAGTGTTCTATTTCAATCTAATGAAGTTGTAATTCAAATGATTATTTCTTTTTTCTATCGTTAATTATTGAAAGAAATTAGTTAAAAAAGAGTTCATAGTCACTTAATTGTCAAATATACTTAAGTTATTTTGTGTGTTATTGTTAGAAAACAGAAAAGAAAGTGGCAAAAGTTTAGTGAAATAGGTACGTCTGTTAGTTTATACAATTACTTAAGACCTTAGTTTTGATCAATTGTATTGAACACACTGGTAGCTAGAAGTTGTTATCAATTGAGAATCATGGTTAAT
>JAOSBN010000177.1:13685314-13702223 GCA_027563595.1 Erythroxylum suave
TAAGACCTTAGTTTTGATCAATTGTATTGAACACACTGGTAGCTAGAAGTTGTTATCAATTGAGAATCATGGTTAATTGCAAAATATAACAAAATAATAAAAATTTTATTAACATAATCTTCTGATTAGAATTCTTGTGCTAAATAAGTGACTGTGGGGAGCGGAGCTTAGTTTATTTTACATTTAATAAAATGTTCTCAATTAGCAATTTTGACCACGTGAGCTGTACACTCAATTCAATGATACTTCAATGGATCACCTACCCCCAGTAATATTTTGGTACAAAAAGGAGTGCTCTAGTAATGTTTACAAAATGACCATTTTGTCTTTGAAGCACATCATTTTTTGTGATTTATACATGCAGGATAGTTATCGAATGATGTCTTTCTTTTTTATATATGACAATAAATTTTGATTAAAACAATTTATTGTATTTGTCATATCTAAATCTCTTAATTTTGGTACCAAACTGATTTTGTATCATAAATGAAAGGTAGTAGGAACATTAATCACTTGGTCATTTTAAAGCTATGATGTTTGCATATGTTCATTTACACAAAGTAGTAAACATGATCTGTAAAGTTACAAAAGATGATTATCCCCAACAAAAATGATAAGATGAAATAACATCACTATATGGTAAAGGTGAGAAAACTAAATTCTTGTTGCTAATACATAAAACTAAATTATTATTGCTAATACGTAATTCATTTGGATTCTAAGTAGTATAGTCAATTGTTTTCTCTTCCAAGTCCAATCCTTTTCACAAAACCTTACTCTTGAAATTTGCAATAAGGGTAAAAATGGCTTAACAATTTATAGAGGTCAACTTTTTTACGGACACAACTTTAGTGGATAATGGACATTTTGTAATAGAATGAAGGTTGAAGTTGTATGTCTTCCAAGTTTACTATAATGGTAACTGATCTATCTTCATCAATAATTTTTCTATTACTTAGATATGGGGTATTGATTCTAAAGTGATTGGATGATCGAGTCATTTGATTTGTAGCATCAGAATCTCTAGCTCATGTATTGTAGAAGGGGTTTTTTGAGACATCAGATACAATTTAAAAGGAATGATCCCAAAAAGGGTCAATGAACACATTAGAAACATTATCTAAAAGAGCTAATAAACATTCGTTTGATAGATTATCCAACTTGATGAAGTCTTCATTGTTGGAACTTTATAATTCTTTCTATTTTTTTTTTTCTATTGCTTTGTGTTACATAGGCCAAATTCAAAGTCTTCTATTGTTTTCCTTACTGCTCCATTTTCAGCTTGATAGTTTGTCTTGCAATTTTTTCAACTTTCTTTGGTTTTTCCCAACTTCTTACAAAATATGAGCTATTTCATTTAACAATGGGACTTTTTCCTTTCGCAAAATCCGTTCCTTCATTTGATCAATCAAGGTTAAAACTTGTGCAAAAAGTCATCCATCTTGTCCTTTTCAACAAATTCTTTTATTTTGACCAGACAATTATTGCACAATAACTAAACTGACTTAGTAGCAAATTTATATCGATTACAATTTACCTCCTTGCCTTGATATCCTAACTTTAACCTTTATTTCATACACTTAGGCAACATTTTTGACTTTGGAAAGGGTTGTCGAACAACCTCTCAATTCCCCTGCACCCTTGAGTTTGAAGTTCACTATTGAGTTAGACTTCTCCTGACATAAAGGGTTGACTTTGGGTATAGTTTATTTATGTAATTTTCTACATGCCCTGTAGTTAGGGTCTAAATCTAACAATAAAGGTTGTAAGTAAGGTGGCAATCAAGAAGATTATGGAAAATTGGAATACTATAGCACACTCAGTATTTAAAAATCGAGATTGGAACAGAAGTTATACCATAGAGAAATTATTTTACATACCTTGAATCCATCATCCAAAGTAGTGTTGAGATAGAGGACGACATAGTACACCATATCAAATTAGGGTGACTTAAATGGAGGGATGCCTCATGAATTTTTTGTGACAAAAAGATATCATTCAATCTAAAAGGTAAATCCTACCGTTTAACATGGGACAGATTATTGGTCCATCAAATAGCTGTATGGTCAAAACTTAAAGGTGATGGATATGAGAATGTTTCGTTAGATGTGTAACTTTACAAAAAAAGATAGTAAAAAATATAGTGATAAGAGACAAGTTGAGGGTGGTTAACATTGATAGTAAATTAAGAAAGACAAGGTTTAGGTAGTTCGGATATGTTAAGAGGAGACATTTGGACGTCTCTGTAAGAAGATGCGAGAAGATTATACTTAAGAAATTTAATAGAAGAAGAGAAAGACTTAAGAAAAATTGAGGAGAGGTAATTAAGAACAATTTGGCCCTACCGGAGCTTACTAAGGACCTAACCTTCAATGGAAAACTTAGGCGAACTAAAATTCAGGTAGATAATCATATGTAGAGAAGTCCTTATCTTGTCACAGGCCTTTCGAACTTTTTCTTTCAATCTTTTGTGACTTTTATTAGTATTAATACTTTTTTATTGCACTAGCTTATTTAGTTATTTTATTTCTTTATTTCATATTCTTTCCCTCTTTCAATTGCTTGTTTGTTTTATTTACTTATTTGTTTTTTTCTCGTTTGTTTATTTGTTTACTTATTTTTATTTTTATCTTATTTATTATTTTATATTTAATTTATTATTATTAATTTTTTAATCATTTTCAAAAAACATTTTCTGTGGTCTATTAATAGGTCTACTAGAAACAACTTCTCAACTATTTAGGGATCTAGATCTTTTCAGACTCCGAGTCTTAATGAAATTCTTACTGAATTATTGTTGTTGTTGTACTTAGGTTGAACCGTGATATAGCAATGAAGGATACAGAGTAATTAACAAGTAAAATTACAAAAGCAAAAGCTGCAAGATGAAAGATGGCTAATACTAGAAACTCGTTGGACTAATACCACTAGGAAAATTAGGAGAAAAATGTTGTATTATTATGATGACTTATAAGCATATTTGCACAGTATACACGTTGAAAAATTCTAGTGCGCTTTCTTAAAATTATCTCCTAAGTTAAGTTTACGCATTGAAAAATTCTAGTGCGCTTTCTTAAAATTATCTCCTAAATTACCTCCTAAATAAGTTATCTCAAGAATCCCACTAATTAGTGAATGTTTATGTTTTATGTTAATTTAGGAATAGACAGTTCATAATAGATTGTAGTTCCCTTTTCCTTCACAGTGATATAATCAACTTAAAGAAACACTACCCAAGCTTTTATTTGGATGTCTATATTAGTGCTATTATTTATGAATATATTACATTTAACAGTGTAATAACAGTCACATCCTACGGACTTTAGACTTAGTATCCATTGCAATCTACCGAACTTCAGACAAGTGTCTGCATTCATTCCAATAGGATGTTATTAAAATGCACTTAATCGATAGATTTTAATGAGTTGTAGGGAAATCAGAGAGAGGAAAAGTTGGAACGGGGAGACTCAACAAATCATTCAATTTTCTGTGCATATACCGTGCTTGTTTGTGCTTCTGGAAATTGCATATTTCAACAGACGGAAGAGCATGCTAGGTTTCCATGTGCCTAATGGTTAAACTCACTTTCTTTTAGATTCTAACATGAAATAATCTGTATAATGGATTCTAAGGTATGTCAGGTAGCTGACAACTCCTCAACTACTCTTCCACTAGGCTAAAACTAGGATAAGTAGTTTGCTGCCATGCTTATAAGAGCTCATGGTTACCTTGTGAATCCTATAATTTTTATCATATTAAATCAATCATTGACAGTTCCATCTTGGATAAGAATCAATGATGAGTGGATTCATATTCTTTAATTATTCAGCTGCTTTCCTCTATATACTATAGTGTCTCAAGTTGCCTTGTTCACATGCAGGGTTTGGATGCACTTGGGCTAGCAACTCTACATTCTTTTGCTTCCACAGCTACCGCAACTGTACCATTTATGCCCAACTTTTCTTTTGCTTCAATGAGTGATGAGGATATGATGAACTTGAGAACCTTGCGCCGCCTTATGTTACTTTTATCAAGATCCCAAAAAAACCAGAACCCCACCATGGTACTTTTTTATACAGTTGTTAATAATACAATCAGGTTTATTCGTGCTTCGTTCACCAAACGGTGACAGATATGCCCAAGTTGTCTGGGAGATGTTGCAATTTTGAGGGCCTTAAAATATTCACCATTTTCTTTTTTAATATTGCTGTCTTTAAATACTAGATATAGTGTTATGGAGTACTTCTACTAGTGATGTGAATGAATTATGAGAGAGGATACGATGATTAATGGTATAACATACCTGCCTTAGCTTATTACCTACTTACTGTATTGCAATAACTGGTATATGGATTAATATCTTACAGGAAGAAAAAGGAGTTATCAAATACAAGAATCGTAACACATACTCTGAGGAAGCTTCTCTTCTTGTTTATGAAGTTCCATCAGTTCAAGAAATTCTGCCTGTCCTTTCTGCTATTCCCGAGGTCAGCTTTTAGTTTTCAGTTTCACATGGAATCTTTTATAAGACTTTCAGTTGGATATGTATGTACTTCCTAACTGTTTGGAGTTATTGGTTCTAATCAAGCCTAACCCTTCTGAAATTGCATGGTCTCAAGAATTCTTAGATTAGAATACTAGAAACTCCTATCCAACTCTTTGCAAATGACATGGTTCTGAGCTTATTTACTTGTTCAATTAATATAATATCAACACAGTTACCTTTAGGATCTATCAACATGTTGACTGCGTGTTTTAGGTCAAAATGAAATACGCACCGTATCATTTACACCATATGTTAGTTAGTTGTTATTTCAGGTTCTGTTAGTAGGGAAGACACGTGTTTACTGATCCGGGTAGAGGGGATGATTCAGTTATCACTTGAGAGTGTAAGGCAAGGCTGCAAGAGTGGAGAGGGTATGAGAAAATTTTGGTTGTAATCATTGGACTTACCCTTTGGGGAAGTACCTGTTTGATCAATTCCATTCCTCATTCTTACTTACCAGTACGTTCTGTTGAATTTGTTCTCTTGAGTATAACACTGCACCTGGATAAGATCTTCAACAACAGAGATCAGTTAGGAAATTGGATTGCAATTTTGGAAGAAAAAATAGATCTGTTTCTTTCTTCTCTTTTTTCAGTTTGGCATGAGATAGATATTATGTGTTCTTTCTTGCTGTTTCATTTTGGTGATACAGTATTAAGATAGATATTATGTTTTCTTTCTTGCTGTTTGTGATTCAGTATTAAGAAATAGCAATATTTGCAGACATGGCCTCATTTGGAGCAGAGTTGTGCTTAAATCAAGTGCTTCTAAAAATCTGATGGTCCATCTATCTAGGTCACAGTTAAAACTCTCGTAGTCTGCAAGTTGAAACTTAATCCTCAAGATAAAGGGTGTATTGGTCTAACGTGCTTGATGAACTTTTTCTTGAACGCTCCATGTTCCCCATTTCTTTTGATGGTAATAATTGTTAAGGAATACGCAGCCATATAATTAAACGAGTAGTTTTAGTTCCTGAATCATGCTAGTTTATCCACCATAATCAGCGTAGTTTACTATTAAGTCCATGTCTTAATTTTATGTTGAAAATACTCTGCAGCTCCCACCAGAAACGCAGCAGCAGTTGCTTACCTTGCCAGCTAATCTGATCGGAAGATTGATTTCCCGTGCTAGTGCCAGGACCATCAGGAGGATTTTCCTTTGAAATCAGAAAGGTTATTAGGGGACATTCTTGTTTTTGCATATATTTTTCTTGCTTATCAATTGTTCACAAAATTAATCAGATAAGCCATATTTTTTGTGATGAGGGAGTATCACGGTGACAAACTCTTCAATCATGCTTCGCTACCCTCGTATTTTTAGCCACTGGGCATGTTTTTAGTTAAATGGAAAATTAAGATTATATTTTCTTGAAGCTAAAAAGATGTTTACTTGGTGCTTTTGAGTTATTTTAAAAATAAGAATCCTTTTTAAGTTGACAGTTGAGAATAAAGTCGAGGACAACAATGTTTAGTATTACTTCCATTAAGCTCTCAAGAGAGTTTGATCCAAGAGACTTACAATCAAGGAATTCATCCACCAAATGGATATATTAAAGGAAAATCACGAGATATGTTTTGTCTTTATGGTTACTCATTACCACACTGTCCGGCAAAGACAGTAAGGAACTAAATGAAGCCACAAAAGAAAAATCTTTTGTTCACTAGCCTTTGGTCCAGTGGTAAAAACATACCTCTATCCATTTATCATGGTTTGAGTTGGGATTAGATATATTTCTACGCTTGAGGATGCGTGAAGACTTGTTTGAAACAGTCCAGATCACAGAATTAAAGATCAACCAAGGCAATAGATGTAACCATACAAGTTAAGTCAAGATCCACTGGGCAAGCAAAGTAGCGGAACTATTCGGAGACGGATCAAAATTTTATTGCTCTCTTATCCTTAATTTTATGACAAATGCTAAACCCTAGTTAACGAATAATATTTGGACCACGAATTTCTTTCAGAAGTGGACCTTATGTAACAATCATTGTACAGGTATCGCAGAGACGAACGAGTGGCAAGCATTCCTCTTCCAACTACAGAGGATAACCTGCAGTGATGAATAATAAACGAATGCAAGACTATGCATTGTTATGTCCCACTACGATGGCCATATCTGCCCTCCTCGCAGTGCCTCTTGGAGCTGAATCACTTGTTGTTGATGTTCAGGTGGCAATGAACTCAACTGCTCTGGTGTAAGGTTTAGAACTTGCTGCAGTAAGCCAGGATCTAAATCTGCCATCGGCTGCAAAGAACGAATCATTTTGTCAGCATCTCAAATATGATCTAATCACATAATATGGAGAAGAAAATGGCATAAGCATTATTGGCACTGTGTCCACGCAGCCATTACATAAAGAGGCCAACCACAACAAACTAAATCAATTTTGTCAACCGCCATTAAGTCCTCTAAGACACGGAACCTAGAAAGATCAATTCTAAACCTAGACAAAGGCGTGGTACTTAAAAGTCAATTGAATCCCTAATTTACTCATTTATTCAATCAAGTCTCCAAAATTGTGTTCAATATATCAATTGAATCCCTAATTTACTCATTTATTCAATCGAGTCTCCAAAATTGTGTTCAATATATGATCAAGCCCTCAACTGACAGTTCTAAAGTCAATAAATGTTTGCAACTGTAATAAGAGTCAGATAATAAAGTTTCCAAATGACCAAAACTATTTTGAGAAACTCTTTCACCAATTCAAATTCCTAGTCATAGAACTATGCGACCTAAAAGTACTTTGGACAGAAGTCAAGCTCAGAGCTCCCAGTCTAACGAGAATGCACAGAAGAATTTTGGATGCAAGCAAAGCTCATAAAGAATACAACGATCAAACATAGTGTCTCTGTCAAGCTAAAGCTCTTTTTGTAATTCTTTTCTAAGCACAATACCTGATCACTTTGTTTATCAGAATATTTCAACTCTTCTGACTTAGCAATTGAATTTGTAGGCAATGGACCATCTGTAAAAGCTTGAGATGGTCCAGGTCGAGGGGCAACTCCTGAAGCACCCATAGAGACAGATATGCTTTTACTATCTTCCAATTTCAGCAGTTTTGAAGGCTGACTACTTGGCTCTCTAGAGTCGTAAATTGAGCTTGTTTGCAAGTTCATAGGTGTACTATCATGTACTTGAGCAGGTCTACCAACATCCTTGCTGACAGGACCTGAAATGCCCGACGATATCAAGGGACCAGGCTGTTATTCTAAAGTAAGTTAGACCCACCATAAGTATATTTTGTGAATGGTAGCTGCAAATAAATAAAAATGTACAGCCTCAAATGCAACAGCACACAGATTCCAAGGCCACGCATATATTTATCTCTGTTCAACCATTTTTTGTTGATTAAGTGCATGGGCAACCCAGCGTGCTTGAGTGTATAGATAGCACCTCATGCATGCAAATATAAGGAAACCGACATATGTATATCATCCCACTAAAAGATATATGGGTAATTATCAGCCAATTTGAATAAGCATCATTTTGGATATTCAAATAAAATAAAGGGCAGCAATCAAACATTAAGCTACATACCCCATCCTCTATCTTCTATTCCACCAAACTAAGTTATCCAAGGGTGGGTGGGATGCAGGCAAAAACTATTCTTTACAGAAGAGATGATAAAATCCCCTAACAAAATTGAGGAAAGTTAAAAAAGAAAATTAAGAAGGAACAAGGATTTGATCACTTTGAGGGGATCAATCTCCAAATAGACCGACGACTTTAAATTCGATTTGATTGCTTGAGAAAAATAGCCAGGCATTATATACAAGAGTTCATAGACACTTGGATTTTAAAGAGAAATAAACAAACAAATTCTTTTCTTAAGCAAATATTCTCCTACTATGATTATGGTAATTAGCAATTCAAGATCCCCAACATTAAGGAATTCAAATCCCTAATATTCAGGGATCATATTAGCCCCTGCCACTTCAAAACAGCCTTGACCTCAAGGCTGACCAATAACAAAATTTAAAAGTTCTGTGCCGATGACTCATAAGGTTTCCAAATAACAAATTCAACTAACAAGTTGACCCATTGGACAAGCACTTCAATGATAGGATGTTCATGATATCATTTCACGCCAATCTAACCAATGGAGGAAATATCTCACAAAATTTGCTGCATAGCAACATTCTCATCTAGTTTTGTTGTAAGAAATATGGAAAATCAGATGCATGTTAGAGCTTGCTGGCAAATCCAAGCAAAAAGCAACTGAATCAATAACTGGACAAGTACCATTCTGCCCCAAGATACCACACCACCCACTCCTTTGACCTGTAACTAGTAAAGCACTGACGGTAGTATTCTATGCACATACTAAACTAAAGATCGGTTTGCAGGTGATATGCAATGCTCATAGTCAATTAGATATCTTGTAAGCGAAAAAGCGCCCTCTAAAAATTGCTAGTGAAAACTTTATCCCAATCATTGACAATAGAATGTGAAACTCCATGCAATTTCACTATGTTCTCAACAGAAGTGTGAGCAATACTTGCAACAGTATAAGGATATCGTATAGCATAAAAGTGAACATAATTTGTAAGGTAATGCACAACCACAAACATGGTGGTTTTATGTTGTGATGGTGGAAGACCATCAATAAAATCTGGATATGTTAGTCCACGCCTCATCGGGAATGGAAGAGGTTGAAGTAAACCATGGACAGCAAATCATTTGATCCTTATGGCTCTGGAAAACATCAAATTCAGCCACAATTTTTTCATAGCAATCCCCATTTCCTCCTAGTAGCAAAATTGGTAGATTAGCTTTAATGTGCAAAGAAACCCAGAATGACCTACAGATGGCGATAAGTGAAACTCCCGCAAAATAATGCTTTTTTGAGAAGAAGAATCTGAGGTCAAGACAATTCTTCCCTTGTAGCACGATTCTATGGAGTTCCAGCTATAATAAGGGACAACTTTGGTCATTCATCAAACAACTCATCTACATTAGGAATAGGATTTTTCCTTTCTATTACGTTATTTACAGCATGGTAATCAATAAACACCCACGAGATCCATCCTTTTGACCGAGTAATAACAAAGGATAAGAGTGGGCTAACACTAGACTTTATGATTCCTGTTTCAAGCATCTCCTTATCAATTTTCTCAATCTCCATCTTTTGGAAATGTAGGCAACTAAAAGGATGGGCATTAGCTGGTGTGCTCCCAAGTAAAAGAGGTATTCGATGATCATGTGGTCGAAGAGGAGTAAGAATGGTAAAAATATCTTCCAATTCAAGTAATGACTGAAGTATTTATCTTTTTCAGATTTTGTCAAGCCCTCACTAACGGTTCACAGGTATACTACGAATCTATGGCATACTTTCCAAAGAACCTTCCCCACTCTATAGCTAGTAACAGTTACCAAGCTTACCCGAAGCACATGCATTCCTTAAAGAATGAATTTCATAGTCAATTTGAAAATTTCCAACAAAAATCTCCTACAGGAATAGCCATTCAATTCCTACAACTACTACATAGTCTTCCAGTGGTAGCAAGAATAGTTCATAAATATTCCTTTACTCTTCCAGTGGTAGCAAGAATAGTTCATAAATATTCCTTTACCTGCACAACCAACTTCACCTTAAAACACTTATTACCACAAGTTCACCCATCTGTTGCCTTTACTTCAAACTTATTACATTGTTCAAATCGATAAATCAGTCGTTCAGCAACATTTTTGCTATTAGTAAAGTTAGTGATCGATTCAATAATCTCATCATTATCCATACCTTCTTGAGCAGAATCAATTGACTCGACCTCTAATTCATCTTTACTTGTTCAACATCAAAAAATTTTCTTGCTTGCGACGATGCCCTTGCATTTTTCATCACAATTCCAGCACAAGCCCTTTGATGATTGTTCTTTGAGCTCATCTTGTGTTAGTCAATAGTATTTTGAATAGGAATAATTGGGGCAGCGGACATGTTGGTGACTAATTTACTAACACCCTTACTAGCTCTAAAATTTTCCGCATTAATTTTCTCTTCATTGAACCTATTGCAGCAATCGTAATGTTAGGAGGACGTGCCTTAATTTCACAATGAATATCTACATTAAGACCTTCAATAAATGTCCTTATCAACCGCCTTCCACACCAATCTTTATCCCCATTTGACAATCAGTCAAATCAATTCTAATATTCCAAACAGTAGAGGTTTGTCGAATATTAACAAGCTTCCCATCAACATTCTCATATTTGGATGTCCCAAAACAAACAAGAGTCCTTTCTTAAATGTTCCCAAGAAAGAATTCCATGACAAGTTTCATACCACCATACCAATAAAGGCATCTCCATCTAATTAGATTGAAGCAATTTCCACCTTAGAATCTTCTAGAGATTTATCAAAGAAAAAATAACTTCTCTCCTCTATAAATCCAACTAGTTGGATCTCCATCTTACCATCTAGGAAACTCCACCTTCATGTGAGGGTAGCCATTTAACACATTGCTAATGCCTTCAGCTTGTAACTTCATATTGCTTCCGTTGTTTACCAGCAAAAGTAGAGATTCCCTCCTATTGAATTTTGTTAAAGCTTTCAAGTAAGCTCTTCATAACTAGTTATGTGTTAATCTCTGCTTATATTGTTCAAGTTGACAAACTCATGAAAGTTTTTGTAAGCATTGCTTAAGACTGTAATCTGTAATTCCTAAGTTTTGTTTTCTATTTGAGGTCAAGGGCATGTAACTTTTTTTTTGGGGGGCATTGGTTGTGGTGGTGATAAGTAGAGGAAGAAAATTTCTAGGATTAAGGTTCTGATACTAAATGATAGAACTCTAGGTTTTATCTAATGAGTTTTGATAATAAATTATCTAATGAGTTTTCTTTAATTGCTAGAAAGAAAAGTCAAAGGCATTAACATACATATAAAATCATTAATCCATAGTCAACTGGACTAGGAATTCTAAAGGCAAATGAACAAACAAAAGAAGATAATATCAATCCTTTATAATTAGGGGTAACAGATATTCTTATTTAAATAAAATAATAAATGCTTATGCATTTTAGCAATTCAAAAACACTATTATTAAAAAATCAAATCCCTAATATTAAGTAATCCCATCAAGAGAGCAAAAAATGACAACGCTATCCTCTAACCAGAGCCTTTTTTCTCTATTCTACCGTGATAGCAAGGATTAGAAAGGTGTGATACCTGAAGCAAAGAATCTGCTATCGAAGGACGAGAAATAAGAGATGATTGAACACCAATACTTGGAAGAGCCATTTGAGAATTATGCCTGAAAGTTCCAATCTGTCCTGGTAATGGGCGTTGCACCTGTTGATTCAAAGATGAGGAAGTTGCCACAGGAGCTTGTGCTCTCATAGAGGAGTGAAACTGTGGTACTCCAGATTGCCCTGGCAGTACAGGTTGTTGATGAACATTGTTATTAGAGTGTTGTTGAATCTGAGCTCGAGGCTGCAAAGAAGGCCGATGTGGTGCAGAAAAATGGTTGTGAACCACAGAATTTTGAGCCGCAACAGAGAGTTGACCATCCTGCATTCTAGGTACCAAGGCCGGTTGTGGCAACCTTTGTGTAAGAGGCACTACACTAGGAAGAGACTGAACAGCTGGTTGCTGAGCCTGTTGGAATGAAGACACCGCAGTTTGAACTAGAGGCTGCTTACTGTTTGCCATTTGCAACTGCACAATAAAAAATCTTCATATAACTGACCTTTTCGCCAATACTAAACAAAATCAAGTAATATTTTTAAGATATGTTGGTAACTAACCACTTGTGGGGTGACCAATCCCAACATAATTTGAGCCTGAAAAAAAATATATCACAAGAAGACAGATCAGAACAAAAGGCATATAAATCTCTTCTTTTCTTTTTTCGTTCTGAAAGAACTGCAATGACAAAGAAAAAAGGTAATTGTATACACAACTAAATGCAATAGGAAACGCAAAATTGCCAGAATATTAAACTCTTTAGAGCAATTTTAACTCATTCATAACCAAACAGAAAGATATCTCAAATAGCAATTATTGCTGCATGCCAAAATAAACAGTGTTAACTAGAAATACAAATCACTGAACCCTTATATGGACAAATTTTCATGAATACCTGAAAGAGAGCTTTTGATAACTGAGGCCTTGCAACCAATAGTTGACGTGCTGCCTCTCGGTTTTGCGACGTCAATACCTTTGACCAGAAAACCAAATATTACCATCAAAGACATCCTTGTGAAACAATGAGGTTGATTATAGAACATACCTTCATCTCAGAAATCATTTCGTTCAATTGGTTCCTGGACATTTTGGCCAAATGAAGAGTTAAAGGATCACTGGCAAGTGCTGGCTGGTTCCGTAAGCCATTTTGATTTGACTGCACAGAGGTTTGGGCACCACCTAAAGCTCCAGCCATGACTGTCGCAGCAGTTATAGCAATATGGAGACCAATCGGTTGATCATGACCAGATTCTGAAAGGGCTGATAGGCCCCCCACTTGTTTCTTAGAGTCTGAAACATAAAAACAAGAATCTTTCATATTCATGTTTGTGGAAAACAACTTGAAAATAAAGGTGACAAAACAACCAACCAATACCTGCAGCCAATCCAGGTGCTGCTCGACCCTGCAAATAAATAAAGCAATCCTTAGCATCAATTTTGAAAGGTGGCCCTTCATGCAATTAGAATTCAAAGTTTCAAACTGATTAAAAACAACAAAAAAGCAGTAATTGACAAATTGAAGAAGTTGGCTGATTCAAGTGCCAAATATGGAATGAGCTGAAAATGCCTTTTTTTCTAATCAATTAATACTCACGTTAGGCTTTTGATCAAATTTTTTCTCAGCCATCATATAGGATGAACAAGCAAAAACTGGTAATTAGGATCTTTCAATAGATTTCCCATTACTTTGTTTAGTATTAAAAAATATATGCGTATTAAAAAGTACACTCATATTTAGGTTGCGATGTCGCTTTTGAAACCATTGGATGACTTTTCATTTTTAAATTCCTGCTTCGGGCCTCAAAGTGATGCAACTTCTTTTTGGAGAAGCTAATTTTCAAGACTATTGACTGAATAAAAGGACAGACTTGCAAGGATACTGAAATTTCATTTCCTTCAACAATTAAGAAAAGGGTACAGACGAGTCATTTACCATTTTTCTCATTCACAATTTAAATTCACTTATATAACAGCAAAATAATTGCTACATATGGCAATTCATGCAACTTTTTAAGTCAAAACTTAGCAGAATTTTAGAATGTCTGATCACTATTTATTCTAATCATCCTAAACCTAGCCCTCCCCTTTTGTCCCTTTCACCGTCTTTTTACATATCTAACATATCTCAAAGAGACTCCTCCAAGAGCCAATTACTACTTTCATATGGATCATTAACTCGCTGTTTGATCAATTACCTGTAGATCTTAGCAATGCATTCATCTCAAAAAGTTCTATTATCTCTTCTAAAAACACACTATTGTAGCACAATTGATGAGTATTTTCAACAAAGAGGGTTTCAGTCATTAAATAGGAATGAATTGTCCAACCAACTAGAAAGCCTAGTTGAACCAAACAAGAAAAGTCCCACATGGAAAAGTATGTCGTTCATCAGTTCATTATTAATGCAAAAGTCCATAGAGAATAGCATACGTCCATATGAAAGGTGAAAGAAGGGCAGCCAGTCAACACACAGTATATTCTGGCAAAGCTTGTATAATTGTTCGTGTGATGGTTAAGAGTATTCCCTGGTAAGATTGCTTGCTACATTTCTTTAATTATACTCCAAACTTTGATATCTATCAAACTACAACACAATATTGTTTGGATATTGACATCATTCTAATCACACACCAGCTATTGCAATAGATTAACGTCAGAAAGGAAAATAAAGGAAAGGAATTGTAGAACTATGTAGGAAGTAAATTGGTAACCGAACCTGTTCCCGGTTTCTATCTGCATTTTTGTCATTTTCAGCAAAATCAACTCGCAGTTGTCTTCCGTTGATCACATAACCCTGGAGATTACGGCGAGCACTTAATGCTGTCTCTTCATCCTTATACTCACAGAATCCATAACCTTTTGGTTTGCCAGTTTCTCTATCAATGACTAACCTGAAGAAGAGGAATACAATTACATCTTAAATGAGTGCATTATTTTATATGAGAATTAGAAATACATAGACGATATTTTTAGTGCATCATGCCATAAAGTAATCCAATAAAGTGTAACAGGATGCACAAATATACAACACCAAAACAAGTTCTTACACAGAATTAGATCTTCTAACAAGCGGAAAAGACTTCAGAAGACCAAAAATAATGGTCTTTTACTTCAGAAGACCAAAAGGAAGGTCTTTTAATAGACAAATAGAATTTCAGGCTATAAATTATTCCCCGGTTCCCCTTTGCTTTCTCAACTACCACAATTTAGATCCTTTGCTTCCTCAACTACCACAATTTATTTTTTGATCCAACAATGACTAACGCCAGCACTCTAACAAGAACTTTCTCTAACTCTAACAGCAATTTCATTCATCTTTAGTTTTCAATCAAGTAAACATTTATACTCACACATGATGCAACACCTTTCGCCATTTTAGCAGTATCAAATGTTAATCCTTTCTTCCATAATCATTATAATAGTAGGGCTTCAATTATGTTAGCAAACAGCTCAAATTAAGTCTCAAAGTTTATTCAAAAGTTTAATTAGAACCTTAAATTTTAATTTTGGTCAATAAGACCTTTAATTTATTTTCTATCAAAATTTTCCAAAGTTAACTTATCATCAGAGTTCAAGAAAGATGTAGACATGAATAGTGACATTTACTCTTGAAGATATAGAAAATTTTCTTCAACAACTCTATGATAAAACTTAAAATTGAAATTTTAATTAGTCAATAATAAAGATACAAGATACCTTTTGAGTAAAGTTTGATGACTAATTTAAGTAATATTCCTAAAGGAATGAGGCAACTTCTAGAGGCCACAAAGAATTAGTTAATCATTTTCCAATTCAAACATACGAATCTTCCTTCAAGTGTTTTTTTTTCCCCTTTGTCCAGCTAAGGAACAAAACTTCCTCTTTTGTTGCGCCTCTTTTCTTCAACACCCAAAAAGCCTAGAGGAGATATTCATGTTCACCTATATCAACCAATAACATACAGAGACCAACATTTCCGACTCCACCAGCCCAAATGCATTTCTAAGTAGTTAGTTGTCGATACAATTGTAAATCGAGCAACTTAATTTTTTTTTTTTTTTGGCTACCTAAAATATGCAATGCAGAGTGGAGCTTAAAGAAGTATAAAAGATTAAACTTTTTTCTTTGGCAACATAAACTATAGATTTCAAACGGTGGATAATAACAATTAGAATTATACAAAAAGAAGTGAAAGACATTACCTGAAAGAAACAACAGGACCAACCTCTCTGCAAATATCAATAAGCTGTTCCTCGGTGGCGTCGTAGGGTATATTCCCAACTGGACAAGACCAAATTAGAGATCCAAGGTTTATAACAAAGACTGTCGTAAACAAAAGAAACAAAGGAACACTAACGACCTCAAATAAGTCATCGGATAGCATTAAAAACAATCAGTTCAGTTAGCGAATAAAATGAAAATACATTCACATTGCAAACAAACACGCAGCGATGAAGAATGGGTACCAAAAACGCAACGATGCTGGGATGAGGAGGCCATGAAATTAATTCCTTAGCTAGCAAGAGAAGAAGAAGAAGAAGAAGACGAAGGGCTTCATATTCGTCCTTCTTCACAATTACTTTCCTTCTGTTAGTTTTCTCAATCTAACTGCTCTTCTTCTACTACTACCATGAGAGAGCATAAAGAAAACATGAGTTTTGTATCTTTGATTGCGTTATTTGGAGAGAAGGCGTCTGAATTCGAGAAATTTGGGAGACAAAAAGGCGGAGCTTAGGGCGGCTCTGCTTTTGTTTCGTCGGCTTCGCTTCCGTCTGTCTCTCTCACAAGTCTGTAAATGAAAAGGAAAGAAAAGAAAACCCCCGACACGACAGCACTCTACTCCAATGTTTTCACATAATCTCATTTCTCTTCTTAGTTAGATTTGACCCTATATTCTTCTTTTCCTATATTCAAATAAATGAAAACTTAAATTTGGCTCCGTCTAAAATTTTTTATTTTAAATACAGTTTCTTATTGTCACATATTATTATAATGCATTTTTTAGCAATGTTATGAATACTGTACCGAATTCGGCATCAGATTGAGTTCTAGAACGGAACTGTACGGTTACCGGTCAGTACCGGATACCGCTTTGGGTAATTTTTAAATTTTATAAAATAGTTCCTAAAATTTTTAAAATTTACAAAATAGTCCATATTGATATATTGTACAGTTGTACTGTATACTTTACTAGTTTACA
>JAOSBN010000177.1:13717134-13729672 GCA_027563595.1 Erythroxylum suave
TATAAAGACCTAGAACAAGATTTTGTTTCTCATTATCATTTTAGTCTTCAGAAAGAAAACCTTTAAATGCGAAGCAAGATTGCTGGTTAGGATTTCCAAATTAAAATAATTTGTTGAATCAGTGTTACTGTATTGTTTGGTTAAAATATCATAACCGTAGAGATCCTTGACCAACCAAAATACACATGCTTGGAAACAGAAACATTGATGCATACTTTCTGGAAATTCGAATAGCACTTAAGTCATATTTACAAAATCAAAATCATGTTTTCAACCATCATATCCGTGAATAGAACAAATGCTCTCTCAGAACCTACTCGAGAGTAACAATACGTCCAACAAGCAGGAAAACTGGCTGAAATTTCACCTCTCTGTCGTCAGTAAGAGACGATTTTTCCTTCCAACAACATCGATAGTTTCTGCAGAAAAGAAGTTAAAAAAATTCTATTCAATACGATCGACTACATTCGTTGATACGGCACTTTACTTGCGGTTTTGATCTTTACCTTCAGCACCCAGTGCACATTGTGGAGGGCACCAGAACTTGCAAAGATGAGGATGCTTTGATTTGTCGCATTTCGCATCACAATTATCCAGGCATGGAGATTGTGCTGCAACTTGAACCATCTCCACACACAAAAGACACAAAACCATACATGCAATGAATCCTTTTGTCATTTTTCTTCTCATCCTATATCTAATCGCGCGAAACCTGAAAGAAAGTTTTTGAGACTATCAAATAACACAGTTGACGGTCGTCGTACATATAGCCCCTGTCTTTAGTCCAAAAAACGGTTTTTTGTTACGTTGAAGAAGTCGGGCATTATAGAAAATACCTGTGGCTTTTGCATTATGTATTTTTAGTATAATACCTGCTAAAATTAGAAGCAACTTCTCCTTAGAGTCGGGCCTATTCCAATAAATGCATCTCTTCTTTAGTATTAAAGATACATATTCACAACCATTAATTTCTTAGCCCTAACAGTATTAACCCGGCGAGTTTCTGCTTTTAATTAGTTGCCAAGGTAATGTATTGATGATTTGTAACGATGACTTAATAGCTCTGTTGTAACTTTGATACCACTTCGGATGATTATTATAAACAAATTTGAAGGACGTAGTTGGCGCTCAATTGGTTATTATTTATATTCTACCCATCGATCTTATATCTACAACAACAACAATTTGATAAAAATTTCCACTAAAATGTAGAATCTACATAAGTCTAATACGTAGTCTTATACATTGATCTTAAATCTATAGCATAATATATTATTTCAGTTACTCAAAGTTGAGAGTATCTTATCAAAATTATTATTGGTTTTAATTGTGATATGATATAATATTGGTACAGGTTAATAACTTATTATTTTTTATAATTTTTAAAATTAAACATTCCTTTAATTTTATATATAAATGCATAATTTTTATAAACTATTTAAAAACTTTAACATTAATAACTTCAATAATTAAAAATATACATATGCTTAAGAATTAGAGTTGTAATATCACTCTGGATCAATGGTCATTCAAAATCAAGATTGTGAAAGATTATTAAAACATTATAAGAGATAAACTTCTTTGGCTCTTTCTAACCTTGACCTCACCTCAACCACTTCCCTACCTAGCTCTTTTCGACCACCTGAAGCTCTAAGCTCTTCTCTTTCCTTCTGCTCCCCCATCCTTGTCTTCCCTTTGCATTATACTTTCCACTTCTTAGCTCTCTCACTCTCTATATGCCCCTTTTAGGTAGTTCATTCATTGAATCTCTCCAAGGGCTTTTTAGTGCTTTGCTATTTTATTCCAAAATCTCTCCACTCACTTTATTTCCTCTTTTAATATTAACTTTTTAAAACTCCCTACCAAATAACATTCCCTACTTGACACCTCCTTTTCCACTACAATGTTAATCAAAGGAGTAGGAACCTTTACTAAACCTAGTAAAGGATTGACATTTCCTCCCATTACCTCATCCAACTCCTCTCTTGGGAATGTGAAAGTTGCATATGACAAAGCTTTAGATGGATATGCAAATCAAAACCTTTCCCTAACTCCCATTGAACTAGAGGAAAGTTGTAGGGGACCTAAGAGACCACCTTGCATTTATGACCTCCCCACAACCCTGAAACTCATAAGAAAGTTGCAGAAGACATAGAAATGTTATAAGAAGGAGATAGAGCCCAGATCACTACAATCTTTGGTTTTTTTCTAGAAGGAAGGTCAATTTACAAAGCCATGAAAAACTAGGCACAAATAATATGAAAAACTAGAGGATTACAAGAAGTCCTAATTTTTGCAAAAGACCAATTGCTATTGAATTTTCAAAGCAAAAGAAGCTACAAGCATAATTGAATCTAGCCCTTGGAACATATTTAATATCTCTATTTCATGAAACATAAAGACCTTGAATCAACTTAGAGAGAATCAGATATAAGAGGATTTTACCATTGGTTAATTTTCATAATATCCCATTAAAATACTAAACTACTAAAAGGTTTCGATCACTACTAAACAACATGGGAAAATTTTTGTATATTGATGAAATTATTTCCAAAAAGCAAAGGATTAGGTTTGAAAGAATATTCATCAGTATAGAGTTGTACCAAAAGTCAAAAGAAACTTTATCAGTTATAAGACTTCGTGAGGATGGGCAGCAATAGGTGTAGTTTTGATAGGTGTTTTAGTGTGTTTATAGGTGTCTATTAGATGATTATTGCATGTATAGGCTTAAAATTGTATTAATGTGATTGTTTGTTTATGTTTTAAGTGTTATGTAGTTTAGGGCAAGATTTGGATCTTAATCTTCTGTTTCTTGAGGTGTTTGATGTGTTTTTTAGTGATGAAACTAGTTAAGTGAAGAATGAAGGAAGCTAAAACATGCATGAGTGATAAGTGTAAATTGCATTGTGTTTTAGGACATAGTTTGATATGTGTTTAGCTATTAATTAGATCATTTAGTATGTGTTTGGGTTAGAATTGGGTTAGTTAGTTATTTATTTATGTTTTAAGTGTTTTATAGGTTAGTACAAGTTTATAAGCTTAAATATTATGTTTTTTAGGTGCCTTGATGTGTTTGCTTGTGTTTCAGGGTCAATAACAAAGAAGGGAGGAGTTTCGGAAGACATTACGGCTGAAACAACAGCTTATGATCGATCATGATAAAAAGCTTAGATGTTGGCCATAATTGTGGCCTACATCGGGTAGATGTGCAGACACTCAAGAACGTCAAATTTTAAAGGATTTTTTGGACCTTTCACACCCCCAAAAAACCCTAAGGTTAACGAAAACACAAGAGGATAGAAAAAGAAGAGAAAGAGGCAGAGAAAGGGAGCTTTACATTTAGCCACTCTTGGCAAACCTAAAAAATGAGAAAAAGAAGAGAGAGAGAAGAAGAAGAGGAAGAGGAAGAGGAAGTGGATCCCAACACCATTGCTCCCTAGATCAGGTGATAGCCCGACACTGCTGTCTTTCTGATTTGTCCAACCTAAGTTCCATTTTCTCTTCATTTCCTTTTTCATTTAAATGTATAAAGTTTAGAAGGATTGTATGGAAATGGATTTCGGGTTGTTGATAATGTTCTAAACTCTCCTTTGGGATTTTACTTTAGTTAATGTTGATTTGGTTATTTTTGTTTTATTGGTTTGGGTGTTGTGATTAATTTATTTATTTGCATGTTAGGATAACAAATTGAAAGGGTGAGCTGGATAAAAATGATTAGATCGGATTAACGAGAGTTAGGCGATCGAATTGACCACTTAATCATTCTAATCTGTAATTTCATGGAAAGAAATCCTGTGTGAGACCTGATTGTTTATTAAAGAGCGTTAGAACTAATTAGAATTGTGGATAATTTGTGAATTTAGACATTTCAAGTTCCATAATTTGATTCGAGTTTACAATTTGGGGTTTAATGGTTATAACTCGAAAGAGAGTAATCAATTGTTATTTGCTTGATTCGAGTTTACAATTTGGGGTTTAATGGTTAATGGTTATTTAGTTATATGCTTAATTTTATTTGATTACTTTAATTTTTGTTATTCACTTTCATTCAGATTATATTTTAATACCTTAAACAAAGTTTGTTTCACTTATTTTTAACTATTTCCTTGTAGGATCGACGCCTTTGATACTACAAGTTTACGATTCGTATACTTATGGATATTTGGTTTTATTATAGGTAAAACTTACTCAACAAGTTTTTGGAAGTATTACTGGGGACTTAGATTAGGAGTTTTTGAATTCCTTCATTGTTAGAACTTTTTTGCTATTCTTTTTAACTTATTACTCCATAAACATAACAATTACTCAAAGTTCAAACAAGATCATAGAAAATCCAGCACTTGATATCCTCAGACAAGAACTAGAAATCCATAGAATGAGACACCAATAGGAGAATAATCAAATAATGGTGCAAGAATTCAATCAAGTAGACGAGCAGCAAACCCCTATTGAATTCATGAGGCTAGGGTTTAACATTACACAACAAGGTATCACTCGATCATTAGTGCAAATCTCATTTGAAATAAAAACTAGCATTGCTGAATATACTATAAACCAACCTGCAATTTTGCGAGTTAGTGAACAAGAATCATAATGAACCTATAATGAACCTTGTAAAGATATGTGAAACCTTATGATATAATAATATGTCAAAAGATGCTTCTAAGATGAGGTTCTTTCCTTTTACCAAAGGGATAGAGCTAAAGTTTGGTATCACTCCTTAAACCTGACAAACATCAGTGCATGCATTTTTAGACAAATACTTCCCTCTGAGAAAGATGACAAGGTTAATAAAGGAGATTATAAATTTCCAACAAGGCGATGAGGAGTCACTTTATAAAGCGTTGGAATGTTACAAAGATTTCTAGAGGAGATGTCCTCGCCATAACTTACCCAAAGAATTCCTATTTCAAACCTTTTATAATGGAGTTATTCTACCCACAAAGGGCACCATTGATTTGCCATCTGAAGGATCACTAATGAGGAAGACAGTTGAGGAAGTGGAGGATTGGTTAGAAGAGATGGCAAAAACTAGTTTTCTTTGGATGTTAAACAGAAGTAGCCAACAAGCAATATTCCACTATTAGAAGGGACTTATTACAGTCAATTCTGTGATAAAAACACATTCCAAGATTGAAAATCTAACTAGACAACTCAATATTATGAAAGCCTCTTCATCTACACTAGTTAAAGCAATTCAGTGAAGATGTGAATTATGTGGTGAAGATAACTATGATACCGTTGATTTCTTATTGATGTAAAACAATGATACTGAGCAATTCAACTATATAGGGACACAATTCAGTCAAAGAGGAGGAAACAACCCTTATGGTAACATTTCCAATGTAGTCAAATAATGCAAGTAATCAACTACGTAATCAAGGGCTGCTTGGATTTCAACAAGAGAAATCTAATGCTACTGACTCCAAAATAGAAAAAATCTTAAGCAACCTTATGAGCGTGGATGAAGCTCATAAGAGGCTGGTAGGGAATTTCGAAAAAGTAACTAAAAACCATGCTTCTTCCATTCATAACTTAGAGGTTCAAATGAACCATTTGGAAAATGCATTGTCAACAAGAAGTGTAGGAAGCCTCCCGAGCAATATTGAAACAAACCCAAGGAAGCAACTTAAAGCAATCACACTTAGAAGTGGTAAGGAACTTTAGCAATCAATAGAGACACAAACTGCACATCACCCAGTAGAAAAAGACTAAAAAAAGAAAGAAAGATATAGACATGAGTGTGTACCCTCCTTATGTTGCCTATCTCCCATATCCACCCAAGATCCCATTTTCTCAATGATTATAAAAGAACAAATTGGATGCATAAATTGCAAATTTGTGGAGAAATTAAAAACTTTGGAAATTAATATGTCACTCATGGAGGCATTGGAACATATGCTCAAGTATGACAAATTTCTGAAGGAAATATTATCAAAGAAATAAACTTGGGTAGAGAACCAAATGGTAGCATTAACTAAGAGCTATAATTCCATAATCACTAGTCATATGCCTTCTAAGTTGAAGGATCCTACGAGTTTCATAATACCCTGTGTAGTTACTGAATTTGAATGCGCAAAGTACTTATACGACTTAGGAACAAGTATAAATCTTATGCCTTTGTCGATACTTAGTAAAATTAAGGCTTGCGAGGTAAAGCCAACTTCAATGTTGATTCAGTTGGTTAATCAACTAATTAAGAGACCATTTGGGATGGTGGAAGATTTCTTAATAAGAGTGAACAATTTCATTATCCCAATGGACTTTGTAGTTCTTGATTTGAATAGGATAAAAACTATCCACTAATTCTTGGACGACCTTTCGTGAACACAAGGAAAGCACTAATGGATGTTCATGAAAGTATATTAACACTTTGGATTGGTGAATATGAAGTGAGTTTAAAATAAACAAATCCTTGAAAAATCCTAAAGAAAGCATCGCTTGCATAAAGATTGATGTTATGGAAGAATGTATTCAAGAGAAAAACAAAAGTCGTTTTAAAGAAATTAAATATGCAGAAGATGATTGTAAGAAAAAGTCAAGATAGAGGATTCAAGTGTTTAGAGACATCAAGAAATATTAGTAAGGACTGAAGCACCTGTACCACCCTCCAAAAAGAAACCACTAACGCTAGAGCTTAAACCTTTACCCACACACCTTAGATATACCTTTATAAATGAAGGTCAAACTCTACCTATCATCATTTCCAGTTAACTAGATGGGGAACAAGAGAGTAAGGTGGTAGTAATTGTTAAGCAGATGAAGGCTATAGGGTGGCAAATATTTGACTTTTAAGGTATAAGCCCAATTGTTGTTATACATTAAATAAACCTCGAAGAAGGAACTCAAGCGATGAGGGAACATCAATGATGGTTGAACACTCACATGAAGGCAGTGGTTAAAAAGGAAGTAATGAAGCTTTTAGACATGGGTATCATATACCCAGTATCTAATAGTGAATGGACCAGCCCGATACAATGCATATCACAAAGGGGCAGAATGACCGTTATAGAGAGTGAAAGCAGAGAGTTGATCTCCATAAGAACTGTAACAAGATGGAGAGTTCTATTAACTATCGAAAACTCAATAAAATGACTAAAAAAATAATTTTCCTCTCCTATTTGTAAAGAGAGTGGTTGGTCACTCATTATATTGCTTCCTAGATGGTTACTCAGGATATAATTAGATATTCATCTATCTAAAGGACCAAGAAAGACCCACCTTTACGCGTGCTTATGGTATATTTACGTATAGACGAATGCCTTTGGGATTATGCAACACTCTGAATACTTTTGAGAGGTACATGATTTCTATCTTTTCAATTATTATTGAGGACATTATGCAAGTATTTATGGATGATTTTTTAGTATTTAAAGACTCTTTTGAGCAATGCCTAACAAACTGGGACAAAGTACTCCAGAGATGTGAAGAATCACTTTTAGTACTAAATTAGAAAAAGTGTCACTTCTTGATGCACGAGGGCATAATGTTAGGACATAAAATATCGTGCCAAAGGAGTACGAACATTCCTAGGTCATGCAGGATTCTAATTCCACTTTATCAAAGACTTCTTAATGATTGCTAGAACTCTAACAAATTTCTTAGTTAAGGAAGTGCCTTTTAACTTCAATGAAAATTGTCTATCTACATTTAACAAACATAAGGAGGCACTAAGATCAGCACCAATTTTAATGTCACCATATTGGACACTTCCATTCGAAGTCAGGTGTGATGCTAACGGCCAAACTAGCATGTGGTATATTACGCAAGCAAGACATTAACGAGACCCTAAATGAATTACACCATTATGGAGAAGGAGTTACTAGCAATGGTGTAAGCATGTGACACGTTTTAGTTGTCCCTTTTAGGCTTTGAGGTGATCATTTTTACAAATCATCATGCACTTAAGTATCTCTTTATTAAGAAGGATATGAAACTAAAGCTTATTCAATGGGTACGACTATTGCAAGAATTTGACATCAAAATACAAGACAAAAAGGGAGTAGAGAATGTGGTAGCAAAACACTTATCACGTTTAGAAAGAGGGGAAATTGAGCAAAGTGATATCAACTAAAAATTCCCCGATGAAACCTTGGTGTGACTCTACAACATGGTGACACCATGGTTTGTCGATATATCAAACTTTAGCACTCGTGGTAAACTTCCTTTAGAGTTATCGTATCAATAAAGGAAATGATTCTTGTTTGAGTGTACCCACTATTTATAGCATGACTTAATCCTATACAAAACGTATGTGATTGAGCCCAAATTTATTATATAAATTGGTGACATTTTCATGACCTTTACTACACTTTTTGGCTCTTATTTCTAGATTTTATGCTTAATTTGACTCTTGAGTGTTTACCTTTATTTTATGTAGTTTAAGAGTAAAATTTGTCAAAAATGAGTGTTAATTTCACTAATTAATTTTTTTAGAACAATTGATACTCCAAACTACCATTTTTTTATTATAGGAAACTCAAGGAGAAGAGACTCAAGAAGAAGATGTAGAGTCAAAGAAACGAAAGAGCTAAATTTAAGTCAACAAGTGAATAGGTGCAACAGGAAGTTCGTCGCGGTGAAAAGGATGTGTCGCCGTGACAAAGAATGCAGACTTCCAAGAAAAACTTTCAAGAAAAGTTAGCCACAAAGAACATTTATTCTGTCACCGCGGTGAAAGGGGTCAACAAAGCAGTAAAACTTTCGAGAAAAGTTTGTCACAGCGAACTTATCTATCACTGCAGCTAGCCTTCGAATATCTAAACCATTTTTGAAAAGTTACCCACTATGCAATCTGATTCATAACTCATTTTCTTTAGAAACCTACCATATTAGGTTAAAGGAGCCGACACTGTATAAAGACACACTCTCTCACTCTCTGAAAGACCTTCGGACACTATCATCGTCCTCTCCTCTCCACTTCACCATCAACTTCTCCACTGACAGCTGCTACTATGGATGCTTCCAGTGGGTTCCCAGTTGTGATTCTTCCTGGAGTAATGCTTGGCTAGGCACCTCTTTCCTCTTGAAAATGCAGCAACGGCTAGAATTCAGTGGGTTTCAAAGGGGAGTAGTTCATCCCATATTCATCTGCATTATTATGAACTCCTAGGTTTAGGATTTATAATTTGAAGTTTAATATAGAGTTTAATCAAGTTATGGATATTTAATGTGTTATTATGATTTGTTGATGTAGAATTTGGACCTTGAATATATAAAGTCTCATATATGTTTATTTGTGATTTGGTTTATTCTTTTTTATCTACCTAGTTGTGTCTGGTATGGAGATGATTCTAGGTCCTAAATGACTTATTGGTTTAGATTACCCATTGCACTCACTAAGAGCATTCAACAAGTTTTTAATAAATGGAGTTCATTGATTGAAACCTTGGACTTAAAGATTTCTTTAAGGTTTACCATTTGAAACTTAGTGATTCACTCTCATAAAAATTTGTTTTGAACAATGATAGCCAAAGCTCATTTTCAAGAGGATACTATTACCTTTTGATCATTTTTTTTATCTTATCGCTTTTCTATTCCCAAAGTCCAAAAACACTTTTTATTACATTTTCTTACAACTCGCTTGTTTTAGTCCAAATTTCCAAAGATTGAAAACCCCTCTTCCTTGCTAATTTTGTTTGCATATCATGACATATAGGCTAGCGTAGTTCCATTAATTTGGTTTCAATTAAGTGAAATGACATGAGGTTACATTCTATACTACAATCCTTGGAAAAAAATATTTTTGATTTGGCCTCTAAGGGTAAGAACGAAAAGGCTCGAGTCAAAATGGCGCTGTTACCGGGGAACCAAGTAATTGGTTCTTTAGGTTAGCTGTTGTCATTTTGTTTGATACTAAGTGAGGTGAGGAACCTAGTTTAGATTGCATCTTAAATAGTTTAGAGTCATACCTGTCAATAGTATATGATCACACTTTCTTTCATACCAAACTTTTTGCACGCTACATGCTTAGTAATTTTACACAGTATAGTTTTGAACATTTCTTTGTTGCTTTTGCATACATACATACTTTACTTGCACACTTTACTGTTACACACACTTTCATACACCATATACTTGCATCCTTCACATTTCACCTTTTTATTTGACTTTTTGTGCTTGCAAGAAGATTTTGTTACTTTTTTTATTTCATTTTATTTCCATTTGAATTGTTTCCATACATGCCCAAGAAAGTCAAGCTTCTACCTTTTTATCCTAAAATTGAGAGATGTTTGCGAAAGATTAGGAAGGAAAGAAAAGAAAAAGAGTCTAGTCGGCTAAGAAGTGAGAGTGAGTCGATAGATAGAGTAATCATGGCTAAGAACCCAGCTTTTCTTCAAAACCCTAACTTTCATGTTAACCAACCTAGGAATGGTGATAATGGAGGTAATGAGGAACATGAAAGGGTTGGAGAGAATAACGAAAATCAATGTAGGAGAATCATTAGGGAAGCAACTACTACCGATGTTAATTACAATCCATTTACTACTGCTTGTCCTAATTTTGATGTTAATTTTGAAGTTAAAGGATTACTCATTAACTCTCTTCCTAAATTTCATGGATTGACAGGAGAGGATCCCTACATGCATTTGCAATCTTTGTCTATGATCTGTCAAATTATGAAGCCGGTAGGAGCCTCACTTAATCAAATACTATGGAAGGTTTTTCACTTATCACTGGAAGGAAAAGCCAGGGACTGGTATATGAGCCTTCCAGGACATGTGGCAAATGCTTACCATAGTTGGGAAAATTTGAGGAAAGCAATCTTAGAAAAATATTTTTCAACCTCCAGAATTTCATCGATGAGGAAGGAGATCTATTCAGCACGACAGGATTACGATGAATCCCCTTATGATTTTTAGAATCACTTTCAAGATCTATTGTCCAAATGCCCCCATCACCAGATACCTGATGAGCAATTAATGCAGTATTCTTATGACGAGTTGAAAGGTCAAGATAAGGGTATGTTATATGCAGCATCAGGAGGTTCTTTAATTGATCTTACAACTACAGAGGCATGGGACTTAATTAAGAAGATGGCTTTGAATCGTCAACAGTACAGTGTTAGGGAGACCAGAAGAGTGCATGAGTTGGGCGCCACAACAGCCCAATCCAAAAGAATGGAGAGTTTGGAATCAAAAGTTGACTTTTCAGAGAGTAGAGTGACCTCACAGTTATCCTTCATCACTACAGAACTGAAGAATCTAAATTTGCATCGTCCGACATCTTCTATGGATCTTACTGCACCCAGTTGTGACACTTGTAGGTCGGTAATGCACATATCTAGTGTTTGTCCCCGACGATATGAAGAGGTGTCTGTAGTGTATCCAATATGGACAAATCATAAATGGGATCCTTACTCCAACACCTATAATGAGGGATGGAAGGCAAACCCTAGGTTCAGTTGCAAAAATGAAGAGGGAAGGGCTTCAAATAGATTCATCAAGGGGGAGGAGTCGGTACTTCCAGTAACTAGTTCCCCAACCAATGTCAAGACCTGACCATCCCACCTAAGGAGAACACCAACCAACTACTGCACAGTATGATGACTTTGATGAAGGAGGAAAGGAATTCTAACAATAATCAGTTCAGTGCCATAGCTTCTCTAATTCAGCAAGACTCATCAAAGAATGCTGCTTGGTTTAGTGCTCTGGAAAAGAGAATGGAGCAATGGGAAACAAAAGCTGACAATATTAATTCCTTTGTCACCCAATTTTCCAATAACATGAGTGAGAGTCAAGCCAGAAGTAGTGGAGCTATTCCTTCAAGCACCATTATCAATCCGAAAAGTTTAAATGCAATAGCTCTTTGAAGTGGGAAGCAAGTGAAATTTCTAGAATCAAATGAGGAAGTAGTTGAAGAAGAGATTGACTATGATGAGTTGTCTTCCATGCTAGAAAAGAAGAAGGATTCTGAATGCGCAAAAGAGAAAGCATTATTGGCAGGAAAGAGGTCCACAATTTTCAATGAAAAAGGAACAAATTTTGAGAACAACAATGAACAAGCCACAGCAAGGAAGCAAGATGAGTCAACCAAGCATGGAGCCAGTAAAGCTGATGGTAAGCAGGTAAATATCAAAGACCTTCCTATTCCCAATTCTTATTTGATGAGTAAAAGAAAGAATATCATTAAGCATGAAAAAGATATCATTGACTTGTTTGGTAAAGTAGAAGTTAATATTCCTTTTCTTGATCTTGTAAAACATGTACCTGCTTATGCTAAATACCTCAAAGACCCGTGTAGCCATAAGAGGAAGTCTAGGCCAAATGAGAGAGTCAAAGTAAGCTCGAACGTGTCCACCTTATTCAAGCCTCAAATCCCTATAAAATGCTAAGACCTTGGATCTTTCACTATCCCTTGCACTATAGGTAAAGTTGCTATAGGGAGAGCCTTGTTAGATCTAGGAGCAACCATTAATGTTATGCCTAAATCTGTTTATCAATCATTGGGAGTCAAGAACTTTAAGTCTACATCTGTAGTTCTCCAATTGGCTGATCGGACTATTAGGCATCCTGTAGGCATTATAGAGGATATTTTG
>JAOSBN010000177.1:13736512-13773351 GCA_027563595.1 Erythroxylum suave
TAAAGAACTAAAAGAAAAATAACAACAAAAAGAAAATACAAAAGAAATGCACTCGAACTAATCTCACGTGGAATCATTCGCAGGGTTCGAAGGATCGGCCCCTAATGTGCCGGCTCCGTCAAGTGGGTCATCGTCCTCTGAAGGAAGTGGAAAATGTAGGTGCATGGCAATCAAAGCATCCATCCGCCAGTGATATTGTCAATCCTGCTCCTGTCAGGCTGCCACCTAGAGAATGGTCTCCCGCAAAGCAGACACTTGGTAGGCGAGTGCCTATAAAGTAATTGGATCAGCAGGTGTTGGAGGAGGCGGAGTGTCCTAGTGAGGCAAGGCCTCGGAATGGGAAGCAGCAACATCTGTGATGGAGGTGGGCTCGGGAGGGGGTGGGGGTGGTGGTGAAGGAAGCTGTAAACAGCGTTATCGTAGGAGCACATATCCAAACAAAGGTGCTAGGTCAAAATAGCTATCATTATTATATTATGGGACATTATGGACCCAAAATATGTCAGTAATGAGGTGAGGAAAGATGAAGGAATGGTTGAGATGTGCTTTGATAATGGAATCATAAAGGGCGGAGACAATGGCAGAGGCTATATCGACCAGGCGACCAGTCATAAGTAGATATACATAAAAGGCTTGATGTTTATTGATGTATGCTAGATGTGAGGTAGGAAGGATGTTGTTGCAAATGAGGTGGAGCCAAGGATGGGCCTCAGGGCGGAGGTCATAACGCTTAAGATAACGTTGAGAGAGTCGAGGTTGATGTCAAACGGCACCCTCAGGATAGAGGGAATGTAGGACATCATCCTAGGGGTAGTTGTGGATAAGCTACTCGTAGGTGCACTGGAGGATGAGGGGTAGGTTGTAATGCTCGTGAATAATAACGATGGTGAAAAGGGAAGGGACAAAGACATTTCGGAAATTAATTGCCATGGTTTCATGAAGACGGGCATAAGTATAGAAATGACGGATAAATTTGTTATTTCCCTGATCCTTGGGGCAAATTAATCCTTGGAGCTACGAATTAACGATTTGACAGACAAAAGGATTATTAAGTGGGGACAAAGGAAAGGGACGCTCCTTAAGGATCGGTCTAGCATCGATCTACTCAGCTAAGGCAGTATATTTAGCATCAGCTGGCTGAGCAGAAGGAGCTGAGGAGTGATATGGATGGGAGGAATGGGTGGAGGAAGAGAATAGGGAGAAGTTGGATGAGGAGGTAAGAGATCGGTGGGATGCGTTCTTGATTCGAGGCATTTTCCTGTAGAAAACAAGAAAAATTAATATGAGGGTTAAAAAAATTCACTAAAACATCAAATTTTGGAACTTTACCCACTGTGTGTCTCACGCCGCGGAGAAGAACGTCAGTCTTCCATGCCACGACAAACGAACCTAGTCGATAGAAACGTAAAAGAAGGAAACAAAATGAAAAAGAGGACACTTACAAAGAGGGGCAAGAAGGAAACAAGCACAAACAACGCACGAGGACTGGTAGAAGGATGAGTGACACAACGAGTAGCGACCACTTGGTAGCTTGGGCACGCCGCAGCGTAATTGGAATGTAAGAGATGAAAATAAGAGGGAAAGGAGGAATCGATAGGTTTAGAAGGAGAGACTGATGAAATGACAAAAAAGACAAAGGGCATACGAAAAATCAGAAGGACATTAAGGGTAAAAGCTGAATTTTACAAGGAAATTTTCACGCAAGAAAGTTGTTTACCACGGTGAAGGTATTTGCTGCGGCAAAAGAATTAAATCACGTCGCGACAAAAAAGTGATTCGCGTCGTGGCGAAGGTGCTTAGAAGCATGATGCCGTGGCGACTGATAAGCTCACCGTTGGGAAAGTACCAAGCCGCGGCGTAGATTTCTCAAAGCATAAACAAAGAAAAGACATGAAAAATCTAAGGTGTAGTCATCTCATTTACAAGTCCTTAACCATTTCAATATAATATTCAACCCACTAACTACACCAATTTTCTTGATCATGAAAGATGTGACGTGCATTCTCTAAAATGTATGATTCAAAAGGAAGGATGAATTATTGAAACGAAACAACTAGACCTAAATCCTACTAAAAACTAAATCTAATCCTACTGATTAAGTTCCTCCCCCACACTTAGCCAACATACTCATACATAACAATATTATCTCATTTTCAAGCAACATTCAAAAGTACATTATAAGTGAAAGAAGAGAAACAACCTAGTGTTTAAGGTGGGTCTTTCAGCTACTGTGGGACGTTTTGCTCATAGCCATTCTGTGGCGAGGTAACTTGGCCACTTTCCAATTCCGTGCTATCGTCCTCACTCCTTAGTTCACCTGAAACATTAGCAGAAAACACTTCCTCCAAGGAATCATCAGTCAATTGGTACATCGTCTGTTCAAATTCAATGCATGCATCATCAACCACAACATCTAACATGTTCACTCCTAAAAGCGAATAGTCCTCATAGGGGTGCTTCATAACTTCATACATATTAAAGCTAACCTGTTGATCGCCCACTTCTATGGTGATCTTACCTTCCTTCGTGCTGATCATGGTGCTGACAGTCCTTAAGAATGATCGCCTTAGAATTAAAGAAGTGTCCTGCACAACTTTAGAAGACATATCAAGCACATAAAAATCAGCTGGAAAAACCAAACCTTTTACTTAGACCAAAATGTCTTCGATAATTCCCACTAGATGCCTAAATGATCTATCAGCCAATTGAAACACAACATATGTAGATTGTAAACTCTTAACTCCTAATGATTGATAGACAGACTTAGGCATCACATTAATTGCTGCCCCCAGATCTAACAAGGCTCTTCCTATGGTAACCTTCCCTATTGTGCAAAGAATGGTAAAAGATTTGAGGTCTTGACACTTCACAGGAATTTGGGGTTTAAACAAGGCTGACACATTTGAACTCACTTGGACTCTCTCATTAGGCCTAAACTTCCTCTTGTTGGTGCACAAATCCTTAAGATACTTAGCATAGGTTGGAACTCTTTTTGCTAAATCAAGCAAGGGAACATTGACTTTGACTTTTCCAAACAAATTGATTATATCTTTTTTATGCTTACGCTCAGTCATACGCTTACTCATTAAATATGAATTTGGAAAAGGAAGGTCTTAAAGATTTACCTCCTTACCTTTAGCTTAATGCTTGCTTGCTTCCCTATGCTCAACTCTGTCCTTGGAGCTTTCTGAAGTAGCTTCTTTGTTCTTTAACGCAGATTTCTTTTCGTTCAATAAGGACTCTTCCTTGAAACTTTCAGACTTCATGATTTTCTCTTGTGTTATAGACCTTTCTTCACTCTCAATTTCCTCATTACATACTTCTTCTTCTTGATCAGTAAATCGCACTTGTTTCCCACTTCGCAAGGCAATTGCATTCAGACCTTTTGGATTCATCACAGTGTTAGAAGGTATTGTTCCGTTACTTTTTGCTTAGTTCTTGCTCAAATTGTTGGACAATTGAGTCACATAAGAATTGATATTTTCTGCCTTTGTCTTCCATTGTTCCATTTTCTTCTCTAAAACATTGAACCTAGCAACTGTTTTAGAGGAATCCTATTGGATGAGCGTAGCTAGTGCATTGAATTGATTGGTATTAAAATTCCTCTCTTCCTTCATCAAGGTCATCATATTTTGTAGCAGTTGATTGGTGTCCTCTTTGGTTGGGACAGTCAGAGCTTGCTGAGGGTTGGAGAGCTGGTTAGTGGAAGTACCAGCTCCTCCTCCTTGTTGAAATCTATTGGGAGCTCCCCCCTGTTCATTCCTCCAACTAAATCTTGGATTGGCCTTCCAACCCTCATTGTAAGTGTTGGAGTAAGGGTCTCATTTATGATTTTCTCTTCCCGGATACACTGCTGACACCTCTTCATATCGACCTGGAAAGACACTGGTTATGTGCATTCTGACCCACAAGTGTCACAACTGGGTGTAGTAAGATCCATTGAAGATGATGGTCGATGCACATTCATGTTCTTCAATTCTGTAGTGATGAAATACAATTGTGAAGTGATTTTGTTATCCAATGAGTAAACCTTAGACTCTAGACTCTCCATTCTTCTAACTTGAGCTGTTGAAGCTCCAAACTCATGGACACCTCTGGTATCTCTCACACTATACTGTTGATGATTCAGAGTCATCTTCTTTATCAAATCCCAAGCTTCCAACGTTGTAAGATCAATCAAAGATCCTCCTGATACCGCATCCAACATACCCTTATCTTGACTTTTCAACCATCATAAAAGTACTGCACTAACTGCTCCTCAAGTATCTGGTGATGGGGGCACCAAGACAGTAGGTCTTAAAAACGATTCGAATAATCATAAAGAGACTCGTCATAATCTTGCCTTGCTGAATAAATTTCTTTCCTCATTGATGAAGTCCTAGAAGCTAGAAAATACTTCTCCAAGAAGGCTTTCCTCAAATTGGCCCAGCTATAGTAGGCATTGGCCACATGTCTTGGGAGGCTCATGTACCACTCCCGTGCCTTTCCTTCCAGGGACAAATGAACAACCTTCCATAGAACTTGGTGTAATGAAGCTCCCACTGGCTTCATACTTTGAAAGATCATAGAAAAGGATTATAAGTGCATGTAGGGATCCTCTCCTATCAAATCATGAAATTTAGGAAGAGAATTAACAAGTAATCCTTTCACTTCAAAGTTAACATCAAAATTAGGTCAAGCAGCAGTAAATGGATCATAATTCACATCAGACGTTGTTGTTTCCCTAATGGTTCTCCATCTCTGATTCCCATTGTTCTCTCCAACTCTCTCATGCTCTCCGTTTCCTCCATTATCACCATTTCTAGGTTGGTTGGCATGAAAGTTAGGATTTTGTATAACAGCAGGATTTTCAGCCATGATCACTCTTTCTCTTGACTTACCCTTACCAGTGGTTTGATTTGACTCCTCTTCCAAAACTATCCTTCTTCTCTCTTGTTCTTTCCTCTCTTTTCTAATCTTCCTTAACCGTTTCTCAATGTTAGGTTGGAAAGGAACAAGTCTAGCTCTCCGGGGCATATAACAAAAACAAGTCAAATGAAAGAAATTGTAACAAAATTTACTCACAGGAACACAAAGTCAAATAAAATGTAAGATGTGAAGGATGTGAGTGTATGATGTGTAAGAGTATGTATGAATATGGATATATGTGAAAGATGCTAAGTACAAAAAATCCAACTGTGAAAGTATGCTTTTGTTTTTGTTTTCAAAATGTATGCTATGCAAAGAAAAATGAAAAAATATACTATGGACAAGTATGAAATGAAACTATCCAAAATGAAATCTAAAAGAAAAAAGTTCCTATTATCAACAATAAACAAAGATGACAACGGGTATCCTAAAGAAAACCAATTGCTTGGTTCCCCGGCAACGGCGCCATTTTGATCAGTTGTGTGATTGAGTCTTTGAATTACTCCCTTGGAAACCGAATCAAAAAGAATTTAATTCCAAGGATTGCAATATAGAGTGCAACCTTAGGTCGTCTCACTTAATTGGAACCTAGAGCAAATGATCTAAGCTAGCCTAATTGTTAGGAAATGCAATCTAAGTTAATTAAGAATGGGGTTTTGGATTGTTTTGATTAAACTAAATGAATTGAACTAATTAAAAGAAAAGTGTGTAAAAAAAGTATTTTTGGATTTTTGGGAAATGAAAAGTAAAAACTTAAACAATAATCAAATGTGATAGAATCCTCTTGAAAATGAGCTTTGGCTATCATGGTTCTAAACAAGTCTTTGGGAGCAGAATTCACTAAGTTTTCCAATGATAAACCTTAAAGAACTCTTTAAGTCCAGGGTTTTAATCACTGAACTCCATTTCTTAAAACCTTGTTGAATGCATCTTAATGTATGTAATGGACAGTTAATGCAAGTGGTCAATTTGGATCAAGCATAATCTCAATATCAAAAACAACTAGGCTGATAAAATAGCATTAACATAATCACCAAAAAGACATATATAAGACTTCATATATTGAGCATCCAAGTTCTACATAAACAAGTCCATAACACAATATATTGTTCAACTCTTGATTAAACTCTAATCAAGAAAATCCAACTACAAGGCATAAATCCTGACTCAGGAGTTTATAAAAATGTAATCAATTATGACAATGTAAAACAACTCCCTTTTGAAGCCTATTGAACTCAAGCTATCGCTATGTCTTCAAGAGGAAATGGTGTTTAGCCAAGCATCACTTCGGGAGCACTCACTACTGTAAACACTCAGGCAGCTTGAATGGCATCAACAACCAGACGAGAGTGATGATGCGAAGTAAAGACAATTGGTGCTGGGTGAAGGTTGAGAGTGAAAAATAAATCAAGTGGATGTGTCGGCTCTCCAAATGAGTTCTGTCTCCTCCCCTTGAATAACCTAATTTGGCATGTTTTTAAATGTAGGGTCACGGGTCGGGGTCAGAACAGTGAGAGATTTTTCCAAATATGGTCGGATTTTTGACGTTTCGCTGCGACTCTTTCATTAATTGTTCGCCACGGCGAGAGAATTAATCTTCGCCGCGACGAACTTTCCCTAAAAGTTTTGCCATATTCTTCGTTCTTCGCCGCGGCAACAGATGGGCTCACCGCGGTGAACTTCTCCCGAAGGCTATCTCCTGTTGACTTCAATTCATTGACTCCCTTCTCCTTTGAGCATCCTACAATCAGAAAAATAGCAATTTGTAGTATCAATTGTTCTTAGAAAACTTAAAAGATGCAATTAATACTAATTGTGACAATTTTTACTATCAAATTGCATTAAATAAAAGTGCACACTCAAGGATTAATTTAAGCACAAAATCAAGAATTAGGAGTCAAAAAGCATAGTAAAGGCCATAAAAGTGTTGCCAATTTAGATAATAAACTTAGGCTCAGTCACCCTCATATGAAGGAAGTGGCCAAAAAGGAAGTAGTGAAGCTCTTAACCACGGGTATCATATACCCCATATCGAATACTTAATAGGTTAGCCAGTTATAATGCATGCCAAAGAAAGGCAGAATGACCATTATGGAGAATGAAAGTGGAGAGTTAATTTTGAGAAGATTAGTCACAGGATAGAGAGTTTGCATAGACTATTGAAAGCTTAACAAGGTAACTAAAAAAGGTCACTTTCCTCTCCCATTCGTAGATCAAATGATTGAAAGAGTGGCTAGCCACTCATTCTATTAACTTCCTAGATGGTTATTTGAGATACAATCAGATATTCATCTATCCCTACGACCAAGAAAAGACCACCTTTGTGTTTCCTTATGGCATATTTATATATAGTCGAACACCCTTCGGGTTATACAATGCTTTAGCTACATTCCAAAGGTTTATGACGTCTATCTTTGTGGATATAAGTGAGGACATAATTGAAGTTCTTATAGACAATTTCTTAGTCTTTGGAGACTCCTTTGAGTAGTGCTTGACTAATTTGGACAGAGTACTCCAAAGATGTGAAAAATCACATTTGGTGCTAAATTGGGAGAAGTAACATGAGGGAGTAATGCTTGGGCATAAAAATCGCACCAAGGAAATGAAATGGATAGGCGAAGATGAAGTTCATAAAGAAGCTCCTACCACCCATTAATGTAAGAGGCATGCAGGGATTCCCAGGTCATACAGGATTTTACCACCGGTTTATCAAGTACTTCTCTTAAATAGCAAGGCCTCTAACAAACCTATTAATTAAGGAAGTGTTGTTTTGTTTTGATGATAATTGTTTATCTACATTTGATTAATTAACGAAGGCACTGACATCAATATCGATCTTAACATCATCAAACTAGACACTCCCATTTGAAGTCATGTGTGATGCTAATGATCAAGTTGTGGGTTATGTGTTGGGTCAAAGGAAGGATAGGAAGACTTATACGATATGCTACCTATGCAAGACATTAACTAGGCCATAACTAAACTACACCACTATTGAGAAGGAGTTACTATTTATGGTGTATGCATGTGCCAAGTTTCGATTATACCTCTTAAGCTCTAAGGTGATCATTTTTATCAATCACGCTGCACTTAAATATCTTTTCGCCAAGAAGGACACAAAATTGAGACTTATTTGATGGATATTACAACTACAAGAATTTGGCATCAAAATACGAGACAAAAAGGGAGCCAAGAATGTAGTAATCTACCACTTATCATATCTAGAAGGAAAGGAAATTGAGCAAAGCGATGATAATAATGAGAAATTCATCGAAGAAATCTTAATGTTACTCGATAGCATCATGACTTCATGTTTCGCTGACATACCAAATTTTGTTGCTAGCGGTAAGCTCCCTTCTGAGTTGTCATATCAATAAAGGAAGAGATTTTTGTATGATTGTACTTGTTACTTATGGGATGATCCGATCTTATATCAGACATATGTTGATGGACTCATAAGAAGGTGTGTTCCGGAGGAGAAGATGTCTGATATATTGATGCAGTGTCACAAAGCTCTGCATGCTGGACATTATCGCGCTAACAAGGCAACAACTTGAGTACTTGAATGTGGACTCTACTAGCCGCATCTATTTAAAGAAGCTCAAGCATTCAAGATACAATGCGATAGATGTCAAAGAGTATGAAACATCTCGAAAAGAGATGAGATCTATTTAGCCAACATCTTGGAAGTTGAAGTCTTTGATTTATGGGGGCTCAACTTCATAGGTCCTTTCTCATCCTCTATGGGAACACATACATTCTTGTAGGAGTGGACTACGTATCAAAATGGGAAAAAGATATGGCAACTCCAACAAATGATGGAAAAGTTGTTCAGAAATTTATTAAACAGTTATTCAACCGATTCAGAGTGCCAAGGACAATTATAAGTGATAGAGGAGCATACTTTTGTAATAAATCTTTTGATTCCCTCCTTAAATGATATGGAGTACACCATCGTGTGGCCACACCATACCACCAGCAAACAAGAGGCCAAGTGGAGGTCGTAAATCATGAACTCAAACGTATATTGGAGAAGATCGTGAATAGTTTAAGAAAAGATTGGGCATTAAAGTTGGATAACATCTTATGGGCTTATCTGAATGATTTCAACACTCTAATTGGAACAACTCTATTCAAACTTGTGTATGGTAAAGCTTATCATTTGCCTATAGAACTTGAGTACAAAGCATATTAGGCAATGAAAGCTTTAAATTTTGATTGGAAGTTAGTGGGTAAGAGAAGACTCTTGCAAATAAATGAACTCGAGGAATTACGCTTCAATATGTATAAGAACGTCAAACTCTACAAGGAGAAGGCAAAGAAACGATATAATTCTCATCTCAAGAAGAAGGAGTTTAAGGTGGCAGACGTGGTGTTGTTCAATTCAAGATTAAAGTTGTTTTTAGAAAAGCTCAAATCAAGATGGAGTGGTAACTCAAGTAGTCACACATGGAGCTCTTAAATTAGAAAATTCAAACAAGGAAACCTTCAAGGTAATCAAGTATCATTGCAAACCGTATCTAGGAGAAGTGTTCTTCAAAGAAAAGGAAGTAATTTCTTTCCTTTCGAATAATTAAAACACTTCCAATGATGAAGGTCAAGCTAACGAACATAACTTAGCATTTTCGATAGTTAATTAGTACATTTCGGTAGTTAAGTTTGTTCTTAATTCTATAATTAGGTTTTTCTGTCATTATCACAATGGTTTGGAATGGTGTGGATGGTGAAACGATAAGGTGTCTGCTGATAATATAAGCTAGGTAACGAAATTAGGAGGTTACAAGAAGACAAAATGAAAAAGAGAAAAAAGTATTAAAAAATTCAAATACCATAATCATGACCGAGTTTTCCAACTCACTGTCATGGTTGTGACTCCATGGTCATGATCATAACCTAAGTTATACACCCTCTATCACGATCATGACAGACCATTGGCATGGTTAAAAAACAAGGGATTTTCATGATTTTTCCCATTTTACCCCTTCTTCTTTCAACCTAAACCTTATATTCACTTTTCAACTCATTTTACTCATTTCATTTCTCTCTTTAAGATGGCCATCTCTAAATTTTTTTTGCTAATTCAGAAGATTTTATACAAAATTGAAACGTTATGTACATCACTGGAGACTACTAGAGTAGTAATCTCTTACCTGCCAAAAGGAAACAAAGGTAAAGTAAATACATTAGAAAGCTACATCACTTCCCTACAATAACACAAAAAGCTCATCTAACCAGTAATTCAAGCTAACCTAAAATCAATTTACCGCATAATCAACCAACAATTAATTACAATCCATATAAACCATAGGAGATGGTTCTGCTACTATAAAGCTTGTGAGCTACTTCCCAAAGATCCTCTTATCTATTTCAAGAAAGTCCTTAACTTGCCAACTTCATGTTTTGCTTACTGGAAACAAGAATATCTCCAAATTTCTCTAACTTCTGTCTACACTCATCCTAGGTTTTCTTTGTTTCTCTTTTCTGTTTTATCTTTCACCCACAATTTACATATTCTAAATGGGTCCAAGAATCAAGTAGATGGTAAAACATGCATAACCTAAAGGAAAAGTGTAGGTATCGAGGTGAGGTGCATAGAATTGACCCGTGAATTTTTCACTTCTCTTCAATTTGAATTGAGTAACCATAATGAATTTTTATTTTAGTTCTGGGGTCCATACCAATTGAATTACAAGATTATGTGGGAATTTGGTGGATTCCTAGAATTGACCATTATTATTCAACATGATAATTTTTGTGTCCAGCAGTATTGGGCCCAATTAACTGGGTTGGAAGACTTTTATGTCAAGAATGCATATAACAATATTATTTGTAATCTTGAACACTTGTTGTTTCACAAATATATGTGCCAAATTGTTTTTGATAAGTCCAAAAGAAACAAGTGTTAGGTGAAAGGAATTTTTATTTGTGGTGCATAGACAATGATAGTAAAGTTTACACAACCACAAACATTTTTAATATCATTATTACTACTCTTAAAAAAAGAAACAGTAATCTTGACATGGGTTATTTGGTTAATGCAATTCCTAATTACAATGGTGTAAATATTGGTGGACCAACTGTTGTTATGTTTAAGTTTCTTAATCATTTTCATTTGAGGAGAACTGAGATCTTGGAGGTCCAATATATGGAACTTCTAGATGTCAACACTAAATAACACATGAAGCATAGGACAGGACAAGATAATTCTAGCTTAACAACAAGTTGAAGACTTAACTAGTGAGGAGACGGAGGAAAAAGAAGCAGTATAATGGGAGAAGGTGCTAAATGTAGTTTTAGACAACCACAAACTACTGAAGGAGATGGCGCAAGACCAACGATGACAACACCAAGACATAAAGAGAATCTACAAATATTTTGTTGCTCAAAACATTCAGATACCATCTCCAATACTGTCACCACATCAATCATCATAATGGGATCATACTCTATCCTTTTATTTGTTGTTTTTCTTGTCGTTTTAGTTTCTTTATGTGTTTTTTGTTCTCCTCACATTGAGGACAATGTGTTGTCCAAGTGTGGGAATGTTTGTATTGTTGTTGTCATCAAGAGAGTGAACTTTTGCATATCATATTGTTAGTTTTTGCTTAGGTTGACATGGTGTGTAGCATAAGTGTGAATTGTGTGAATGTGTCCATGGCTATAACTTGATGAAAGTAGTTTAGCTTTTAACATAGTCTTTTAAGTTATAAAGACATATTAGTTTGTGAAGTTTGTGTTCTAAGTATCTTTGATTAAATATGGATGTTAACTAGAATATGAAGTTAGTTCATTCACCTAATGAAATTTGTTACATACATTTATAATTATAAGTCAATTGAATAAATAACGTCGTTAGTAATCTTTCGTAAGGATGATTAGCTAAAAGAAATAAGGTAGGCCAAGAGAAATGTGATATAAAAAAATTGTGTGTATATTTAGAAATAACTATTTCACTGGCTTTCTAAATATGAATAGAGCTAGTAGCCAATTAAGAATGTGATATAGCTAAGTTACCAAGGACATTCACGACAAAATATTTGTCCTTACGTCAAAAGACTATAATGACATTCCAACCAAACAGATTAATAAAACGTGACCTAGTTAAGTAACTGGGGACATTCAAGACAAAAAGTTTGCCTTCGCATCAAAAAAACAAGTCAACGTTAAAGAAAATTAAAAGGTGATGTTTGATAAATAAATCCTACCGATCTTTGAAAATAACAAGAATTTTCATGAATGATTACTTAGTGATAGTTACAATTTTGATTGACTACTAATTATCAATATGTGTGTATAAGTGCTTGAGGTGAATGAATATTGTGTTAAGGTCTTTATTAGTATATATATTCAATCCAAAGTGCTTAGCCATAAATTACATAAGTTAATATGTTTGAAAAACTTGAATGATTGTTGTTTGAGGTTAAATTGGTTTTGTGAAGTTAGATGTTATTGTATCATTAATGCATATACATGAATGAATGTTTTATTGTTTGGTGTGTTTGAGTTTGTTTTTTTTTTTTTGCTTAAGGACAAGCAAAAGTTTAAGTGTAGGGATGTTGATAATTGTAGTTTACAATATGTTTTAGTAGGTGTTTTGGTGTGTTTATAGGTATTGATTAGATAATTATTGCATGTTTAGGCTTAAAATTATGTTAATGTGATTGTATGTTTATGTTTTTAAATTTTATTGGTTTAAGGTCTGATGTTGGACCTTAATCTTTTTTTAGAGGTGTTTTGATGTGTTTGTTAGTGTATGGACCCAGCTAAATGAAGATTTAGAGCGAGCTTTGACAAAAAGGCAAGGTTAAGATCATAACTTGAGTATCAGGGTCGTGATAGAAAACCTCTCCCCAAGGTTACAATCGTGACTGAAGTGTAACGATCATGACAGAAGAGCTTTCTACTAGGTCATGATTATGACACCATTATCACAATCGTGACAAAAGATATTTCTACTATGTCACGATCGTGACAAAAGATATTTCTATTACGTCATGATCGTGACATCCTTATCATTATCTAGCAAGCATCTGTCACAATCTTGATAGACACTCGCCAAACGTGGGGATCCCCTTCTGTTTTGATCTTTAGAGGGTATTTTTGACAACTTAACATGGGTAAGACCTAGACTTTACCTTAAATGACTCATTAACTATAGAAGAACATAACAAGACCCACGAAGACCTAGCCTCCATCTTACCAAAAGAGGAAAAGGGTAGAAGAGGAGTAGTAACAATAGTCCAACCATTCAAGACCATTCCAATCAAGTTCTTTTTGTCATTCTTTGTTTATTTACTTTCATCTTAATATATGAATCGAGATTGAGAATGTTGAAAACATTGATGATGTTCTAATTTCATTTTAGGATTTGTTCTTGAATTATTTTATGACTTGATTACTTTTGATTTCAATGAAATGTTTTGGGTGTTGTGATATTTGTGGTTGCTTCAAACTTAGGTAAGTTTTTGCACCTAATTAACAATTTTAACCCTTCAATGCCTTCTTGTGTGTTTCCTATCTCTATAGGTTCTACCTGCCACATCATTTGATAGTCCAAGATCAAAGTGAATGGTTAAAAATTAGAGGCATCTCTAATAGCTTGTTTCAATTGAGACGAATGACAAACCAGGTGGATCCATACGATGTGGGGAAGGTCAATTTTTTAGGCTACTTGTCCTATCTTTTGTAAGATTATGGAAGGATTAAAATACTAAGGAGTGAGTTTTTCATTTAACTTCCTGACCAACAACTTATATCAATAGGGATGTAACTTTGAATACACTTTTTCTCCTACCTTGAACCTTACTTCCCTTCATCGTTAGTCAACTAATTTTTTGCTTTGATTTTGGGCCAACAACAATTGCTCATATAGCTTTGAAATCTTTGCATCTCTCTAACTTAGCATGATTTCTAGCTCAAAATTAATGGTCAAAGAAGTGGATTAACACTTGATGAAAGAAGAAACCCACCATCTATGTACTGCTTTAAAGGGTGAACATTTTATAGATGTATGGAATGATGTGTTATAACAATATGCAACCAATTTTGACCACTCCCAATGTTGCTAATTAGCAAAGTAACAAAGATAGGCTTTAACACTAATTAAGCAACTCGCGTTGTCCATCACTTTAAGGATGATTATGTAGTAATTGAAACAATTCACTCCAGAAATTACTCATAAATACTTTGTCTTGGTCTAAAACGATAGACCTAAGGAAGCCATAAAGTCTAACAAAATGAAAAACAATCTCTCCGACCACCTTTTGCTATGTAGGGATGCTTTAGGAAGATGAAATGGACGTATTTACTCAATCTGTCCATAATAATAAGGATGGTGTCAAATTCGTGGCACTTGGGAAGCCACTCGATGAAGTTCATAGTAACTTCTTTCCAAATATCCTTAGGAATTGATAGCAACTGGAGGGATCCATATGGGGAAAGGGTGTCCTACTTGTTTTATTGGCATATTAGGAAATAGTTGAAAATTTTTATCCTTCATCCCCATCTAAAATAACTCCCTCGTAAATCTTTTTGAGGTCTATAGGAACCCACTGTGCCCCCTAATAAGGTTTCCATAATATTCCTTTATCATCTTTTTGACCAATGGGGACGTCCTTACAATAATGACCCTCCTTTGTACCTTAACTATACTCATGGAAAAGACCACCTTGATTTGGATTTTGGGTTATGTTCCAAGGAGCGTTAAATCTATTACAGTTGAGTATGTTATTGTACTTCTTTTTATAATCCTTCCCAATCCAATTTTTTAGTAGTCTAAATCGCATGTACTTTGGCCATAGTAAAAATTCTAAAAAGAGCATCTATACACGATTTTCAGTCCTTGGCTTACAATAAAATTTGAAATTAAATCATGACAGTTTCACCAACTATTTTTGGTATTCTAGAATCACCTGCCTATATTAAAGAAGATGGTCGAGGCTGCATTGATATGTCCTTACTATGAAGTGTCATCCCAATAAGTAATGTTTCCATTTGTGGGTAGCCATTATTATGGCCATCAATTTCCTTTTATAGACTAATTTTATGTCTAACCGTCCCTTTTAATGCTTGGATGAAGTAGGCAATTAGTCTCCTTTTTCATGATAAAACCTATTGTACCATTTTGGATGCATCCACTTTGATGACAAATGGGATGAAAAAATTTATTAAGCATAGGGTGGGCATTTTTTTCATTTCTTCCTTAAAGGGGTGTACCACTCGAGTGGCCTCATCATTCCAAATAAAACCCTGCTTTCGTAATAGCTGAGTTAGGGGTGTTGCAATCTTCCCATAGTCTTTTATGAACTTGCGGTAATACCCAGTAAGTCACAAAATTCCTCTTAGTTCTTTAACACTCTTGGGAATTGGCCATTCTTTCATCACCCTCACCTTATTTGAGTTAGCCGTTACTCCTTTTACCAAAATTATGTGGCCAAGGTACCCTGATTACAACTATCAAAAGCAACGTTTCTTAAAATTGACAGACAATATGTGATTACATAGAAGAGTTGGTACTTCACGATGGTGTAGGATGTGGTCTGTTAATGACAAACTATATATAAATATTTTGATAGATGGATAATTGAATATATTTTTACCCCATGTTTGATGTATTTTCACTTGATAGTTGATACCTTTGTATATATTTAGTACTTAATTTATTTTAGGTATGTATGTAGATAATAATTGCCTTCATAGACTTAAAGAAGAAGAATTAGGATGAAAACATTGCATAAAATGAAAATTCAATAAATAGAAGGGATGCACAGTCATGCATATGCCCGTGCACTTTCCCAAGGCCGTGCACTTTCATGATATTCAGAAATTTTTTGTTATGCACAATCGTGCAAGTGATTGTACATTGGTAGAAACCTAAAATTCCATATAAAAAATTCTTTTCAAAGGCAATAGGGAGAAGAGACGAAAGGAGGCATTCTAAACTTCTCAAAGGCAATTCTAGGTGAGATCGTGAGCTAGAGGAGGGGAAATGTGAAGATTTTATCTACAGATCTATTGGAATACAAGATCAAACCTCTATATCGTAAGAATATAGGATAGAAGACAATCAGGGAGATTTAGAATTATGATTTTGTTATTTTCAATTTGTATTATTGTTTATGTATGTTTGGTTTCGTATTCGCCAATGTGTAAATAAATATTTCCTTAGTGTTTAGGTTAGATGAACCATATTTTGTTAACTTAACATGTGTTGGCTCTTTTATTAATGCAATTGTTTGATTGATTTGTTGCAATCCTATTATATGTTTTATTTATGTTCTAATAAAATTGAAAATATTAGATGATAATCTAACTTCATACATAGAGATTGTGAAACCTCAAGTTTGAATAGATCAACCGTAATTGGAGAGAGTTGATTGCAACCGTAGGGTAAGATGACATAAATCCTTAGGATTGTTAAACCTAATAGAGAGACTTATAAATTGATAACGCAATCCTATAAACTTTAACTTGAGTAATTTGTTTGGAAACTTTATGATTAGTTATTAGTAGACTCAAGGTCAAATACTAACATACCATAGGAGTCTCCATGGTCCAATATGTCGATAAAATAATTGTATAATAAAATATCAATCTATTAAGGGTTTATGGGGATTCAAAACCTAGATAGTAGTTTTCTGATATCTATAATTTTCTTAGTGCTTCCTTAATTCTCTGTTTAACATCGTTGCCCATTTATTTCACTTGCTATAGTTTTTACTTTATTTATTAAAATTTAAAATCAATTTATAGGTTAGATAATAAAAAAAGGTAACTACTAGTATTCACTATTCTCATGGGATCTACTCGGAAATGCGATACTAACTACAACTATGTGGTGCACTTGCAGTTATTACATAATTGACCAACTCATGAAATAGGTTAATCAAATTTTTGACGTCGTTGCCTAGGATGGTAATATTAGGAAAACCTAAATGCTATTACTCTAGTCATTTCATTTTATTTATTTTATCTTTGTTTTGTTTTCTTTTGTTTTAAATTTTCTTTTGTATTTATTTTTTATTATATTTGTGGCTTATTAATTTAATTATCTTTTGAATTTCTCTACTTGATCTTGAGTTTCTGATTTATTGTAAGAATTACTGTTCATTTTTATAGCCACAGCTTGCAATGGAAGGATGGAGTGGATAGTACTTTTATGGGAGCTAGAATATGTCTTCACAAATTATGACATCACAATATGGGAAAGATGTTTTATCACATGTTTTCAGAGGTGTAACTGATGTTTAGGTCATGTCGTGATATTAGTGGGACTTACAACTAATATCATGAATTTCGAGCATTGAATTATATATAAGAGCGACTAAACATGTTCAATCAACCTCAAGGTGCATCATACAAGAACAATTGCAATTCAAAGTGGAGCAACTCTTACCCATTTCGGTGGAATGCATACTCTCCAACTGAATACCCACAACACCAAGCACCTCCAGTTAACGAGCCAACTCTGGAAGATAGAGTGAATGATTTCATTCAAGAATCATTAATGAGGCATCAAGAATCATATAGTTGTATATAAAATTTGATGAATCAGATGAACAAACTAGTGGGAATAAACAAAGGAGTTTGCACAATTCTACTAAAATTGATGTTATCGATCAAAAGGCAATCACCCTTATTAGAGAAAAAGAAACAAGTCTTAGATATATTAATGGAAATCCTTGCTGAGATGAAAGCTAACTGATGCACATTCGAGAGTAAAGAAAAGAAAAAGGTTAGATTCAAAAATGAAGGGACATTCCAAAAAGAACTTCCAAAAGAAAAAGAAAATATCATAAATAAATTAATGGAATAACTTATCAAACTTAAAGCTAACCAATACAAATTCCATGAAAGATTTCTTCATCTGAATTTCTTGAGTTTAACTTTGGGAATGACCAAGTTAAGCTATAGTCATTTTCATTTATTTAACCCACATATTAACCTTTATCTTATTTTTTGTTGAAGATGTTTTTATTGTTTTGAACCTTGAAAGTTATTTACAATGTTTACTTATTGAGACTTGAAATTTTTGAAAGGTCTAGTATTTTTATTAACATGGTATTGAATATTGCGAATAAAAAACAAAAAATGAGTATAAAAAAAAGAAAAGAGAGAAAAGAATAAGTATATAGTACCAATAGATTTATAATGATAGGACTTATGTATACTTGTAAACAAGTCTTGAAATATATTGTGTAGTAAATTTCCTTCAATTTAAACCTTTTTATTATCCCAATCATATCATACCTAAACCCCATTACAACCTTATAAAAACCTTTTGATTTTTGTTTCTAATTCATACATACGTGATGGAGATATAATTTTAATACAAGTCTTAGTAAGAATTCTACTATGCATTGATTGAAAGTTTTGATCCTTTTCATGCTAAACACTTGAGTGCCTTGAGTAAAATCTTAGTGAGGATGTAAAGAGATATGCTTTTGATTTCAATGTGATTGTTAACGTAATTACTATTAATATTACTTAGGAAGTTAATTTTAGGACAACTTGACTCTAATTGTATGCTAATTTGACTCAATAGGATATGATGATTTACAATATGAATGGACATATTGAGATTAGCAAGGACAGATATTGTAAAATTTATAATTTTGATTATAGTTTGTTTAAGGACAAGCAAAAGCTTAAGAGTGTGGATATTTGATAGATGGATAATTGAACATACTTTTACCCTATGTTTGATGTATTTTCACTTGATATTTGATACTTTTTGTATATATTTGGTACATAATTTGTTTCAAGTGTCTATCCAGATAATAATTGCCTTAATGGACTTAAATGAGAAGAATTCAAATAAAAATAAGGAGTAAAATGAAGACCTAATGTCTAGAAGGGATTCACGACTGTACATATTCCCATGGACTTCCCCAAGGTCGTGCACTTTTATGATATTCAAAGATTTTTGGTTACGTATGGTCTAATACATGTCCATATAGGTGACCCTGCTTCATCCAGAAACCTAGAATTTCATATAAAAGACACTTTTCATAGGTAATAGGTAGAAGAGACAAAAGGATAAAAGAAACATTGTTTTAACACCTCATTGTTTTAATGTATCGACGCTTATTTTTCCTGCCAACCATTGCCGCCTATTTTTACAATGGTTTTTTCTGTAAGTATTTTCGTTTTTTATTCAAATAAAAACAACATCGTTTGGTGAAACAAAACCAAACAACATCGTTTCTATTTCATCTTTAACCTACCTTAAAATCCCCTCCCTCTCCCCTACATCATTTTTTGGCCGGACATCATCTTCAGTTAAGTCGAGGTTAGTTTTCCATTTATATATACCACATCTTTTCTTGTTTTATACTTGTGAATCTTCTTCCAATGTTGCTCATCATTATATTAATTCAACAACACCCTCTTATACCTTCCCTCAAGTAGCATTCTAGAAGTTAAGTGTTCCTAACATCCCTTGGCTAAATGTATCAAGTCTAATCCTATGATCAATGTATGACACGTCCTTTGTCAAAGATCTATAACGTACTCCCCTTTAAATCCTTTTAAGGTTGAAATTTTTAAGAGTGAGACTAGTCTAATCTAAAGTTCTTTAAATATTTTGAACAAAACATAAACTCTACTTTACCTCTCTCTCAAAAGTTTATGATACTAAATAAGGTCCTAAACATATGAATATTATAGTATAATTGGATCAATGTAATAAAACCTTCAAAACTATATTCATAAGCTCTATAAGGCTTAACGCTCTAAGCAAAAAGGAAACAAAAATACACTCAAGAACATAAGGAGCATTTAGTTCAACGGTTTTAAATTGCAACTTTAATCATCATAACATTAAATTGCTCAAGAAGGCACATGAGATTTGGAAATTGTGAATCAAATTAGGTCTTAGTTTAACTTTGTTAATCGATGAAATCATTCAAAAGATTGCAACTTCTAAAAGGCATAATGAGGAGCCAGTTGGCTTTATAAGGCCATCTGCACTAGGTGTCTTATATTGTTTATAAATGGAAATTTAACTTGAAAACTAAGAGGTCTTTTAAAAAGGGAGAAGTTTTTCATGGTTTCTAGCTTTTCCACTTTAATAATACTTTCCTTTCTTTCTTATATGAAAAAAAAATCACTTTTAGCATGTTCATTATGAGGTCTTTAGGATAATGAAGATAAATTTTGATTTCATTCAAGCAAGAAAAATTTTGGGAAGTGTTATGAATGATGACAAATTTGATGACAAGGAAGCCTATATGAAAGCAGAAGTGTTACATACTCTTTTGGTGTGTCCTTATATGAAAATTTTGCATATTTTTACCATAAGAACCACATTTTCTAGGTTTAGGTTTAATTACTTTTCTCTCTTAATATTTAATAATTTCTTAAATTTCTTTGTGAATATATTTATATCATCCTCATCACTCTCACTTATATAGGTCTTATATATAATTTTTCTCCTCCTTAGAGACTTTAAAAATCACCTCTTGTTGTTGAAGTAAGCTCTTTTTCAAGTAATTCATTCATCTACATCTTAGAGGTTAGTGATTAGATTAGCTTTTCTAATGGTATGGTCCTTAATTTTTATATTTTTGTTTATTGTATTTCTTGCAAGCCATAATCTGTGTTGAAGAGCGTCAATAATTGTCTAACCTCATTCATCTTCTTTGTAGTTTGCGATTATTTGTCTATCAAGCTAAGTCGTTCAACTAAGTAATATCTACAATGTGATTGACTTTGTGTTATTCTTTATAGTTTTACCTATAACAATGATTGATGAGATTTTAGGATGGAATCTAATAGTTTAAGTATTTATGTTTGGACATTGTTTAAATTGAAATATAAAAACTTAAACTTGTACGTGATCAATTCAAACTTAGTATTAACATAAGAAATTTACGTAATTGACATGACAATTCTTTGCATAATGAACCCTTATGATAATATGTAGGCTGGAAACCTATGATGTAGCTCTCATGACGCTTATCGGTGAAAAATTCCCTGAGCCTACGAGTCACAGCGAGAATTTGCTTTCTCAATTCATATGGAGTAACAATGCCACATATCATAGTGCTTGTTTAAAATAAAACTTTGGAAATCAAATTGTAGCTGATTAATGCAAACATAATTATTGTGGTTTTGTATGTTATTATTTGGAATATTTTTAGAATAATTGATGGATAGATGTATGAATTACATAAATATTTACTTCATGTCAAATGAGTTTACGTAATTATGGATGATTTGAGGCATAATAAATCCCTAGGATGGTATGTAAGTTGGAAACCCATGATGCAGCTCCCATGAGTAAGGATGTCAATGGGTCGAGTTCGGCTCGGGCCGCTCCAAGCCTGACCCCAACCACAGGCAAGGTGGCCCATGGCTACCTCCTTCAACATCCCCACTATCATCTTGACCACCAACAAAAGAACTTTCACTACTAATTTTGTAGTTCAATCTTTGCCTTCTATCTTTCTCATGCTGATACTCTTCAAGCAAAGTCTTCATTTATCATTTCACATCATGACTCACTTTCTTACAAGGCTCTATTTCATCTTTGACTCAAGTTAAATATTTCCTTAATTTAGTGACTCTTCCTACCTTTCAAATTCTTGTTGCAATAAAACCAAATAGTATGGTTCCTCATTCTAGGAACCAATCTATAATCGGCCTAAGCTGGAACATCAAATCTTCCTACACCTAAAGCGACTGAAATATAAGGAGTACTTGAACTTCCCTCTACTTTTTGTAAATAAATAAAGAGATATGTCAAAATTACATTAATAACTTCATATCAAAATAAAGAACACTTATTTTGTTAAAAACCACTATAAAAAATATTTATTATTTAACTCAAAACTAACATAAAAGCACGTACATCTTTTATAACTCATTTTATATGATTACTCATTCAACCATAAAGAAATGTAGTCACAACTATAAACTATTCAATTTCAACCATAACTTACTAGTTTATAACCTATTTTATGTAATCATATAATTCAACTATAAACTAATCTATTTTGTTTGCTGATAAAATTCAATTTGTAATGCTTATCATTATTTTGTTTTCTTAACTAATTTTAATCAATGTTGTTACTAAAATGCTATTTTCTAACTTTAATTTAAGAATCTTTTATTCACCAATTTTAATCAACATTCTTAGTTTCTTGCTCAAATTAACTCCACAATCAAGTGTCAATATACACTACACAGTTCAATTTCACCCAACATAATTCACCAGTAAGTCCAGAAACAATAATCCAATATACACAATTTCATATATACATCTTATATAACTCATTTTGTATGATTAAATCATTCAACTATAAAGGCATATACTCACAAGTATAACCTATTTAATTTCAACCATAACTTATAACCATAAGTTTACAACCTATTTTATGTAATCACGTAATTTAACTATAAACTAATATGTTTTTTGTGTGGATACAACTCAATTTGTAATGCCCATTATTATTTTATTTTCTTAGCTAGTTTTAATCAACATTGTTACTAAAATCCTAATTTTCGACTTTAATTTAACAATCTTTCACTTAACAAATTTAATCAACATTTTTAGTTTTTTTAACCCCAAATTGACTTCACAATCAAGAGTCAACATACATTACATAAGTCAATTTCATCCAGCACAATTCATCAATAAGTCAAGAACCAATAATTCAACATACATAATTACACATATACATCTTATATAACTCAATTTATATGATTACATCATTTAATCATAAAGACATACACTAACAACTATAACCTATTCAATTTCAATCATAACTCATAACTATAAGTTTATAACCTATTTTATGTAATCACGTAATTCAACTATAAACTAATCTATTTTGTTTGTAGATACAATCCAATTTGTAATGCTCATTATTATTTTATTTTTCTTAGATAGTTTTAATCAACATTGTTATTAAAATCCTAATTTTTGACTTTAATTTAATAATCTTTCATTCAACAAATTTAATCAACATTCTTAGTTTCTTACTCAAATTAAGTCCATAATCAAAAGTCAACATACACAATACACTATACAATTCAATTTTATCTAACAAAATTCACCAAGAATCAATAATTCAATGTACATAGTTACCACACAATATGAAGTTTTAAGATATAAATACATAATTCAATATTGAATTATCCATATTCAATATTATGTATAACACAAATACATAATTCAATATTCAAATCAACAATCAACATAATTCAATATTTCAATATTCATATTCTATAATTCCATAATTTACAATTCCACAAAATTTGTTGCAATTTTTTACAACCTTCAATAGATCATTGTCTTAGAGTCATAAAGTATGCGTGTAGAAAGTGGTGTAGTGCTACAGGTTAGCAGGTGTGAGTGTGAGTCAGTAGATGTGGGTGTGGGTCTGGATACAGGTGCGATTGGGTGTGAGGGTGCAGCTGAGTATGTGTGCGGGAGTAGTTTGCGACTAAGGGTGACTACCTGACTAGAGTGTCACTGGTGCAATGGGTGCGGGCAAGTGCGATGGGTGTATCTTTTAATTTATACATTCTATAGATTTCCAAATTTCAATAAGAATAAATCATCCTCATTAATGAGCTCAATCTTTAGGCCTAACTTTAGCTGGTGAGTTGATGACTATCTATCTTTACACCACAGGAAATGCTAGCCTTTTGTTTGCAAAAAAGCATACAAGGTGGTTGCTCATTTTACTAATATCTCAATTAGGTTTGATGCAACTTTAGTAGTGGAGGAGCCTGACAAAAATTAGGCTCTAAATTTTCCTCTACTATGTTAGAAAAACTTTAGAAGTGTCCTGAACTTCTGGAGTTATCATGGTGTTTGCATTAAGCTAAGAAGTAGATTACATCCTCTGAGGGGGTACCTTTATAGCTTGTGAAGAATCTAAGAGATAAGGAGATTATTTGAAGAGTGAGAACACAAATGAGACGATGAAAAATTTATAGAATGTCAAAAGAGAGGTAGACACCGTTTGGTTCTTTTACCCAAACGGGAAAGGAACTCGATTGCAAAATGTCTAACCAAGTTACCAATTTTAGATGAGGTTTTGGCATGTTAGTCATCCTTTATCAATGATTTTAAAATATGGTTAATTGCAGGATCGTTTATGACAACAGGTTATAATTTAAGATTCTTAGGATAAACTTTTAAATTATAGGAGGTAAATTGAAAAAGGTATAAGCCATAAGGAATGAATGTGATTAACCCTACTTCAAATATAAACAACTTGCATAAAAATATGTGAAAAAGAAAAGATATCAAATTAAACCCTTAAGATGCAACATAGAAAGGAAAAAGACATAAACTTAGATTTGAGATTGGACATGAATAGTGGTCCAGGGCATAAATACCATTCTGCAACATTGAAAGGAAAAAGACATAAACTGAGATTTGAGATTGGACATGAATAGTGGTCTAGGGCATAAATACCATTCTGAACAATCCAAAATTTAAAGAGCAATAATTTTATTTGTTCAATTTTTTTTTAATTTTCGACTAGATGGACAAGAGAAGCAGCTAATTTATCCTTATTTAATTTTACATTGGATAATAAAAGAATTTGAGATACGACTTATTCAATATGTGCCAAAGGTGGCGGACAACAGTTGCACCGTCGAAACAAACACAAATTATCAACATGGCTTACTCACACGAACTAAATAACCCATCTACTTTGATGTATACGCGTTCTTCTTCACGTTTGCCTCCCTTTAGGCTTTTACTTACAACATGCATGCACAATGTTGCCTATTAAAATATGATTAGTAAGTATAGATATTGTTTGGCCTTTATTTTATTAAAGAACAGCACGTAACCCTTTGGATAAATTTTGCGAGCGTGCCAGGAAGTTTAGGTATTTCCAAACTAAAGAAAAATAGGAAACGAAAGTATTGAGTCTTGTAAACTGACTAGAAATCAAAACGACTGTGTTTTCATTAGAAAGGGACAAAAACTAACGAAAAAGTACTTTGCTTCAATGATAAACAAATCAGCAAACACGCAATGGTTAAAGATTGAAAGGAAATAAGCTATTGACAATTGAAAAGAAAAGGCTAGGCTAAAAAGGATAAAGGGGTTGCCGAAAATAAAGAAATAATCTAAAAAGGTACGAAATTTGTTGGAGTGTCAGGCTTTGATTTGTCAAGAGTCGGATCCTTCTTTCTTCTTCAAAGCCCCTATTTATAGTCACCGATGATAAGTGCCTCAATTCAAATTTGAAATCTTGATAAAGCTCATCTCACTAGATAAATATCAAGTTCAAAATGATCCTCATCTTATCCGACGGAGATTTGATTGGCCGCCGTCCATTATCTTCTATTCTTATCCTTTCTTCAAATCTGGACTCCCGGTCTTCTACTCTAACTGCTCTCGCATCCTCCTCTGCTGGTCACCGAATTTTGATGGGCTGAGGCTAGTGTCCGGACTTTGAATTTGAGTGTCCTGCTGCAATTAAACTTGTGATCTTGATAAAATTCTATCTTGTTAGATAAAGATAAATTTTGGGTAAAACCTTATCTTGTTGGATAGAGATAATATTTGGATTAAACTTTATCTTATCCTATAGGGATAATATTTGGATAAAGCTTTATCCTTATCTCCTCATTATCTTGGATTTCAAAACTCTCACTCCAACTCAAATTCTAATACTCCCTTCTTTATTGGACGCTGAAATCTGATAGGCAGGGTCAGTGACTTTCTGTTGGATTTCGAATCATAGGCTTTTCTTTGGGCTTCAAATTTTTGGTCCAAAATAATAAAAATAGACCGAACTCATTTTTAGGTGTAAATAGATATACATCAACGTAAACAAGAAATTAATATGAAAAGAGGTTTTGAGTGTGGAGGAATTAAATGGGTTATGGCTTTAGAGACTTAAAAGTACACGAGCGGCATCGGTGACCTATCCTGTCTCCTATAAAGTCCATTTGATTCTGCGAAAGTCCAATACAACGTTCACATCAATTCGACGAACAATTCTTTACAAAGCCGCGCCTGCCGTCTTTTGTTCACTTATCATTGTAACTCTCTACTCTCTTCCAACCAAAAAGTACCAAAACTAGAAGAACCCCAAGTTACGGCAAATAAAAGCTTAACTTGCCATGACACTAATTAAAGTTTCCGATGCCCAAATGACCCATATAGGAATTTAATTACTTATGGACTATTACATAACTCATGCTGCATCACGTCAAATTCCCACACGAAAATTGCTTGACATTTGAAGTACGTATGTCAGTATTGGTGTTTGATAGGCACATTAGGTTATTGAAAATTATAGTCATAGTACTGCTTGTTAAACCCATCAAGAGTCGTTATGTTTGACTGACGTGCCTAATCTTACATCAGCTTTAGACTTAGAAGACTACAAAGCAAGCTCCAAAAGTCCAAGTGAACAGTTGCATAGCCCACGTGCTTTTTCTGGCATATCCCTAGTTTATTCCTTTTTAGGGTCACATTAGATTTTCAATTATAGTCTTCTAGAATCATCAACTGCGTGGTTAAGCTATAAGTTATAACTTGATAAATAATTTCCAGAATCTGGCATACTCTCTTATCATTGACCAAATATTATATATATTATGACCAAGAATTGCCAGTTGGTAGACAAGTCTTTTGTTGGGCAAAGCACCCAAAAAATTCAAAGAGGATTTCGTGTAAATAACCTGATGGATTTTCAGTGTCAATGGCGTGTTCTTATGTTCTTTTCTTCTTATTAACGGACAAGAGAAGCAAGAGAAGACCTCGACCTCGTTTGTTATGTGGAAAAGAAAAGATGTCGGCCAATTGAAGAGCACAATTTCAAATTGATAATATGAAATATGTCAACATGGTTTTTGGCAGATCCCTCCTTGTACAAACATGTTTTTACAATATAAGAGCTCAATTAATTTTCATTTTTTCACCAAGTAACATATTACTTATTATTCTAGATCTGAACCTCTCCCGTATCTTCTAATTTCAGAAGTAAGAGGAGTGGAGATTGCTGTTTCTCTCCCTAGAATGAACTTATTGTCAAAACAGAGAACTATGATGAGCTTCTCTTCTCTTTCTCTCCTTAATTACAATGTGCTTATTGTCAAAACAGAGAACTGTGCTAAGCTATCAGGAAAGTTTCTTCCCTGATCTATGCCGCATAAGATATTGATAACCTATGTTGCTCAACTCTCTTTTTAAGATTAATAAATAATTGATGTCTTATATTGACATCCTAAATAAGTAAATAATAATATTGGTGCGGACATTCTAGACTCCAAATTTGACAAATACCCAGACTCGAGTGGGAGAAAAGCAAAGTGAAAGTGAGTCTCGGTTCAACCTATCAAAGCATTGAACCCAATAAACAAGGCTAGGAATTTGGAAGTATAGAAAAGAGAGAGATGGTATAATCCGAGCATATTCCATATGCAAAAGTCCACTGTTCGCTAAGAAAAAAGATCTCCGTGTTTTCTTAGTTGCACATCAGTTTGATAGATCGATATAAAAATGTTTTAACCTTTTTTCTTAAAGAAAACAAACAAGATTCCACGAACCAAAGCATATATTTCTTGCACAAGAAATGAGAGCTAGAAAGATCTACATACGGATATAATTCAAATTAAAAGTGTTACCAAGTACAAAGTTCCTATAATTTTCACTTCCTTTAACCAAAGAAAAAAAGGCAAAGGCGGGACAGACAAGTATTCTCACCATTTTTATAATCTTATTTACAAAAGGCTCTCAATGCAGATCAGGTTCTCGTCGTAACTCAAAACAAAACCCTAAGACAAGAAATAAATTATTAAAAAAAAAAAAGCGGGGAAGGACCGAAGGAGCTTGCTTTAGTTCTTGGCTGCGGAGGTGTCATGTCACCTCTGTTTTCTCTACTACAGGCTGTAGCTTCTTAGCGTGTTTGAAAATCTGCCGGTTCTTGAAACTATCGTTCGTTGGGATTTCGTGCCACTGAGTGAGACGTTGTAAACCTCTTATAATCTGCAACTTACAAGATCTAGATAGGCAGTCTTGGATATGTCCACACAATTGATAAGTTGGGCTTATTTTTTTGGTTTTCTTATTTGGAACGCCTTCTCCTTGGTTTTCTAATTCTGGACTACAGGAAATTTAGTCCACTGGAGCCATTGTCTCCCCGCCACCCACAATCCATGGATGCACTGCATTTCAACAAGAAAAGGACTAAGGGCAAATTCAAGAATAAGGAGCTTTTTTGCCTAGAGAAAATACGAAGTTTCATTTTTAACACCCAAATCCAAATCCAACTCCATAATGTTGTTCTTGATTTTGTTAACGGGAGAAAAATACACAAGAAAAGCTAAAATCTTTGAAGAAGATCCCATTTTTATCGGTGATTCTACAGATATTTGAAAGAATAAAAAGAAAAACTTACTTAAAGCTTGTTCAGCAGAGATCCTCCTCGAAACATCTCTACAAATCATCTTTTTCAGCAGATCCTTAGCTTCTGTACTTACGGTTCGAAAAATCCGAGGTGGGAATCTCAGATTGCCTCTAACAACAGCCTCGAAAATCTCCTCGACAGTCTCTCCATAAAATGGCGGAATTCCGGCCAACATGACATAAAAAACGACACCAGCGCTCCAAACATCGACCTTCTCGTTGTACTCTCTTCCCATCACAACCTCCGGCGCTACATAATACGGCGTACCCACCACGCTTCTCATCCCCTCTCCAGTGCCCAACCAGTCCGCAGACCCAAAATCCGCCAACTTCACTCTGTTCCGCGAATCAAACAACACATTATCAGGCTTTATGTCTCTATGGACAATATTGAACCTATGGCAATGGGCGATGGCTTCAAGAAGTTGTTTCATGATGGTGGCTGATTTGACCTCGTTTAGACCGCCACTGTTGCGTATAACTAAGTCATAAAGACTGTAACTTTCGCAGAGTTCCATGACTATGGAGAGTGAATCTTCGGAGTCGTAGACATCGAATATTTGTACGATGTTGGGGTGTGGGGATAGAAGAGACATGATCTTAGTCTCATTGTCGAGGCACTCACGATCAGTGGAGTCGGAGAGGAGGGTTTTGTCGATGGTTTTGACGGCGAAGAACTGGTCACCAGCGGCGGATAAGCAGCGGTGAATAGTGCCGAAACGGCCTCGACCAAGCTCGTCGCAGATTTGGTAACGGATGCTCAGAGACTCGCACATGTTATGCTGTTGTTTTGGTTTTGGTAGTTAAGAGGATCTTTCCTGTTTTTGTGTTTGGGTTTCTTTTGGTTAGTCTTTTCGGGTTTTATAGAAGAGAACGAATGGGATTGTACAGTTTTGGAATATTCGGACAGAGTGGGTCTGTGATAATTTTTGGATATTTAGGAGAGAAAAAAGGGGGAAGGGATACAAAAGTCAACTTTTGGTTTCAACTTTTAACGTGTCATAAACTAGGTAAATATAAATTATCTTTTAATATTAATAACTCTAATTTATATTATATTTAGTTCTTTTTCTACTTATTTTACATTAATTTTTACATTATTGATAATTTTTCATTTTACAGTTATTCTATAAACAATTGTTAACTTTAAAAGTCAACTAAAAAATGTCATAATCGTATAAATTTATTTGATTATTTCTAAAAAATTTAGGAATAGATTTATACTTTTAAGCAAAATTTTAAGTTAACTCTTATTATTAGTTGTAGTACTAATTAAGATCTTAATGTTATCAAAATGTTAGGCTAAATGTGTATTTTACATTCAATTATTTTTACTAAAATATAAAATGAATCATAATACTTACTAATACATATTTATTATTTTTTTACTAGTGCATGGACTCCACAGTGCCGCATGGCATGTATATGGCATTGTGACGTTCATATTTTATTTTTTTAAAATTTAATTAGTTATTTTTTGATATTCTAATTATACTCTTGTAACTAAATAATAGTAATTAATTGTAATTAGGTTAATTTTAATTGAAAATTCTAACCCTCAAAATCATAAACTTTAATCCCCAAAATTAACACCTTTCACTAATGATTTTCCAAAATTACAACTTTAAGATCCACAGAAGCTCGTTCAACTTCAAGATCTACAAAGGCAATTATTAAATGTATCTCATATGCTATTCAAATTTTGTAACACCTAATTTAGTTCCTCTTCCAAATGCTATATAATAGCAGTCGACAAGGAATAATAACCAAACTAATGCTTGTGTCCCTCATCCACCCCAACAATCAAATCTTCAAGCATAACATCCCAATAAAATATTTGAAATGCCTAGCCATATGAGAGGTCTTCCATATCCCATGCTTCATATCCAATTAGATAAATGATATTTTTTAGAAATTAAATAAATTCATTAAAATAATAATAGAATACACATTATACAATTAACAAAGTTTAGGACAAACATGTTTAGCACCTCCATCATAGGTAAGACATTTTACTTATGTTATGCCTTAGGTAAGACCTCTAGCATTGATTTGCTAATCACTTCATAGACAGATGTTCAGTTGCTAGCCTACATATTGCATATTCTCTATATCTAGATCCCTCTTTTCAATAACACTCCTCGTTGATATTCCTTTCTACTTGCTCCGTTTTCTCACATTCTCTTTTTTGCATGTTATGGTTCAGAGCAAATATTTTATTAGCTGTTGCTCGAGTTTCCTCGCTTTCTCCTTGTACAGGGTTGATCTTTGACTTGACAGAAGGTTTACTCCTGTAGGTGGTCTTCTATTCACCATTTAATGTTTATACCAAAACTAGTAATTCCTTGATTTATAACTTAATGGTTGTGCTTCATGCATGAACTATGATTCCTTGTTAAAATTTTTAGTTTATCTACATGATCCTTCCTCTAGCTTAGTTCCCACGAGTTTATGATTTCCTTTCTGCAACTTCCATCAATTTGTGTTGTAGTTCCGCCTTCTATTTTGTTGTCCTTGAAAAAATCTTTTCTTTCTTTCGTCCCATAGCCAATACATATAGGATCCTATACTTATGATATATGTCGAAATATTTCCTTTTAAGATCCTCCTTCCACCTGTATCCGATTGATGAATTTTATGTATGTTAAATTGGAATTTTGTAAGTGACCTAAAGCCAATAGATTTCCTTATATATGTTGACAAATATGTGCGTATAAAAAATAGAAGCTCATAGCTTTCTTGATATTCCTTACACAAAAGGCATAGTTAAGATAGATTAAGATATCCTAATCTAACAATCGTTAACAACCTTTTTAAAATTGCCTGCTATACGGTGAAAGATGCCTTAAGAATTAGGAACATGTTCCATATCCCTTTGTGCCACTCCATGATTACTTCTCTAGGCCTTGAGAATTCCTTGCAGTATATGTTACCAAACTCTGATTTTGAATTCTTAGCCAGATATAAATATCTTCTCTCCCTGCACGAGAACTGTAATCTAGTAAGGTTAGAACCAAGTTTAAGGGGACATTACTCCACTGATTGTTGTTTATCCATATGTTCACCCTTAAACCTTTTGGAATATCTTGTAAATGATTTAAAATTGAAGTTTCTATTAACAAGCCAATATTATTCCAGTTATCATAGAACAATGATGCTTTTTTTTTTTGATTTCCTGTCTTACACTTGATGTTGTTTGCCACAATTCTTCTCATATTTAGTATTTGAGACATAAAATAGGATTAAGAGGACATTAGTTTAATTTCCCTTATGGTTATTCCTTTTAAGAAATAAGCAGGGATCCATCTCGTCTATAAGGACTCTTTATTTCTACCAATCACTATAGTCTTTTCCCTATCGGTAACATATTACTTAAGCTTATGGAGATTATCCCCATTCTTCCTTCATACATTAGTTTTATTACTTTATTTTATTTTACCTTTGCATGATATGTCCCATTGTTATCCTTTTATAGGAATTAACTTATTAATCTTTCCAAGCACTTAATTAAATTCTTTGATGTAAATATGTGAGAGGCACACACACACACACACACACACACACACATAACTGATTTTATTAATTACACTCTCCCTTTATAGGATAAGTCCTTATTACACCAAATCCTTAGCCTTTTTTGAACTTTCTCTACTAAAGGGAGGCATTCTCTGAAATTGAACCTCTTTGTAGCTAAGGAAAGACCAAGGTACATTATAGGAAGTTTGTTAGTTTTAATACCTGTCATATATGATACCTTAGCTTCCAAGGCTTAAACAATTGCATACAAAATTAATTAAGTCTTCCTATGATTAATTTCTAACGCTAATAGCTCCTTCAACTGGTGAAAGTATTTATTAAAAGTCTTACAAAATTCTCCTGATCCTTTGTGAACAATATCAAATCATTTATAAAGGATAGATTTACTAAGTCCATCCTGTTGCATATATATATATATAGTTGTGGAATTTAAACAAAAAAAAGGAAAAATAGGATCTCTCTTTCTTAACACTTTGTTCGCTTTGAAGATCTCTATAGATTCATCATTAACTAACACATTAAAAGGAGTTGTGGTTATCTATTGGCTCAACCATATCTTAAACCTTTTAGGAAATTCATAATCTTTAAGTTGTAGAATGAATTCCTAGCTTATATAATTATAGGCTTTATTAAAATCTACTTTAATAGCACAAATTTGAGGATAATTCTTTCTTAAATACCCTTTTAAGAGCTCTTAAGCTATTAATGCATTATCCCCTATTTATCTTCCTTCCAATAAAGCTCCTTGAATTTCACATATCATTGATTTTAAGACTTTCCTCAACCTTGCTGCCATTATCTTTACAAGTATCTTGTTTAAGAAAATGCTATAGTAGATAAGCATGTACTTCTTTAGAGAATTTGGCATAAGGACTTTTGGAATTAAGCATATGAAGGTTTTGTTAATTTCCTCCAATGGCTTTCCATCCTTAAAGAATTCCATCACTGCTTCTATCACCATAATCCCTATCAATGACCGAGCTTTCTTGTAGAGAAATCCATTAAGCACATTAAGACCTTAGGCCTTGTATGTTTTTAGCTTAAATATGGCCTTGTGAATATCTTGAGATGTTATAAGGCTATTTAAAAACTCCTTATCTTTATTATTCATTTGGCTCCCTATGAAAGATCTAAGAATATTACCAATTGATCTAGTAGGGACTGGTTTTCCTAATCAGCTTTCAAAGAAATTAAAAGCTTCTTGCTTAATCTGCAATTGAGTTAAGATTATGGATTTATCAATCTTAGTGAGTGAACTACTTCTATTCTGATTCTTTCTGGCTACTATGGAATTATGATAAAATTTTATGTTCCTTTTACCCTTTCTTTTATCCATAATACCACCTTAATCTCTGCTTTAGTATAGATGTATGGATAGATACAACCTCAGTATAATATAACTACCTTCATCTCCTCCTTCCTCAAAGTAAACCCTTAGGATCCTATTATAAAAGTTGTGAGGCCCTTACTTGTATTCCTTTAAGGATAGCTACATCAAAACCTTTTAGGTTAATGAGGAAATTGTTGAATATGAAGGGCATTGATATCTTACAATTACTAAAGATATTTTGCACTAGAATTAATGAGTGTTCAGAGAAACTTAGTTTTATAAGTTGTGCCTTACTTTCAAGGAACCTTATCATCCATTGATCATTAGCCAAAACTATATCTAGTTTCTTTCTTATTAAATACCAATAGCTTTATTTATTAATCCATGTGAAATATCTTCCTTCAAGTCTCAAATCTGTAACTCCTATTTTCTCAATACATTCCCTTAATTCATTAACATAGTTTCCGTCATTAACATTTGCTTCAACTTATGACATGTACACAGTGGAATTGAAATGTCCTAATACGAAACAAGGTTCTTGTGTTGTATATTGGATACCTACAATCCTAATCAATAACTAGTTCCTTTAGAAGTTGAAATTTGAACCGTGGACATATATGACCATTACTTTAATATTTTCCTAAATAAACTCCACATATAGATGAACCATCTAGTAACTTAAGTCTAGCTCAATAACTCTTACCCTACTAGCATCAAAAGTTATGATTATTCCCAATAGTGATGGTACTAGTGGTTTAATAGTAGAGACCACTGACTGCTTAAACATTTGAGTTTTATCAAATCCTCCTTTTTTGACTTTATTTCCAAAAAAACCCATTATTATTGGTTTAACTTCAGTTATAAAATCTGCTGACAAAGTTTGTACCATTGGGGAGTTAATTTCCCTTAAATTCCAAGCTAATATGGACATAAAATGGGCTTTTAGTTAAAGATCTCTATGAGCTTTTTTTTCCTCCCTGATTCCCTTTTATTGCCACAGTTGATACTTGACTTACCCTATTCTCTTCAAACATTATAGGTTCAATTTGTCTAAAATTGTCCCTTTCACTAGGTTGTTGTTCTTGTTCTCCCTCCATTCTAGTTTTTTATAGCTTTCCTCACATCCTTTTTTCTCACTTGGTTTCTTTATTGTAATGGAAATGGATTCTTTTACTCTTAGATATTCATCCCTCTTCCTTCCTCTTTGTTCATGCCTATTTGCTTTAATAATTCTTGATCCTTCCTTTCCTAACTCTCTTCCTGACCTACATCAAGTTCAATCATTTCTTTGTATTTTCTTCTTACAAACTTTTAACTTGTTGGCTTTCTTAATTTTCCTTGTTTTCACAAGGGTGGCTTCCATTTGTAAGACACCAAGATTGCCTTTTTAACCATAGTTTCATTCTCCTTAAGCCTTGGAATTGGAATAAGCTTGGGTAGTTCTTTTTACGGCTCCACACTCACACATATCCTTACATAAACTATCTTTTTTTTCCTTTTAGCAGTGATCTCATCCATACAAATAGGCTTACCCATAAAACTTGAAAGCATGCTCGATCCTTTAATTGACTAATACTCTATGGTACATTATGAAAATTCACCCAGATAGGAAAATTAACTTGTTTCGCATTCTCCAATTTCAAACCTAGTTTCCATACCTAGAGGAACATAAGTTGATTTACTAAGTTTCATGACCCTACATCAACCACACCTCTAGCTTTAGCTCCAGTTGAAAACTTGAATAACATTAGTTTCTCCTCTGGTAGGAGGACTTCCATTAATCCCTTTTCTCTCCACTATCTTTGAGCCCAATTGCTTATGGTTAGAAAGGGAGGGCATTCATTTAGGAAAAACCTACTAAATTAGAGTTCCAACTCCTGACCCTTTCCCTTAAGACTTCTATATTAGGTGGTACTATTCTTTTGTCATTAATAGTATTTGGATAGTATAAATCTCACTTGAAGTCACTATTTTTTTCCAGCTACCTATTTCTAACTTAATCTAGGATTGGTGACTAGTGAAGAGTTTACAAGGGGGTGGGGAGGGATGGGGGGAAAGGTTGAGAGGAGGAGGGTTACACTGAAGGTGACGAGTTGGAAGGGGTGGAAAGGAGAATGCTTTTACTTTTTCAAAGTTAATATTGACTAACATTTCAAATGTAGGCAAAGCTTAAGGTCATAAGAAAGGAAAGTTTGAAAAGCAGTTATTTAAAACAGTAAGAAGTGGAAGTCATAGGATAAGTAAAAGGTGAAAAGACTTGTACATGTTCTTATCCTAGAAGGATAAAGCTCACCTAGTAGGTTGGAGATAAGGGGGTAATGCCTCTTCAAAATGAGGAGTTGTAAATTGATGATCTTTATGGAAATCAAACCTAGACCTCCTCATTCTTTGGAAATTGCACCTTTTCCATCGTATTTTGGAAAAAGGCTTGGTAAATATGTCACCAGTCCATAGGAAATTTTTTATTAGCTTTTGAATGTCTTTCATAATCCTCATAGGTAGGAGATAATGGGAAGCTTAGATGTGATCACGTTTATTACCATTTAGGATAGTAGCTAAAGTCTCCTAAAGAATGAGGAGACTTGCTCTTCCAATTACTCATTCTCACTAAAATTTTATCATGTATTACTTTACAGTCCTTATAACTTCTTTTCCTTGAGCATATGGGAACACCAAGATATCTAAATTGGAGAGAGGCTTGTTCAAACGCTGTTAAATCAGATAACTCATTAGAAACTTGTTCAAAGTACTTGGAAAAGATGTTGAATCTTTTTCTTCTATTTATGCTAAGTCCTGAGAGGTAGAGAAGTGATTCGGCTGGTTTAACTAGTAGTTGACTGAGTCTGCATCTCCATGATTGAATAGGAGTATGTCATCTATAAAGGATAAGGGAGTAATTCCTGTTGTTGGCATTTTTCTATGAAATTTGAAGCTACTGGCCTTTGTAGTATCCTTGCCAAGTATTTTGGTAAACACCTCCATAGCTATTGTGAATATGTAAAAGGACAAAGGGTCCCCTTGCTTTAGTCCTCTAGCTCCCTAAAAAGGCTTAGATATTTCCCCATTAATTACCACACAATAGGAGGTAGATGAAATGCATGCATTAATCTAGGTGAGACCAAATACATTTTGGGGCCCCTGTACAATGTGTGTTTCTCACATAAGGCCCCTTGTTGTACTACATGCAATATTAAGCCCCTGTACAACGGACGTGCACAACACGCAACCCTTGTTTAACAGTCCAAACGGAGCGTATTTAACAGACTAACCGGAGGAGCGTGAAGACAGCAGGATCTCGCGATAGCGACCTAGTGTCGCGATCGCGAGATCATGCTCCATAATACTAACGATCTGTCGCGATCGCGAACGCCCTCAAAATTTGGAATCCCCAAAGTCACCCTCGTACTCATGCACGATCGTGAATTTTGCCTGTGATTTTCAAACAAAAGTCACCGTCGTGCTCATGCATGACGGTGCACTTCTTCTTCTTCTTCTTTACCAAAACCTCAACTTCCTACCTCCATAACTTTTGATCATGAACTCCAAAAATTCCAAATTTTATATCAAGGTCAAAACACATTCTACAATTTTGAAGAGAACTTGGAAGCAAATTCAACCCCTAAAAGGGTCAAATTCGATATCAAAGTTTCTGCCCCCATAATTTTACCCTAA
>JAOSBN010000177.1:13773451-13789979 GCA_027563595.1 Erythroxylum suave
AGTACAGGGGCCCCAAAATGTATTTGGCCTAGATCCTGCTGTCTTCACGCTCCTCCCGTTAGTCTGTTAAACACGCGTCGTTTGGACCGTTAAATAAGGGCCGCGTGTTGTGCATGTCCGTTGTACAGGGGCTTAATATTGCATGTAGTACAACGATGGGCCTTATGTGAGAAACACATATAGTACAGGGGCCCCAAAATGTATTTAGCCATCTAGGTGATATATCTATAAGGGAAACCCATCTTCGTTAGAACAATTATTAGGAAGTTCCAATCTACTAAATTAAATTCCTTATTGATATCAATCTTGAGAGTATGATGCTTCCTTACATCTTTGATACTATATTGCTTAAACATATCCTGAGCTAGAAGTATATTGTCACTTATTGATTTTCCTTCCATGAAAGTAAATTAGGGAAAGCTTACAATTTTAGGCAAAACTAATTTAAGCCTTTTAGTAAGGATTTTTTAGATGATTTTGTAGAAAGAAATGAAATAGGAGATTGGTCTATAATCTCTTAAAGAGTTAGGATTGGGAATTTTAAGCACTATATATAAAGAGTTCCTTTCTATTCTTTTAGAATTTTATCTGTGGAGAAGAGTTCCTTAATTGCTTCATATACATCTCTCTTGATCAGGGCCAAGCTTTATGGAAGAAGTAAAGATTAAATCCATCTATTCCAAGGGCTTTGTTTGGACTAATGCTTATTCCAACTTTCTGTACTTTTTCCAAGTAGATAGGTTTGCTCACATCCTTGCATTGTTGAGGGGTTAAAACATTTTGAATTAGGGAATCCAAATTAGGGGAATGAGTTGTGGCTTCATTAGTGTGTAGGATTCTCACAAAGTAGCTTTTAAAGTGACAAAGGATATCCTCCTAATTATAAAATGAAGATCCTAAGTCATCCTAAATGGAGACAACGCAAATTATGTTCATTATCGAGAGTAAACTCCTATGGAAATAAAGTGTGTTTGAGTCCCCTTCCTTTAGTTAAGGACCTTGGATTTTTGTTTTAAGACTGGGTTTTGAATTTTAAGGGTTTCTAGGTAGTTATTAAAGGCTTCTTTCTTCTTCTTTTTTTTTTTTAAGAATTCTACTTTCGGAATTGTTATGGAGTCCACTTTATATGCTTTTGAGATTTTCTTTATTCTTCTTATATTCAAGAGTTAGCTTTAGATGGAGCTTCTTTAATTCTTCCTTGATATCTTATAACCTTTTATAGAGTTGGAAGGACTTGTAACCCATGACTTGGGTTTTAATTCCCTTTTGGATTGCTTCTTTGAACTCCTTATTTTTTTTTAGATAATTGAGAAATTAAAATGGAGAGGACCCTTTCCTTTTTTTTTTTTTACTCAGATTTTGAACAATGATAAGATAATGATCATAATACATGCTTTCATGAAAGTGGGCTTTATAGTCTGGAAAGTGTTGAAACCAATCTTGATTTGCTACACTTCTATTAAGCTTCCTTCTAATGCTCCAATATCCTTCTTGCTTTGTTTTTCTAGGTGAAGAGGAATCCACTAGAGCATAAGTCATTCATTCTTATCAAGGATAATTAGGCTCATAGTTCCTTTCTTAGTTTGGCATTGCATCTTATTACCTGTGACTCATAATTGTAAAAAGTGCAATTAAAGGCCCCAAGTAGTAACCAAGGACCTAAGATTGGTAAGCTCCCTCTATAGGTTCTCTTATGAAATTGATGATTATAAGCACATAAGAAAGTGGTCTAGAATTTCTCCAACTCTCTTTTCTATATGTTCAGATGGATTCCTTGTATTAAGCTTTCCATTTAGAGTACTTTGACTTGATTTGGGTTATAAGCAACTACTACCCTTCCCTTATGGTGGTGGTTATGATTTGTAATTATTTTCCATTTGTTCAAGAACTATGAGTTTTCACATGCCTCAATACTCAGCTTAGTTTTAAGTAAACAAAAAATGAATGGTCTAATTCCATTAATAAAATATTCTATCAGAATATGCTTTTTAGGCTTATTTATACCTCTAGTATTCCATGATACTATTATCATCTTATATGGATTTGTCTGTTTGTTTTTTAGCTTTAGATTTCCTCTTATCCATAGTTGTGAACTCTTCCTACCCAAGAGTTGCTTTGCTAGATTTCCATTCAATGTTCCATAATTTTCTACTATCTCCTTGCCTTTTACAATTGTTAATTCCATTTGATCATCTGTAACATCAACAGTTTGAGAAGTTTATTTTGTAGTTTCTTTTAAAGGGGAGCCATTGAATTCATTTACAATATCAACTACCATTAAAGCTTGTGATTCTTGCTCAGTATTGGGAGTAACTTGGTTCTGAATAACGACTATTTCCATAGTGGATTCTTTCTTAATTCTCATAAGTTCCTCATAGTACCCTATGGTAAATATTTTCCCAATATGCCTCCATTCCTTTCCTAAGGCATGTAAAGAAGGTTGCCATAGGTATGTCAGTAGGATTGAATCTTGTACTAATTGGTCGCCATCATTTAGTTGAAGAAGAGGGATTACTTTTGAAAGATCCTTAGAGATATCTACATTGATACAAAGTCTAATATATCTAACACATTTTCTTGTGGATGTCGCTTTATCCATATAGAGATGTTTTCCAATATAGATAGCCAGAGAGCTTAAATCCTCTATGCTCTAATATTCAACCAGAACTTGGTAGAATTTTACTCATAATAGGACATGTTTTTGGTAGATCTCTTATAGTTTGGTCCCTCACTTCCATGTTTGGAGAAGAAGAGGTTGGTTTTGCAGATGCCAAGGTCTGGTTTTCATTATTTCTTATGCTAAGGATTTCGTATTAATTTAAATAGGAAGTGGTTATCTTCATTTAACAGCGCATCCACCAAGCTTTGTTCCTTTCAGTGCTTTATCACCCACTGTTCTACCACTGGAAAGGGTAGGCACTTATCAAGGAAAAAACCAACCATGGTAGTCGATCAGGAAGCTTCTCCTTTTTCCAGCACCTTTATAAGAGGGGATACCATCATTTTATCATCAACCAAATGAGGGGTTATGTAATAGATGGTTAAGTATTTGTCTCTAAGGACTACTTCTAAGTATGTTTAGCTCGCTCATTCTTTTGCTAGGGGGTTGGGGTCTCCTATTGGTTGTGAGCAAGAAGGTTCATTCTAGTTTGATAGGGACAAAGGGTCTAAGGGTAAGGGTTGAAATTCCTGGCTTTGACAAAATCCAATTTCTAGTAGGGTCATCAAAGTAGACATGGTTAGTGAAAAAACAAGTGGCAAATTGGGATGTTTAGAAGTTTGTTGCCATAAATGGTAACACAAAAGTGAGGGAAACAAGAGGTGATGTATAAAGAACAAAATGCCCTTAGCATGTCACAAGTGATGGGATGATGGGCAGTAATGTTGAGTGATAAGAAGGGATCATATAACCATAAAATAGAGATAAGCTAGGGAAATGCTAAAGGATCTATAAAGATGGGAAGGGGGAAGTGGAAACAACATGAAGAACATCCATACTAGTGGATTTACTCAATCTTTAGAGAGAAGTTGGAGTACTTCTCTTCATTATGCTTGTTCTTACTAATTAGCAATTATATTTAAAAATATGTTTTCAAATATCTCTAGCCAAATAATTCCTTAAGTCGCAACTAATCAAGATTAGTGAAACATTCTTCTTAATTATTTTAAAATGAAAAATCTTGTACTAATTTACTTAACTATTTTCATATGGTTCATACTATATCAAAATTCTAGTGCCTGAGTTAACCTAAAAAAGTATATCATAAGTAGCATCAAAATATAATAATCCTCACATAAGATATTTTAGTAATCTAAAGTATAAGGATACAAATATACTAATGAGAAAATTCATAGATATATAAGTAATATTTCATTTGGGATCTTTACAATCAAGTTTGTTCAGTGAACTTATTCTCTAACAAGCACCCACACATTTGTTTAAATATCTCTATACTTTAATTTATAAGATCAATTACTTTCTTTATTAGAAAGAAACAACGTGTATTATGTTCACTCTTTCATCAATATCCTATCTTAATTAAAACTACAGCTAGGAATAATATAAGAATAATACATAAATGCAAATTGAATCTCATAATTACAATTTCATCATAATTTTAAGTGCACATTAATTATTTTATGAATTTTACTTCTGCTATTAAAATATCAAATATAATTATCAAAATATGTAAAGATAACTAATCAATTGGTTGCAGAGCATACAATAACACACAATACAAGTAAAAAGTATCGTTTAATACCCTCTTTCTTTATAGGAAAAGAGGAAGCACAAAAAGAAAATAACACAATTTGTGACGTTTAAAAAACACCCCAGAATGTCAAAAAACATCACAAAATACAATTTGTGACGTTTTAAAAAACGTTGCGGAATGTGGTGTAGGCAAGAGGTTTCTGCGACGTTTTCTATAAAATGTCATGGAAAACAATAACATTCCGCGATGTTTTTAAAAACGTTACAAAAAGATTGGTCTTTCTGCGACGTTTTCTGGAAACATCACGGAAAGTCACATTTTGCGACGTTTTCAAAAACATTGCGAAATGTTTAAAAAACGTCGCAAAATAGTATTATTTTCTTTTAATTATTATTTTTTATTTTTTGAAAATACTTTTAATTTAATTAGTTTTCAATTTTAATTATTATTTATTAAATAAATTTTTAAAAAAGCTTATTTGTTTAATATCTATTCAATATTATTTGTGAATTTATTTATTTAGTTCTTCAATTTTTTTAGTATATCATTAATTTTAATAATAATCCATGTATCACAAGAATTTCATACATGTAGACAATTTATTATTTAATTGCAATTCGCAAACATGTCATAATACACTAATTAATATAAAAAGTATGTCATAAGTGTATAATATATCAATATGAGTACAAATATCTAACCTAAACGAATATTATGTATAGAACATAAAAGTTTCAAGAGCTTTTTTTATTGTTCAAATTCAATTCTTTGTTGTTCAACTTCGTTAGTTAATTGATCCTGCATTTGTTCGACTTTTTTATTCGTTTCATCGACTTGAGACTGTAACTCTTGATTAACCTTCTTCATCTCCTTTAGTTTGTCTCGAAGTCTCTTTCTGACCGAAGTCTTCCCTTGTGGACGAGGCCCAACTCCCATGCTAATAACGTAATCTGATCTAGTGCCTAACACTTTGTCGTACACTTCATCCACTATCATCGGATGACCTTGCTCTATTGAGGGTATGCGTACTAAAACTTGGCGGATACAGAATTCCAAGTACCTCGATGCCTTGAGCAGTAAATCAACATTATCTTTTACAAACTGGAAGTATAATTTGCTTGCTATCACGAGTGACCATCTAAAAATAGTCGAAATTTTGAGATTAACCATGTAAAGCGTACAAACTTGAAGATAGAATCGTTATGCCAGAACCAGAGTGATCCTTTGGAATAAGCAATGTGTTAGCCTCAAACAAAGTCAGTATTGCCATCATGTGAATAACCGATAACATTTCAAACCAGATGTTTGCCACAGAGGTTTCCTTTTTTATCACAACAAATTCCAAGTCGTTACTAGACGAACTTCCAAATGTGGTGCAAACATAACCAAGAGATGATTTCTTAGAACTTTTACCGATCGTGTATCTCCTAGATTTTTCCACTTGAACTCCACCAAGCCGTCAATTCCAATTTTTGTGCAGGATGAGGATTCATAGAAACAATAAGTAGTCACCGGCAGGGGCTTTCTGGTGTTTGGAGAAATAGTTTGCTAATCATACATGGAACACATCGCCGGGAGGAGAAGCCCACCCATTGGTACCATTTTACAGATCAACGTGGCGGAGAGTTCCACCGTTCATTGACTCTGAGATCTAGTCCAATGCGGCAGATGCGGAAGTGCTGATGGTGGCAGAGCAGGTGGTGGTGGATCTTGAAGCGGCGCTCTTCGCCACGTAGCTGCGGTATTTTTGCTACGTTGGACACATGCTTGATGAAATGCGACAATGGAGAGTTGCTTACAAGCGGAAAACACTCTCTGTTGTCGTTGGGACCCTTAATATCTGAGCGTTGTGAATTGATGATGCCACTGAATGTTAGTGAGATAAAATAATATAACTTCAAGATTCTTTGTTCTTTCTCACTTTCTGATTTAACTTTTTTCTTGCAATCGCTTCTTGCATCTTAACATATTGATGATCAAGAGCTAACAAAAAAGAGATGAAAGAATTGAGAGATTTTAACATATTGATGATCGAGATCTAACAAAAAAGATATGAAAGAATTGAGAGATCTTACGCTCTTCATCGAATCTTCTCAAATCATATCACCATAACCATCGAGATCGAGACAGTTATCGGAGAAAGAGAGCAAAATATGAAAAAAGAAGAGAGAGAAAAGAGAATTGAAAGACTAAGAAGATGATAGTAGCAAAAAGAGAGCGCAACTACTGAAGGGAGTGGAGGGAAAGTGAAAATACAAACACATATTATAAGCAAATGGTTGGATCAATACTCTAACAGCGACATTTTATTCAAGAAAACGTTGCAGTTTCTATTTTGTGACGTTTTATTGATAAAACGTCGCAAAAAGTATTATAAATCCATGACGTTTTCAATGAACAAAGATGGCAAACTAGGGTTTTATACTTTTATTATAGTCAGGTTGTTGCATAAAACCAAACTTGGATTTGGATTTTAGAGACAAATATAGCATAATACTTTCACAAGCAATATAATTGACTCGATAACCGATTAGCTATAGGAAGTGGCTCTATCGTCTTCTTTTTCTTCTTCTTTCGAAAACCTAACTTTTCACCATACGATATTAGTTCCTAACTACTTGTCAACTATAAGTACTTATCAATCTTTTAGATTTCTTTTCTCTTTTTTATTTTTTAATAATCACATCTATTATACATAAATCTATTCAGACTGTTGTTTTCATATTTTTCATTTGTCCCTTTTTGTTAAGTCTCTTCTTCTTTCTTTTTTTTGGAAGTTACAAGCTCCGTATATGATAGTACTACTATTGTCATATATTTTTACCAAAAGTGTTATATTTAGATTCGGTAAAAAATAAAAATAATTATTATAAATCAAATTTGAATGCAAAATAAAATGTAAAGATAATTATAAATTAAGCAAACATAAAAATAATACTGAACAAAGGGTTCGTTTATATATTTTATAAAATTTTATTAACTTTAATGCTATGTTGAGGGATTTTCATCATACAGAAACGCTGTACATTATTTCAGTTTGTGAACAAAATTTGTTGATTAAAGTGAATGAGCAATATAAATAAATCCCAAGTGATACACTTCTCCAAGTAACGAAAGTCTATCTTTCTGGGAGAAGTGCACCCTTTAAGATCCCTTGAAAATGAGACTTAATCTTGAATAAAGTTTGGAAATTCCCTAAATTCAGTTGTAACACCCCAAAAAAAAAAAAAACCATACTCGAAATGTTTGTGGTTGTATCCCTATTTTGCGAGATAATAAGCATTTCTTTGGGTAGAATGTTGTTGCATGGGATAGCTACAAGTTCTTGTGTGGGAATTTCATACAACGCCGTGATAAACTTGTAGGACTAATTAACAAAAATTTGTCAATCCATAGTATTTAAATATAAAATGAATTATATAAAATAACTAAATAAGTCAAAAAGTTATTTGTCACTTTGAAATAATTAAGAAATATTTTATTTTTTAACTAGTAATAATTTTATAATTAAAATATTATTTTTATAAATTAATTACTAATTTATAAGAATGAACATGATTAGATTTTAATAGAACTAACATTAATTTTATACTCTTTATTCATTTGAAATATTAAAAGGATTAAATTAATCAATCATATATAAATATATTAAGGACTTTTAATATTTCTAATATTTGATCAGTCATAATGTATTATTAAACTTCAATCTTAATCTATAATCATAAAATATTTAATTTAAAATTAACAATAAATTTAAATAAATTTTATTTTATCTAATTTTAGTTATGAATTAAAATTAGAATCTATAATCATTACCATCATATTAAGAATTTAATAGGTGGTATACAGGGTAACCTTAATAAGTTGCACAAAGAAAAACTAATTTGAATAAAATTAATTTTAATTGTGAATTTTAATAAATTTTAGAAAGTAAATATAAAATATCAAAATGTATTAAAATTAAAATTTAGTTTTAATTAAAAAAATGTTTCTTGTTTAACTTGTTGACAAATCATTTTTTATTTTGTAGATATTATTAGAGATTAAACAATTAAATTATTTATAATTGGATCTTTAGTTACAAAATTTTGGTGGGAACTATCCAATTTGTGGTCACTAAATGTTTTTTTTTTCTCACAGAAACAATAATTAAACTTACTTTTATTTCTTTTATATTTCAAACTATTTTATTAAAATAATCTGATCATGAATGTAATACTTATAACTGTACCGCTGCTTCGGTAACATGATCTCCTAATCCCCCAACGCCACCAAGCCATAAGGTCATCATGAAGCTTGCCCGAAGAAGTGTTGTGACGAGTAAAATATATCCACACCCTAGCGTGGGTTTCGCCGCCCAACTCACGCCGCCCTCTCTCTTGCACGCGGACTTGAACTCAAGATTTAGGGTAATACCATCTGACTAAGGTTCGTTACATTCTCTTTTGCCTTTCTTTATCAAGTCACTACCTCCGTTACATCACTGCTTACGGTGGGACATAGACAAGTACATTAAAGCAAAAAATGCCCGCTGACTTCACATTAACATAGGTGTGGCCTTGGCGTTAGATACGTGGATATAGATATTGCTAAATAGAATTAAATACAGTATATTTGTTTTCTTACCCATGAGGATTTGGAAAACAGAAAACAGAGGAATAGAAAATTTGTTTCTTTGAAGGGAATCATTAAGCATGTTTAACCAACTCTAATGTAGACATGAAAGGAAAAGAATCGATATTTAATAGTAATCCGAGGTTATCAACCCCTTTCAATATCGTTTAGGGAAGCAATCACGATTGGCGCCTTCTATGATTGGTAACTTTCATTGCAAGTTGATGTCAAGTGCAAATATGTTATTTTATTGAATTGGACTATTAGTATAGCCTCTTACTGAATTGAAAATGCTGTTAAGTATGTTTATAAAAATAAGCAGAGAGCTCATCAGCGCATCCTGTCGGCCTTATTAATTTGATTTTTTTAAAATTAATAATTCATTCCAAAAGAATCAATTTCAAGATTCTTGCACTAATAATCAAGCTATGTCATGGCAACTCTTGTCAACTCATGATTAATCGTATTTTATCTGAGATTAGAAAAGGAATTTAAAAGAAACAGTAATAAGCCAACTATTGCAGAGACCAAGATGAGTAAATAGTCGGGTTACAAAATGTTTGTAGGTGGTTCAACAATATTTTCTTGAGAATTCTCTTTAATTTTCAAGAATCTCCCGAACTACCTGGTCTTTGGACCTCTCCTTGAACTTGAAAACATCTGGAGTTCCTCTCATGCTAGATGGAGTGCATTGTGCTTCCACATGCAATTATACAAATCAACTTATCAGCCTCTGCGTAATCTATTTTTTCTTGCAAGGCGTCAAAAATTTCTTGGTAAGTAAGGCTATTGATGGACAATACACATAGATTCTTGATAGAGCTCCAAAGGTAAGTGAAAACTTTGCAATTAAAAAAGAGATGAACGTGGGATTTGTGTTCTTTTTCACAAAGTCAACAGAGCAGAAAATTGATATGAATTTAAAGATTGCCCAATGTTCCAAGCCTTTGCTTAAAAGCGAGCCACAACGTAAAGGAAACTTCAGAAAACATCATTTTGTAGCATATCACACTATAAAAAGAAATCTTCTACATATGTGACATACGTGACATTAGGGATCTTTTGCAGGCTGCATTATAAATGATGTTTTAGCCAGATATAAGAATCAAAATCGCCTTGTCTCAGATTATAATCAGGCATGTAGTTCCTAAACAAATTGACATTTGGGGCCACTCATTACCAACTACGATTACCTTAACTTCTATATGATTAGGATAAGGATACTTCTAGGCTAGGTAGAGGTTTGTTCATTAGAGAAGGATTACTCTGCTCCAATTATCAAACTACAAAGAGGCATGCTCACCATTGCCAATTATGCAAGCTATATTTAAGAATAACAAGTCTCTGATTTCAAGAAGTTGAGGCAAAAACCATGATTAGGTAGCTTTGATGTTAACTTCCTAATGACTTCAATCTTTAAGAAAACAAATATGCATCCATTCAACCAAAAGTAATTCTTTGCTAATCAATAGCCTCCATAACCTATTATCCCTTAGAGTTTTGTTTGATGGGTTATTGGAATAATGCCTTGTCCACTAGCTATCTTAGGTTTCTGACCATCTGACCTTGGCAAATCATTTTTTGTTCAAGTCCCTAGATTAGATAAACCATCTCAACCACTTCTTTATAATTTTAATAGTTCATTTGGATAGGAAAATTTGGGCTAACCAATAAGTGTGTAAGAAATTGAGGATTGACTTTATCAACTAAACTCTACCTGTAAATACAAGATTTTGTTGAAACAACTATAGATACATTTACGAATCTTATCTAAAAAGGTAGCATAATCGTTGATAACTTTTTAGTGGTTATTGGTATTTCAAGGTAAACAAAGGGGGGATCCATGATCTGTAGATTGGAAATTGAGGATAACTGATGAGCCCTATACCTTGGTCCTATCGAGACAATCATAAGCTCTTCTTCTTATTGATGCTTAAACTTGAAATCCATTTAAATGAATTCTGGGCAGCTATTAGCAAGCTAAGTGATTTGTCTTTAGCCTTGGACAAAATAAGCAGATCATCTAGAAGTGCTATACTAAATAATCTCGACTTCTTGCATTTTGAATGGAATTTGAAACTATAATCCATCTTAATAGAGTTATCAATCAATATTGTTATTTTTTCTATAGAGAGAAAGAAAAGGTAGGAGGAAAAAGGATCCCCTTACCTTATTCCTTCTCCCTTTGAAAGGATATGTAGGTTCTCTGTTTATTAGCACTTTATAGGACGTAATTGAAACACATTGGATGATCCATATTATAAAGATTCTTAGAAAGCAAAATGCCTCTAGTAAGTTTAATATAAAGCTTTAATGTATTGAATTAAAGGCTTTTTTGAAATCCATTTTTATCACGCAAGTCTTTATATTGTTTTTCCTTATATAGCCTTTCAAGAGTTCTTGAGCAAGTAATATATTGTTTCTTATCAATCTTTTAGACATTAAAGCTCTTTGGGACTTATTGATGATTGAATCCAAAACTTTCATTAGTCTAAAAGCAATTAGTTTAGAGATGATCTTATAGAGGCAATTATAATAAGAAATAGGCATATAATCCCTAGGGAAGCTCAATTTTTGGATTTAGGAATAAGCCTTATTTTTTTATTTTTCTCAACATCCTATTGGAACAATTTGGACTAGGGGACTTACTTAGGTTTGGATCAAACACCACTTTCTCTATATCCAATTAAGAGAAAGGTTGGATCAATGAGTTGGAATGTTCCTCTAAAATCTGACTTGTAATGAAAGATTTCTATAAGTTGACATTTTGAGTTCCCATCTTTAACTTTTTCCAATATGTTTGAGAAATATTCAAAGGTTTTTTTTATTTCAGTCCTTTTGAGTGTGAACAATGATTCCATCTAGTTTTGTTAGAGAACTAATCTTATTTGCATTCCTCCTTGTTGAGATAGATCTATAAAAGTGTGGAATGTTCTTGTCCCCCTCTTTTATCCATTATATTCTAGATTTTTGCTACAAGAATGAGGAATGAATCTCCACATCTTTCAAATGTTCCAAAAGCAATTTTTCTTAGCCTTTAGTAAATTAGGATCTCTAAGATTATGGCATAGATCATATTGGATAAACTTTAGAAACTTTTCTAATTCAAATACTGCAGCTTGAGTATCACTATATATTGATTAGTTTAATCTCTTGAGTTTTTGTTTTACTGTTCGCAACTTCTAACATAGATGAAGGCCTTAGAACCCTTATATTATATAGAGACTCCTTTCCTAACAAATTCCTCAATTGGAATGAAAAGGAGATTTCTTGTTAGCTTAGAGGAGATAGCTTAGATCAAGATTGGGCAGTGATTAAAGAATTGACAATTAAAAAAGTGGCTTTGTTATTAGGTAAATTTTAACCAATCAACATTTACTAAGGCTCTACTAAGTTTTTTTTCTTAATAAGCCGAATTTCAGTTTGTTTATTGCTCCAAGTGTAAAGTATCCTTTGAATTTTAGATTAGTGACCTTAATATCCTTAACGTAGTGCCTGAAGTTAGGATTAAAATTCCTCAAACACATTCTACCCTCTGCTTTTAAAACATACATAGTGCTATTAAAGTCCTATAAAATTAAATAAGAGGAGTTTGTTTGTTATGTATACGTTTAGGTTGCTCCTATAATGAATTCCTTTGGAAGGTATAGTTGGAACAATAAATAAAGGAGGTTAAGAAGTTGATACTATTACGAATAAGAGTAGTTGAAAGATGAACTAGTTGATCAAAATCTGTAAGAATTGAAGCCCTAATTATATTGTTATTAAAACCTATAATTATTTGACCATTGAAATGGTATTGATGATTGGAGATGAATTCCATTGATTCCTTGGAAGTTAGAACTTCTTGAACTTCTCATCTTTGAATTTTGTTTCCAAAAATCCTATTATTATAGCCTTAATTTCAATGATATAGTTTTTCAGCAATAAACTCTTCATAAGGTAATTAATTACCCTAAACTTACATGCTAGCATTGACATCAACTAGTATTGTCTTTAGAAACTCTTGCCTTATTTTTCCTTCTATAACTTCTCCTTGTGCCTTGTTTGAACTTATTTTCGTATAGAGACTTATCTTCTGAATGAGTCTCGTTGTCACCTTTAGAAACAAGTTAATTAAAAGGCATTTGGTCTTTTTTCTCTAAAGTTTTGATAGGTTGCATCATCTTAACCTATTAATCTGTATAAGCTTTGTTATAGAAGAATATTTTTGTGTAATTCTAGAGTTTAGAGGAGTTTGAGCACTATCTCGTATGATATTGGGGCCTGCCTCCAATAGCTTACTATAGTCTTCTTTTTTTTTTTGGCCTAGTTCACCATCTCTTTGTTATGCTCCTCTATATCCAGTTTTAATCTTTATTTTAAAGATTCTACCGGTTTTCCTTTATGCATTGCCTTGATCCTTAAGGGTAGGTGTCCATTTATAGTTTATCTTAACATAATCCTTATAAAGAGCAACATTTTTATCTAGCCTCATCAAGTGCATCTTTTTAGAGAGCATTTTCCTTAGTTTCACCGCCATATAAGTAGGAGCATAACCTATCCTTTTTAGTGTAGCTGTTTAATCATCCGTTCTAATGGTATTGCCTATAGAACTTACTAAATGGTTGATAACATAAGTGAACCAGTACTTGAGTGGTATGTTATATTATTAATCTATAACAGTACATATTTTTTTGTTATTTACCTCTAATTTCATGCCTAGTTCCTAAAGTTGAAGGAATATTTATCTTCCATAGCAATTATAAGGACCAACTTCTAATACATTCAATGCTTCTACTCTTGAGGAGAATCTAAATAGAAAGAGATTATCTTCACTCAAGAGGGTTTTCGTTAGTCATCCATACTTCTAGCAATGTAGGTCTTAGTTTTTGATCAATGGAAAAGCATGTCATTTCCTATAAAGAAGCCAATTAAGGTTGTATTACATCTGCTTGCTCCCTATGTCTATAGGAGGAACTAGAATTGAAGATCTTTCAAGCTTAGTAGACAATAACAGAGAAAGCTAACTTTAGTTGATTCCCTTATGACTTATTCCATTTGGACCTAATGATCATTTCTTAATTTTTATATGAATAAGTTATCCTTACCTGAGTTGGTGATAATTCTATTGGGTCTTCCCTAATGTTGGGTTATAGAGATTGTTCTACTTTTAAGGAGAGGGGGATTGTGACCAAGGTAGGGGGAGGGACAAAAGAGGTTATAGAGATTGTTCCACTTTTAAGGAGAGGGGAATGTAAGGAAGGAAAGATGGACAAGTCTAAGCCTAAGGTTTGGTTGACTTAGGAAAAGGAATCATATATAATTAGAAAAAGGTTAAAAGTGGAAAAAAAGAAAATAAAAGGGGAGTGGTAAATTAAATATTTTCCTAAAACAATAATAGAAAGAGGCAAGAATATATTCAGGAAGACAACAACCATGAGTCACTTAGTCTAATACGTTAGGGAAATAGCAGTAGGAACAAATAGAAAGGATAAAAGATGAATAGATGGAGAAGGTAAGATCAACAGAAAAGAGGAAAAAGGAATAAAGAAGGAATACCTGAACCCCCATATAATAGATAAGGACTAACCATATGTTGAATTATAAATAAGTAGCTTGGATAAGGAAGTTGAAGAATTGGTAGTGGGAGTATCAGGAGACAACTAAATCATAAGTAGATTTTTAGTAAAAATTAGGGTCTTCTCTCACTAAAACATGATGTTTAGGTTCTTTTTATTTATTTGTTGTAAATTAAAATATGATTCCCTTTTACTTAAAACCGCAAATCATATTAGTATTTGGCATAAAATAGTTTCCAATTAACTAAGGTGAAATTTTATTATCTAAATGGTGAAAAAGTAAGTAAACACTTAAGAGGTCATGATGTTTGTTCATCTTTATGTTTCAAGTTCAGACAATTACATAGTAAAGGGAGGGTTGCTATTATAAAGTCTTATATAATCATTCAAACCTTTAATCCTACTACTTATCATGTTTTGTTATTTTACTTCTTTCTATAAAACTTTTCATAAAGTGTAATATTTTGACATTCCTATTTATCTATTTCGACATTCTTGGATTAAGAAACATTTTTATTTTATAGTATAACAATTTTAAATAAATATAATAAAAATATGAATAAGTTGGAGGACTAATAAAGATTATTAATTATTAATTGAGTAAATGAAATTTTTTATTAGAAGTGGTTAGAAAATTTAAATAAGGATAAGTATAAATAATAGAATAAATAGGATAACAAAAGGTTTGTCATATAATTCCTACTTGATATGCAAAACAAAGAACTTTCTTTTCTCACTTTTAACCCATAACATTTTCACAATCAACAACAAATGAAATTAAGGGATGTTTCTACTTACATACAAAGGCTGAAATAAAGAGTTGGAGCATACAGCTAAACTACAACTGTCAGCTACCACTTGCCTAGCCAAAAACAACCAATGACGTATTGCTATGTTACTACTATTGTCTATGCCATGGGTAGATCTAGTGTATGCCCAACCAAGACAATTTGAAATGTTTGATAATTTATACTTTGAAAGAATTTCCTAGTATAAAGTCAATTTTTAAAGAAAATAAATGAATATTCTTTTCAAAAGGAGAATAAAGAAACCCTGAGTACATAAACAAAAAGGAACAAACTAAAGTTAAAGAGAGTTCCAAACTAAGCTAACTAAAAGGAAAAAATCGTACATAACTAAGCCACTAGAAATAAGATCGATTTTACTAGGAATTAAAAAAAACAAATATAATTAAGTCAATAAAGGCAAATCAAGTTGATATTACAAAAGCTCTCTAAGTGAGAGTTCTAGAATCAAATATAGACAACAATGCTATTTAATAACCAACAATTGTTGAAAAACAAACTATTTAGTACCCCATCTATCAATACATTTTGGATCTAAGGATAGCTTGCCACAAAAAGTGTTGATGTGAAGTCTAATGGCATTAACCAAGTCCTTTAGTGAATTGTTCAAATCTTTTTCCTTTTTTTTCCCCCCAAAAATGCACCTATTTCTTTAGTCCCATATGTATAGCACTAGGTAAGATAGAGTAATGTAAAAATACTATTTGATTTCTTTTTTGATATACTATAAATTTAGACTCTGTTTTACAATTTGTTGCCTCTTATCTAGAGGATTAATGATGGCATATTTGTGGAGAACTGATTTCCATAGTCCTTTAATGCAGTTGCATTCGAAGAGTAAATATAGGGTAATTTCCATTTGACATTTGTAGAGATTGCATCGATTTATCAGGTTGTTAAACTTATTCAATCTTTCTAAGTTGGGTAATCTATCTCTAATGGCTCTCCACAAAATTGTAGAAGCTCTAAAAAGATTAAATCTGTACTAACAAGCTTATATTATAGAACAAAATTGGGGTTCTGTTCAAAGGGCTTCCTACATGAGATATAGCTAAACCTTCCATTAATATAAGTGCACCACCATTTCTTGTCTTTTGTATTCTCATTTTACACCAACCTATTGAGTTCATTCTATATATTCATTTTAGTTATTCTTAAGAGAATCTCATCCTTGTGAACTTGTTTTCTTGATTCACAGGTGTAAATAATGCCACGTATTATAGTTTTCAAATAAATTGTACGTGATTAATTCGATTGACCAAATCGATCAAGTAATCTAGTGTAGGTGATTAATTAGTACGATTAAGTTTAGATGTTCTGGAAGTTTTGGGGT
>JAOSBN010000177.1:13793506-13819767 GCA_027563595.1 Erythroxylum suave
ATATGCACATATCAACGAATACTCAATTATGCAAAGCATATGATGTACTGGAAATTCCTAAATTTTCTAACCCCTAATGTGGGGTATTACACCTAAAATTTCTAGAATTTGCAAATCTACATGGCCTAAGAGAAGTTCACAAGTTGTTACATGCTTATGCATCCCTTTTGTCCTTCAAATATTCATTTTATGTCGTGTTTTCATCAGAATTATTCTTCGTTAAGTCCATGAAGGCAATTATACTCTATAAACACACTTGGAGTGAATTAAGTACCAAATATACAACAAAAGTATAAAATATCAAGAAAAATTACATCAAATATGAGGTATAATTATGATCAATTATGCATATATCAAGGTTCCAAGTGAGAAAATCTATGTGGATGAAAAGAGGATATTGTTCTTCCTCCTTATCTATCTATTAGGTGCTCCTTTTGGAAGTCAACTTTTGCAATTTAGGAGAATGAATGATTTATATTTCTTCATTAGCAATTCCTTTTATAGCTTCATTAGCCTCATGTACCTTTAGGATAATATCCTTTGTCTCCCTTGTTAGCTCAATGGCTTGAATAAAAGCACTATTAGAATCCATAAGGTCTACCTATAAGGATGTAACTTATTAATTAATGCCATATGCAGTTTCTTTGATATTCGCTTCCTTTATATTCATTGTTTGTTCACCCATTTGCCTAGAAGGTGAATTGTTGTTCTCATTATTAACATCTAAATTAACAAGCTAGATATTTAATGAGGTCCCATCATTATTTTCCTTTTTAAGAGCTAGTTCCATGAATTACAATTTCTTTTCATATAATCATAGGATCTCATTTGGTAAGTAATGAGGGATCCAAAATAAAAAATAAGAATGAGAATGGAAATCAGGAATTAGAATAGGAATTGAATTAGTATTTATGCATGTTTGGTATGAAATTAAACAAAGTTAATATTTATTATAGTATTTAGTATCAAATATTAGGAATGATAATGAGAAACTTTACTTATATTTAGTTATCATATGATTTATTTTGTAAATAATTGATTAAAATATTTTGTAAATTATTATTATCTTTTATGTTTATCTTTATTTTTAGTTGTTACTACTTTTTTCATATAGTTCGATCAAAAACAGTCTCTCAACTAGTTAAGGTACTACTGCATACTTTTAGACCTTCTTAGATCTTGTGATCAGTTATACTTTCACTAGATTATTGTTATTGCTATTGTTGGTTTACTCCATTGGAACAAATGGGTCTTGGATGGATTCGTGGAGGTTGTTTATCTTGAAGTAAAATACATGCTTTTCAAAATTTTAATTAATTACAACTTCTTAGCATATTGCAAATGGTTAGAATGTTAGATATCCTAACAGAGTACATTTCCCTTAAATAGTTTCAATTTCACAGGTTTAATGGTAGTACGAAGGCGGAGTTGTGTTAACAGGATATAGATCATTTTAATGCACTTGGCAGTGATACTTTTAGCTTTCAACTGAGTTGAAGAACTGGGTATGAATTTGACGATAACTGACAAGTTATAATATTTGATTAAGACTAGAATCCTCAAAATGACTTGCAATAAGGAGAAAGCTATTCAATTTCCTACCCTCTTTTATGATGATTAATTTTTTAAGGAAAATTTTGCTCAAAGAATTCATAATAAAAAGCAATTGACTTTGACCATTACAATTTCATTGTCACAAATGAGCAATGGAATATCTTCAGCATCTGCCATTTTATGCAAAAAACTTGACCATTAACACAAATAAGAACAATAAACCAAAAATCAGAAAATTCCGGAACTAACTCAACACTGTAGATGTCAAGCGACTTTCAAGTTCCAAAAATCTTAGATCATTTTTTCTTCAAATGTCCTCAAACTAAATAATTATGGAGTGCTTTTCTTAAGATCTTTGAGTTGCAAGATAGGAATCTTCGTTGGATGAATACATTGAGGAGTTAGTAAACTGAGATGGGCTAATAAAGAACATCAAAGGTTCTTTAAAAATGGTTTTGCTATGTTGGTATACTACATTAGGAGGATGAGAAATACCAAAATCTTTAGTAAGGTTTAGGAGTTTAAAGAATACAGTTGGAACCATTTCTGGATCAAATTAAGGATGACTATCATGATCAAAACTAATCATCTACTCTTGTCCAATGCCATTAAAATGCAATTGAATATCTAGAATATGATGTTGTTGGATATAACTTAACACATTTTGTAATTTCCACCTTTTGAATGAATTTATTACCTACATTCCAAAAAAAGTTCAAAAAATATATATCTTGAAAATCTAGCTTGTTTACCACTAGCTAAGAAAGTGAAAGGTTTATAGCACTTGAATTTAAAAGTCTTGTAAAAAATATCAACTGTTGAAGTGGAAGAAGAGGGCGAGGCTAATGCAGAACCGATGGGAGAGGACAACTTTTGTTAAATAATTAATAAAATTTATAATATTTTTTAAATTTTAAATAGCATATTTTATAATGTGTTAATAAGCCTACTATTTAATTATAAAAAGATAAATAATATTACGTCAGTATTAATTTGATATTTAAATGACGAAAAATTAATTCGTAAAATTTTTATTTATTTAAAATTTATTTTGCGATTTTTAAAAATATAAAGTTTTAACATTTTAAAGCATTCAAATTAAACTTATATCTATTTTGTTTTTTTCAACCTTATCTTTATGTTAAGAGTTTTTAGCAATATTTTAAAAATTGAACAGGAAGTTGAATCTGTAAGATAAAAGATTTAAGATTTAAAAGGTTCAATCTTTATTAGACTGTCATAAAACTAGCTAAAAATTAAATAAAATTAAAGATTTTGAAATATGATAGAAAGAGATTATCTTTACCTAAAGAAGAATTTGAAGTTTAATTGAAAAAAGAGATTGTTAAATGAAAGTTAATTGATTTATTTTAGTTTATAAAAATTTATTAATTCATGAAAATTAATCAATTAATTAATAAATTGATTGATTTTTAACAATAAAAGTTATTAAAGTAAATCGAACCAAAAAGTTAGAAGTTTGAAGTTTCAAACTTTTTATGATTGAACTATCTTTAATTTGATGTGATAGACTGAAAACGTGGACTGCAGAACTATTTGACAATCTATTTACCATGAAAAAAAGAAGATGAAACTTGAAGAATTCACTTACTTTTTGATAGGATATGATGGGAACTCGCATGGTCAGCCACTACCTTATCCTAAAATCAAATTCATTAGTGAGATCCAAATTCTACATTAAGACTGGCTTACGATTCATCAAATTTACTGGGAAAGTTGCAACCAAAGGAAAAACTAGAGAGAAGCTAAGCTTGAAGGATCTGAATAAAATATCTAGCAACACGGTTTATTTGATCTCAGAAAACTGAGGGTATTATTTCTGAGCTAAAACTCATAGTTTACTTTAGTACACAGATAGAAGAACTGAACAGCCTCATTATTTTCAGCAAATACATTCATATTGAAAAGAAAAGCAGTAAAACTGCAGAGGGACTTGCTAATAGTAATCCACATCTTGTACCCGATCCTTCAACGTTAGACCCCAAGCTGAGTTGCCATTTCTATCCACTATTTCAATGCTCGAAAACCATGTTCTCTGCATCCCTCTTCACTGATTCAAAAAGCACAGATGATAAATAGCGTTCTCCAAAGCTGGGGAAGACCACCTGTAGATTTCAAGCAATAATAAAATACAAATCAAAAGACAAAATCAACCAGGGCAAATTTCTTATACTTTAAAACTCTGTATCGATGATTAATTATCCAATGATAATGATGTTAGAATAGTTTATTTGGTCTAAAAGTTACCAGAAAAGTGTTCCATATCAAATGAACCTATGGATATCAAGAAATTAATGGATATGTTCAAATATTTGTGCATAAATAGTAGGATCTGTGAAACAGCAAGCAAAATTTCCAAAAGCAGAGAAGAGAAACAGACGCGCACGTATGTGTTAAGAGAAAGATGAATTCACTTACAACAATGAGTTTTCCAGCATTTTCAGGCCTCTTTGCTATCTTAATTGCTGCAGCTGCAGCAGCACCGGATGATATCCCTGCCTGGAATCCATATGGTAGCATTTAATAAGATATAAATGTGTCCGTCAATTAATACAGAGAATGGCCCTTGTTGAGGAAAGAATCAACTAGTATTGAACTTGTAGTTACCAGTAACCCTTCTTTCAGTGCAAGTTGTTTAGCCGTTTCAATTGCTTCATCACTTGATATCTGCGTAGATCAAGTATTACATATGAAGAACATAACTTTTGGTTCTCAGGAATAAGTGAAGAATTGCATTCGATTCATGCATAGGACCAAAAGTCTTCTACTTGCATTTCAAAAACAAGGAGGAAAAACAGAAGGAAAAAATCCATGCAATCCGTCCCTGGATATTTTGTTATTTAGAGGTTTTGAAAGAATATATGGGTAACAAGAATCAATCCACTTTCTTAGGATTAACTTCAGGATGATCCATGTAACTTCAAAGACTGAATGCAACCAATTCTTCTTTCTCGGAAATTATACCTCCATCTATAAGAACAACATGAACAAAACTCTCGAAGAAAGAAATTCATTGCTTCACATGAGGGAATAGATAAGTCTAATTGAGAGCAAGATACTTACTTGGACAACCTCATCAAGTAAACTGACGTCCAAAACTCCAGGAATGAAGCCAGCACCAATTCCTTGAATCTTATGGGGCCCTTAGAAATCAAGAATACAGAATTGATCAATTAAGAAGTAGGGTGTACTGTTCAAAGTTAATTACTAATGAGATTGCTGAAGTGTTTATTACTTACGAGATTGCTGAAGTGAGAAAGTTGCTATAGAAAAATAAAACACAAATTAATGGTTGGTTATTATAACTCACCAGGTTTTCCTCCAGATAACACGGCACTTTCAACCGGTTCAACACCATATAGCTGATAACAAAGAAAAAAAGTGACTATAAAGATAAGAGACAAAAACATGTCAAAGAAAAATAGTTAACCACAGCTCAAAAACACAACTTGATGATAGGAAACCTTTATATCAGGGTTTTGCTCCTTGAGATACTTCCCTGCACCTGTTATTGTACCACCAGTTCCAATTCCAGACACAAGTGCATCAACTTTTTCAGCTGAACCTTTCCAGATCTCTGGTCCAGTGGTCTCATAGTGGATCTGACCATAGAACAAGAATTCGATTACAATTTTCCACAAATGGGAAGCCAATAACATGCAAAAGGCAAACAGAAGATACCTTTGGGTTGGCAGAGTTTTCAAATTGCTGCAGAATATAAGCTTTGGGTGTTTTTGCAAGTATCTCTTCTGCCTTCTGAACAGCTCCTTTCATGCCTCTAGCAGGATCAGTAAGAACCAGTTCAGCTCCAAAAGCACGGAGAACCATTCTTCTTTCCAGACTCATTGAAGCAGGCATTGTAATTATAAGCCTGTAGCCCTTTGCGGCTGCCATGAATGCAAGTCCTATGCCCGTATTACCACTTGTAGGCTCAATTAGGACACTCTGCATTAAAGAAAAAAAAAAAATTGAAAAGGTTATTTCCTGTAGTGCTCGACCCTAAAAGAACATATAATGCTCTCATAAATAGATATCTGCGCCAACAATCTCATACGAGTTCCCTGGTGCCACTACAATGGCAATCAGGACGTGCTTGTTTCAGTAAGGAATCCCATAGGGTGACAGAATTGAAAGAGAGGTAAATATAAAGCATTTTCAGACACTAGTATGGCCACCAACTTTGTCCATTGAGGATGGACCTCGCATTACATAATCCAAACGGGCCCAGTCCACAGAAGGCTAGATCCTGTTACAGGTTCATGAACCTCGCATCCAGAACAATTGAACTGGAACTTAAACTTGGTAGAAAAGCCAGCAGCACTGAATGATAAGCCAAAATTTTTTATGCAGAATAAGACTACAGTACTAGGGAGCATTAATTAGATTTAAATAGTTACTTTGACAGAAAATCCTGTAACCTTTCATACCATTCATCTTGATAAAAAAAAAAGATCCAGTTACCAACCTCGCCTGGCTTGATGAGACCCTTTTCCTCTGCATCTGCAATCATACTATATCCAATCCTAAAAGCAAGCATAAAAACATAACCTTGCATAATTAGCCAGATAATCAAAATCCCAAATATAGAAGAGTGAAAGATGCATCAGGAAGAAAGCTGTAAATACGTAGTAATAGCATTTCACTGAAAGACTGAATTTCCATGATACGAGTACAAATTACAAAGTTGACATAATGTTTTACATTAAAACCCAATCCTATGAGACCAAGTACGGCCTAGAAAACCAATTAATTTCTAACTCAACAGCATACCGTTTTAAACTCAATGGCATAACATGAATCAGATCTATGAATAACGAATCAGGAATTTGTATCTAGGAACTACCTATCCTTGACACTTGAGCAAGGTTCCATCATCTCTAGTTTGGCAGCAATACGAGCCACACAGCCATCCACAACATGATTGAGATATACCAAAGGAGTCTTTCCGATCAACTATTGAAAAAGTAAAGATGTACAAGTCAGCCATAGAGCTTCCAAATATTGCACCCACTATACAAAAAGTAGAGATAGGAATACAGAGAGACAAAGAGGCTACATACTCCAGTTACATCTTTAGCAATCGCAGTGTTCTCCCCTGCCATTTTTGGTGAGGAAAGAGAATGAACTAGAAAAACGTTAAGAATACCAATCAGGATCAAGAGCTAATGAAACAAAAAGTCGTTAAAAAATCTAACAACTTCTGCATAGCATAAAAACAAGCAACCAAAACTCAATTGGCTAACAGAAACAATGCTTTAGAAATCCAATAGCTGTCAGTCATTCAATTAAAAACATTGAAAGGATATAGTTACATAGGAGAAGGGGAAGTTATAAGTGTAAACACAAAAGAAATCATTAAGCAAAAAAAAAAAACTCGAAAACCATTCAGAAAAAAGTTAAAACCAATCCAAGCAACGCCAAGATGACCACGAGAACAGCATTGACAAACCTTAAAAATCCCTGAAGCAATGTAACTCTATATCAAAATGCTTGAAATAAAAAAAAAATGAAAGGAAAATATAGCAAAGTTGATAAACATAAGGAAAGGAAGGCATAAACACAGATAAAGAACAAAACACTATCACCGGCAATCGCTTTACCTATTGAGCAAGAGAACGGAGACGAAAAACAATAGGCCAAAGCGACAGCTTCAGGAAAGAAAGTGAAATTTAGCGGAAATCCTAAGAAACCTCCCGTGGTTGACTAGCTTTTGTGCACAATATATGCTCAATATTTTAAGTATGATATATTTAGATCGTTTCTCAATATTTTTGGTCCTGTAAATGATAAGGGAAGCTGTGAACGGTGGGATAAGAATGGTAACTGATACTTTTTCTGGGTTGGAACAAAGATTTCAACTTTCAACTGCTGTATGTTGTTACTATCGATGGAAGGTTTAGCTTCACCTTGTTGTCCCCAGGCGATTAGGAGCTTTTCCTCTTCTTGGGTGTTGTCAAACCGGTCGTGTTGTCACTTATTATTGGTATTTGGTATTATTCCCTAATTTTGTAATTGAACTTTGCTTGTGGGTCAATGTAACAACATCATCTGAATCATCTTTTAAACTGACTTTTGGTGCATAGCAGAAAGTCTTCTAATTTTTCCAACAGTTGGTAAGTTAGTTAGCTGTAGTCAAAAGTTGAAGTCCTAGTTGTTGGGGTAATCTAAATAATTTTACTAAAACGGCCAGCTTTTATAAATAATACCCCATGATATATAAAAGCAAAGAAAAGGCATAAAAATTCTTGGAGATGACTCACGTGGAATGTGCGCGTGATTTCTTAAAAATACCATAAGAAATCAAGCGATGTGCGTCATATCTTATATAATTTGCGTGTGCATCGTTTCTCCAACAAGCCAATTCAGGATCACGTGCATTTAGCCTGTCAACCGTCGACTTTATCTAATGCAAAGCTGTATCCATCTATTCACAGGAATTTTGTGTGAGTCGTGTATACTAGTGGCAGACAAATATGAAACCTACTAATATTTTGTTTTTTCTTAGATTTATTCTTGTAGCCATTTTTATGTCACTTAAGGACCTAAGCTAACCAAAATTTAGTGTATAACTTAAAACCCAAACAAAAACATAAGTTTGATACTTTCTAATATGCACGATCCTTAAATAAACGTAATTATAGAACATACTCGTATTTTTGTGTGACAGAACTAAAACTATTGAAACTTCAAGCTTTCAAGAGAAAGAGAGAATTCTAGAGAGAAATGATAGGAAAAACATACAACTTTTATTTAATGGAAACCTTTCTTGAATACAATGGAAGAGGTCTTTTACTTATTGATAGATAGATATTTAACTATATTTTATCACTGATATTTGATGTATTTAACTTGATATTTTATATTTTTATCGTATATTTGGTACTTAATTCGCTCAATATGTGTATGCATATGATGATTACCTTCATGGACTCAAAGGAGAAGAATTCGGATGAAAACACGGTATAAAATGAAGAATCAACAAATCTAAAGGAATGCACGACCGTGCATATACCCGTGCACTTTCTCGTGGTTGTGAATTTTCGTGATATCCAGAGAATTATGGTTATGCACATCTCCCCAAAACACTAAATTTTGTTATAAATTGGCGTTTTGGGAGGTGAAAAAGAAAGGCAATTGGTAGGGAGTCGTAGGGTAGACTCTTAGAGGTGATCCTAAATGTAGATCTCGTTCTCTAGGTGCAATTTTAGTCTAGAGAAGTGGAAAACAAGAAGAAATTATCGAAAAATCTATCGAAAAACAAGATCAAGGCTGTACATCGCAAGAACATTCGATAAAAGACAATCAGAGAGATTTAAAATTATGAACTCATTGTTTTCTATTCATATTTCAGTTTATGTATGTTTGATTTCGTATTCAATCATGTGTAACTAAACTTCCAGTTAATATTTAGGTTAGATGAACCTTATTTTACTACTTTGATATGATTTGATTATTTTATGAATACAATTGGTTGTTTGATATATTTTGATTTGATTACACATTTTATTTATGTTCTAATAACTAGATAATATTAGATCATAATCTGATCTCATTCGTAGAGATTGAAAAATCCTAGTGTGAATAGATCTACGGTAATTAGAAGGAATTTATTGCAATCCTAGAGATAGGATAACATAAATCTTCCAGATTATGGTCAAACCTAATAGAGGGACTCATAAATTAGTAACATAATCCTATAACATTTAACGTAATCCTATAAGATTTAACCTCAGTAATTCAGTTAGAGGTCTTAGGATTAATTGTTAGTAGACTCAAGGTCAACTATTAACTTACCATAGGAGTTTCTATGGTTCAATACATCAACAAAATACTTGTATAATAAAAGATCAATCTGTTAAGGGTTTAAGGGGATTAGAACCTAGATACTAATTTCTGATAACAATAGTTTTGAAGTGAATTCCATTGTCTTTGCATTCATTATCATTTCTTATTTCTTTAATTGTTTTATTTTTATTTTCTTTTTATTAAAAACCTAAAATCAATCTGATAAGGGAAGGATAAATTCTAGTATTCATTGTCTTTGTAAGATCAATCTGTACTTGCCGGTATTAGCTACAGCTACACCGTGAACTTGTGGTTATTACAATATTGACTACGAACTTAAAATAAATCAATCAAACTTTTGGCGTTGTTGTGTGGGACTTTGATATTAGGAAAGCCTAAATTCCATTACTCTAGTCATTTTTTTTTATTTTTTATCTTTGCTTTTCTTTTGTTTTATTTTAATTTTGCCTTTTGTATATCTTTTCTTTTCTTTCATTTTGCCTTTTGTATTTCTTTTCTTTTCTTTTCTTTTCATTATTTTATTTTATTGTGTTGTATCTTATTGCATTTGTGGCTTAATAATTGAATTATCTTTTAAATTCCTCTGGTTGATCTTGAGTTTGTGATTCATTGTGATTCATTATAGGAATTACAATTCATCATCATAGCCACAGCTCACAATTGAAGGATGAAGGGCCAAAATATGCCTTTATGAACTATGATATCACTATATGGGAGAGTGAGGTGTTCTCATATATGTTCAAAAGCTCAATAGATATTCATATCGTGTAGCAACATTAGTGGGAGTTATTAGTACAATCATGATTGTCAAGAGCCTACTTATATATGGGAGAGGTGTGCTATACGAGAATAACTACAATTCAAAGTGGAGTAATTCTTATACTTATGGATGGAACAATTACGCTCTAGCTAGATATTTATACCATTATACTTCTCCAATTGATGAGCCGACCCTATAAGATATATTAATAGAAACCCTTGTTGAAATGAAAGTTAATCGATGCATATTTGAGAGTAAAGAAAAGATAAAAGTAGGTTTCATCAATGGAGGTATATTTCAAAAAGAGCTTACAGAAGAAAAAGAAAGTATTACAGATCGGCTAATGGAATGCCTTGCTAAGAGAGTAGCTAGTCAATCTGAATTTGATAAGATACTTCCTTTAGTTACATATGATGAGTATAATATGAGCTTCCAACCATCTTAGAGTGAAGAAGAGACAATATTTGATTTTATGAATAAACATACATTTTAAAAAGGCAAGGAGGTAATTGCTTCTCTGAAAGATATGAAGATTGAGTCTATTCAAGAATCCAACATGAGGCATCAGGAAGTAGAGGCTCATATACTTCAATATGGTGAATCAAATTGATTAGCTAGTGGAGATTTTATCCAACGAACAACTAGGAAGTTTGCCTAGTCCTAATGAAATAAATCTTAACGAATTTGGACTGACAATCACCCTTAGTAGTAAAGATGAGCTCTTAGGAGAAGAAGAGGAAGAGGAAGCAAGTATCATAGATAAATTAATGGAACTCCTTATTGATATGAAAGCTGAGCGAGACGAATTCAAGACTGAACAAAAGGCAAGGATTGGCTTTATGAATGGAGCGGCATTCCAAAAAGAGCTTATAGAAAAACAGAAGAAGTCTCCATTCAAGAAGGAAAAGCAGAGGAGTGACATAAGGTAATTGGAGAAGATGAGCCAGAAACCTCTATTTAGGAAGAATCGCAAGAACAGTGGATAGAGGAGGTTAAGGAAGAATTGGTAAAGGAACAAAGTAAGGAAACTACTGACGAGGTGTTGGTAGTGACCTTAAGTACAAAAGGCTGCCACTTCCTCAAAGACGAATTGTTTAACTTAGTAGATGATTAAAAAAGTTTTGTCATCCCTTATTTTATTAATAATTTATCATCAAAAAGGGCACTTGTACATGTGATTGGATTGATTAATTTTATAAATTATTGCCTTATGATTATCTTGTAAATTGTGGCTTGGTTGCAGGCTATGAAAATGCTTTGTAGAGAAAAGGGTGGAACCAAGCTGTTGATTATTGATCCAAGATGACGTTAAACATGCAGGCTACATCGAGCTACCAACGTTAAAGAAGCGTTGCATAGGAGGCAACTCATGAGTTACTTTCAATTTTATTTCAATTTTGATAGTATCTTGTGTTTGCTTTTATGTTAATATAGGATTTTATTTTTTGTTATGTTATGTTATTTTATTTCTTTTTATACTTTTCTTTTATATTTTGCAAGGATGTTACTCTCACATTTGATGGATCTAAATCAAGAAATCATTATAATCAGGAAAGTACCAAACAACCCTCTCACTTGCATATCTACTTATATTCTGTACATTGAAGAAAATTTCCACATTTAAGTATGGGGATGATTTTAATGAACATTTAATTGATTTCCTTAAGTTTATTCTAATCCTTATTATAGATTTTATTAACTGATATCTTAAATCGGTTGAATCTATCCATGAATACTATATGTTCTATTGAATATTGAATTGAATTGGTGTTTAAAAGATGATAGTTAGAATGAAATTAGTTTTCTAAGTTGTATTTCATTGAAATGTTTAAGATAAATGATATTGCATATTGTTTACACATACATACCCATGCTTTTTGTGAGCTTTAGTGCCTAAAGAGCAAATTTCCAAATTTTTAAAGCTCTTTTTATTCTTTCATATGTGTGATATCGTGTATAGTAAGATAACTCTAAAACTTGCTTATATTATGCATGTTGAGATCATATTTGTTAAAAGCAATAACATGATGAAGGCGTTTAGATTTACCGACCACTTAGCCTAATTCTTTGAAATCACTATATCTTAAAATTTACCTTTAGGAGAATAACCAAGTTGAGTATTAGCTCTTTTCTTGAAAATTATAAACCTTTATTCCATTTTTCATTGAAGACCTTTTTATTGCTTTGAACCTTGAATGTTATATACATTATTTACTTTTTTAAGACTTGAAATTTATGAAAGGTCTAATATTTATTGAATTTTGGTATTGATTGGAATATTGTGAAAAAGAAAAGCATAAAACAAAGAAAAATGATAAATATATAGTACCATTGGATTTATAATGAAAGGACCTATGTATAGTTGTAAACAAGTCTTTTACTATTTCAATGAGTAAATTTCCTTCACTTGATCCCTTTTATTATCCCATTCATACCGTACCTAAGTCTTATTACAACCTGCATAAAGATCTTTCGATTTTTGTTTCTAGTTTATACATAGTGGTGGAGATGTGATTTTACTACAAGCATATGGGAAGAGTTTTGTTACGCATTGATTAGGAGTTTTTCATACTCTTCACCCTAAACACTTGAGTGCACTGAGGGAAATCTTGGTAAGGGTGTAAAGAGGTATGCTTTTCATGTCAATGCGATTGTTGATGTGATTATTATTAATATTGCTTAGAAAGTTAATTTTAGGACAATTTGAGTCTAATTATATGTTAATTTGACTCGATAGGATACAATGATGTATAGTATGAATGGATATATTGAGATTGATTATAGATTGAGTAGTAAATTTATAACTTTGATTATGGTTTGCTTAAGGACAAGAAAAAAATTAAATGCGAGGATGTTTAATAAATGGATATTTGACTATATTTTACCACTCATATTTAATGTATTTTGCTTAATATTTTATACTTTTATTATATATTTGGTACTTAATTTGCTCCAAGTGTGTATATAGATGATAATTACCTTGATGGGCTTAAAGGAGAAGAATTCACATGAAAACACGACATAAAACGAAGAATTGACAAATTTGAAGGAATGCTCATGCACTTTTGCAATATCTAAAGAATTTTGGTTATGCAAAGTCAAATGCACAATTGTGCATCAAAATGAGCACCTCCCTGAAACCTTAAATTTTGTTATAAAGAGACGTTTTGGGAGGTGAAAAAGAAAGACAGCTAGTAGGAGTCGTAAAGTCGATTCCAAACATGGAACTCATTCTCTAAGTGTGACTTTGGTCCAAAGAAGTGGAAAATATGAATAAATCATCAAAAGATCCATCAAAAAACAAGATCAAGCCTCTACATCATAAGAATATTCAATAAAAGACAATCAAGGAGATGTAGAATTATGAATCCATTATTTTCAATTCATTTTTCTATTTATGTATGTTTGATTTTGTATTTGATCATGTGTAACTAAACATCAAGTTAGTATTTAGGTTAGATGAAGCTTATGTTAATACTTTGATTAAATTTGATTCTTTTATTAATGTAATTGGTTTTTTGGTATATTGTGATCTGATTACATATTTATGTTCTAATAACTTGAAGATATTTTATCATAATATGATTTCATATGTAGAGATTGAGAAATCCTAGCTTGAATAGATCCAACCCTAGAGATAGGATGACATAAATCTTCCAGATTAGGGTCAAACCTAATAGAGGAACTTATAAATCAGTAATGCAATCCAATAAGATTTAACCTGAGTAATTCAATTAGAGACCTTAGGATTAGTTGTTAGTAGACTCAAGGTTAATTATTAGCATACTATAGGAGTCTCCACAGTCCAATACTTCAACAAAACAATTTCATAATAAAAGATCAATATGTTAAGGTTTAAGGAGATTAAAACCTAAATACTAATTTCTGATAATGATAGCTTTTTAAGTGAATTCCATTTTCTTTGCATTCGTTATCATTTCTTATTTCTTTAGTTTTTTAGTTTTTTTTATTTTTATTAAAAAATAAAATCAATCTGTAGGTTAGATAATAGGGGAAGGGTAATTACTAGTATTCATCATCTTTATGGGATCGACTCGTACTTGTTGGTACTAGTTACAACTATGTTGTGCACTTATGGTTACTATAATATTGACTACTAACTCAAAATAAGTCAATCACTTATATAGGCAAAGGAGATTATAAAAGACGAAAAGCTCTTAACAAGAAAAATGTCACACCAATAAATCTAGACAAGAACAATATCACATTACACAATAAATGAATAAAAACAAGACAAGTTATGACACCTCAACATAAAAACAATCAAATTTAAATATAAGGACTAGCAAAGACAATAATAAAAAGGAATTATCATCTTCTTATTCCTTTTAATAGGTTCTTACCATGATTTCAAATTTGATGGAGAGACTTCTTTATTTGTGTTGTCACTAACATTGTCTTTTTTCCTCCTTTTGTTGGGGCTCATTTCTTCTATCTTTTTTTTTTGAAAAATTTACCTAGCTCCTCTTCATCAATGGTGAGAACAATATCATCTGGGTTTGGGGCATCCTGGAAGGAAAAGTTTTGGGACTAAGATTGTGCAGTTTTATTTAAGCCCAAGTTTTTAGGGCTATTTAGAATCTCAAAGTATGGCATTAAAGGTTATATAAGAATAAATTCTCTTAGGTAAGGTTTAGTGGATTTTTACATAGTTGGTAATGCATACTAAAGAAAATGATTTAGGTCTATAAAGAAGTCCTTAAGGCTTTAAGGGAAAATTTCTTTGTACCTTGCCCATTGAATTGAAGTGTGACGGAAATACACCTAGTTTTTAGAATAGATGGACCCATCATATGTTATGTTATAAGTTTGGTTGAGGAAAAAGAAGCATCGAATAATTTTCTTCTTTAATGGAGTCTCCCTTAGCTTGAGATGCTTAATAACTTGTGAGAGTTTAGTTCTCCACCTTATTAGTTGTTTGTACCACTTAAGGAAGGTCCATAAGAGGGAATCTTATTTTTTCCTATCACATAAATATTAATATATGCATAAAGGATAACGAGAGATAACATATGCGTATAGGGTAGAGAGTGCCCATAAGTACCACAATGCATTCTATAAGAGTGGGCCATTAATGAAGAACACATTATGATATGATGTATGAATGTTAAAGAGGGATGAGTAGTAAAGCAAGCCTAAATATTTAAGAAAGAGGAGAAGGTAATAGAAGATGCTCATTCAAACAAGAGTAGCTATTTTATCAATAGTGTTGTGTGTTCTTCCAATTGGAGGAAAGGACTTCTTTATATTAGCAGTATTAGGTAGGTCAACCAACAAAAGGATGAGAGAAATAGTTCTAGGAGTGAAGAGGTTAAAACATGTTTGAGGCCATGAGAGGAAATCAACTAAAATGTTTTGATATGAATTATAGCGGGAGAACCAATCTTGCCAATGAGCAATTGACTTTTGGGAAAAAAAATTTGTTTATATATGGTATCTTTAGGATGAATGTATTTTCCATTTCTACTGCAAAAGAGATCAAGGTAAGGTAGAAATCAAACTTTTCTATACCTTTTTTTAAAACTAAGTTCTCTTTGTAGATTATGTGATAGTTCTTTTCTGGTATTTAAATTGTCCGATAGTATGTTCATAGTAAAACCACTTTCCTTCTATTTCCTCTATTAATACTATTCCTAGAAATGGCTTTTATGGGCTGGGAGCATAACCTCTTACTTATTTGTAAGGTCCAAAAAATGTTTTAATGGGGTTTGATGCTCTTGTTGAGTTTGAGAATAAAGGAGGATATCATCAATGTAAATAAAAGAACTTGATAAAATACAATCATAAATCCTTGTCATGGCTCTTTGAAACAATGATGGGGTGACTTTTAACCTAAATGACATTACTGTCCACCACTATTTTGTATAAAGAATGCAGAATGTTGTCTTATACCTATCCTTTAGGTCAATACCTAATTGCCAATATTTTGCTTTTAAATTAATCTTTAAGAATATTTTTGCCTCCTTTAAATATACTTGTGTATTTATTTTGGGAAAAGGAAAATTGTCATCTTGAAGAAAATTATTCAGAAATTTGTAATCAATAACTAACCTTTTTTTTTCTATTCTTTTATGTTTTTTTATTTAGAAGGCTTGACATGCCCAAACTAATTTTGTCAATTTTATTAGTCCTTCTTTCAAAAGTATAGTGTAATCATCTTGTGCCATCTTTAAGTCTTCTAGATTCATCTCAGATGAGTCAACTTCGTTGAATTAGTTTGTTCATTATTTTTAGTGGCAATTGAACATAAAATTCTAAATTTTTCCATAATGGATGTGAATGATCAAATTGGTCATAATTTTCCAAGCAATATTGTAAGAGTTGATCCCTTATATCTTCATATTCAGTGGAAACATGTTATAGCTCAAAGATGTTGTGGACTTTAGTTTATGTACGAAAATCTTATTTATAACGAATACCTTTTGGAAAAATTTGTAACTTCTCTTCTTAGCAATAAACATCCATCCCAATACGTATGTTAAGATTAGGAAGATTGCTTTTTAATATTTTTATAAAAATTATAAAACTTGGGAAAAAATTTATCACAATCCTTGTTTCTATGATAAGGTCTATCTTGAAGAATTTGCTATTAGGTATAGTGAAATGTTCTTTATAAGATTGCCATTTTTTTTGTAGGAAGAATATATGATTTCATAACACTCCTTTAAGATCCTATATCTATATAAACAATAAATGGGATTGATTTATGAACTTCTTTAGGAGTAACTAGAGTTTGATATATGGTCATCTTACTACTGACTTCCTTAGTTCTAGCTTCAAACAAGAATGCTTCATCTTATACATTAGTTTGTGATCTTCCTTAAAAGAGGAGAAGAGACTGCATCATCAATAGATTCACAAACAGCTAGTGCAAATAGTGTCTCTTTATCTTCACTAGATTGTCCTTTAAAAAGAGACTCAATTTCCTCATCATCTCTTAGGCATCATAGCCTCGATGAACTACATGATTTTAATATCCTTTTTTGTCTTTTTAGGATACCATTTTGCATAATGACCTGGTTGTCCATAAAACTAACATTTTTCTAACTTTTTAGTTTTAAAAGTATGTCATTTGAAAGATCTTATCCTCATTTTCTTCTTCCTATTGAAATGGTAAACTCATAATTAGTCCTTTTGGAAGTGTTTCTTCTTCTTTGTATTAATTTCACATTTCTCCTTGTCTTTACATTTGATCTTTAGTAAGACTTTTTACAAGCTTCTTTGAGTTAAGGTATACCTTTTAACATGACTTTGAAACTTTTGTTGTTCATATAATTTTTCCATTATAACCAAAGCTAGTTGGTGGATTTTTATAAAAGAGATTTTAGGGATGCTCTCTATGAAGAGAATTGATTGTTCTTTGTAATTATGAATGTAACTCATTAACAAGGAATATGTACTAAAGATTAACATCATTGAATCTATTGAGCATATAGTATTTTTCAAACATCATGTGAAAATTTCTCTGTAAATCTTTCCAATTCATAGAGCAACACTTCATTTCAAAGTACTCATAATTGCTTTGTCGGTCAATACACTGGAAATCTTCAATGAATTCTTTATGAATCATTCCTAACAAAAAATTAGCTTTTAGAAATTATATGACTCGCATGTGTTTGTTTTCATCAAGGCTTTGGAACCATTCTCTTAAGGTTCCTGTCAATTTGGAGACAAATTATGTCAAGATCTATTTAAGAGAAATGTCTAGTCTTATCATTTGAAGATCTATTCAAGAACGTAATTCATATAGTCGATCTCACCATTTTACTGGTGGGACATTAACAAAAATCAACCTGATCCTAAAGTAGGTAATAGGTAGGAGATGCTTTTGGTCTAAGTTTAGTCATTGATTGAACATCTTCAACCTCTAGTTCAACTTATGTGTAAGGTTAAGAAAAGTTTAGAACAACCGTCATCATTTGCGATATTTAAGTGATATCTACAAGTTTTCTAAAATTTTTGGAGCTTTCTCTAAAAGAATCAAAATCCTAGCTTTTATTTTGAATTTTAGATCTACTTGGAATTAGTTAAATGGTAGATGTGAATTCTTGGTTGGTCATACATTCCTTTTTTGTTAAGGAAGGTGTTTCTCTAAGTGGAGAAGTTAATGGTGTTTTGATTTCTAAAGGTTTAGAAGCATATAAATGAAGTAGCACATCATAACACTACACAAAATAACTAGACCTAAAACTATAGGTAGTGGTAAGTCTAGGTTGATCCCACAGAAAGTGTTCAGTTAGCTTTTGAAACGAAAATAATCAATGTTTAGGTTATGAGTGGGGGTTTTGGTTTAATTTCAAATAAGAAAGGAAAACTAAACTAATGAAAACATATTTAAGAAAACTTTCAAAAATGATGAAAGTGACGAATTCGTAGGATGCGATCATCGATTCTATCTCAGCTTATACTCAATTAAACATACTTCATTAAATTGTTATTCTCTTACCTTTCCTAGCAACTATTACTCCTAAGTTAACGATAAGCTTTGTCAACCTCGTTTTTTTCCTTAGATCGTGATTTTATTGGATATTCACATTATGAATTAGGAAAATAGATTAATCAAGGTAATAACCACATACACTCAGGTTATTTAACCTAGGTTATGTTATTCCTAATGATTTTAAATCATTAATTGCTATAAATGAATCTTAACATAGCAATTACGAATTATATTGAAATTCTAGCAATGGGTTTATACATAAACAATGTAACAATAATAAGAATAAAGATCATTTATATATAAAAACCCAAATCCATAAGCATAGGATAACATAATCAATCCCTAAGAAGAGAAATAATATCAATACAATGAAAGAAATGCTTAACTGGGTTCTTTGGCATCGATATCACCTCCAAACTAGGTCAGGAAAGCCTATGCTCCATAGGTCTCCAAAGAATGAGGGTTCTGCCCATTTATTGCCTCCCAAATCCCTAAAATAATTCCTTATCATTTCATATGTTTTTTGCTGTGAAAACGATGTATTTATACTAAAAACTAGGTTTTTGCCTGAGTTGGCAAGATTTCACGGGCGTGCATGGTTGAATCACAACCGTGCATGGCCTTCTTATCTAGCTCATGCAACTTGTGTCATGGGCGTGAGAGATGTCTCACGACCATTACAATTTCATGCATAATCGTAAGCCATTTTTCTTCAACATGTATTTTTCATTTTTATGCTTTTTCTTGCCTCCTCCTCTTTTAATCTTCTTCTTGCTCCATAGAGACAAATGAGTGTGAATCTCAGGATGATAGCTCAATTATTGTGTTTTTTACTCACTTTATCTCTTTCGATTCTAAATTGTACCTAAAACCAACTATGAACTAAAGTGAATGTCTTAAGCATTTTATAGCGTTAATCACTAAGTGTTATGGAATAAATGTATAATCAATTAAGCACATATCAACCAAGTTGAGAAATGTCTTTTATTATCTGGTTTGGCTTAAAAGATTTTGATGTTTAGGGTTTGTCTGAACAATGAATAAGAAATTTTAAAGACTTTTTTCATAGTCATTTACTTCAGGATATGATGGAATATTACAACCATGTTGTACAATGGGACATGTCAAGGGATATGGTATGTATATAGCTTTGGATTGCTATTTGGCCATGTTTTACTCAATTCTTTTAAGATTTCTCAAAATTTTTGTAATTCTCTTTCCTTCTTAAAGAAGTCTAGTCTACAATAATGCTCGTCAATATGTCTTCTCAATTTAGAATCAAGTTGTGTAGCTTGATTAAGTAGCCATTGATGTAATTGTTACACTTGGAGAGTGGTCAGAAGGGTGTCAATCAAAACATTTTGAAAAGATGCATATGTCATATCTAATAGAGAAATTGGAGTTATTACTGGAATCCCTTTTATTCTATGTAATATTAGGACAAATAGCACCCATATAGAGATGTGTGTAACCCTGGTCTAGCCATAAAAAGATTAGTTCAGAGGGAAGCTCTAGAGTTATGCATTATTCTGCAGAAGTGGATTTTAAGCCATATTGGTTCATTTTGGAACCTTGGATCAATTTTTTAAGTTGAGGTGTATCTGTGAAAATTAAGGTGCGAACACACATTCTAAATGATTTAGATCTATGATATAGATTATATGAGCTTAATTGGGGTAGCTAAGTATTATGGATCTTAGTGTCTTTGGGCAATTGGGTAATTTCCTTGAGGTTTTATATTTTATTAGAGAGAGATTTCTTATGGTTAGAAGGAATTTTCCTAAAGAAAGAGCTAAAGAGAAATAAAGTGGGTTTATTTATGAGGCTAGAACTTCACTCATGGTTATCTAGGTTCTCTCCTTACTCACTTTTATCAAAAATAATGATTGACTTTTTTTAAAATGTGTTAATTATGAAATAACTACAAGCGCATGACATAGCTGTAGCTAGTACCAGGAAGTACGGATTAATCCTACAAAGATAATTTCTAGTTGTTACCGTTATTCTATTATTTAGTATATGAATTTGATTATGATTTTTAATTAAAGAAAATAAAACTTAAGCAAATAAAATAAAATAGTCAGTAAGATTAAATAGAGAATTAAGTAATCACTTAGAAACTTAACGATATCAGAAATTATTGTCTAGGTTTCAAATCCCCCTAAATACCTTTAATTGATTTAACTTTTATTATGAAATTTTCTTGTTGATTTATTAGACCATGAAGATTCCTATAGTATGTTAATAGCTCAATCTTGAGTCTAATAACAACCAATCCTAAGGTTATCAACCAAATTACTTAGGTTAATTTTATAGAATTTCTTTACTGATTTATGAATCTCGCTATTAGGTTTGACTCCAATCTAGAAGATTTATGTCATCTTATCTCTATGGTTGCAATCAACTTCTTCCAATTATGGTAGATCTATTTACACACAAGATTTCTTAATCTCTATGTCATGAAATCATATTATGAACTAATATTTTGGATCTATTAGAACATATAATAAACATGTAATTGAATCACAACATACCAATCCAAACAATTTCATTAAATAAACAGATCAAAATATGTTATTGTATAAAATAAGGTTCATTTAACCTGAACACTAAAGAAATCTAGTTATATATGGTAGAACACAAAATCAAATATAAACAGAAAGAAAAGCAAATTGAAAACAATGAGTTCATAATTCTAAATCATTTTTATTGTCTCCAATCAAATATTCTTCCAAGGTAGAGGTTTGATTGGTTTCTTTATGTTTTCCATTTCCATGACTCAAAATCTCCACTTTTAATGATCTCAACTTCTACAATTGCCTCATAATGTCTACTTCCTAATTTGCCTTTGATCATTTCTTTTTATAATAATTTATAAGGTTCTAAGATGATACATGGTCTGATACAAGGCAATATAATAGACCTTGTATAACCAAAAATCTCTAGAATTTGTGAATTTGCGTGGCTTAAGGGATTTACATGCCAAATACATGGCCATATATCCCTTCTATGCTTCAAATCTTTATTTTATGTCACGATTTCATTTGAATTCTTCTCCATTTGGTCCATGAAGGCAATTATATCCTATGAATGCACTTGGTCCACGAAGGCAATTATATCCTATGAATGCACTTTGAACACACTAAGTACCAAATATATAATAAAAGCATAAAATATCAAGCAAATACATCAATTATGAGTGTATAAATATGATCATTTATGCATCTATCAAATATCCTCTCACTTAAGCTTTTGCTTGTCCGTAAGCAGACCATAATCATAATTATAAATTTCACAACTTTTATCTTTCATTAATCTTGACTTGTCCATGTATCCTGTAAATCATCATATCCTATCAAATCAAATTAACATACAATTAAAGTCAAATTATCGTAAAATTAATTTCCTAAATCAATATTAATAGTAATCTCATCAATAATCACATTGAAATAAAAACATAAACCTTTACACCCTTACCAAGATTTTACGGAATGCACACAAGTGTTAAAGGTGAAAAGTATCAAAACTCTCAATCAATGAGTAAAAGAACTCTTACCATAGGTTTGCTATATTATCACATTTCCACAATTTATGTATAAATTAGAAAAAAATATCTTTATACTGATTGTAGCGTGGTTTAAATAAGGTATGGTTAGGAAAAATAAAAAGGGTTAAATTGAAAAAAATTACTAAAATTCAAGAAACTTGAGTACAAATACTTTGGTCTTTTTATTTCAACTCCATTGGTACCATATATTCAAAAAATTTTGGGCATTCAGTACCACAATTAAAGAGTTAATGGGCCTTTAAAAATTTTCAAATCTTAAAAATAAAAAAAGTAACATAACTAACCTTTAGGGTTTAAAATAATTAAAAAGGCTTCAAAGAAGATTAGGATAAAGGTTAATATATGGGTTAAAACAATGAAAAAGGCGAAGGCTTAACTTGGTTATTCCCAAAGGATAAATATAGGGTAAAGTAATACTCAAAGAAGTAGGCTAACATAATTTGATGAATCTATGTGCCTTTATCACCTTAATGATTCTAATTTAACAAATATGGTCTCAATTTGTATAATGAAAGCAAGTTTTGGAATTGTTCAACAAAACTCACAAAAAATATTGGTTTATGTATATAAATACTATGTATTTTTATTCAATTTGATTATTTTAATGAATAAAAATAATATGACTTATAAAAGAAATTTTGTTATTGCTATCATCCTTTTGCACACCAATTCAATCAATATTCAACAATGAAATAAAGTATTGATGGACATATTTCAATTAAACCAAGATATCAGTTCATAAAATATTGCAATCAAGATTATAATAAGTTTGATAGAGTATTGATGGACATATTTCAATTAAATCAATATTTCAGTTCAGAAAATATTACAATAAGGATTATAATAAGTTTAAAGAAATCATTAATCCATTCCACAAACTTAAAGTTGTACATTGTCCTCAATATATGCAATATAAGCATTTAAAAATAATTGAACGGTTTAACTTGGTACTTTCCTGAATAAGGTGATTTTTTCTAATTTTCGATCCATCCAATAGTAGACTATATCCTTGCAAAATATAAAGAAGGGACTAAAAAGATGAAATAAAATAAAAAACAAAAATATCCATTTAATAAAATTTTGAACCACTTTACGATTATTGTTTGTAGTTACCATTGCTTCAGCCCATATAGAAATATAATCCATACTTGGAAAGGTCCCATGAAATCCAACCCCCATACGTAAAAAAACTCCACTTCTATGATGTTGGATTTGAAATATTTCTAATTTGTTGGCATATGTCATAATTCATCACGTATTTTTAAGCATCCTTAAACAATCTAGGCCAAAAACCCCCACACTCTAACACACGAGTTGTTATCTTGGTTGCTCTATAGTGGTCGAGATAAGATGAATTGTGAAATTGAGTTAGTATCTTAAGTATCTCATCTTTTAGAAAACATATACGAATCAAACTGTTAGCACAAATCTTATGTAAAATAGGTTCTTCCGAAAGAAAATATGTGCATTCAAATAAAAAACATCTTCCATTGTTGATAAGATAAATCTGTAGGAAGGAAACCATTAGTAATGTAGTTTGCTATGTCAGCAAACCATAGAACAAAAAAGTGATTTACCAATAAAAAGTTCTCATTGGGAAATTTATCAATTTCTTCATTTTGTTTCACCTCCCCTCCTTCTAAATGTATTCTTCACTAATTTCTTATTGCTAATCTCAATTTCAAATTCTTGAAGGACCAAACCATCAGATAAGTCTTGGCTTTGCATCTTTCTTAGTGAAAAGGTATTACAATGCTACATGATCTATAGAAACAATAAATTTTGAGCCCAAAAGGTAAGATCAAAATTTGTGACAAGTAAATACCACTGTTAGTAACTCTTCTTCGATTGTGGTGTAATTCAATTATGCTCCCTTTATTGTCTTACTTGCAAAGTAGATTGCATGTAAGCTATTATCTTTTCACTATCTTAACAAGCATACAATTGCTTAGCTGCTCATGTCACATATAACCTCAAATTTTAGGCGCCAGTCTAGTGAATTAAATATAGGTGTTGAAGTAAGTGTCTCCTTTAACCTGTCAAAAATAGGCAAACAATTAGCACCAAAGTGAAAAGGTGCACCTTTAGTTAATAAATTTTAAGGGGTCTAGCAAAACGAGAAAAATCCTTAATGAAATGGCAATAAAATCTTGCATTCTTTAAAAATGCTCTTATGCCCTTGACATTTCTTGGTGGTGGAAGCTTTTGAATGTCTTTCATTTTAGCCCTATCCACTTCTATGCCCTTGCATGATATCTTATTCCATAAGACCCCATCTTCATGCACCATAAAGTGGCATTTTTCTCAGTAAAGAACCAAATGTGATAACTCTATCCATATTTTTAAAGCAATTCTCAAAAGAGTCTCTAAAAACTTAAAATTCATCCAAGGAAACTTTCATAATATATTCAATCATATATTCAAATCTTGTCATCATACACCTTTGAAACCTAGCTTGTGCATAAGTCTAGAAGGCATTCTTCCATAGGAAAAGGTCCCATAGGGACGTGAATGTCGTCTTCTCTTATATATGAAATTTTGATTATAGCTCGAACACCCATGAAGGAAGCAATAGAAAGCATGTCTAATCACTCACTCAATCATTTGATCTATAAAGGATAAGAAACAGATTTTTCTCAATAACAGTGATGAACTTTAGGTAATCAGTACATATCGTCCGTTATATAACTATTCTAGTAGATATTAACTCTCCTTTCTCATTCTCTATCATCGTCATCCCTCTTTTCTTTGGCACACAATGTACGAAACTCACCATTCACTATCTAAGATAGGGTAAATAATTCCCAAACCTTACGGCTTTCATTTTCTTTCTTATGATCTTAACTACCTACTTCTCTTACACTAAATCTAATTGGTTTAAAATGATAATGGTTAGTGTTTGGACCTCACCTAGAAAGGTATACCTAAGGTGTTTAGGTAAAGGCTTCAAATTCAAGTCGGTGGTCTCTCAATTAAAGGTAGAGTGGTGTTTTAGTTTGCACTAGCAGTTCTTGTTGTGATATCACACCCAACTCCTCATCCTCTTAATTACTTCATAATTTTTCTTATCCATATCATTATCAACTTCATCAACTTCCTTTATTTTCTCCTTTACAAATTCATCAACCACATCAATTTTCTTATAAGCACTTCAATATACTAGATTCTTAAAGTTTTTACTCATACTAAACTCCATCTACTTATCACTAATCTTAAGAATTAATTTCCTATTTTGCACAGCAATCAATACTCTTTTGATGTTCATAAATGGCATCCCTTGAATTAGCAAATAGTTTTGATCTTCCTCAAAATCTAAAACTACAAAGTTTACTAAGATGATAAACTCCCTAACTGGTATGTCCTCTACCACTCCAAATGACTTCTTGATCAATTGGTTTGCTAATTAGATAAATATAAATGTTGGCTTCATATCTCTCAGTCCTATTTTTTGAAAATGGACAAAGGCAATAAGTTAATGCTAGCCCCTAAATCACATAAACATTTGGAAAATTCAAGATTATCGACTAGACAAGGAATAGTGAAACTCCCAGGATCTTTTAACTTTGAGGTCATATGGCTAGTAATTATGGAGTTGTAACTCTTCGTCAATGACACTATTTGGTCGTCCTCCTAAGTACATTTGTTAAGATGTCCTTAAGGAATTAGGAATACTTGGGTATTTTCTTTAAAACCTCTATGAAGGATAAGTTGATTTACAACTTCAACTTTTTTAAGAATTTGGCAAACTATGCATCCATTTTGCCTTTTTTAACATTTGTCAGAATAGGATGTTTAGAGTATATGATGGTGGTGGCACATAAGGTTTCTCTTCATTTTCCTCTTCTTTTTCTTGGCTTGCGTCTTTATGCAGATGGCTTCCTTCTCTTTTGATTCTTTCAAATCCTTTCCACTTCTTCGTTTAGTAGCAGTCAATTGCTCCCTTGGATTAGCTTTCATGTCATTTGTGTTGGCCCTGGTTCCTGTACGTAATTCATGGCGACTATGCGTCACCATTTGGGAATTTAATTGCAATAATAAAAATAATAATTGGGAACATTTAAATAAAATAAATTATAACCTTACATTTAATT
>JAOSBN010000177.1:13819867-13836789 GCA_027563595.1 Erythroxylum suave
AGAAAAGGATTCAAAAGCAAAGGCTTTGGATACAAGAAGAAGGAGAGGATAGTGCAGCGAGAAATTAAAGCTGTAGCGAAGGAGTTGGTAATATCACTATCTTGTTTATGTTTATTATTATCCTTATACCATATCATGTATAGATTGGCATGATGATTTGGATATATTGCTTCCGCTGCAAATAAGATTTCTAAAAAGTTTTGAAATCTACAGGTTCTCTAAATATGGCATGCTTTCTTTTCCCGATCCAACAATAAAGTGAATGATAATGAAACAAATGAGCAAAATTTTGGGCTAATATGGAAGCAATACTAACATAAAATGAAGTAGCTTTAAAGGACATCAGTTCTAGAAAAATTCAAGTGGTAATGATGTCTCTAGGTATATGAAATTCATGAAGAATTGATGGACAAAAGACAATGCATGATCATGGCTTATTACACAAGCTTCTGCCATGATCGTGGCATAATGTAATAGCTAGCTTCCAAAACTTATTAAGGGATAGAATGTTAGACTTTTGAGTCATATCATTTTAGAATTTATGAGGTGCATTTCATTCACATGCATAACATGAGCATATACACATATGAATATTGATTTAGAAAATATTGCAAAGATAGTATATGCCCTCAATTGACATATTCTAGGGGTATAAAAGGTTTTAAATGGTTATGATATAATTGTGCATTGTTTATGGCTTGAATTTTGATTTCATGGATTATAATTTGTAATTTAGAGTTAATTGTTACAATTGGAAAATTGATGAATTAAAATGTACATTTAGTCTAGGAAAAATATCAAATGGCAAAACAAGTTGACACATGAAAATTTAGGATGACTAAGCCTATAAAATAAGTGACACGTGGCAGTAGAATTTAATAACAAATGGATTGGAGAATTGAGTAACAAATGGCCTAAGATTTTGGTGACATTTGGCAGCTTATGTAGAGGACTAGCGGATTGCATGCATATGTGACAAATGTCATTGTAAAATAGTGACACCCAGCACCTAGTGAATTAAGCTAATGCATAAATTGTTTTTGCTGCCTTCTTTCTTCTCGTTCCCTCTCATCACCAAAATAGACACACACACTTATAGCTTTTGAATTTTTTCTTCAATTATGTTCATAACCACTCAAAATTTTCATAAAATTTTGCATCAAGAAAGTTATATTTTGCTTATTTCTTCTTGTTATTGAAAAAAAAAGTTCTACTTCCATCTTGTTATTGGAATTGTGTTTGCATGCATGGAAGGCTAGGTTAGTTTAATAATTAAGGAGGAATTTGAGATGATCAAAAAGTTAAAATACTGATCTCCTGTGATATATGTTAATAGAACTTAATAATAATTGAATTGGGTTGCATTGATTGTGATATTGGTGTTAAATGAGTGCTGGAAAATGATGCATGAATGGTAGTTTCTATCCTATTTAATGTGCATGAAAACCAAAAGTTTATGAGTTGTTAAATGAATGACTTTGAGATGGAAATTGATGAGGAGTCCAATAAGAACGATTTTTAATGACATAAATGAATAAATTTAGAGAGCTTTAATGTAACCAAGATGGAAGCTATATTAACATGAAGTAGCTTTTGAGAGTATGAATTCTAGAAAATTGAAGTGTTAATGATGATCTTAAGAAGATGAAATTCATGGAGAATTGAGGGAAATTGGATAGTGCACAATCAGGGCACTCATCCCATGATCGTGGGAAGATCCCCCGCAATCGTGGCCAAAGCTTTGAAACGATAATTTTGGTTTTATGAATTTGTTGAACCAAATGAGGATAAGTCAGTCTACATTCGTGTATTTGGACTTGATTAAGGTTTGAAATGAACCTATATTGTTGTTTAATTAATTGGTTAAGGGTTTGATAAATTTAGGTTGTTAATTGATGTCATTACTTAAGGAATGGGTTTTCTTGATATCAATGTATTTAAATCTAGAAATTTTAAGTTGTTAAAGAAACAAAGGTGCTCTTTTGAATGCAAATATGATCCAAAGGATATGAGTAAGGTCTATTAGGTATGAATGATTGAGAATTAGGAAATTGTGTGAATGTATATTGCTAGAAAAGGTTGTTGAATGTATGATTGATGAATTTAGAGTAATCATACTTACTCAAGACATCAACCTCAATGCAAAGTGGTAATATACAAGCTATAATAATTAAATGGTAAAAACTTGTAAATAAAAATACATACCTGAAAAGGTCAATTAAGCATGCATTAAACATGAGACATATACATGCTCATGATTGTATATTCATATGATTAAACAAAATAGTGATTATGAACTATGTGTCCATTGCTTGACTATAGACGCACAAGTTGATTGCCAACATCTAGACATTGCCAAATCATCAAGGTAATAGCTACTCTAGAGCATAGTGTGAGTTAACTCAGAAGTGTAAATTCAATTATATTTGCTTCAGTTTAAATTGTATACGTATTGTGGAACGTGTGAATAACTAAATGATGAATGCTAGACTTAGATCTGAAAAATTTAATATATGATATGAACACACTGAATTAAAAGTACTAAAAGTAGAATGTGTGAATTAATGCATCTCATTACATTGAAATGCATGGTTAGATAAAGGAGTTGTGACCGGAGTAGTCAAGGTGTGAAAAAGAGCTATAAGCTCAGGATTGTGCACAAAGAGCCCCAAGCTTAGATAACAATAAGCCTGGTATCCACAACGAGTACAGGAAAGTATATAAAATGAGCTTGGTATGTACAATGAATACGGGATAGTAAATTGGGTTTGTTGGCACTTGGTCACAACAAAGCAAAATAAGAAAAGAAATCACATGTGCATTTGCATATACAAATTTACATGTATTATATGAATGATTGAGATGATTTACTGGATTGTTTTGAATAATGATTTGAAATAATTGAATACATGTTATGCTTGTTGACATATGATAAAATGTGATGTGATATTCAATGCTAGATGATGTGTTATACTTGGTGAATTGGGTTATATTCTTGTCTTTATGTTCCGACTTTAGTGAGCACATTGATGATAGTTCACTCACTGAGTTTGTAAACTAATCAAAATTGCAACGTTGATTTTCAGGTTCAAAGGAGATCTAGCTTCTAAAGTGATCTAATATAATTCTAGTACTGTTATTTTAGGTACAATGATGGCTCAGAGGTCTGGTCAATTGAAACCTGTCAAGTCTAGATAGATGTCTTTTGTATTAGCATTCCATGTTATGACACACATTGTCTTTAGTTTGTAATTTTTGTACTACATGATCTACTGGGATTGAATTCAAAACTATTATGTATGGTCTACTTGAATTTGGAATGTTAATGACATATATGACTTATTATAATTTTAACGGAAATAAGTATTTAGAATGCTTAAGTTATATTGATACCTTAGGTTGTATTTATATGATTGTTCTAACGTACCATTCCGTAGGGCATATTCTCAACTATCCATGCATATGTTTGGGTATATATGCTACGAGAGTGGCATGTTACACATAATCCCCCACAATCATGGGCCTAGTTCTGGAATGATAATTTTAGCTTTGTGTACTAATTGAACCAGCTAAGGAAAAATCACTCTAAGTTGGTGTATTTGGACATGATTAAGGCTTGGAATGAACCTAGATTGTTATTTGATTAATTGGTTAAAAGATTAATAAGTTTAGGTTGTTGATTGATGTCATAACTTAAAGAATGTACTGCTTTGATGTCAATGTATCCAAATCTAGAAATTATGATGTGATAAAGGAATAAAAGTGTTCTTATGAATGTAAACATGATCTTAAGGATATGAGTAATGTATATTAGGCATGAATGAATGAGCAGTAAAGAACATGAGGTAATTATGAATGAGAATTAGGTAATTATAAAAATATATATTGTTAGAAAATTTGGTGAATGTATGATTGATGAATTTGGAGTAAATTAAGCTTAAGGTGTAAACCTGATTGCAAACTAGTTGTATACAAGTTATAATGTTTGAATGGTCAAGATATTTGTATAATAATACATGCCTGGAAAGTTAATAAATCATGTATTGAAACATGACACATATACATGTGTATGCTTGTATATTCATATGATTAAACAAAATAGTGATTTATGAACTATGTGTGTATTGCATGACGATAGAAGCGTAAGGTGATCATTAACATCCAGACATTGCTGGAACATTGAAGCAATAGCTTTTTTAGAGCATACTGTGAGTTAACTCAGATGTTTAAACTCATTTATAAATGCTTTTGTATGATTTGTATGTTTAATATGGAATGTGTGTATAATTGATTGATAAATGTTGGACTTAGATCCAAGGAATTTGATATATGAGGTGTCGGATCCCGCTTCCGGAGCTCGACAATCGCATTTGAATACCAACCATTTTACACAAACATTTGCATTCAAAACTAACCCCTTTTTGGCTCATCTCCATTCACCTAAATACATCAAAGAATAGCTTTGGTGAGTCCATAATTTGCATATATACATGCTTCGAGTCAATTAGCATAACTTCTTAATTTCTTCTTCTGTGTTTGGCCTATCATCTGTGTTTGGTCTATTGTCTGGGTTTGGCTTATGGTATGTGTTCTATCGTCTGTGGTTGACTTTCTTCGTCTGTGGTTGACCTTCTTCGTCTATGTTGGCCACCTATCGTCTGTGTTTTATCGTCTTTCTTTCTATCGTCTACCTTTCTTTGTGTCTATGTTGTGACATCATCACAGACGATTCCTTTCGTCTATGTTTTCCTTTGCGTCTGTCTTTCTTTGCACCTGTGTGTGTCGTCATCATAGACTATTCCTTTTGTTTTTGTTTTCCTTTGTGTCTGTCTTTCTTTGCGTCTTTGTGTGACGTCATCACAGATGATTCCTTTCGTCTGTGTTTTCCTTTACGTCTGTCTTTCTTTACGTCTGAGTGTGACATCATCACAAACGATACTCTTCCTTTATATTTTCCTTTGCATCTGTGTGTGACGTTAGCACAGACGATTCCTTTTGTTTGTGTTTTCCTTTGCGTCTGAACACAATCTCTCCAATTCTAACAAGCTATTCTAATAGTAACAACATTGGCAATTTAAACAAAGAACATGCACATATATGTTTCATTATCCCAATCTTTAAAATAACATAATCATACTTAGAAAGGATTTCCATTTCACTTTTGCATTTTTAACACAGTGAGAGTTTGTTACATATCAACATACACATCAAAACTTAAAACAAAATACATAAGGATGCTCAATGTTGATATGCTTATACAACTATCCAAAATCACTAACTTAGTACAAAAGACTTATATCTAGCTATCTTGGAGTTCCGAATGCCTTGCAAGGATCAGTGATCTTCTCAATTTGCACCTGAGGAGGGAAAATTGGGGGTTGAGCTACACAGCTCAGTGGCTAAAATATTTATAGCCATTGGCAATGAGCCACATAATCACACATATATATGTACATATATACATCCATACTGGCATACGAAGCAAAATTCAAATCATCATCACTTAGGACATATTTGATGTAACTTAACATCACAGCATAACTTATCATGTCAAAATGCAAATGCACAACAAATGGCTCGAGGGTTCGGTAAACAAAACAAAGAAACCAAAGTTTACTTCGTGAACAAAACGAGTCCATTTTTTGGATCTCGTGGGCCCCAAGGGGGCAATCGGGAGAGGCGTTACGTCGACGTGCACGTGACTATGAAACGGTTCCACTCTCGCCCAAACACAATCAAATTTATGCTCAATTTAATTAATCACAATTTGCACTCTCGTGCTTCTTTCACTTTATCATTTTTCTTATATTTCATGCTTTTTCTTCTTTTCATTCAATTCCAAATGTTATAATCTTTTTCAAGGTATAACATAGTCACGATGCAACATGAAATTTCAAATATTCACAATTATTTCAATTTCAATCATAACAATTTCACGCAAAACCACATACACACACATAGGCAAGATTTTGCGCAATTACACAATAACCATAAATATTTTACCCACCTATGACGCTTGACAATCCAAGTTCACTGTTGGGACCCCACCCTTGCGAGACACGTGTCCGACGTCCTAAGTGACATCTGGATCCACATCCTATAACGATGGAGTGCCCTCACTAGGACAATCTTCAAACTTGAAATTTCATCTTGACCTCTTCTTATTTACTTCATACTTAATGTTCTCCCATCCTTAATGTGGAATTTCATCTTTTCCTCTTCTTAACATTTTATCCCTTGACTTGGACTTAGAGTCTGAGTCTCTAACTGCTTCTTAATCCTTGATAATTACTTCTTAATCCTTGATTAGTGAATTTTGTGTTTAATTCCAACTAAGTGATTGTTCAGTCATACTGACTTAACATCTTCTTGTGTCGTCCATGGTTGGCCCATCGTCTGTGTTTACTTATGGTTTGTGTTCTATCATCTAGGTTCTATCGTCTATAGTTGACTTTTATAGTCTGGGTTGACCACCTATCATCTGTGTTCTATCGTCTGTATTTCTATCGTCTGCCTTTCTATCATCTGTCTTTTATCATCTGTCTTTCTATTGTCTGCCTTTCTATTGTCTGTCTTTCTAGCGTCTGTGTTATGATGTGTCATCACAGACAATTCCTTGCATCTGTGTTTCTTGCGTCTGTGTTTCTTGCATCTGTGTTATGACGTGTTGTCTATATTCCTTGCGTCTATATTTCTTGTGTCTGTGTTCCTTTTGTCTATGTTTCTTGCGTCTGTCTTTCATTTATGTCTGTGTATGACGTCATCATAGATGATACTCTTCCTTTGTATTTTTCCTTTGCGTCTGTGTGTGATGTCATCATAGACGATAAACTTCATCTATGTTTCCTTCTTGCAATCTACCCTACTTAATGCATAGTTAAATCCTTTCAACCACCACTGATTCATTCCATTCTAAGGACAGATTACACAAAGCATAAACATCAATTGCTTCCCCAAAACCTCCAACTCATTTAACCATCACATGCAACGTGAAATCTTAATAAGTTTTATCATCAAACCCAAAAGAAATTTCATTCATAATAATAGGCAGAAGTCTATTCCATTCATGTTAATAAGCAGAAGTCATTACAAAGCTTTACTGAACATTTCAAGGTACAATACATCCATTGAATTTAAGAATTAAAATATAAAATACACTTGAAATGTGGCTAAAGCCTTGAATTCCCAAATATCTAATTTAAGAATACAAAAGAAATTAAGTAGATTTAAGTGATGCCTTGACTCTTGGCTTACTCACTTTTTTGCTCTCCACCTGAATGGGACAGAATTTGAAGGGGGTGAGCCTAAAGCTTGTGGGTAACAGATTTATAATCAAGACACAAGCCAAAAACCATTTGAAAAATTCATTGCATTTTACATTTGGAAAATCGTAGCAAATTTTCTTGAAAAATCATCCAATGCTTGTTTCACAAATTTTCACTTTATCAAACAATTCATGAACAAAAACATGTATGCATCAACTTGTTATCACATAAGCACGTGAAAATGGTTTGGGTGGATCCAAAACAGGATGTACTACATATTTCCCATAAGAGTCCTGCATGGCCGTGAACAGAACGTACTAGCACAATTCCACTTAATGGCCTTGCGTAATTGTGAACTTAGGGGAGTCAATGAAGGAGCTCCATACCATTAGCGAGCAGGCGAGAGAAGCCTTTAGACAAGTGCACTTGACTTAACTTAAGGGACCACCACAAACCCACATAATCATGCATTTCATATCTTGTAAACTTATGGCCTCAAAGGCATTTCTCAAAAACTTGCTTTTCACATAAATGCAATATTCTAAAGACATGATTTCATAAACTTGCATCTTTTCAAAAAGAAACATTTTCAAAATGTTTTCATAAATCATCACATAATTTATACAGCAAATAAATGCAACATTTATAACACAATTGAAAATACTTTAAAGCTTTCTTGGTTTTGAAGAAAGCATTAAGGCTTATTACTTAGTCATAAAAATATCACCCACCTTAAATCCTTGCTTATACACTTGCTTAAAAATTTTCTTAAGGATGTCTTTCCCCTTGCTCCTTTGGCCTCTCTTGATCTGGTCCTTGAGTTCCTTCATAAAGGACACAATTCCCATTCAATAGAAATTCAAATTTGATATCCCATACGGCACATTTACTAAAATAGATCCTAAAATACTTAGACCCATACATTTCTTAAGCTTTAAGCACCAAAAACCCTTCAAAACTCCAAAAGGTTTAAATCAATCTTCCCTTCCTCTTTCTTTTTCCCTTCTTGAGTAACCTCAAACTCTCTCTTTAAAAATAACAAAAATTGTGACCTAGTTCAAAGCTCTATTCTTTTTAACTTCACTGAAACCTCTCTTCTTCTTTCTCTCTCTTTTTTTTTATTTTCGCTCCTTCTTTCCTTCATCCACATGTTTGGTCTTCTTATCTACAAGACAATCTCTTCCTCTTCCCATTCTATCCTTTATGGTTGAGGAAAGTCCACCTTACCCTTCCTTTAATGCCTTAGTGCTTTTAACTTTAAGTAATCCACCCAAAATACCCTCATGCATTCTTAATTCTTCAATTTAACTTAAACCGTACTATACTCTAACATAATCTTAATTCTTCCATTTAATACTTCCAATTTCCATCACTCCATGAAATAAATCCCCCTAGACTTGACATAACAAGTAAACTTCCAATTGAAAATGATTTATCCAACAAGATCACAAAACTCATCCAATACATACTTACTAAAATGATTACAAAAAAATTTGGGGCCCAACATTTCTCTCCCTTTAAAAGAAAATTTTTGTCCTCGAAATTATTACATGAGTCATTGAAAAGATGTAGATACTTCTCCTTCATGGCTTCCAAGGGTTCCCACGTGGCCTTTTCTACAGAATGGCTCCTCCATGGGACTTTTACTAGTTGCACTGTCTTGTTCCTGAGGACCTTCTCCTTGGTGTCCAAAATCTCCACTAGAATCTCCTCATAACTTAGATCATCTCTCATCTGAACCTCATTTGTCTGAATGATGTGAGATGGATCTTATCTATATCTCCCCAACATGGAAACATGGAAGACATCATGAATCTGTGATAACTCGACTGGCAATGCCAACCTATAGGCTAACGAATTTCATAAGGACCCACTTATCTTGGACTTAACTTGCCCTTCTTGCCAAATCTCATGACTCCTTTCCAAGGAGATGTCTTAAGGAAGACCTTCTCACCAACTTCATACTCCATCTCCTATCGGTGTGCATCAATATAACTCTTTATTCTATCTTGAGCTGCCTTAAGCCTTTGCTTAACTAACTTAACCTTGTCAACTGTCATTTGAACCAATTCTGGTCCTATTAGCTTCCTTTCTCCTTCTTCATCCCAGCGTATAGGAGTTGTACATCTCCTTCCATATAGTGCTTCATATGGAGCCATCTGAATGCTCGAATGGTATGAATTGTTGTAAGCAAATTCGACCAATGGCAAATGCTCATCCTAAGCTCCTTTGAAGTCCATCACACATACCCTGAGCATTCCCTCCAGTGTCTGAATGGTCCTCTCAGATTGCCCATCAGTCTGAGGGTGAAAGCAGTACTAAACTCAACTTAGTTCGTAGAGCCTCTTGTAAACTCCCTAAAATCTCGAAGTAAATCGAGGATCCCTGTCAGAAATTATGAAATCTGGAATCCCATGTAATCTTACTATCTCATCAATATACTTCTTCGGTAGCACATACAGAGAATCAATCTGTTTAATTGCCAGAAAATGGGCTGACTTCGTTCACCAATCAACAATAACCCATATGGCATCATGCTTCCTACTTGTCTTAGGCAAACCCATCAAAAAGTCCATAGTCACCATTTGCCACTTCCACTCAGGAATGGATAATGACATTAACTTTCCTAAAGGTGCCTGGTGTTCAGCCTTGGTTTGTTGACACACTAGACACTTACTCACATATTCTGCTACATCTTTCCTCATGCCTTTTCACTAGAAATTCTCTTTCAGATCTCTGTACATCCTAGTGCTACCTGGGTGCATAGCATAAGGCACATTATGTGCCTCATCCAATATCTCATCCTTCACTTCCTTGACATTTGGGATACAAAGTTGGTTTCCTACGACCATGAGTCCATCATCCCTCACTACCACTTCAGATTTCTTACCATTCTTAATTTCTTCCTGGAGTTTACTTAGATCTGCATCCTGTGCTTGTAGCTCCTTTATTTTCTCTCTAAGTATTGGCCTTACTCTGAAATTAGCCACAATAAAATCTGGTTCCTCCTGTTTCAAGCTTATCCTAAGCTTAGTCATTTCTTCCAATAAAGACAGATAAACTGTTTGAACATGGGCTATTAAGGACTTCTTACTCAAAGCATCCACCACTACGTTTGCCTTTCCTGGATGATACTCAATCAACAAATCATAATCCTTAAGCAACTCAATCCACCTTCTCTGTCTCAAATTTAGTTCCTTCTGACTTAGTAAGTACTTGAGACTTTTATGATCAATAAAAATCCTCGTCTGAACTCCATACAAGTTATGTCTCCAAATCTTCAAGGCAAAAAACACTGTCGCCAATTCCAAATTATGGGTCGGATAATTCAATTCATAAGGCTTCAATTGCCTTGAAGCGTAAGCTATCATCTAGTTCTGTAATAACCTGCCAGACCCAGAAAACTCCTCACTTCTTTCACTGTCTTTGGTGCATGCCAATTTACCACTGCTTCAATCTTCCTTGGATCCATATGTACCCTATTCTCAGAAATTACATGTCCAAGGAATACTACCTCATGCAGCCAAAACTCACACTTGCTAAACTTAGCATACAGGTCCTTCTCCCTTAGTGTTTGCAACAGTATCCTGAGATGCTTCTCATGTTCCCCTTCACTCTTGGAATAGACTAGAATGTCATCTATAAACACTATGACAAACTGATCCAAATACTCCTCGAATACCCTATTCATAAGATCCATGAATGCAGTTGGAGCATTGGTCAATCCAAATGGCATGGCTAGGAACTTGCTCCCTGCAGCTGGTCAAACAGATCATCAATCTGAGGCAAAGGATACTTATTATTAATGGTTACCTTGTTGAGTCTCCGGTAATCAGCACACATCCGTTATGTTCCATCCTTCTTCTTGACAAATAGAATAAACGCTCGCCAAGGTGATGAACTTGGCCTTATGTACCCCTTCTCTAACAGTTCCTCCAACTACTCCTTAAGCTCCTTTAACTCAGCTGAAGGCATCCTATATGGTGGTATGGAAATAGGTACGGTTCTAGGAATCAAGTCAATGGCAAACTCGACTTCCCTCACCGGTGGCAAACCTGGTTAGTCCTCTGGGAACACATCAGGAAATTCCCTTACATTTGGAAAATCCTCTAACCTCCTTTCATTCACATCAGCATTCACCATATGTGCCAAGAAGGCTTCACACCCCTTTTCCATCATCCTGTCAGCTAGCAAAGCAGAAATAATTCTTGGTGCTGGTGCTGTCCTATCTCCTCTGAAAATCACCTTCTCACTGTTGCCCAGATCAAACTCCACTTTCTTAAGGCCACAATCCAACTTCGCCTGATACTTCTCCATAACATCTATTCCTACATCCAAGCCCTTTAGGTCTAGAGGTAGTAAGTCCACTACAAGTCTAGCACCATTAATGAAGAGCTCACAACCTTTATATACTTGACTTATTATCACATTCCTCCCTAAGGGAGTACTAACAATCAAAGGGTTATCCAAAGGCATCGAATTAACATCATGAAATGTCATGCTTGCTGAAACAAAAGAATGGGTGGAACCAAAATCAATCAAAAAATGCACTTCAGAATTGAGTCAGGTGCGGCTACAGCTTCCTCCCTTGTTATGGCAAGCACTCTTGCCTGAGCCTAAGCTTGACCCCTTGGCCTGCCTGGAGGTATAGCCTTCTTTGCAGCTCTAGAACTGCCGACCTTAGTAGCTAGTCTGGTTCCCACTGTTTCAGCCCTCCTTCAAGCTTATGACCGTGATCCCTCCTGCCTTGTTACTTGGGGACAATCCCTGATCATATGTCCCTTCTCTCCATATCGAAAGCATGCTCCAAGTAACCTGAAACACTCTCCCCTGTGCATTTTCCCATAATGCTCACACTAGGGGTTCATGTTCCTGCTCCTCCCCATACTGCTATTGCCTCCTGTTGTTGAGGCTTGCACTGATACTGCTCTTGCTTGCTTGTCCTTGCCAAAAACACCACCCCCCACCTCACTCTATGTATGGAAGCTTGTCGTACTTCTCTTAGGCATTGGAGCACTCATCCCCTTCTTGGAAAACTGCTCCCTGTTCTTCCTCTTCTTGCTTAATTCATTCTTTATGTTCTCCAGTTTCTTAGCCTGGAGTGTAGCATCTACCAACTGCTGGTAGTCACAGAAATTGTGGATCAAGACTTTCTCCTTGATCCCCAAATGAAGACCTCCCTCAAACTTGCAACACTTGTCTTCTTCATTCGCCACAATGTTTGCTGCAAATCAAGAAAGCTGGGTGAACTTCAGCTTTTACTCACTCACACTCATATCCCTCTGTGTGAGGTTCAGAAATTCTCTAGCCTTCTCTTGAATGTAGACTCTCGAGAAGAATTTCCTCCTGAAAGCTTCCACAAAATCTCTCCATGTCAACACTGGAGGCATAATCTGACTGTGGGACATTGATTCCCACCAGTGGAGTGCATCCTCCCGCAACAAACTGACTGCATAATCTAGCTTCTCTTCATCCGAGCACTTCACCTGAATTAAGACCCTCTCGGTCCTCTTTAACCATGCCTCAGTCTCTTCGGGATTTGTGGTCCGATTGAAGTCCACAGCTCCATACTTGCGAAGCTTATCATATTGTCCAATCCTTTCCACTGCAGCTTGCATCGTGACCTGAGACCAGGCCCATAGCATATGAGAAAGCCTGAGAAAAGGCCTAAAAGAATCGTGGAACCTTGAAATGTGTTTTAGGCATAGGAGGAGGCGGTGGAGGCACCTCATGTTGCACACTAGATGCCTGAGCATCTGGAACAGAATGTGTCCTCGCAACTTGTGGCACATAAGACTCATCAGTGCTCCCTTGGCGAGAGCTAGCTTGAGTCAAAGCTCCTCAAGTTCTTCTTCGAGGTGGCATACTCACTCCTTCAATATAAACCAATAAAAATATTTAGTTAATGCACAAGAGTTCATATTGTGCAAAAATAATTCAATTCGTATAATTCAATTTTCAAATCATGAACACAATTCAAAATAATGCAAGTTGTTCATTTAAAACTATGCATGTACATTTCACGTCTTAACCCATCCAATTCGTGCTTCAGATACTCCTAAACTTGGTCTTACACTCGAACCTCAACCTGGTTGCTCTGATACCACAAATGTTGGGACCCCACCCTTGCGAGATACATGTCTGACATCCTAAGTGACATCTGGACGCACATCCCATAAGGGTGGAGTGCCCTCACCAGGACAATCTTCAAACTTGAAATTTCATCTTGACCTCTTCTTATTTACTTCATACTTAATGTTCTCCCATCCTTATTGTGGAATTTCATCTTGTCATCTTCTTAACATTTTGTCTCTTGACTTGTACTTAGAGTCTGAGTCTCTAAGTGCTTCTTGATCCTTGATAATCACTTCTTAATCCTTGATTAGTGAATTCTATGTTTAATTCCAACCAAGTGATTGTTCAATCATACTGATTTAACTTCTTCTTGTGTCGTCCATAGTTAGCCCATCGTCTGTGTTTATTTATGGGTTCTATCATCTGTAGTTGACTTTTATCGTTAGGGTTGACCACCTATCATCTGTGTACTATCGTTTGTATTTCTATCGTCTGCCTTTCTATCATCTGTGTTATGACGTGTCATCACAGACGATTCCTTACATCTGTGTTTCTTGCGTCTGTGTTATGACGTATCATCTGTGTTCCTTGCGTCTATATTGCTTGCGTCTGTGTTCCTTTTGTCTATGTTTCTTGCATTTGTCTTTCATTTGCGTTTGTGTATGACGTCGTCACAGATGATACTCTTCTTTTATATTTTTCCTTTGCGTCTATGTGTGACATCATCATAAACGATAAACTTTGTTTGTGTCTCCTTCTTGCAATCTACCCTACTTAATGCAGACTTAAATCCTTTCAACCACCATTCATTCATTCCATTATAAGGACAGATTACATAAAGCATAAACATCAACTGCTTCCCCAAAACCTCCAACTCATTTAATCATCACATGCAACGTGAAATCTTAATAGTAATTATCATCAAACCCAAAAGACATTTCATTCATAACAATAGGCAGAAGACTATTCCATTCATGTTAATAAGCAAAAGTCATTACAAAGCTTTACTGAACATTTCAAGGTACAATACGTCCATTGAGTTTAAGAACTAAAATACAAAATACACTTGAAATGTGGCTAAAGCCTTGAATTCTCAAAAATCTAATTTAAGAATACAAAAGAAATTAGGTAGATTTAAGTGATGCCTTGACTCTTGGCTTACTCACTTTCTTGCTCTCCAACTGAATGGGACAGAATTTGGAGGGGGTGAGCTTAAAGCTCATGGGTAAAAGATTTATAATCAAGACACAAGCCAAAAACCATTTGCAAAGTTCATTGCATTTTACATTTGGAAAATTGTAGCAAATTTGCTTGAAACATCATCCAATGCTTATTTCACAAAATTTTCACTTTATCAAACAATTCATGAACAAAAACATGTATGCATCAACTTGTTATCACATAAGCACGTGAAAATGGTTTGGGTGGATCCAAAACAGAACGTACTACACATTTCCTATAAGAGTCTTGTGTAGCTGTGAACAAAACGTACTAGCACAATTCCACTTAATGGTCTTTCATAGCCATAAACTTAGGGGAGTCCATGAAGGAGCTGCATGCCACTAGCAGGTAGGTGGGAGAATCGTTTCGACAAGTGCACTTGACTGAACTTAGGGGACCACCACAAACCCACATAATCATGCATTTCACATATTATGAACATATGGCCTCAAAGGCATTTCTTGAAAACTTGCTTTTCATATACATGCAATATTCAGAAGACATGATTTCATAAACTTGCTTCTTTTCAAAAATAAACATTTTCAAAATGTTTTCATAAATCATCACACAATTTATGCAGCAAACAAATGCAACATTTATAACACAAATGAAAACACTTCAAAACTTGCTTCGTTTTGAAGAAAGCATTAAGGCTTATTACTTAGTCATAAAAGTGTCACCCACCTGAAATCCTTGCTTATACACTTGCTTAAGGATGTCTTTCCCTTTGCTCCTTTGGCCTCTCCTGATCCCTTCCTCGAGTTCCTTCATAAAGGACACAATTCCCATTCAATAGAAATTTAGATTTGATAACCCATATGGCACATTTACAAAAATAGATCCTAGAATACTTAGACCCATACATTTCTTAAGCTTTATGCACTAAAAACCCTTCAAAACTCCAAAAGGTTTAAAATCAATCTTACCTTGAATCTTCACCAAATAATGAGATTCTTAGCTCTAAAGAAAGCTCTTCCCCTCCTCTTTCTTTTTCCCTTCTTGAGTAACCTCAAACTCTCTATTTAAAACTAAGAAAAATTGTAAACTAGTTCAAAGCTTTATTCTTTTTAACTTCACTGAAACCTCTTTTCTTCTTTCTCTCTCTTCCTTTTTGATTTTCCCTTCTTTCCTTCAACCACGTGTTCGGTCTTCTTATCTACAAGACAACCTTTTCCTCTTCCCATTCTACCCTTATTGGTGAGGAAAGTCCACCTTTAATCCACCCAAAATATCCTCATGCATTCTTAATTCTTCAGTTTAACTTACACCATACTATACTCTAACTGAATCTTAGTTCTTCCATTTAATACTTCCAATTTCGATCACTCCATGAAATAAATCCTCCTAGATTTGACATAATAAGTAAACTTCCAATTAAAAATGATTTATCCAATAAGATAACAAAACTCATCCAATGCATGCTTACTAAAATGATTAGAAAAAAAATTTGGGGCCCAACAATCACTGTTGCCTTTCCTCTTCGCCTTGGATCAGACTTGCTTGGTTTCCTATAGCAAACCAAGTTCTCATTCCATGGGAATTCAAATTTGAGCACCCATGGAACCAAAAACATGAAATTGACCCTAGAATACTTAAACCCATACATTCCCTAAGCTCTTTGAACCAAAAACCCTTCGAACTCCAAGAGATTAAAAATCAACTTACCTTAAATCTTCACCAACTAGTGAGATTCTTGTCTCTAAAGAAAGCTCTTTCCTTACTCTTCCTTTTTTCCCTTCTTGAGAAACCTCATATTCTCTCTTTAAGACTAAGAAAATCTGCGACCTAGTTCAAAGCTCTATTCTTTTTATCTTCACTGAAACCTCTCTTCTTCTTTCTCTCTCTTTTACTTTTTAATTTTCTCTCCTTCCTCCACGTTTTTAGCCTTCTTATTTACAAGACAATCTTTTCCTCTTCCCGTTCTACCCTTAATGGGTGAGAAAAGTCCACCTTACCCTTCCTTAAATGCCTTAGTGCTTCTAACCTTAAGTAATCTTCCAAAAATGCCCTTATGCATCCTTAATTCTGCAACTTAACTTACACCATACTATACTCTAACTTCATTTTACTTCTTCCATTTAATACTTCAAATTTCCATCAATCTATGAAATAAATCCTCCTAAACTTGACATAATAATTAAGCTCCAATTAAAAATGATTTATCTAACAGTACCACAAAATTTATTCAAATCATTCTTACTAAAATAAATAAAAAATTTTCAAGGCCCAACATTTCTCCCCCTCTTAAAAGAATTTCATCCTCGAAATTATTACCTGAGTCATCGAAAAGATGTGGATACTTCTCCTTCATAGCCTCTAGTGGCTCCCATGTTGCCTCCTCCATCGAATGGTTCCTCCATA
>JAOSBN010000177.1:13836889-13861779 GCA_027563595.1 Erythroxylum suave
AAAAATTCTCCTTTTTATCTTCTTCTTTGCTTTCTTCTTCCTTTTTCTCCTTGTTTTCTTCTTCTTCTCTTTCTCTATGTTTTTTTACGACTCCTCTTCTCTCTTTACTTAAAACTTACTACTCCCTCTTCTTGTCTCTACTTCCTTCCTTTTGTCTTATGCAATTTAATGTAATTTTTCATGTTTTTACCATTTTGTCCTTCATTAATCTTGGAAATTTCAAAATTACCCTCTTCTTTATTCTTCTTCTCTTCTTCATTTTTCACTCCACCGTCTCTATTCACTCCTCCTCCTTCTTTGTCTTATTCCATTTAATGCAAATATTATGTGAATTGATCAATTTGCCCCTTCTTTTATTAGGAAATTTCTACTAACCCCTTTACTTCATTTTAAATCCATACTACCTTATAAAATTTAAAATATACCCTATTAGACTCCAAAATTTCCTAATTCATAATTTCTAATCTATTTTCATGCTAGATAATTTAATAAAATAAAATAAAATAAATATAAAATAAAATAAATATAAAATCCTAAAAAAATTACGGGGTCCAACAATTTAGGAAACAACCTAGATTACTTATCGATAATGCATTGGCAAGTTACCCAACTTGAACCTCCAAGTTATGAATGGAAGAGGAGTAGTTCTTCTGATATGCACTTAAATGTTGATACATGCAATCCATAACACTTAGTAATTAAAGCTTTACAATGTTTAAAACACTAACTTTAGTTCATATTTGATTTTAGATACAATTTGGAAGCATAATAGCTAAAATGAGCCTAAAGCATATTGAATGAGCCATCTTCTCAAGATTCATACTCTATTGTCTTCATAAAGTGAGAAGAATAATAAGATTAAAAGAAGAGGAGACAAGAGAAAGCATAAAAATGAAGAATGAGGCATTAGAGAACTCACAACCATAAAACCAAATTGTCATGGTTGTGAGCATTAACTCATGACCGTGACATGATTTAGATAGGCATGGGATACCTCTCATGCCTTTGTAATGTGTCTTATGGCTGTAAGACACATGTCATAGCCTTGAGACACTTCTTATACCTATGAGAAGTCAGTCACGAGTGAGAGAAGGGTCAGTTGTGCACTGTTAACCTAGTTTTTTACTATACAAAGAATATTTTACAACTTAAGAAGGAATAACTTGGACAGATACAAAGAAAAACTAGATTTTTCTTCATTTTTTCTTTAGTTTTCAACAAGAATGGAGGTGAAAAAGCGTTAATTCTTGGAGACCGATGGAGAAGATGGAAGGTTAACCTCCCAACATTGATTCGAAGGTGAAATTGATGCCTAAAATGCATGGTTAAGCTAACCTTATCTTTGTTTAATGTTGAATCTCTCTTTAGGAATTGTTTAGGTTATCCTTTGCTTATTTGGTTTGGGTATTCATTTATTGATAATCACATTCTCATTATCGTTAGATTTCTTATATTGTGAACCCATTACTAGAATCATTAATACAATCTATAACTGTTGTATTGGAATTCATCGCCAGAATATTCAATATAATCCGTAATCATATATTAGGATTCATTTGTGGCAAATAATGGTTTTGAATCATTGGAGATAACTTAACCTAGGTTAAATGACCCAAATTTATGTGCTTATTGCTTATATTGTTATGTTTTCCATTTCATAATGCAACTGCTCAATTAAATCTAGAGAGCATATTCTAGGCTATCGGTAGATAGGTTTAATTAATGATCGCATTTTAATTAAACCTAACCTAAGGGAAAACCAAGATAACAGAGTTTGTTGTTGGTCTATGAACAATAGTTCTAGGAGAGATGTGAAAGCATAACAATGAAATATGTTTAATTATGTGTAGATCGAGATTGATCCAAAAATTGGGTTTTACACGTATTTGACACTTTTCTTGATTTTGACAGTTTTCAATAAATTGCTCGCATTAGTTTAATTTTTATTTTGTTTTCTTGATTGCTTCAAACCTAAATCCCCCTTTTATTTCCTTTACATCAATTATTTTCATTGCAAATATTAATTGAACATTTCCTATGGATATGATCCCAACTCGTCACAGTTACAAATTTTTAATGTGCAGAGTTAGGTAAATTTTGCATTGCACTTGACATGTTATTGCCAGGGAGTGTGGTGATTTAATTTTTGTTTTTGATTTTAGTTGGTGTTTTGTGTATATATATTTTTATAATGATTTGTCTTAGTTATTTTTTTATCTTTAAAAGTTTATTAGTGTTAGTGTATGGTAGTGACTAGATCTCCTTATAGAGAACCTATACAATTTGATCCAAAGATCAAGATGACATTACGAAGATTACAAAGGGAAGCAAGAATAACTCCAAAAATAGAACTAGAACTTGAATTTAAAGAGTCGAGAGTGCTAAAGGAATTCGTTGCACCAGACTTAACCCAAAGGATTTTATACATTACATTTCCTAATTTTCTGAGCATGTTACATTTAAACATAAGTTTGGATTAATACATTAGTTTCCTAATTTTCATGGTATTGTAGGTGAGGATGTGCATAAGTACCTCAAGGAACTCGACGTGGTTTATTTGAGTATGAAGTCTCCGAGGGTAACGAAAAAGTAAATCATGTTGAGGGATTTCCCATTCTCATCGAAAGATGCAGCAAGGATTATTTGTTTGTTGGGAGTGTGAACATTTGGATAGAAATAAAGTAGCTATTTTTGGAAATGCACTTTCTCACATCAAAGACAACAAATATACAGAAGGAAATCTATGGCATAAAAAAACATAACAGAGAGTCCTTTTATGAGTATTGGAGCACTTCAAGAAGTTGTGTGCTAGTTGTCCCAATCACAACATACCTAAACAACTCCTTATCTAGTATTTCTATGAGGGATTGTTACGTATCGAGAGGAGTTTGGTTAATGCAACGAGCAATGGAGCATTGTACGAAAAGACTCATATGGTAGCTCATATTTTCATTGAGCGAATGGTCGCTAACACTCAACAATTCAACACTTATAATGGTGTTCATCATGTAAACACAGTAAATACTTCATGCGTCAAACATCATTTATATGAGCTAACATCTTTTGTTAGAAAACTTGCAATTGGAAAGGCATAATTAAAGGCATATGGAATATATACAAACATGATCCATCTGACTGATGAGTATTTGACATTACAAGAGGAAATATGGAATACATAAATGTTATAGGAGGAAATTTTCCTAACTAGTATAACCCATACTCCTAAACATATAACCGAGGATGGAGGGATCATCTTAACTTGAATTACAGGGTGAATATTTAGCAGAACTACTTCCAAATCGGTTATAAAGAACGTAGCAATTCCAACCAAGAGCACAAGCTTCTTCATCAAATTTAGGTACATCTTTAAAATATTTGATTAAGTCCATCGCCAATTACACTCTACAATTTTAGCAAGCAGTAAAATGGAGCTTCCAAAACTTGGAACACCAAATGGATCAGATGGTAGTGAGGATTAATCGTCTAGAGTCACAAAATGGAGGACAACTACCATCATAACCAGAGACGAATATGAAGAATGTTAATGCAATCAATTTAACGAGTGGTAGGAAGCCCAAACCCTGAAATAATTACTCAAAGGTGACAAAGGAAGAAGAAATTGAGAAAGGGATTAAAGAAGAAAGGATTATATCATCAGGCTCAAAGGTAAATGTTGAATTCCTAATTGATGAAAAGACTAATCCTCCGTCTTTTCTTAGTAAGTTAGTAACGTTAAATAAGGAGGATACGGATAAAGAGATCTAGGAGGCCTTTCAAAATTTTAAGTTAAATATCCCACTTTTAGAAGCAATCAAGTAAGTGTCGAGGTAAAGAAAGGATTAGGATGAGTGAAACTGTTTTTGCAGTTTTCAAAAAGAAAATACCTCCTAAGTGTAAGGAACTAAGCACGTTTACTATTCCTTGTGAAATTGGTAACACTGAGATTAAATAATCCATGCTAGATTTAGGAACATCGAATAATGTTATGCCTCGTTCAATGTATACTTATTTAAATTTAGGGCCATTAAAAGAAACTAGTGTTACTATACAATTGATTGATCATTCTAATGCTTATCTAGATGGGGTGATTGAGGATGTGCTTCTGCAGGTAAATGAGCTAATATTTCCTATTGACTTTTATGTGGTTGACATGAAAGGTGAAACTTCCCATAACCTATGATGTTCATGAAGGTACCCTCATGATGGAATTTGATGGAGAAGTTACTCGTTTTAATATATTTGATGTTAATAAGCACTCCTATAATGACCATTATGTTTTTGCAATTAATGTGATTGACCTTTCATTGCAAGAAGATTGTAACCAGAAATATACAAATAAACAAAAGGCTATTTCCAAAAAAAGAGAAGACCAAAGCTTTTAATGTCTCGCCAAAAGGTTTACCATTGGTCAAAAAGTGTTTCTTTATTGCATTAAATATAAATTTTTTTGGTATAAATGTCGTCCTTATTGGGTTGATCCTTTTGGATAACTAATGTTCTTCCTTATGGTGTAGTAGAGATCAAAAGTTTTAAAAAAGGAAAGACATTACTAGTAATTTGTCATCGACTCAAACCTTATTTTGAATGAAGGTCAACTAGAAAATACTTAAGTTGTGATTCCTGGGGATCAAAATTTCGTAACTTAATGAGAGAAACATGGAGTCAAGCCAATGATAATAAACAAAGGTGTTGGTTAGGAAGCAACCCAAGGGAAGTTAATTTCTTTTTAGTCACATTCTCACATTTTTTGTTCTTGTTAAATACTCCATTTTTTTACATTTGATGTTAAATTGGGTACAATGTAAGTTTTAAGTGTAGGGGTGGGGATCTTAGTTTTTATACACATTTTAAAGCCTAATGGTTATTTATGTGGCTTTTTAAGCATTTTCAAAATCAAACAAACAAAATTAAACATTTTCTCTTTTTCTATTGCTTTAAAAACTATATAGTCATAATTAGAGTATAAATTAACTAGAAAAATCCATGGTAACTTTAGCATGTACTTTTGCTTTTATGATTGGTCAATATGCATTATCTTTATAAGAGTAGTAACTACTGGTAGACAAAAGCCAGTAAGATTTTGAGCCTTATTAGACTGACACATTCACATCAATCTCATTGTCTTTTGCTTATATGTGACCTCATGACATGTACATCCTAACTTTGCTTTGATTTTCTATTCAAGACTAAATTTTTATCACATGCATTAATATGAAAATGATATAAGCCTTCTTTTTTTTTACAAGCTACATTAGCCAAATAACTTACCTGCTGATAAGAATTTTCCATTGTTAAGCCCTTTGAGCTTTATTAGCCTTTCTTTTCTGCTAACCACATTACATGCTTTGAAACTTAACCAAATGTCATACCCAAGCCTTAAAGCTAGTGGAGCATTTATTAATCGATGATGACTGTGGGTGTGTGTATTTGTGGTTGGTTATATTTGTTAGAATGTCATTTTACGAAATTCCCATGTTAATGTAGTTTCCTTCATTTTTTTTCAAAAATAAAAAGAAAAAAGAAAAAGAAAAAGCAAAAGAATTTTTATAATAAATGTATCTAGGAGAAAGTGCATATGTATTAAAAAGTTGTTTATGATTAGTTCCTCCTCTTAAAGTTGTATTGAATGGGTAATTTGAGTATGCTGCATATGAGGTATATATTGTTTTGGAAGGATCTCTCTTTGTGTTATGCTTTATGTGGTTTATAGTGTGAGAGCTGAATTTGAGTTAAGAAATATAATTATTGCATTCATCATAATTGACAGTAACTAGTTTTGAATGAATGTTAGAATGTGCGCATAATGTTCCATTGAGTGTTACTTTTGCTTCACTAGCTTGATGGCTTTTATGCTACATTACCCAAAATAAATCTCACCTTACCTTTGCCCATATTAAAACTTTAGAAATTCTTTTGAATCATGATTATGCATGTGACTTTTAGTGGTGGAGAAATGAAATGATTTTCAAAGTTGTGAAATGTCATGATCATGAATGGTGTTTGAGTGTACCCATGGAAATATCTTATTTTAACACATTTTGTCCAAGTCTACCTATAGATTGCTTAGTTTCTAAAGGTGATGAATGTTGATTAATCATGAGTAGAAGCTTTGAATGTTGAGATCTTACAATGGTTTTTTAAATTAATTCGTATTTGCTTATGACTATCTATTCTTGGGAAATATGGAAATGAGTAAGTAATTTGGTTTGTGACTTTGATTTTTATGATTTGCTCGAGAACAATCAAAAGATAAGTGTGGAGGAACTTGATATGTGCTTAATTGTTGATACATTCAATCTATGACACTTAGTGATTAACGCTTTAGAATGCTTAAAACACTCACTTTAGTTCCTTTCTTTTATTTTAGGTATAATTTAGAAGCAAATAGCTAAAGTTAGCTGAAAGCGTACTCATTGAGCCATCTTCTTGGCATTCATACTCTATTGTCTTCATTTTGCAAGAAGAAGAAGAAGATTAAAAGAAGAGGAGACAAGATAAAGCATAAAAATGAAGAATGAGGCATTGGAGAACTTATGACCATAAAACCAAATTGTCAGGGCTGTGAGCAAATTATCATGGTTGTGAGCATTATCTCACAGTCATGACATGGTTTGCATTGGCGTGAGACACCTCTCACACTCATGCAATATGTCTCAAGGCTATGAGACATAACTCCCAACTATGAGACACTTCTCATACCCATGAGAAGTCATTCATAGGTGTGAGAAGGGCTAGATGTCCACTTTTAACCTGACTCTTTACTATATAAAGAATATTTGTGACAACAAAGGGAATAACTTGGATAGATATGTAGAAAGTCCAAATTTTTCTTCATTTTCTCTTTGGTTTTCAACAGGAATGGAGGCGAAAGAAGCTACTTTTAGAGACTTATGGAAAAGATGGAAGGTTAACTTCTTGACACCAGTTAGAAAGTGAAATCAATGCCTAAAATGTATGGTTAGGTTGTTCTTATCTTTGTTTAATGTTGAAACTCTCTCAAGGATTTGTTTAGGTTATCCTTTTTTTATTTAGTTTGGGTATTCTTGTATGGATAATCGTATTCTCATGAACCCATTGCTAGAATCGTTAATATAATCGATAATCATTATATTTGGATTCATTGCTAGAATATTCTATATAATATGTAATTATTATATTGAGATTCATTTGTGGCAACTAATGGTTTTAAATCATTAGGAATAACTTATCTTAGGTTAAATTTCTCGGGCTTGTGTGGTTGTTGCTTAGGTTGTTTTGTTTTTCATTTCGTTGTGTGACTACCCAATTGAATCTATAGAGTATATTATATTCTAGGTTATTCAGTAGTTAGGTTTAATTAATAATCGTATCTTAATTAAATGTGACCTAAAGGAAAATTGGGATTAACAGATCTTGTTATTAGTCTACAACCAATAGTTCTAGAAGAGATGCGAAAGTATTATAACAATCAAATATGTTTGATCATGTATAGGCTGAGATTGATTCGAGAATCGAGTTTTACTCATGTTTGACACTTTTCTCACTTTTGAGTGTTTTCGATAAAATGCTCACATTAGTTTAATTTTTATTTTGTTTTCTTGATTTCATAAAGCCCATAACCCTTCTTTTATTTCCTTTACATCAATTATTTTTATTGTGAAAATTAACCAAACATTTCCTGTGGATATGATCCCGACTCACCACATCTACAAATTTTTAGTATGTAAAGTTAGGTAAATTTTTCAGTACACTTGACACTCATTGTCATCTTCACTGTTTGATCAATTAACTTATCCATCTTTGACTTCAAGGATCGAAACCTATCCTAATAAAAACCTGCTGGGCCTTCTGCTCTTATGTTTTCTCCTGCATTATTAGTTAAAGGAAATTTTGGGTGGTTCTTCTACCCAGGATTATATATGTTAAAGTATGGATTATTCCCCTGTTCCTCTTTGTTAAGCTCCTATGAAATTGACTTGTTCTATACCATTGTTATCTATAAAAAAACAATTAGATGTCATATGGATTTCTTACCCACACAACTCATAACTATGTTGTATTGCCTTCACTGGGTTGGAAGAAGAGACCTGCAAGCTACTTAATTGCTTAGTAAGGGCTAACATCTAAGCTTGCACAGCTATCATTAAATTTGTAGCTATCACTCGATTATGCTCTTTAAAATTTTGTAGCTTTCCCCTCTCTGTTGTCTACGGGCAACTATTATTCACCGTTTCATCTAAGTGGTCATATATGGCATTAATTGCATTTGTCATCAAATAACCACTAGCTACTACATCTGTGGACCCTTTTATATGTGTATTAATTCCATTTTATAATGTTTGTAACAATAATTCCTTCAATAAGTTGTAGTGCAAACAACTCATTTTGTAATCCTTTAAATCACTTACAAGTTTCATATAAGGACTCTCCATCACTCTGCTAGAAATTTGTGATCTCCTTAATAATTCTTGTGTTCTTCATCAATAGAAAATACTTCACCAAAAGGCTTATACCAATTGCTCCCGAGTTGTGACATTCTCATGGTTGAGAGAGTTAAACCATGCCTTAGTTTAAAAGGGAACAACCTCAGCTTCGTAGCATCCTTAGATAGCACATTTTATCTAAACGTGTGGCATATCTCCAAGAAGTTTTCCAAGTGTTCATTAGAGACTTTATTAGCAAATCCATAGAACTACACATTGGTTTGTACATATTTAATAAGACCGACATTATTTTAAAGTTGTTGATTAAGACAGGGGGTCTTGTGATGCCATATTGATTCGCATTAAAACATGACCTTATGAAATCCAAAAGAGTCCTTTGGCATCCTCCTTGATTTTATTATTCTACCATTATTTTATCTGTAGCTTCTTGACTCTTTTCTCTTTAGATCTCTCTTTCGTTTTTGGTGATATCAAAAATTGATGTATCTCCTAATTTTCTTAAGCACCTTGTGATTTGATCTGGTGTTTGATCATGTGTAAGTTTTAATTATTAATCTCCGATGATCCATAAGCACATGATTCGTTAATGTAGTACTAAAGGTGTCAATCCCATGAGGAGGGAGTTAATCTAATCCTAAAATCTAAGGCCAAAAACAATAATAGAAATACAAGATGTAACAAAACTAAAAACTAGAATGTAATCCAATCAATCAAATACGAATATACTAATTATTAAGCAATTGTAACACACCCAAGAATCAACCAAAAGAAATTAGCAATTGTGAGAAAGGGAATTTTACCTATCCTTAATGCTAACCTAACTGATTTTGAATTATTGGATTGTTAGTTCTAGACTATCCTAGGGTTGATTACTCTCTCTCAAGTTATAACCATTAACCCTAAATCAAAAACCCTAATCGGATTATGGAAGTTGAAATTTCTCAATTCACAGTCTATCCAAAACCCTAATTAGTTCTGAAGTTCTCTAATAAACTATCAAAAACCTATACAAGATCTCTCTTTGCATAATTTCTCGATCTGATTCAATTATTATTCTATTAAATCACCTAATTCTTGTTAGTCCAATTTAATCATTTTTCATTCGATTCACCTTATCAGTTTATTATCAAATTATGCAATCGCATAATTATACCACAACAAATCCAATAAACACCTAACTAATCAGAATTCATTAATTCAAGAGTAAAACTTCGAAGGTGAGTTTAGAACATCCTCAACATTTTAGATCTATCATCAATTATTCAATCCAATTCTATACAATAATAAAACTAAAATTAAATAGGAAATACAATCTAAATGGATGATGGGAGGTAGTGACATCAGGAAATCTCCTAACCTGGGAAGTATGTTGAGTTAGCTTTTTCTCCTTTTCTCTCTTACTTCTTCTCTTCCTCTATCTCTTGATGATTTCTCTCTAGGGTTTCTTAAGGTGGCTGATGCAAAAGCTCCCCCTCTGCTTCTTTTCTTGTTCTTTAAATGTCCTCTTGTGTTCTGAGTAGCTCTAAGATTTTTAGGAGTTCGAAAGGTCGCAAAAAATGCTCAAAACTTGACGTTCTTAAGTGTCTGCACGTTTGCCCGACATAAGCTATGATTGTCGGCCACATCTGAGCCTTCTATCATGATCGTGGCCTGACATGCCACAATCATGGGCCTTTGCTTTAGCCCAAATGTCTCTGAAACTTCTACATTCTTCGGTGTTGACCTTGAAACACTCACAAACACATTAAGGAACCTCAAAAATATAATATTTAAGGTCAAAGACTTGTACTAACCCATAAAAAAACTTCAAACTCAAATAATTAATAAACTATCATAATTCTAACCTAAACACATACTAAATGATTGAATTAATAGCTAAACACATATCAAATTATGCCCTAAAACATGATACCATTTACACTTAATATGATTTTTATGTTTATGTGCCTACAATCATACAAGAAAAAAGTATCAAACTGCTTAAATCAAAATAATTCAAATTGGATAAGATGTTAAAATTGCAATCCCTTCAATGATGTCAAAATCTTGTTTGCTACTTTTATGCTATACCATAAGTATATGAGTCGTATATTGTACTACAACTAATATTGTCCACACATAGATTGAATATAGTGACCTAACAATTTTAATTACACTTTGTCTAAGTTAACAAAAGATTGAATTAACTAAAAATTAAAGTAAACTAACAAAACTTGATGACTAAATAAGCAAAAGCTAATAATGGAAATGAAGTTAATGATGGAAACTAAAGGATTATTCTATCCTTGTTTTGTCTTTCCTTTACCTTTTGAATTCAACTACATTTGATCCTAGACATCCAAAGGTTTTAATTACCCTCTCTTGAGATCTAATCAAGTAATCCCAATTGAAATAGATAAAATTTGGGTTGCAATCTCTCAATTTCTCAAAGCTACTTTTAACCACATGATTGGATTTGAAGCAATCATAAGGATAGTTAACTCATAGTTATGATCTTTCTTCAATTGATTATTAATATAATATTTCTATGTTTATTAAGGTAACAACTCTTATTATGCAACTTAACACAAATATCTTGATTCAATCTCTAGGTTCAAATCAGGTATGAGCATAACAAATATCACAAAGAAGTAATATATTGAATTCAACAAGGCAAAGTTATATAAAATAATTGAAGAATAACTCCCAAATATAGATTTAGCAATCTATAATAAGGTTGAACCCTTAATTTGGAAAATCTAGAAAATCTAGAAAGCTAGAGTTGATTTTAATAGTTCTACTTTTGATCTTTTTTTTTATGATATACATCCCTTTTGTGTTTTTCTTCCTTTTTTAGGTGTCTTTGGCAACTCTGGAGTTGCCCCCTCTGTAGCCTTCGATAATATCCTTTTATAATAAAAACTAGGTTTTTTGGAGTTTTTTGTAATATACACAATCACTTACAAGGTTATGTAGGTGACTTTGTATCTTAAAACACCCTCTAATTATGACTTTGTACAATCACAGAAACTTGCACGGGTCATGTATGTCAACATAAATGGGTGTGTATCTTCACATGAGCATAAAAAGCATTTTCAAAGCTCCATATGTTTACAGTGACTTACATAATCGTGTGTCTCTAAAGTTGCTTCAATTTTTCTATTTAATGCAATGATTTCACTTGAATTCTTATTCTTTTGGTTCATTGAGGCATTATAACCTAAAAACACACTTGAAGCAAAATAAGTACCAAAAATACTATAAAACTATTAAAATAACAAGCAAAACACACTAAATATAAGTATATAAAGATAGTTAATTAATTGTTTATCAATATGCTATTGTGAAAAGGTATAAGTGTTAGCATGTGGACAATGTGGGGAAGATTTAATAAATAATAATTAATTCATAAAATGGGCTTAGGACTTTACTTTTGGACCATTATAATTTGTTTCTCTTTTAGTCTGATCCAAATTTTCTATATATAATACATATGCAGTCCAACATTTCTTGTTTTATTCTTAATCATATGTCTTTCATCCCCTCCTAAACATTTTCTTAGAAATTCCTTATTCTAAGATAATATTTTTCTTTAGAGTTACATTACAAGAAATATACCTAATATGGTTGCCATGGATTGTAGCTACGTTGACCAAAAATGGTGGGTGATATTTCAATATAAGAGTAAAGGAAACTTTTACATAATGCTTTAAAGAAATTATATTACTAATATATGTGTTTTATAAAAAGATTATGTACTTTCTTCTCTTTAAAAGAAAAAAAAGTGTTTCTAATGCATGAACTACCTACAACTAGAGTAAAGAGAGAATGTATAATAGTCTAACTTGCAAGTCTTCAATCTATAAAAGCATTATAGAGAGTAAACAATACATGGAATATAAGCAGGTGAGAATAGAAAACTATTTAAACTTTCTGTTGTAAAGTTGAACGCGTAAGTTTGATGACTAACCAAGAAGTAGTTAAGTGCCTAATTTTATTTTCTTTCTAACTAGTTTTTCTATTGATCACGTTCTTAAGTAAAAGCTAAAACTTCATCTTTTTAATTATATATATATATATAAATGGTTTTTTTGGAAACTAAAAATATATTAAAACCAAATCCAGATTAAGTATTAGATGAATAAATCCAAAATTAGTAGGTCTAGAAACCACTCTCCAAAAATCAAGGTACTACGGGAGCCAGATCATAAAAATAACAACAATTAACAGCAATAAATATAAAATAAGGTAAGGTGACTGAATAAATAATAGGACATGTACTTAACTAATATTTTGTAATTTTTTAAGAACTAAACCTTAGAAAATTTAGATTTTATCCATAGTAGAATAATTGACATAATGCTAGCACTTGAATGACCATAATATTAACCATGTAGTGTCCTTATATGCATATAAACAACCTTTACAATACCACTATACCCTCCAAGTTATGGTTAATCTTTAGCTAATATTATTGCCTCTGAATTTTACCATCATCAACTCTCTTATTCAAGTTAATTTAATCCTTTTGAATATCCTTCTTTTTTTTACAGTTTAAATGGCATATAAAAGATAGTTAAATGGCATCACAAACATTTTGAGGTCTTTCATGATCTAGCCTTAAGTTTTTTAACCATTTGACTTGAATGGCATATGATTTGTCTTGAATGTTAGATTTGATAATGTCATTGGTTCTTAACTTCTTAAAGATAGCTAACCAAAGGATGAATAGTGTTTTGTTATATGATTATCTAAGTCATTTTATGTGATAATGTGTATGTTTAGTATACATACTAGGATGTTTAGCATAGGTTTTGTGTTACTTCATATAACTTGCATGTGTATGTGATTGTATATGATAAATTGCATGTTAGGTTATAAACGAAGGTTAATAATCTTAGGTTTTGTATGCATTTTGCATGTATGTGATAGTATACAACACTTGTTGTCAGGAGGTTTTGATTATTTTAATGAATTTCTAAGTATAATTTAGGGTTCTTCTTACCATAATCATGTAAGAATCACTTTGGTTTAATGTATGGTTTTCTTTAATGCTTATGATGTGAGAACTTTATATTTCTTGCTTACATTAAGAAATGGAGTTATGAAATCAGTTTGGATGTACCATGAGAGTGGGTAGCCTTAAGAATACTTCACATATCAAGCTAACATGACATTTAGAGAGAAATTTTGGACGTTTTAAGGTTGTCCAATAACTTACTTCATAACCTCTTAACGGTTAAGTAAAGTGTGTAGGTTGAAAGATCAAATACTAAACTTTAATCGCTATTTTGGGCTTAATTGGTTCAAGTATTGATAGAAAATGGGCCAATACATTAGAATGCCTAGGACTAAGCACGATTAGATTACCAAAGTGAGGGATTACATGGTATGGAGAGAATGAACGTAACTGATTCTCTAAACCAAAATTTCTTATTTTTTTGACATTTTAAAGTGTGTTTGTAAGCCTTTAAATTGTGAATTTTTGCAATTTCAATATCTCATTATTTGGTTTACACAAACAAAAGTTAATTTGAATTACAAGGTGACTAGCCAATCCTCAAGGTAACAATACATTGCTATACTATTTTATACGAGCCATATACTTGCAGTATCATCATCATCATCATCACCCAGTCTAAAATCCCGCAACAAAGCAAGGTCTGGGGAGGTCTGATAATACACAGCCTTACTCCTACATAGTAGAGAGGTTGTTTCTAGTAAACTCACATGCAAATGTGATAATGAAAAAGTGATGTAGGTTAAAAGGGTTAAAAAAGGGAAAACTGAATATGTTAAAAGATGAGATAAATGAAATGAAAACAAATACGTTATGACATGAAAAAAAATTCGTATATAAATAAATAAAAATAAGAAAGGAAATAAAAACAAAGGATATACCTGATATGGAGCCTAGCTCTGCTAAATACCTGATAGGCAGCAACAGAACAACTCTTCTCGTCTCTAGTTGAGCTAGGGGTTCTTACGTTGTAACCTTGTGTGTATGACGATTCTACAATTTCTGACATCCTTACCTTGCCCTTACACTTTGCTACAAAGACAAGTAGTATGATAGAACGGCTGGTCTGCAACTCACAAACTATAAAGATAGATTAGACTTCCTACGCGGTAAATACGTTGTGTGTGCGTTACAGTAACCAACTCATAATACACTTACTTGATTGTCTTAGTGTACTTTAAAGGGTTTCCCTTACCCTTAACCTATCCTGCCACAATTTTCTATTTCTGACCGCTTCCACCGTAAGGGCCAACTCTGTCATATCTTTTTTGACTACTTCGTTCCAGGTTTTGTATGGCCTGCCTTTTCTCCTCTTATAGCCATAAAGGATTATTTGTGCACATCGTCTTACCGGAGCATCAATATGCCTCCTTCTCACATATCTAAACCACTTAAGCTTGGTCTCTCTCATCTTGTCAGCAATACTAGCCACGTATAGTCTATCTCTCACCACATGATTTTGGATCTTATCTCATATGGTAGTGTCACACATTCGCCAAAGCATACGCATTTCTGCTACTAACAACTATCTTGTATGACGACCTTTGGCCGGCCAAAATTCTGCCCTATATAACATGGTTGGCTGAATCACCATTCTGTAAAACTTACCTTTGAGCTTTAAAGGAATCTTTTCATCACATAAGATCCCTGATGTGCTTTACAATTTACCCCACCCAGATTTGATATGATTGACTATATCATCATCGATATTACCATCTCTCTGGATGGTGGACTCAAGGTATTTAAAACTATGTTTTTGTGGTATGACGTCAGTTCCAATTGTTATTGTCGCCTTGCGGACCATCTGGCTTCTCAAAAATTTGCATTCTAAATACTCTGTCTTAGACCTACTCATTCTAAAACCTTTTAACTCTAACGTCTCTCTCCAACATTCTAATTTGCAATTAGCCCCCGCCCTGGTCTTATCTACTAGGACAATATCTTTAGCAAATAACATACCCCAAGGTACCTCTCCTTGAATATGTTTGGTATGCTCATCTAACACTAACACGAACATAAAAGGGCTCAAAGGGGAGCCTTGGTGTAGGACAATACTAATAGGAAACGCTTCAACGTCGCCCCCTATCGTCCTTACGCTAGTCAATGCTCCTTCATACATATCTCTAATGACACGTATATAGGTCATATGAATTCCTTTTGCCTCCAAGCACCTCCATAATATTTCCCTAGGAACCCTATCATACGCCTTCTCTACATCAATAAAAATCATATGTAAATCTCGCTTTCATTCCCTATAGCATTCCATAAGCTTACGAAGAAGATTTATTGCTTTTTTCGTAGACCTACTAAGCATAAATCTAAATTGGTTGGTTGATATAGAAACTGCACTCCGGATTCTCTTCTCAATTACCTTCGCTCGTAGCTCCATGGTATGACTTATTAGTTTGATGCCTCTATAGTTATGACAATATTGGATCTCCCCTTTGGCCTTGTAGACTAGGATCAACCTACTCAATCTCCATTCATCTGACATTTTGGTTGAGTATAGTACCACATTAAAAAGCTTAACTAACCACTCAATACTGACCATTCCTATTCGCTTCCATACCTCTAAAGGGATCTCATTCGACCCAACTGCCCTTTTGCTCCCTATCTCTCCCAATACCTTTGTAATTTCTCCCCTTGTGATCAACTATATGTTGTCCAAGATGCCTTAGATATACAAGCCATAAAAGTATCTCTACCACCTACTCTTGATGGACTGTGCCTCTGTAAGTACCTAACCTGCTTCATCACGTATACAGTAGACTTGATTGAAATCCCTCATCTCATGTGCCCTATCTCCCGTCATCTTGAAAATTCTTTGTGCTCCCTTGGACGTATCCAGATCCTTGTAAATAGTCTCATATGCTTCTTCTTTCGCTACTAAAATTGTCTTCTTTTCCTTATGCTTTGCTAGTCTATACCTTACTCTATTAGTTACCTGTTCTGCATCTGTTGTACTTGCTACTAGATCTTTGTATGCTCTCTTTTTCGCCTTTACTGTCCCCTGCACCACTTTATACCACCACCAAGATTCCATCCCCTCACCCCTCTACCCTTTAGAGACTCCCAGGACTTTTGTAGTGATTTCTCTCACTTTGGGGGCTACTCCCTCCCACATCTGATTAGCATCCCCTCTCATGGCCCATGCAGCTATATACTAGATTTGAGTCCTAAAACGTTCCACCATGTCCCCTTTTAGATTCCACCATCTAATTTTACGATATCGCTTAGTAAATTGTTGTATCCTCCATCCCTTAATTTTGAGATCCAAAACCAACAATTTATGTGAGGTTGATAAGCATGTGGTCGGAAGTACTTTGCAATCCTTGCACCATGCTCTAGCTCTCTTCCTTACAAGGAAATAGTCAATTTGCGTCTTAGTTGTGCTCCTTTTAAACGTCACCAAATGCGACTCATTTTTCTTAAAAAAGGAAGTGGCTATCACCAGCTCAAACGCCACAACCATGTCCAGTAAGACATTTTCACTTCCATTTCTAGTGTTGTATCCGAAACCCCCATGAGTTCCTATATATTTGTTTAAAAGAAACCCTATATGCCCATTAAAATCGCTTCCTAAGATAACTTGCTCATAATCAGGGATTTATAGCAGCACTCCATCCAGCGCTGCTCAGAATACACGTTTTTGTTGTTCGGCTAACCCAGCTTGAAGAGCGTAAGCATATACAACATTGAGAACATCTTTGCTAAAAGCAACTTTTGCCACCATGATCCCATCATTTACCCTTGTGATCCCCACCATTTGGTTTATAAGTTCCTGGACCACTAAGATACCTACCCCATTCTGCTTCCGCGTATTTCCAGAATACCATAGTTTGAACCCCCTATCTCCTTTGCTTTAACTCCCAACCACTTAGTCTCCTGAATGCAAGCTATTTGTATCATGTACTTGTCTAAAATCTCTACTAATTCTAAAGACTTTCTCGTGAGGGTCCCAGTGTTCTAAAAGCCTATTCATAATATGTCGTCCCCTTTTTTATTCTTGCATGTTGTATGCATCGAACCACTTGCATGGATCTCATAGGCGTAATTAAAAGTCATTCCTCCTAGCTTGTGGCCAACACACTTTCCTAATGTTACTAACCTAACACATCCTTGTGATTTATATGTATGTATATATAGATAGATTTAATAATAATAATAATAATAATAAATAAATATAAACTTAATAAAGCAAGAGGGAGAATATCCAGACAACAAATGGCATGACTGAAAAATGCATGTATAGCACTAACAAAATCGGTCAAACCCATACAATACAAGGTATTGGTCCAAAAAAAAAGCAGATGCAAAAGAATCAACGCTTTCCAATGCCTAAGAGCCCACTGGTAATATACTATAGGGACAAGCAGGTGGAAGAGTTTTCAATGTTAGGTAAGGGAAGAGTATAGAGAGAGAGACATTTGGCAGATGTTGCACTATCATGCTATAAACCATTTCCTAAAAGCTTTGTCTTATATAGGAAGACTTGTAAGAAACATGTTCAGCCTACCAACGGGTCTCTACACTAAAAGATTGATGGGTTTTGTGATTAGTAGATTTGTCAGGAGGCTCAAGAATGCTAGAGAAAACAATTGACTACTGGATGACAAGAGACCTCGCAGCTCAATCTTGTACAACGGACCTAGACCACCTGAGACGATAGCTACGAACAAACACCCCGCGCTCTCTTTTCCATTTCTCACAACACCCAGACCATGTTACTGTCAGGGAAATATGAGAAAAAAGGCAAGTAATAGGTCCTGGCAGCAAACCGCAAAGTAATAAACATGCCACAATAATCATACCACACAGAACGCTTAGACAGAGAATTTAACAACGATCACAAACTAAGAAAACAAATAATCGTGTAGAAAATACATACCCTATGATTGTAGCCACCCCTTACCTTCACACACGGCTGGAAGCCATTGGTGAGTGCCTTTCCATTTACAAACCAAAGAGAGCAGTTGTGTCTGATCCACCATCAATGTAGAGTTGTCGTGAAACACATACCTGGTTCAACGTACATGAGAAACCCACTGGTAGGGAATGCTGGCGGAGGAATGCTCCTTTCCTTTAATGAATAAAAACCAAACCAACCTCCTCCGTACCTTTCATTGCCACAGCTCTATTGAATGAAAATGACAGGGACAGGTGTGGTTGTGGATGCTTAGTTTTGCTTCAAACTAATCTCACTGATCATAAGAACATCGTCTTCTTCTCTGAAGATGGTTGCATGTGTTCTCTCAAAACAAACAACACACGATATGTAATATAATATATATAACACTAAATAGTCATCGTTGATGGCATCGTAAGCCCACCGAAGTTCTTCCCTGATCTGAGCTTCTTCACCCAGGGATAGAGTATGTCATTTTGTTTAAAAGAAAATGGATAACAAGGTTCACACCTAATGATGGTTGATCCTCTGGCAACGCCTCGCCGGCAGAAACATAAGGGAGTGAACAACCGAGAGCAACGAGGGAGTGACCTATTATTAATTCGTACCAGCAACTCTAAACTCGTGTTTCTGACCTCACTGATCACAAGACCGCTATCTTCTTCTCTGGAGACGGTTGCGTGTGTTCTCTCAAAAAACATAACACACGATACGTAATATAATATATATAACACTAAACAGTCATCGTTGACACCGTCGTAAGCCCACCGAAGTTCTTCCTTAGTCTGAGCTTCTTCTTCCGGAGATAGAGGATATCATTTTGTTTAAAAGAAAATGGATAACAAGGTTTACTCCTAATGACGGTGGATCCTTCGAAGACACCTCGCCGGTAGAAACACGACGGAGTGAGCAACCGAGAGTTACTTGCAATAAAACAACTTCAATTAATTTTAAAACTTTGAGCTAAACATGAAGTAGCTATTAGAATATAAAGCTAGGAAAGAGATTTGGAAATATAATATTTTAATTTTTTGAGTTAATTAAAAGGGAAAAGATATAAGTAGGTAAGTTGACTTATTATTATTATTATTATTATTATTATTAGCAGTAGTAATAGTAGTAGTACTACTACTACTATTACTACTACTGACTACTACTACTATTAGGAATAACCAATTCTAAAGTATCTAATTTTTTTGACATTTTTCAATTCAATTTCCAATCTTTTAAAAATTTTATTTGAGTAATCAACCTTTTAAAGCCTTAATAGTTTAGTTCAAAACACTAGTTTAATTTATTGATTTGGTTAACGAAATTTTTATTGTTTATGACATGTAGATGTTTACCTGAAAAAATAGTGGCTATGGTTAGATTGGAATAGAGAAAATTTGTTTAGATGTGCACCTACATATCATGAAAAACAAATATTTTACTAGCCAAATTAGCAAATTACTAACATAATTATCGTTTAGAGTTTAATTGTTAAGGTTTCAAAATATTTGTCACTCAATTGAAAATTTTAAAAATTTAAACAGTAGATTCAAAAAGACCAAAAGTGTATTTTGAGCTTTAACATTTATAATATAATACAACTTGAATTTTGATTTTTTGAAGAATTCAAATTGAACCTTAACGCTTTCAAAAACTTTCAAAACAAACAAAAAATAGACAAAAAAAATTGATAGGGTAACACTATGTTAATTCAATGTTATGTCGATGCTGATATGACATTATTATTATTATTATTATTATTATTATTATTATTATTATCATCATAAAATAAAATGTGATTCTTATTGTCACGTAATTAGTTTTTTTAAATTAATTAAAAATTGAGTTCCACAGGCACGGGTCAGTGGGATTCACTATTATATATTTTAGATGGTGAGTTATACTTATCACCTAAAAGTGAAATCCACTATTATATATTTAAGATAGAATGCCTCACTTTATTACGTGACAATGGCCAATGGAGTCTATTTTTATTCAAAAAATAGAAAGTAATATCATGATTGGACAAATTGAAAGTTAATCTTGTTAAAAAAATTTTGAAAAATAATTTTGTTAAATTATTCATCTACTTAAAATCTATTTTAAATATTTTGAAAGCATCGAGTTTTAATTTAAAGACTCAGAAATATTAGAAACTATACTAAGCATTATCGTAAATGTTGAGTTTTAAAATGCACTTTAACTAATTAAAAAATCCTAAAAAGTTTGAGCGTTTATGATTGGTTATCCATGTTCCCTTTTACTTCTCATATTTCTTCTTCTCCCATTTATTATTATCATTATTGAAATGTCTTTTTTTCGTTTTTAATCAGAATCGATCACAAAAACAGTCGCGGTAACGTTAAAGATTGCAGTCGTTTTAACACAATAAAGTAAACCAAACACAAAGAATCACTGAGGTCTACGCACCAATTGAAGCGCCTTACGTCATTCGCCATTCCCACCCCAGTCAAAACTCTCCTCCACCCAAAAGCCACAACCCCCCAACACCAAAGTCTTCTTCCCCTCCAGTCTCTCTCTCCTTATGGCCTCCCAACATAACGACACCGTCTTGGACCACGACCTCGACGATGACGACGAGTCCTTACAATCACAGGACGAAGACGACGATCTAGAGAACGACGACGTATTACCCGACGAGGACGAGGACGAGGACCTCCCCTGTGTCTCTCCTTCCTCCACAGCCGTGCCTACCGCTGTCCCCTCCTCCTCCGTTGTTACCGTCGCCGTTAACGATCCATCGATTACCGTAACGGAGCCCACTCCTGAGGCCAAACGGCAGCGTGTTGGCGGAGAGAGCTCGGTGATCGCACAACAAGAGGAGAAGAAACCACAACAGTTGGACGAATCGAGGCGATTGTTTCAGCGGTTATGGACCGACGAGGACGAGATTGAGCTTCTTCGAGGGTTTCTCGATTACACGACGCAACGCGGTGGGAGCCACCATGATACGGCACAATTTTACGATCAGATTAAGTGTAAACTCCAGCTTGATTTTAACAAGAACCAGCTTGTTGAGAAATTGCGTCGTTTGAAAAAGAAGTATCGGAATGTTGTCAATAGAATGAGCTCAGGTAAAGATTTTTCTTTCAAGAGTCCTCATGATCAGGCTACGTTTGAGATTTCACGTAAGATATGGAATACAACTGGTAGAATTGTTGTTGAAGATGGAAATTTGGATGATGACGATGCAAACCCTAACCCTAGCCCCAATTTGAATTATATTAACGGAATTGAGGCTACACCAAGGTCGAGGAAACGGGCTCGGCCACGGTCTTCGGTTGCAGCTCCTATTGGTAGTGTCAAAATTGATGAAAAGCGTTTTGTCAATGATGGTTTTTTGGGGAGTAGTGATCATAACAATGGTAGTAGTAGTAATAGTAATGTCAGTATTTCAGGTTTGATTGAGGGGACGGTCAGGAGCTGTTTGCCGCAGTTGATTAAGGAGTTTCTGGGCAATGGTGTAGCAGGTGGGTCTTGGCTAGGAAGAGGGCTTGGTGGGGTTGCTATGAATGCAATCCCGTTGAGTTTTGGTGGAGGGGAGATGATGGTTGATGAGAAATGGAGGAGACAACAAATATTGGAGTTGGAGGTTTACTCCAAGCGTTTAGAGTTAGTTCAGGACCAGATTAAAGCCCAATTGGAGGAATTGAGATCAGCAGGCGGGATTGGTGGTCGGGATTTTGGAGTGTCCTTATAGCTGGTAAAATATTTGTTGGTCATGGTGTTTAATGACAGTGTAGGGGTGTTTTATTTTTCTTTTTTATAAAAAGCTTTTGTCTTTCCCTTTGATGGATAGAACAGTTATTGAATAATGATTTTCTGAAATTCTTTAGCAGTTGATAGTGTGTTTTACATGTATATATGCTTTTGTGCATAGGTTTTGAATGACTTATTAGAATAAAGTAATAGAATTATCTTTATATTAGATGGTCCCAATTTTTCAAATTCATGAATTGTGTTCTAGAGGACTTGTTTCTGATGCATTGCTTGAGAGCCATTGAACTCTTGCTTATACGGATTGTAATGGTTTTACTGGTCGCAAGCTGAAAGCAGAGGCATCTACTTATGGACTGAAATAATTGACAATTGGAAGGTATGCTACCATAAAGATAGAATAGTTAATTATGATTCTTAACCTTTTGGGGAGAAAGTCGTGAGTTTTGTTACTGGTCTTATATGTCGTAGACGTCTTTTTTATATATATTATTGATAGGTGAATTTAATCACTACCAGGATTTTAGCCCTGATAGAGGAGGATGCCTTTGACACCCTCTGCAATGAGTCATAAGGGCCATCCATAATCCTAATTATCACATATTATTAAAAACGTGATCTAATTTTATAGGCTGCCTGCAGTTTACTGACCTGCCTTTCGTTGCTTGTGCCAGGGGAATCTGCTTTTCTACTTGCTTATAATTTGTTGAAATGCTTATTGTTTTTTGGTCCTTTGGTTTCATACTTGTTCGTGGAGAATTCTTCCTGCTATACCATCTTTTGCCTGCATTGTTCTAGAGTTCTATTTGCGGATTATTGTGGCCGTCTGGGTAGTGAAAACCTGTGATTTGTGGAAGTAGAGAACTAGCAAGCCTAATATCTTTGTAGGTTGTCTGTGTTGCTTTAGGCTATCATCTTTGTAATTCCATAATATTTTCTTTATTATATGAATCTCCTATGATAGAATTCCTAGGAATTTTTGATGGGAGGAGATTTTGGACTTCAAAGTACCATACTATCTAGCACGAAAATGAAGGCGGAGAGATTATTTAGATTATATTTGACCAATTTTAATCCACTTCTGATGGTATTTTAGGACTTAAAAGATTGTTTAGCATGTTGTCTAAGGTCTTGTTCGTAGATTAGCTAGTATGCTGTTTGAGGCTTTTGTTCGTTTAAGGTTTCACGCACTAAGTTTTAATATTTATAACCTTAGTAATTACTGTAAGCACATGGATCGTTCGCGTAATACTTAAGGTGTTAGATCCCACGAGGAAAGGAACTACTTCTAACATCTAAAGGCAACTAAGTTCGCAATGCCTAATTAAACAATTACTGCAAAATTAAAATTAATCGATAATCAAATATGAGGAGTTAAATTGCGAAAAAGTCACAAAATAGCTAACTAACAAATAATCCGAAAATCAACCTATAGATGACTAATTGAGAGAAAGGAGGATTTAATTCGAAATTAAAGAAAATTTCCCACGTATGTAATTTCTGATTTAATGAGTTTAGACGATTATAGGGTGAATAATTCTCTCTCAAATTATAATTCTTAACTCTAATTGATAATCTCTAATTTAAATTACGGAATCACAATCTCTCGGTTTACGATTGGCCTAAAACTTAAATTAGTTTTAAATTGTCTATTAATCTACTGAGATTTTATACTCGATCTCTTGCTATGTGATTCTATCGATTGGACTTAACTCTCTACCTATCAATTTACTTAACTCTTATTAGCTTAATACGATGATTTTTACGCAACTCATTTTCTCAATTTGTTACCAAGTTATAAAGAATCAAAATTGAATCACAATTAAAACGAATAGAAAACAATCAAATGAACTTTATTAATTTCAAGAATAAAAACTCCGAAGGTGAGTTTAGACAAAAGATCAACACTCAATGACAAAATTTTCCAATCAATATCCAAATTTCATACATCAGTGAAATCGAAATAAAAATAGAAAAAATAATGTCGAAATAGATCTCGAAGGTCGCGATTGTGGGAAACCACCTGTTTCGGGAGGTACGTCGCGTCAAACGTATCTTTGTGCCTGTTTTCCTTTGTCTTCTTCCTCAATCGTTTGATCTCTCTTTAGGTATCTTTCAGATTTTTGCAGAATCTTACCGTTTTTGCATGACTTTTTAACTCTCCAAAACTCTTGGCTACTGCCTTGTAAAGTTCTACTGATTCTGTAGCAGCCCTAGGTCAAACTTGGAATTGAAACGGTTCGAAAAATGACTCAAAATTTGAGTTTTTGTGTCAGCCCAATGCATGTCACGATCGTGGCCCTGTATATCACAATCATAGCCAGCGCTTTAACCTGAAGTTCACGATTGTGGCCTGACTTGACGCTCTCTATCATGATCGTAACCCAAAGTGCATGATCGTGTCCTAGTTGCTGGTGTCTCTTTTTTTTTTTGTCAGGATCATGGCTTATGCTTTTTGCTCCAAAACTCTTCAAATTTTCACTGTTCTTCTCTGTTTATCCTATAACACTAACATAAATCAAGGTACTCCAAAAATATACAAATTAAGCTCAAAGATTCAAATTAACTTATAAAAACACTTAAACATACAAAGTAATATACTTAAACACATAAACACACATTCAACACTCAATTTGATGTTAACTACCTAACAAATTATACCCTAAAATCAATGTTGCAAATACCGTACTGGACACGGTACCGGATTCAGTTCTGGAACGGTACTGTATCGGTACCGGTCAATACCGGGTACCGTATCGGACAATTTTTTATATTTATAAAATAGTCCCTGAAATTTTTAAAATTTGCAAAATAGTCCACTGATATATTGTAC
>JAOSBN010000177.1:13872144-13885817 GCA_027563595.1 Erythroxylum suave
TCCAGCTACAATCTACATCAATTATAGCCTATTCTATTCTACTTATCTTTGTTTTTCCTTCCCACACTACGTCAATACCACAAAGTCAACTTGTCAAGCGTTTGATCCAGAGAATATAGTATACTAAGTATTGAATGGATGATTCAGTAAAAGTAGGTGAGTATCAGATGTACGTAATCAAATTTAGAAGTTTTTCGACACATATTAGCATGAGGACAATAGTAAACAAATATGGTTTTGATTATATAAATATTCATCCACAAAGGATCACCTGAACTCACTATCAGCAGATATGTGGTATTTGCTCGATTATTCTAATAAAGTCAGACTCCATCCCACTGATTAAGTATAATAAAAACAGACTTCTTTTTATGCCAAAACTTCAGACAAAATCAACTCCAAAAAAATCCAATAACAGTCAGGAAATTTCACTGTGATAAACAGGCTGAAAGCTATTACACCTATTCTCTACAATAGAACAAAGCAGAACAGCACCTGTCATTTGGCAGGCTAACAAGTAACAACAATCACCAAGAGGCCTACAAAAGCAAAACATACCAATGAAGTGAAGCACCGCAGTATCAAAGAATTACACAAGTGAACTACCATTGACTAACAGTATATTCCCTTTAAAATTGAGGGTTTACCTTAACTCCTGCAGGAGAATTTCCCGCCTTAGCTGCCGTTGAGTTCCCAAAGATAATGACTCCGGTGGAAGGGTTCCCAGGCTTGGCCGTAGTTGTACTCCCAAACAATTTTGACTTCTTATCAGCAGGCTTTAATATTTGGAAAGAACACATTAATGTCTCATCCACACTCATCATGGCACCAGCATTATCGAACTCTCCACAATAATTAGGAGCAGAAAATATAGTTACAAGTTGTCGATTGGCAAAGAATTCATATCCATCCTCCACAACCTATACCAATGAAATGGTTAGGACAGTTATGCGATGAAGCTACAATGAAGAAAGGTCTGCTGTGAAACAAACAACGGAACTGCATAGACTCGACAAATAAAACGGATACTGCAGTGGAACTGCTAAAAGATAAAGTTAAAATGTCAAAGCCACAATCCTCTAATAGAGACACAAGTAGCCCTGAAAGGATCCATGTTGTACTCCAGATTGTTTACTCTCTAGAACCTCAGAAGTATTATTATGGAGGACATGATGACTGAATAAAATGAAATAGATTGCCGCATAAGCAAAAACCTGATGGGCACGACAAATAAGATCCAAATCATGTTTCTGAAGAAACTCTGAAACTTTGTCAGGACCAAACGTGTATGAGACTCCCCTGTCATTCATCCCCCAACCTTGAACATCTTTACTGGGATCTGACCAGAGAAGATCGCATAGCAAACCAGTGTCTGGTACATCAGTTGGGCGCTGCAGATTCTTAATCTGATCCAAACTATGCAGATCTGGAGAAAGACCACCATGCATGCAGAGAATCTTCTCATCAATTAAAGCAGCCACTGGTAAGCAATTAAAACAGTCTGTGAATGTCTTCCATAGTCTAACATTAAATCTTCTCTTACACTCATCGTAAAAACCATATATACGATTTATGGAAGCACATTCATGATTTCCCCTTAGGAGGAAGAAGTTCTCTGGATATTTTATCTTGTAAGCAAGAAGAAGGCATATGGTCTCCAGACTTTGCTTGCCTCGATCCACATAATCCCCCAGAAATAAATAGTTCGCGTGTGGAGGTAGTCCACCATATTCAAACAGCCTCAGAAGATCAGAATATTGACCATGGATGTCACCTGCATTTAATCATCAATCAAGTCATGAAATTTTTCATTCACTGAAGAGAAAAAACAAAATTTCAGTTCCATAAGAATAATGATGCGTGGAATAAGATCTGATTCACCCAAGAATTACAACCATATCTAAAGAAGCCCTTCACATGCAAAAAAGCCCAAAAAGTAAAAGATCGCCTCCAGATCTGGAGCTAATGAGTTAAAATCCAGCTTGAGCTAATTCATGCTCATAAATTGTTCAACAATGAGCATTAACCAACAGGGATATTTCAATTCAATCACCTCGGCCCTTGTGCACAAAATATGCTTAAAATTATGTAATGCACAAAGCATGCAAGGATAAGCACCAAACACAAGAAAAAAAGAAGACAGCTAATTTGTTTGGAGCTCTCCAACTTATTCACATATTCTTAAACAAAATCACCAGAAACAGTACTCAAACAGCCCAAAGAGACAATTCCTCTCCATTACAAGAGTAAACTAATACAATAAAACCATAGTAAATCATGCCTAACGCATACACTTCTTAACTTGCATAATAGCCTTTCAAACAGCAAGGAAGTGAAGTATAATCTAAACAGTGCATTGCAAGTCAAACATAGAGTTTTTGCAATCACCATTGATAAGTGATAAGAACTCTAAGAACAAAATGGGCCTTTGAACATAACTATAGATACAAGAATGCACATATAACATATAAATACAGTATAAAAAGTACGCATATGCAACAGAAAAATCCAAACCAAGATTCTAATTTTTAAGCAAATTCTCCGTCTAAATTATTGACTGAACCATGAAAATAAAAACACAATTTTGCATCCAATCCCATGAAGGAAACTATTATTCAAAGTAGAGGCAAGTTAAGACACTAGAGAAGTAAACAAGCAAACCCACAGCCAAAATTTCTATAAAAACCTGAATTATAATGCTGAAAGAAGAAATAATCCTGAAAATTATAGATGATAAGTCGAGTTAGCAACATGGTCACACGATGCATGTGGATCAGATCAAGAAATAATATTTAACCACAAAAAAACAGATGATAATGAAAATTAAGCACTGTCAACTGCAAGAAGTAAGAACGAAAAATATAAAAGGAAACACAATTGTGGCATACCATAACAATACTTTCATCAAACGCAACTGTGATCCTAAATTAATTTTTGGGAAAACTACTTGGCTTATAATCCAACCAAAAGAAAAGTTGCGATATGTATAATGGGATACAACCCACTGAAAACATGAATCGTGATCCATAAAATCATGAACTGCAAGGCCAGATACAGCAATACACTAGAAAGATCCATGCAAACTTCAGTTTGTAAGCACAATAAAAGGATGAAAACATGTTATGACTATTAACATCACACCAAAAACACAAATAAATTTCGATACACTATAAACTTGGTACACCAAAGTTATTGCAGATTAAAAAAGTACATAAGAGCTAAAATAGAATATTGGTACGCACAATATAAACTTCAAACTGTAAAGTACCTCATAAAGCTGAATAAACATTTACATATCATAGGATAAAGCACAGTAATGAAGGTGTTTCGTACCTAGGTTAGGTGCCAAGAAAGAAGAGTATATGACCTAGCACAAAAATCAGGCAAATGCAAGTTCAAGGGAAGATGATATAACAAGAGTGAGAAGACTACACCACGGAGACAAGTAATTACCGTTAAACAGAAAGCTGAAACATAATGCCATAACTATTGATGGGTCCATCAGAACAAAAAAGGTGATAACTGGGTAATTAAAAGATGCTGACAGTGAATGTAGCATATGTACTTGCTAAAAACTGCACAAACTGAAGGTAAATTGCGATTAATAGACACCTCAATTACAATAATGAGAACCATACCCATAGCAAAGTCAATCCAAAACCAATATTACCACAAGCAGCGTCCATCTAAACAAAGTGAACCAAATGCTTCACTCACATCGAGCATAGCTCAGCTAACACATCAACTCATTTTGTAAATGAAACTTCAGTGATAGACACAAGTAAAAAAAAAAAAATGCAACATCAGTAGGCACAAAACAGGGTCTCTAATTTCATTTGGCAGAATTAACCAAGCCATCAGTCAACAAAACCACCTTAATTCAGGCAATAATAGCAGATGGAGGAACACATTAATAGAATGAAAGAATCCACATGAATACTAAAAGGGCACTAAAACACTTCAAAAGTACACAAAATCCCATCTAGTACACCAAGAAACCCCTAAAAACAACAAAAAACAACATATTGACTTCAGCACATCACCACAAATTTAATAGGTATATGCCAAAAGATAGAAGTTTGGATACCTATAGCTGACTTTGAACAATCCGGAAAGCCAATAAACCCAGAAGTCAAAAACCAAATTCCAAAAAAAGCCCATGTCTATGTTAATAAGAAAACCAAAAAGCATTCAACTTTTCTCTAATTTCAACATAAACTAAGAAAAATCAACAAAACCCCATCAATCAGTACTAAGAAAACAAAGAGTTATGAATAGTTTAACCAGAAAAAGTACCGCATATCTTGATGGGTGCTTCGAGCTCCAACAAATTGGGCTGTTGCAAGAAAATCTCTCTAGACACAAGACACAACTGACGGATCTCGGACTCGGACAACTGCACCTGCTTTCCAGGTCTGCTACGAACCTCAAGAAGCCGCTTGATAATATCATCAAGAACAGCTTGGTGCATTTCCATCTCTTCTCCTTCTACCGGCCTCTGAAAAACCAAAACTTGCAAAACCACAAAAAAAAGTCAACAGGGACCTACGATTTGGTCTATGGAGTGCGATTAGGGAATGATCGTTGAAAAGGCAAAGGTGGTGAAGGCGAGAAGCTGAAGAAGTGAGCGGAAAAAAACATGCCTTTGGCGACGTGACCCAGTAATGGGGACGAAGTGGGTGTCGTTTTTTGTCAAGAGAAGATGTCGTTTTGGTATCGATTGAGCAATTCTTTTGGGTGCGGTTTTTGGTTTTCTTCTGACTCCAGGAGAATTAAAAGATAGAGGAACGTTGAATATTTTCTTCTTCTTCCTTTTTCTGAGAGAAGTCAGAGAAAGAAAGGTGACTGAGTGAGTTATTGCATTGCAATTTCCAACTTCGAGACGAGCTGAAATTTGGATGACCTCTAATGACTGGGGAGTGGTGACTAGGACTCTCATTTTTTTGTTCATGTACACATCAGTGAAGAAAATATGCATTTTGCTCTTCAGTTTTCCTTTTCTGTTGCTCTTCCCAACAAGCGACAAAACAAAAAAGGGAAACTAATTCATTTTGTTACTAGGAAAATTATTGGTTGTCCCACTTTTAAACGGGATTACAAATAATGATTTACAAATCACATAAAAAGTTGAATCATAACATTAAAAATTTGAGGTGTAAAAGATTTAACTGATATTAAATTATTATAAAATTGATTAAATATTAAATAAAATTAAAAATTGAAATATAATTAAAGAAAAGTCTCTTATTTATTGAAAATTTTAAATTTTAACTTAAAAAGAAAATGTTAAATAAAAATTAATTTATTTATAATTTATAAAAGTTGATTATGTTAAGAAATTAAGTAATTAATAAGCAAACTGGTTAATTTTTAAATATAAAGGTTATTAAAATAAATCAAATTAAAATATTAAATCTTTTATAATTAAACAAGTCAAAATGGTTCGTATTTTAATCATTAATTACAAATATATAATGCTCTCCTTTTCTGTCTTTTTTTGGCATTTTATTTCATGTTTCTTTTAAGTCTATATATTTTACCAAGGATTAATACGTTAAGGTTGCCCTGTAGGAACTTATATGATTTTGGAACATGTTAAATTAGTTTTTGCAAAAGAACATATTCTAGTTTTTAAGTTGTATAACTTATTTTGATAGAACTAGTCACTTCAGTTCCTTTTTGGCCTGGGTCTGCACTTGGAAGAAGTACACTAAAATCAAAAGATTAGAATTTGAAGCGCTCTTTAGGAAAAAAAATTTGGTTACAAGGGAAAATAAACTAAAAATATCTAGAAATAAACTCTCGGCTTTGGGTGCACCGTAGCGCAGATCGCGAGGGTTAAGCACTCCAATCATATCACAGTGTCATGCGCCCCGAATAATCAACGACGGTTGTCGCAGATACTGCATTCTTGGCCTTGAGAAAGCTGCTAAGGTAGCTAGTTGATTAGCACAATGGTTCCCTTCTCGATGGATATGTTGTAGTTGAACCTCCCTAGTACTATGAAGCAACCCTCGGATAGCTGTCGACAAAGGATAAATGTCAGACATAACTCTATTGGAAGTGAAGAGAATATTAAGAACCTCTAGCGAGTCTACTTCAACAACCACTTGTCGATATCTTCGATCCCACCCAATGTAAGCCTTGAATGGACCCCCTATAATTCTGCCTCCAGGGGCCCACCTACGCAAATATTCTGTATAAAACCTCCGCACCAATGGCCTAGGCTATTCCGCAGCAGCCCTCCAGCTGCAGCCATGTGGGATCTTGTGCTGATGGTGCCATCCGTATTTAGTTTGACCCACCCATCTATTGGTTTAGTCCAACCCACAAGTGTACCCAAAGGCATGCCCTGCGCTTGAAATACTTAGCTTTCCACCGAAAGGGCCCTGATGATCCAAGCGCCATAATCCATGACAATCTTAGCGCCTTCCAGCGGCCAAACAAAGTCGGTATCAAAGATACTTTCATTCCTCCATTTTCAAAGAAACCAGCAAGTGACTCCAAAGATGAGAGCCCACTCTATCTGATTAAACTTGAGATGTTGGTAGAGGTTTCTAAAAACCTACATCTCCTCGTCACCATGGAAAAAATCCCTGTCTATAAATTCATATGGGAATTTATGCTAGAGAGAGATCACTCTAGGGCAATCCCGTAGGGCGTGAAGAGTTGACTCTTCCTGACCACAAAAGTGGCAACTGTTGTCCATTGTTAAATGACGCATCACCTACTGGTGGTTCGTTAATAATTTCCTTTTAGCCAACAACCAAAGGAAAGACCGAATTCGTTGTGGTCTTGCCCATTTCTAAATGACTTCCCAAAGCCTGCTAGACTCATTTGTGTTGGTTTTTTTCGATGAGGTCATAGGCGAAGGCCACTGTAAACTTCCTGGGATAAGTGGGGCCCTAAACCAATTGATCGTTCCCTTGGTCATTGCTATTCAGGTGCATTGATGCAATCATCATACAAACGGTGGAGGGAAGATATTGTTGGAAACGATTCTAGGGCCAATCTCCAATATCACTCGTGTAGTCCGCCACTGTGGCATTAAGTTCGCTATCCGGCACATGGGTTGTAACCACTAAGTGCAGTGGTCCCAGGTCCTCGACTCAATTGTCAAGCTAGAAGAAAATACTCCATCCGTCCCCTAGCTTCCAATATGCCCCTTGACGCACAAAGTGCTATGTTGCAGCTATCCCCCTCCAAATTGTCAAAGCTCCCATTCTAGTTAACGTCTGAGGAAGGTGAGTAGCATCTACTCGATACTTGGTTCTAAGGATCTGAACCCACAACGCGTTGGGTTTTGTGAGTAGGTTCCATCCGAGTTTTGTCAGGGACGCATCATTGGAAGATCTAATACGCTTGATGCCCAGAACCATTTGGGCGGCTTTAGCGGAATCAATTGTTGTGTATTTGGTGGATCCCATGATGAAAGTTTGTACCTAACAAGGTCTAGATTTTACGAGAATAACCGATATTTTAAAAGCTAAACTGAAAGCTAAATAAGTAAGAAAAAATGTTTAAGGTTTTAAAGTTCAATCAGTATTATGTTGTCGTGAAATTGGCTAAAGATTAAATAAAATTAAAGAATTTAAAATATAATTGAAAGAAATTATTCTTATTAATCTAAGAATTTAAAGTTTAATTAAAAATATTGTTAAATGAAATTTAATTTATTTATTTTGGTTTGTAAAAACTTATTAATTTACAAAAATTAATTGATTAATTAATAAATTAATCAATTTTTAACAAAAAGAGTTATTAAAGTAAATCGAATTGAAAAGTAAAAAACTAAACAAAAAAATTAAATGGCTCAAAATTTTACAGTTGGATCGGTCGACCCAGTTGAGTTTTTATAATCATAGGTAATATCACAAACAAAGATGTATTACTTTCATTAGGTAAATCCTTTTAATTAGCAATTTTGCCTCTTTCTTGCGAACATAATGTCACACTCCGCATGTTTTAAAGCCTGCAAGATAAGGTTTGATCAAGGAGTCTTCTAAAACAGAGTGGAAGCTTATAAAAGACTTTGGAAGCTTCTAAAACATGGTAAAAGCCTATGGAAGCTTGTAGAAGCTTATAGAATATTGTGTAATGTATGGAACATTATAAAAGTTTATAGAATGTTATAGATATGTATATAATGTTACACGAAGCATGTAGAATAGTATAGAGTATTCTAAAAGAATATTTTAGACCATTAAATCAAGTAGATCTTGTATGTCCGTTCTAAGAAGGAACTAGTACTAGTACATATACCGCAGAGGGAATGACCTCATTTCTATCACAGGATGATAGCATCATAGTATTATTGATCAAGAAGAGAGAGTTATTCAATATAAGCATCTTTGCTTTCTCCTATATTCCTTCTTCCTTTTAGCAAAGTGTTTCGCATAGTAAGGTTGACTTAGAAATGAAAGTGTACTTAAGTGCTAAATGAGTGTTGGTAAAAGTCTAAGCCCATTATAAATGGTATTAGAGCCTTGTTTGAGATCCTTTGAGTATCATTCGGATGGGTGGTTCAAGTGAAGTGACTACCCACAAAGGAAGTGAGGTCAAAAGGGTTGCTCTTACTTACAAGGGCAAAAGAGACAAGTCCATTAAAAGGGACATCATGGTTGAAGTAACGACTAGGCTCGTAAGGTTGGAGATCACCATAAGGAAATATCAAGAGAGATTAATGGGACCAAAGAGTGGAGGAGCTAGGGAATGAACAATCTTATAGAGATGAATGGGACCGTTAATACCATTGCCTTTGATACTTCCAAAAAGATGAGTCCTTTGGAAACTTCTCTTATCTCTAAACTTATTATTCTTGAGGAAGCACCTGCCACTTTGGCTGCCAAGTTGAAAGAAGTAAAGGGAGATTGGAGGTTGTGTAAGATGGTAGTGACATAAGGAGTAACGACATCTATTGTTGCCCCTGCTACTGCTAAAGTGAAGGTCTTAAAACCTAAGGCCTTTGGAAGAGCAAGAAACACGAAGGCCATCGATTACTTCTTTTGGAGTATAAAGCAATACTTTAAGGCACTTGACATTATAGATCATTCTAAGATGATCAATAGTGCTTCCCTCTACCTTATAAACATGATTATTGTGTGGTGAAGGAGAAGATAGAACGATATGCAGAAGGAGACCTATGCCATGAATATATAGGAAGACTTTAAGAAGAATTAAAGAAGCAGTTATACCTGAAGTAAAGAAAGAAACTCAAGCCAAGTTAAGAAGGCTCATGCACTTAAGGAGCATTCAAGAATACGTTTAAGAGGTGTTGTTGGAAATTTTCGATTATCTTGATAAGGAAGCTTTCTTTGCCATTTATGATAGAGAGGCGCAGTGTTTAAAACCTTGCTAATGCAATTGCAATAATTGAATCTCTTTATAAAGTAAGAAGGGATGTACATCATTCTAATTCCCAAAAGGGTGACAAGGGCAAGAGTGGGGGAGAGAAAAAGCAAGATAAAGAAAAAGATTCAAAGAGTGGCAAGCCAAGAAGGGTTCAAGCAAGGGCCACAAGGAAGATAAAGGTGGAGAATATCCCACATTAAAGTTCTACCTTTGTGACGAACCTCATCGAATTAGAGATTGCCTAAATAAGAGTAAATTTGTCGCACTTGAAGAAAAAGTTTCAAAGTTGAGAGCAAGAAGGTGCTTAAAAGTCCTTTTATCATGTTATCAATGCCAAAATTGAGGTGCTAACAATTGAGAAAAAAGGGAAAATGTTCGTAGATATGAAGATTAGTGGATAAGACATGAGAGCTATGATATATACAAACACTGTAAACAACTTTATAAAAGTAGAGGAACCAAGCAGTTAGGCCTCAAGTATACACCAAACTATGGTTCAATTAAGGCAGTAAACTCAGAGGCCAAAATTATATGTGGCATATTGAAGAACGTGATTTGTATAGGTAAGTGACATGATTATATAAATTTTTCTATTATTCCTATGGATGATTTTCAAGTGGTATTGGGCATAGAGTTTATAGACAAGGTGAAAGCTATTCCAATTTCATTTACAAACACTATGTGTATCATGAAGGAGGGAAATACTAACATGGTAACTTTGTCCCGAAATGTAGTAATAAAGATAAAGACTCTTTTAGCCATGCAACTCTCCAAAAGAGTGAAGAAGGCAGAGCGAATGTTTTTAGTGAAGCTCAAAAAGGAAAATGCCACCACCACTCTTGAAGAATTGCCTAAGAAGATTGCTTACATCTTTGTGGGCTATAAAGATGTCATGCTACCTCGAGTTACCAAAGAAGTTACCACCAAGAAGAGAGGTAGAACACAAGATTGAGTTGGCAACTATGTCACTCCTACTTTTCCTTTACGTGACCGAGTGAAGGAAGGGTTGCAATATGACCACCAAGCCAAAGAGGTGTTAAAGCAAGTCAAAGAAGGCATAACTATCAAGTTTTAGCATAAAGATAGGTTGCTCATCACCAAAGGAAACCGAATTTATGTGCCTAAGTGGGGTGATTTAAGGAACGAGATCATCAAGGAGTGTCATGACTCCTTATGTGCTTAACATCCTAGGATGCATTGAACCTTGGCATTTATATAGCGTGCCTACTGTTAGCCCCAAATGAGAGATAACATTGACACCTATATGAAGACCTATCTTGTGTGCCAAAAAGACAAGGTGGTGAGTGATTTATTGTAGCCATTGCTAATTCTTGAGAGACCATAGGAGAGTGCTTCAATGGATTTCATCGTCGGTTTACCAAAAGTGAAGGGAAAAAGTAACATAATGGTTATTATGGACCGCGTCAATAAGTAAGGAGTGTTCATACTCGTGTCAATAAAATTCACTACAAAAGGTGCTGCTCACTTGTTCTCTAAGCATGTGGTGAAATATTGGGGCATTTCACAAACCATCATAATACATAGGGACACTTGCTTCATGGGACACTTGCTTCACGGGATGATTTTAGACAAAATTATTCAAACTCTTAAGGTTAGAGTTGAACTACTCTATAGGCTTTCATCCTCAAACCGATGGAAAAATAAACTGGGTGGGTGAATGCCTTATTGGAATTATTTTTGCGGCATTACACGAGTGCTAAACAACATAATTGGGTGAAGTTGCTCAATCACTATGACAAAAAGTGCTTTAGGCAATGGTATATTTGCAACAGTTTAAAAACATGTTGCTAAAAGTTAATATAATACAACAATTTTCAAAGCGTTGCTTTTTAATAATATTAAAAAGCAACAGAAATAGTAATTTGTTATTACATATAATAAAAGGCAACAAAATTAAAAAATTTTGCATTAAAGTCTTATATATGTAACATGTTAAATTGTTGTTGTAGTTTATTGAAGGATATTATATTATATCATGTAAGTACATTACACACATATGTTTTAAAGTGGAACCGAAAAAAAGAAATGAGAAGAATGTGGCGATAACTCACAACATCGATGAACCTACAACTTACACCAGATCATCACCATCTCCTGCTTCCCCATCATTCTGATGCTAGCTTTTCTAAGAGCCGACCGTCATTCATAGGCATTAGTTACACAATGAAAGTTACATAGCAACTCCAGTTTATTTGATGGGGACATTTAATAAAATCATTATCTTTTGAAAAGTATTGCTATGTTTTTTAAATAAAATCATTGTTTGTAACACCAAAAGTAGTAATTAATGAATTTATCAATGATTAAAATTTTTAACGAGTTTGATCGATTCAATCATAAAAATCTTGAACCATCTAACTCTGTGGCGCGAATTTCAACTTTCCTGTTAAATTTACTTTAATAACTCTTATTGTTAAAAATCGATTAATTTATTAATTAATAGATCAATTTTTGTAAATTAATAAATTCTTATAAACTAAAATAAACCAATTAGTTTTCATTTAAGAATCTTTTTTTTAGTTAAACTTAAAATTTCTTGTAATTTTAATTTCAATAATAATGAATTTCATTATTTAACTACTTAATGATTAGCTAATTCATTAGTTGATACAAAGTTAAAGAGTAAAATGTTAAAAAGGAGGAATTGCTCATAATATATTTACGTATATGTAATATTTTTCAAAAAATTCAAAAGAGATTTTTATACATCATAATATACACCTTGTATAGCTTGCAAGAATTGCTCCTCATAAGAGTTGTGGAAAACGTTGTTGTTAGGTTTTAAAAATTGTCCCCTAGGAGTGGTCAAACTGGTAGAATGGGAGGTATGAGGCTAAAAGGTCCTATGTTCGAATCCCCCATCTATACTCTCTCGATCAAGTCTATCGTACAGGATTTGTCTAGTGTAGAGTACCCAATTGAAATGATTTGCAGGCTATTGTGTCAATCTGGAGGTTTATTCAGTATGCATCTAAAGGATAACAACTACGGTTTTCTTCGTTCCAAAAAAAGAAAGGTTTCAAAAATCCCAAAACGACTCAACTAGGCTAAGGATAGGATACAAATGAATTAACCCTTTGGCCCCATTTGTTTGGCGAGAAAGTAAAGTGAATTTGGAATCTGATTCTTCGGAAAACAAATTTATGGAAAGTAAAGATATTCACATGTTGGATACTTATAAGAATTATAATAGGAAAATTGGGTGAATTCTTATTATAATGTTTAATATGCAATAGTATTTCATAGAATTTAATTTAATTTTGACTTGTGTTTCCATTTATATTCGTACAAACCGAATAAAAATTGAAATCATTAAATATTGTAATACAAGTTATATTATTAAATGTTAATTTTTTATTTCTAATAGTTTAATAATATAATATTGTTATATCATAAATATAGTATTGAAAAATACTAAAAAACCTCAACCAAGTACAAAGATAAATCTTAAAATTCAAATCAAATATCAAATTTTTTTAACATTTAAAATAAAAATATAAATAGTGCATTATTATTAAATTTATTATTTTTAATATTATTAATTATTATTAATTTTCTACTTATTATAAATTTATTATTACTAAATACCAAAAGGGTGGTGAGATTTAAAATCCAAGTAAAGTGTTACCACTTTCCTTAGATTAAGAAAGTTTTTACTTTTTCAACCCGTTTGGAATCCAATGAATTGGATTCAATTCATTGATTTCATGTAATTGAATTCAATTTATGCGTTTGAAATGCTAAAAAGTGATGAATTGAATTTAATCACATAATTGAATCTCATTTTCTTTATGAATTCAATTCATATCTCAAATGGTCCGATTTGATGTGTGAATTGAAGAACCAATTCTTTTCAAAACATTAAAAATTATTTTTCCAAATATACACATTATAAATATACAAATTACTATAAAATATACACATATTGAGTACATACTATTTTTAGTTAAGGATAAAAAAGTCATATGAAATAGTTGAATCCATTTTTATTGTGTTTCAAACAATATAATTGAATTCAATTATAATATTTATAGATTTATTCCAAACAATGTAAATCAAATTTAATTCAATTCCATAAATGTAATTGAATCCAATTCGTCAATGAATCCAATTCAAAAGTTTTCAAACAACCTTTAACTACTCAAAAAATGAACCAAACATAATAATATAAATTTAAAAAAAAGATGTCCCTAATACGTGCTCCTAGTACTGTCATGTGGATGATGCAACATTTAGTGGTCCAAGAATGGCTGGGTATGGTGTGCTCTTTGAGGATTTAGAAGGAATATTTATTAGAGGAC
>JAOSBN010000177.1:13890334-13911580 GCA_027563595.1 Erythroxylum suave
AAGGGGCCTGTTCACCTGATTAGAGGGTCGCTTTTGCTGCGCCACTAATTAGGTCTATAGGTTTTATCTCTTCTTTTCAAAAAAAAAAAAAAGATTATTTTCCAAGCAAGAATTCATGCCAATCAAACAAAGTCCTACCTGTTTTAATTGTACTGCCGAGTTTTAGGGCATTGTCGCCCTTGCCTGCCTCCTATTTCTGCTCCTACATGACGAATGTCACAAGCTTGACAAGGCTTTGCATCACAAATCAGGTATGCTCTCCTTTCTTTCTTGATCATTCACTGAAAGCTTAAACGCAAGCAAAATTAGGAGGATTGTCTAACAAATGTGTATGCCTCCTTCTGGCGAAAGACAAACTTTTTTGTTCAGTGCCACATTTTCGTACGAGATCTAGGTTTCTACATTACTTCCATAGTATAAGTGATGAATTGTTTGATCTCTTCTTGTAACTTTCAATTAGCAAAGCATCTGGATATGGTTTTTGACGTGATGATGCATTGACACTTTCTGTCTTTCCTTTTATTGAAAGTTGTGGACTTTAAGATCAAACATCTAACTGTAGGTGGGGAACAGTTTAAGCTTACAACTTGGGCTGTGGGTATGTAATCGTATTGATCTTATGTTGTTAATGTTTCCTATTTACTATGTATACCTTGTGTTACTGCACTCTAGATAGTCTTGAGCATAACAGTCTATGCCATTTCAACGCCTTATGAGCTTTACTACCAAATACCAATGCAACACTAAACTATATAATAAAAAGGGAATAGCTTGAGAAAATTGTACTCGGCATAACTAAAAAAATCATAAAACTACCTATACAATTCACCATGGTTGGTAGTATCAAATTTAAGTGAGGATTTCGTTATGAATATATTTAGTGAACTCAAAATGACCTATCAATTACCCTTGTGAGTACTTTTTTCTGTAGTAGAACAAAAAATGAACATAATTACATTGAGAGGTTTATATTTATTAATTTTCTCAATTAATATGCTTTTTACAGCTGAAGAGGAGAGGTTCAGAACACTAACGAGCTCTTAATATAGGAATGCCCAAGGGATTGTTCTTGGTATGCTATTGGTAGTATAATTTATATGATATGGCTTATCGATTCTGCTGCTAATCAGTGACGAGAAACAAAAATGATCTGTTATAAGGGAAAGATCTTGCATATATTTGTGGCGTGTGTTCAACGTGAAAAGTAGGAAATAATTATCCGTACAATACTTTTGTTGCGTATTGGAGAGCTCTTCAATAATTTAAACATTAGTTTGCCTTTTTTTTCCAGTTTGATCACAAAAAGTAGAGCCACTTTTGAAATAATAACGGTTGCTCTGGCACCTTATCTTTGTATGCTTATTTGATTTTTTTGTATGTCATATCATTCCAGGAGACTGGATTGATCTTTACTTCAAAGGCCTAAAAAGACAAGTGAATGTTTCAGTTGCAAATATACTGCTTGGACTCACTTGGATTGATCACCTGTCAATCATTAGTAGATTAACTTACTTTTTTTTTTTACAACAGTTTATGATATGACAAGAAGAGAAACTTTTACTAACTTGTCAGAAATCTAAAGAAGTTGAACTCTGCTGCACAAACAATGACTGTATGAAAATGCTTGTTGGAAATAAAGTGGATCGAGAGGTACCCTCATTTTGTGTTGAGGAATATAAATGGATAACTGATAGTTACCTATCATGGGATTAACTTTCTAACACTTCTGCCCACAATGTCCCAATGCAGCACCTTAGTCCATAAACTGCCTATTCATTAATTGCCCATTATAACACTTGGAAAGTATAATCTCAAACTAGCTTTCTGCGTAGTTTAGCCTATTAGCATTGATCCAATAATGAATTTTACAGGATCACTAAGCCCATTATATCTTCCTTGAATTTATACTTTTTATTCTCTTATTTTATCCTCCTCTTCTTTGTTAAAAATTTATTTAAGTTAAAAAAAGAAAAAATTGTGTCCTGCTTCTCATCTTCCTGTTGATTTTATTGAAATTGTGAATGATGTCAGGAGTCTGAAAGAGCTGTGAGTAGAGAAGAGAGCATATCTCTGGCAAAAGAGCTTGAATTTTTGTTCCTAGAGAGTAGTGCCAAAATTAGAGAAAATGTAGAGAAGTTCTTTGAAGATCTGGCATTGAAGGTGCTCCCCTAAGAATAAAATAAACATTCTGAAAAGATGTTATACCTATAACTTTTGAACAACACGTTAATATAAAAAGATTATCATGTTGATCATAGTCAATTTGCAATCTTGGCACTGGTCAGAATCTTTTAATTCTTCCATTGTATTTCTACTTTTTATTGACTAGAGCTATTATCACATCAAACTGTTGAATCACTTTGAAAAACAAGATGTTCTGCTTTGCTGCCAAAAGATATACCTCGAATTATGGAAATGGGGTCTTCCACTCCCGATCCTAACGTTTAACCATTTGTCTTTTCGATCATGGACATCCCTAGTATTTTGGAGGTATGATCAACTACAACGAATAGAAACATTTTCAAGCAGAAACCAGAACAAAAAGCGTCTCCATGCCATGGTTGTTGCTAATGTAACAGGGGTGACCTTTATACGAAAGCATGATGTTCAAATAGCTATAGAAGGCCAAATTGAGCGATCGTGACAGTGTATGTATAATGATTTATGAACTTTAAACATTTTTGAACAGATTATGTATATGATAATTGATTTTCATGCAAAAAGCATTTTACAGTGTTTTATTATTAGTAGTATTATCTTTTGAGTCATTTTTGTTATTTGCAGTATATATAACTGCTCTTGGACAAGGAATTATTTCGTGATGGATTTTGTAGTGCCCATACATATCAGTTTTGTTTAATATTTAGATTCATTCATTTATATTCTATATGGAATGAAGGATGATATTGTAGATGAATATTTTAGCAAGTGATTTTTTGCTTAGATAAGGTATGATTAAGCTAATAAAAAAGCTGAATTGAAGGAAATTACACAATATATTTCAAAACTTGTTTACAAATATGCATAGGTCCTTTCATTGCGAAACTAATAGTACACATACTTATTTTTTTCCTCTTTCTTTCTTTCTTTTCCTTCTTCTTCTTCTACTTTTTTTCCTTCTTTTTTTCTTTCCTTCTTTCTTTTATGCTTTGTTATTCAAAATAAACATTCAGTACCACAATTCAAGAAATATTGGACCTTTCACAAATTCCAAGTCTCAATAAGTAAATAATGTAAATAACCTTCAAGGTTCAAAATAATAAAAAGGTCTTCAAAAAAAATAGGATAAAGGTTAATATGTTGGTTTAATCAATGAAAAAGACCAACGCTCAACTTGGTTATTCATAAAGGTCAATTTTAGGTATGGTAATTATAAAAAGATAGGCTAAAACAAGCTTCTACTTTTAGGTGCCTTTACCATGTTAATGCCTCTAATTTAACAAATATGGTCTTCATATGTATAACAAAGCAAGTTCTAGAATTATCCTATTATCCAATGATAACACACATATGAAAGGATAACAAGAGCTTTAAAAATTTTGAAAATGTACCCTTAGGCTTAAAAGCTCATGAAAAAAATTGGATATATGTGTGTAAATAATATGCAATTTCCATTTAACTTGAATATTTTAATGATTACGAAAAATATGACATAGAAAACTAATGTCATTCTAACCATCATCCTTTTGCACACCAATTCAAGTCAATATTTAATAAGGACATATAGTATTCATGGACAGATCTCAAATAATTCAAGATATCAGTTCATAAAATATTATAATCAAGATTATAATAAGCTTAAAGAAAAATGTTAAAAATTCAATAAATCCACCCCCACACTTAAATTGTACATTATCCTCAATGTACATAATATAAACATGAATAATAAGTGAGAGGGTTGAGTTGGTACTTTCTCAAATATTACGATTTCTTGATTTGGATCCATCCAATATGAGACTAATATCCTTGCAAAATATTTAAAAAATGATAAAAATAACAAAAGCAATAACATAATAGAAAATAAAATCCTTAACTAGCAAGAAAGTAAAAACAAAATAATATAGCAATTGAAATAAAATTAAAACTAACTCATAGGTTGTCTCCCATGTAACGCTTCTTTAACGTCAGTAGCTCGATGTAACCTGCATGTTTAATGTCATCCTGAATCAATAATCAACAACTTGCTTCCATCCTTTGCTTTACAAAGCAGTTTCATAGCTTGTAAACAAACCACATGTTGCAAGATAATAATGACATAATTTATCAAATTAATAAATCCAATTTCAAGTAACAAAGCCCTTTTTAATGATAAAATGTTAATGAAAGAGGGAATGGCAAAACTCCTTGAATCGTCACTTGGTTCGAATAGTTTGTCCATGCTTAAGGTCACTACCAACACTTCATCAGTAGTTTCCTTACTTGATTCCTTCGATAATTTTTCCTTAACTACCTTTGTCCACTTTTTTTCTTTTTCCTAGATAAAGGTTTCTAGCTCAACTTCTTCATTTACCTTCTACCACTTCTCTAATTTCTCTTTTTGGATGGAGACTTCTTCATCTTTTGGAAGCTCTTCTTGGAATGTCACTCCATTCATGAAGCCAACCCTTTTCTTTTCTTCCCTCTCAAATTTGCATCAGTCGGCTTTGATTTCAGCAAAGATTTCCATTAATTTATCTCTAAGAACTGCTTCCTCTTCTTCTTCTTTTAAGAGCTTGTTTTGGAATGTCACTCCACTCATGAAGCCAACCTTTATCTTTTCTTTACTCTCAAATTTAGGACGGTTAGCTTTCAAATTGGCAATGGCTTCCATTAATTTATCTTTAAGACTTTCTTTTTATGGAAGCTTGTTATGACTCTTGAAATTGATTTCCCTTCCATGTTCTTTAGCATTTGTTTCAGTAGGATTAGACATACTTCCTTAGATCTTGTTAGATAACATGTCCGCCAGTTGGTCTATTCGACCCTCTTGTTCTTGATGCTTTATGATTGATTCTTAAATGAAATCAACCATCATATCTTCCAAAGTTGGCTCGTAAACTAGGGTACTTGGTGTCATAAATATCCAACAATAACGTAGTTATCCCATCCATAATTGTGAGAGTTGCTGTATTCTGAATTGTATTAATTCCCATATAGTGCACCTTGATGTCGATTGTACATACTTAGTCACTCCCATGTATAAATTGGTGTTCAACAATCATGATTTTAGTGATAACTCCGACCAGGTTGCAACCAGGACTGAATATTTGTTAAGTTCCCAAAAACAAGTGAGAACACATTTTTCTCCCATATGGTGATAATATAGATCGCGAAGACCTATTCTAGCTCCCACAAAAGTCTTGTCCACTCGATCCTTCCATTACGAGCTGTGGCTATGACAATGAATCGTAATTCCTACTGTAAACCACAAACTCAAGATTAAGTAGAGAGATTCAAAAGAGAATTAAATTAATAAGCCATAAATACAATAAGATAAAATAAAATAAAGAAAATAAATACAAAAGAAAAATTAAAATAAAACAAAATAAAAAATGACTAGAGTAGTAGCATTCGAACTTTACTAGTATCAAAGTCCCTAACAATGGCGTCAAAAACTTAATTAACCTATTTCGAGATAGTCAATATTGTAATAAACCACAAGTGCACAATATAGCTGTAATTAATACCAGCAAGTACCGGTCGATTCTACGAAGACTATAAATACTAATAATTACCCTTTCCCTATTATGTAGCCTACAGATTGATATTAGATTTTTAATAAAAATAAAACTAAAATAATTAAAGAAATAGGAAATGATAATGAATGTAAAGACAATGGAATTCACATAGAAAACTATCGTTATTAGAAATTAGTATCTAAGTTCGAATCCCCTTAAACCCTTGACATATTGATCTTTTATACAATTGCTTTGTTAATGTATTAGAACGTGGAGACTCCTATGGTATGCTAGTAGCTGACCTTAAGTCTACTAACAACTAATCTTAAGGTCTCTAATCGAGTTACTCAAGTTAACTCTTATAGAATTGCATTCCTGTTTTATATATGAATCCCTCTATTAGGTTTAACCCTAATCGGGAAGATTTATGTCAGTCAACTCCCTCTAATTACGGTAGATCTATTCATAATAGGATTTCTCATTCTCTACGTATGAAATCAAATTATCAATAAAACACATAATCAATCAAACCAATTGCACTAATAAAGGAATCAAATCATATCAAATTATTAACATAAGATTCATCTAACCTAAATACTAATTAGACATTTAGTTACATATTATTGAACACGAAACTGAACATAAACTGAAGGAAAAACGAATTTAAAACAATGAATTCATAATTCTAAATCCCTTTGGTTGTCTTCTACCAAATCATCTCGCGATGTAGAGACTTGCTTTTGTATTCTGATCAATCTTTTAGTGAAATCTTCGTGTTTTCCACTTCTTTGGACCGAAATCACACCTAGAGAATGAATCCACATCTAGAAATCACCACCCAAAGTCTCTCATCTCCATTAGCAGCTAAAAAAAATCATTTTATATTAAAAATTAGGGTTTCAGGGTTGTGCACGCTCTTGTGCACGCCGATGCACATGACCATACATAGTCACAATTGGCTAGAAATCGTGAAAATGCACTTTGATATCTTCATTTTTAGGTCATGATCTCTTTATAAAAGTTGTATCTTTACTTCTTAACTTCCCAAAAAATCCTATTTTGCTTAAAAAATCCTTGTAGAGAAAGTTATGTGTCAAAAACCAAGGGGAGGTCAGACCAGGTTGAGACAGACTTCACATTCATTTTCAACCTTTTTAGCCCATCAAAGCACCACTTTTAAAACTCTGCATATGAATTATGGATCAGGATGTTGACTTGAATTTTAGCTCTTGAATAACCTCATTTGGATCTCATAAGCCACAAATATGTCCATGTAAATCTCCAGTGGTCAAACTGCCAATTCTTCAGAAATAAGCTTTACGTCATGTTTTCATTAGAATTCTTCTCCTTTAAGTCCACGAAGGCATTTATCACCTATAAACACACTTGAAGAAAATTAAGTACCAAATATAATATAAAAGTATAAAATATCAAGCAAAATGCATCAAATATGGGTGTAGAAATATAATCAAATATCCATCTATCACATTCCTCTATGGTGATCTAGTAGAAACAATCTATATAAAGCAACCTTTGGGATTTGTTGCTAAGGGGAGTCTAGGAAAGTGTGCTTATTAAAGAAATTTTTATATGGTTTAAAGCAGTTTCCTAAATTATGGTTTGGATGGTTTAATTTCGTTGTGAAGAAATGTGGTCTCAAGTGGTGTGGAGTAGACCATTCAGTGTTCTATTAACATACAAGATCTAGTAAAACTCTATTGATTGTATATATTGATGATATTGTTATTACTGATGATGATTAAAATTTAATTAATAGATTAAGTGAATCTTTGCAACAACAATTCCAAACAAAAGATTTTGGTTTCTATTGAAGTATTTTCTGGGCATCAAAATTGCAAGATCTAAAGATAGTATTTGTCCCTCCCAATGCAAGTATGCTTTTATTCTCTTAGAAAAAGTTAGTTTGTTGGAATGTAAACTGGTAGATTCACCAATGATTCTAACCTTAAACTTGATGCAAACTAAGGAAAAATCTTGAAAAGATCCAAGAAATCATAGGAGACTAATTGGAAAATTAATCTTACAGTTACTAAGCCTGACATTTCATTTAGTACAAGTGTTGTGAGGCAATTTATGCAGTCTCCTAGGACTAGCCATTGGAATGCAACTATTCAAGTCTTGAAATACCTCAAGTGTTATCCTGGCAAATGACTCTTATATAAGAACGATGGGTATTGTTCAGTTCAAACTTATAATGATGTTGATTAGGCTAGCTTTAAGACTAATCAGTGATCACAACATGACATATGCAACTCAAGAACTTGTCTGGGTAAAACATATATTACAAAAACTTGGATTTCAATTAACACAACCTATAGAGCTCATGTGTAATAATCAAGTAACCATTTACATTGCTTCTAATCTAGTTTTTCATGAAAAGACAAAGCATATTGAGGTAGATTGTCACTTTTTCATAGAGAAGGTGCAATAAAATGTGATAAAACCACTTATGTGAAGTATGAAGACTAGTTAGTTGATCTATTTACCAAGTCTTTGGTTGGAAGTTATGTAATACAACGGGGTAATAAGCTTGGAGCTTATGATATATATGTTCCAGCTTGAGGGGGGTTTTAGAGATTAAGATCTGATTTTGATATGATTCAGTATCTTTAGTGATTATGATTTGATTTGATTATAATTATGTTGTAATTTACCTTATATGAATAAGACAATCTAGTATACAAAAGGAGTGTTGCTGATTTCTGCAAGATCTTGCCATCCCTTTTCTTAATTCATAGCAGTTGCTTCAACTCTTCTTGATTAGTTAAAGTCTTCTCATATATGAAAAACAATCTAATTCCAGTTATGGTTTTTGTCCCTCTTTAATGACATAATCAATCCCCTATATCTTTGTTAAGTAATAGTTGAATCTAAAAGTACATCTTCTGAGTTATTTGTTGCCTAAATTCTGGATCAAGATCGGAGTATTGTTTGATAGGATATAGTTGTTGAAAGTAGCTTTGCTGATATAGGACTGATAGAAGAATTATTAACTAGTAGCTAAAAATTAAAAATTAAGAAATATGACTTATATTAGGTTTCTGGAATATCAAGTTTCAAGGTTAAATTTTGGCTAGGAATGTTGAAATTCTAGACTTTATATAGTTGGAGTTTAAGGTTTGATTTAGGCTTTGAATTTCAGGGTTTAATATGGCTAAAATTAGGTTTATGATGACAAGAATTATGTTTGAAACACAAATAATGGTGAGTAGAAAACTAGGAATCACTCTTAAGGTTTAAGAATCATTCTTAGAAGAAAGAATCACACCTTTTAGTTAAAAACTCAAGTTTGTAGAAAAATTTTAGATTGCTTCTTATTGAAGGGTTGAATACAAACATAGTTATAGAGAAGTTTTTAGAACCTTTATTCTAATAGGAAAGGGTTACTAACAAGTGTAAATCTTATTCTAGTAAAATTTCTATAAGTCCTAAACAACTATGATAAAAAAATCTAAAATAGAATAACATGTTTAACTTACTATTACTTCCTATCTATTAAGGAATATAACATAATTTAAATTTCAGCTCTTATCTTTGATGTCAACTCAATTCTCAATCCTCATCCCACCAAATTAAAGCTTATGATTGACTAATTTTTTCTCTTTTATTTCTTCTATATACTTTATGATCTTTTGCATTAATTCTCCCTAGCTTGTATAAAGTCATTCTCGACATAGAATGTGACAAATATTGATCACATATGTCTGGATTCAACTTTTGAAATTTCGATTTTAGAATCTAAGTACTGTTAAAAATTGGTCTTCCTTTCCACTTAACAAGAAATTATTAATATCCTTGATCTCTAGTGGATACAATTTGGTCATAAAGAACATCCTCTATTTCCTCTTTAAGATGAGGAGTGGATGGAATTCTTAGAGCTACAGTAGGGGATTGCTCATCTTGTCCAAGATAAATAGTTAAGTCCATAACATTAAAGGTAAGACTTATTCCCATAGCACTTGGTAACTCTAAGACATAAGCATTAACACTTATCTTCTTGATTTTCTTATAAGATTCAACATTATGTGAATGAAGTTTCTTATATTTCCCTTTTTGAAAATGCTCTAGATAAATCCTAACCATCACTATGTCCCCTTTATTAAATTCCACAAAGCGACTATATTGATCAGCATGTTCTTTATAAGACAAATTGTTGATTGTTTTCTTTCATCCCTTGTATATTGTCCAAAACCTCAAGCTTTAGTGCTAACTTGTTTTATTGGTGGTAAAGGAATTAAATCAAAAGGCTTTCTTAGTTGAACTGCTGAAACTATCTCAAAAGGGATCTTACCAATAGAACTATATATATAACTTTTTTTATGTAAATTCTACCATAGTAAGAATTAGGTATAAATTTTTCACATAATCTCCAACCAAACATCTTAAAAAGTTCCCCAAGTTTCTATTCACCACATCTGTTTATCCATCAGTTTGGGGATGTAAACAAATTGAAAATTGAAGCTTAATGTTTAATGTTTTCTATAGAGTTTTTCCAAAAATAACTCATATAACTTTACATCACGATCAAAGATGATGATTAAAGACAATCTGTGGAAATATACAACCTCTTTGAAGAAAATTTTAGCAATATGGACAACATAAGTCTTAAAACATGGAATGAAATGACTTATCTTGGAAAACCTATCCATCATCATAAAATAGAATCATAATCTCTTACAATTTTAGGAATTCCTAAGAAAAACTTCATACTTATGTCCTGCAGGCACGGGTAGTGGTATGTATAATCTATAGTTTTGTTTCCTTCCTTTAGCTAATGGATATGTTTAACATTGTTGTATGACCTTAGACACATCCAGCTTTAAAAAAGGCCATTAAAAGCAATCTTTAACCGTTTAAATGGTTTAATTTCTTTCCAAAGTATCCCACTCCTCCTCCTTTATGTATTTCCCTCAATATTTCTAGCATGTCATCAAGTCGAGGTATTGGAAATCTATATCTTATTGTGATCTTATTTATTGCCTGAAAATCAATACACATTCGCCAATTTCCATGCTTTTTAGGAGTCAATAGTGCTAGAGCTACACACGGACTAAAAATTTCTTAAATAAATCCTTTTTTAGTAACTCATATATATTTAAAGGAACTATGTAACAATCATCAACCCCGGTTTTTCCTTAGACCCTCAACCATTGTTTCTTCAACTCTTCGTTCTCAATAGGATTTAAACAAAAGTTTGAAAGATTTGGTAGAGTAGATCTAGGTAGAAAGTCAATAGCATGTTGAATATCTCGCAAAGGAGGTAACTCAAATCATCTGGTGTAAAGGCTAAAAATCATCTAACAATTCTCTCACTTCTTTTAGTAAGGTAAAGGATTTTTCAAGTGTTGTTTCTGTTACTTCTATCACTGTCATTGCAAACAAAATTTCCTTTTCCTTGTTAATAGCTTCAAATTCTCTCTTTAAGGATATTGAGAGATTTTTTCTTAGCATTTATGGTTATCTTGTTACTTCATCTTTATTTTTATACCTTGTCTACCTTTATAAGCTTCAAAAATTATCTTCTTTCCATGAAATATAAATTAATAGGTGTTAGCTTTTCTGAAGTACTACATATATCGATCATAAAACTATGGTTGCCTAAGTAAAATGTAAGATACTTTCATAGGAATGACATCACACTAAATAAAGTCCTAATATATCCTTACTTTGAAAAACACAAAGCACCTTCAAGCAACTAGTATAGTACCATCATTTACCTAAGCAACTTTCTAAGGATATGGATGTTTCTCTGTCTATAAATTCAAAAGCTTTATGCTCTTCAATATCACATTCATACTGCCACCGCTATTAATAATAAGCTTACATACTTTATCTCCACATCTAACTTGAGTAAAGAAAATAATAGTATCAAAAATATTCTTCTTGTTCTTTCACTTTAGGAGATGTAAGTATGCGTCTCATTACACTCAGATTTGTAAGACTAGTTAGTTCATCAATAGGGTCTCCTACTTAGTCCTCCTAGCTTCATCCTATCTCTAGGTATACAATCAACTTATTTCAATTACGGTAGATCTATTCATCAATAGGATTTCTCAATCTCTACGTATGAAATCAAATTATAATCAAATATTCCCAAGTCTGTTAAAACATAAATAAAACACATAATGAAATCATAATATAACAATCAAACCAATTTCATTCATAAAAGAATAAAATCATATCAAAGTATTAACATAAGGTTCATCTAACCTAAATACTAATAAGATGTTTAGCTACACATTATCAAACAAGAAATCATACACTAAAAGCAAAACTAATTGAAAACAATAAGTTCATAATTCTAAATCTCCCTTATTGTCTTTTATCGAATATTTTTATGATGTAGAGGTTTGATCTTATATTTCAAGGGATCTTTTGGTGAAGTCCTCGTGTTTTTTACTTCTCTGGATCAAAATCGCCCTTTAAGAACAATCTTCATGTCTAGAATCGCCTTCTGAAGTCTCCTCCTTCCTTCAGCCTTCTTCATGTTTTATGTTAAATTCTGGGGTTTTGGCTGATGAACGACCATGCATCAGATCATACATAACCAAATTCTCTAAAAATCATGAATCTATACAGCCTCGTAGAAGTGCATAGGCAGATGCACGATCGTGCATCCCTTCTATGCATCAAATCTTCGTTTTATGTGTTGTTTTTGTCTGAATTCTTCTCCTTTAAGTCCGTGAAGGCAATTATACTCTGTATACACATTTGAAGCGAATTAAGTACCAAATATACGATAAAATTATAAAATACCAAGCAGAAAAACATTAAATATAAGGTATAAATATGATCAATTATGCATCTATCATGGCTCCTTCTATTGCATTGGAAGTGCTTCTTGTCACTATTGCCTCCTTTCATCCTAGTCTTAGCCAAGTATATGTATCTTCAAGCCTATAAATCCTTTGAATTATTAAATCCTTGCGAATTTCTATCCTTAAGCCATTTTTGGAGTGAGATATAATTTGTCATTCTGACTCATCCCTTCACATTAGATAGAAAGTTCATCAAATATTTTCATGTACTCAGTTACGAACATAATCCCTTATCTAAGAGTTGTGAATTGATCTTGGAGTTCTTCCTAATAATGAAGTGGTAAGTATTTTTCCAATAACTTCAACTTTATCTATTCCTAATCAACAATTGGTGATGACTTGTTTTTCAAAGTCTATTCTCTATAGATCTCCACTAGATTTTAGTGTGTCTAACTAGCTTCATATTTTTTAACCAAACTTTTTGATCTTTAGACATGTGGACTGGTCAAAGAAATCTTCCATTGCTACTGTCCGGTTTAAGAATATGTATGGATCCATCTTTCCTACAAAATTAGAGGTTTCATCACGAACTTTCTTAATAATGTCAACGAGTTCGTTGTGTGTCTCAACTCTATTGTGGCCTCTAAAGGCTCTCATGCACTCTCCATATGCTGTTGGTTGGTTTCTTGTCTTGGATATCTCAGCAAGTGTTGATTTCTTAACCCTTGGTGGTCTAGTTTTCTAGTTAAATATTGCATATGCTTGCTCAAACAAGGATTTTTTTTTGTCTAAGATCTTCCAGCTTTAATCCTAATTTTCAGGATTGCAAGAGGAGTCGAGGGATGAAGAACCATTGAATAGTCTTAAGAATTTTATGAGCCATTGTTGTGGAGCTGAATTTGAACAAGAAAATGTTGTTATCATTTAACAATACCTCCAGTAATCCGCTACTCTTCCATTGCTTTTCAGCCTAGGAATTCAAAGCTTGGAAGGCCGGTCTTTGGAGGGAAGGGCATGCATCGTCTAGCACCTGCTTCCAAAATTTTCTGGTATGTTTAATGCCTGGTGGTTTTTCTGGTGGTTTGCTGGGGGAATGCACTAATGGTTCAGAGGAATTAGGTATTTTGACTTCTGGGAGAGGCAAGGTAGGTTTGGCCTTGTCAAAAGACTTAAACAATTAATGACTACGTAATGGAGCAATTTGAATCTTATGTCGATTACAGATGAGGTGAAGCTGGGAGGATAAGGATGGATGAGATGGGTAAAAGATGAAGATGAAGAAGAAAAAAGGCAATGACAGCAGCTGAAGGTTAGGTGCGAGAGAGGGTTTGCATATCAGGAATCCTGTGTGAATACAACCAAAATATTATCTATCTTTGTTAATCGACTTTGTTTGTTTATAAATTTATAAAATGATATTTGCATCTAAGAATGAATGTTCCTAAATTTCTCCACAAAACATGTGAAATCAAAATCCCAATCTAAAGGTCATTTACAAGAGGACCAACAAAAATTCCAACCATTACATCACATGATAGTGCCCTTTATTGAATAACAAAGGAACCAACCTTTCCAACATTTTGTCGACTTTGACCATAGAAGTGCAACTACAAACCGTCGGCTTGAGCTCAATGTTGTGCATCCGCAGCAAAGTTCATCTTTGGTTAAAAAGATGGCGATATAGTCAACTCCCAAATAAAGCAATCAATTACGGCAAAGAGACAATTCCAGGTGCTCTATCCTTTTAGCCAAATCATACTTTCCACAGTTCTTCAATCCATCTGTAACAAGATCAAAGCACCTTGAAATAGGTCTCAAACCCATTTCAGTCATTTCCAACAAATAATTAGCCGCATCCACAAATCTCCCACCGCGTCCACACATGGTTATCAGCATCGTGTACACTGGTCTATTCGGAGGGTGCCCCTTTACCTTCATCTCGCTGAAGAAACAAAAAGCATCATTAAACTGCCCTCTTCTGCACATACCCTTAATTATTGGTGCATATAAACTAGGAAATGGTCGATGACCATCTTCAATTGCACTCTGCAATAACCTAAAAGCTTCATCAATTCTACCCTCCTTCGAAGCAGCAGCAATTAATATCTTATAACTATTGATATCAGGATAAAACCCCAACCTGCACACACTATGATACATATCAACACAAAAATCAACCTCTCCGGATTTACAGAGTGCTTCAATAAAAGTATTAAATGTTGTAACATCTGGGGAAAAACCCTCCTTTGTCATTCTCAAAACCAAGTTCTTGGCAGACTCCAAGTACCCAGCATTCAACAGCCCCTCAACCAACAAATCCCGCCCTCTCACCGGAGGATTAAACCCCTTCTTACTCATTTCATCTAAAAATTCCTGCGCCTCTCTAAGCTTCCCACTTGAGCACCACCCATTAACTAAAACCCCATAAGTTCTCTTGTCCAAAACAACACCTTTCCTAATCATTCTCCTGATCAAAGCATAAGCGCCATGAAACATTTTCACTTCACAAAGTGCAAAAAGCAGAGAATTATAGACCTCTACACTCTGCTTACAGTTCAACCCACTACTACACCTATTGAAAATCTCTACAGCCTTATCGACCAACCCATGTTTCCCATACTCTTCAATAATAAAACATACCGTTTCAGACGAAATCCTAAACTCATTGCTGTTTTTGTGCTGTTCCCTCATCTGGGTAATAAGCCTCCACATGGAAGAGTACTGCTTTGCGGAAGCAAGTGTCTTGATGAGCTCCTCGTACTCCACGGTGGTCGGACAGTAGTGGGCACGAGCCCAAGTGAAAAATCGAAAGGACTCGGAAGGAGAGTGAGAGCAGGCGCGAAGAACGCGGTAGACAAGCTCGGAGGTGAGAGGGATGTTGAGTTTGTTAAGTGTGCGTTCTGGGTAGATGTCGCTCCGCACTATATTGGTTATGTGGTTGACTAATGTAAAGTATGCGTCTTTATCGGCGGGGATGGAGCTGGTGCCGGCGGTGGACAGCGGTAAGTGGCGGAGGGGAAGGAGGTTGAAGTGGGATTTGGACAACCGGCGATACGAGAAGCAGAGCATGTCTTAATTTCCCGAAACAGTTTCGATCAAGTACCAAAATGAGAGCTTGTTTAGAGAAGTGACCAAATCGGAGATTGATAAGCTCGTTATGGTTGGTTTTTGTTTCTGAATCTATAATTGGGAGGCAACTTGTTCAGATGTTTGAGGACCATCGGAGAAATATGTGACGTGCTCCGATCAAGTTGCTGTGCTCGGCAATTACCAACTTAGTTTGGTTTGCCGAGCTCCTGATCGGGAACTAACTTGACTTCAGTTTCTTTTGAGAAAGTCCATGTTCCAAGCCCACGAAGGGACGAAACTCGTTCGATTCAAAGTTAAAATATAAATATCGAAACACAATACTACAAATAATTAGTAAAATTTTTAATGTGTTGGACACAGGAAGTTAAAATTTTGTGTTAAACAAAGGAAGATTTTAATTTATTATTTAGTCAAAACAAACATATTTATTATTAATAATATAGTGGTAAATTATAAAAATTTTAAAATTTATTAATTTTGCAATACTTTTATTAAAATCACTAATGTGGCTAATTACGTCAAATCTTTTTATTTACTGACTGTCACAATTCCATTTTTTTCAACTAATTATTTATCATTTTTAAAATTATAAAGTATAAAACCTAATGCATTTACTTCCCTGATAACCTAATCTAACTTGGTTTATTTTCTGCTTCCCTTCCCTGTCAACTGTTATGTTCTTTTAGCTTCGATTGCAATTGCCCATCTCCTTCTTTGTGATAGAGAGTTCATGGAGGCGTGGTGAAGATTTTATCAAAGAAGTTTGGACTTGGATTGGCAGTGGTTGATTTGATAGTTGAGGTTGATGGCGTGTTTGTTATTTTTCAATACTTGAAAGAGGATGTGGATTTGCTCCTTTTTCTGAAATTTCTACATTTTTGCTTGTGTATTGGTTGAAAGGCATATATGCATGCAAAGTGTGAAAGTGACTGAAGAAAATTTACTTGCTACTTGATAGAACAATCTTTTTCATCTTGTTTTTTTCTTTGGTTACCATTTGAAATCCTTACTCATCTTCTTTTGCATTTCACTATCATTAGCTTTATTTTTGTTCATAAATTCTATATATTCATACTTGAGGCATATTTTGTTATTTCCACATTAAATTAAGTGGGTGGCCCACTAACCTAGTGTTTTAATTTATTACCCACTTATAAAAGTTTGGTCAATTAAAAGAATGCCCAAAATAATAATAATTGTTGTAAGGCTATGTACCTTTTGATGGAGTGGGTACATTACAAAACTCAAAAGTTATCTCTCTTGGCCCTCTTCTCCTATCTATAAAAGAAGATATATAACCCCTTTCTAAAGGTTCCTTTTCCATTATTTTGAAAGATATTTTTATTTTGTGTATCACATTGGATAAGGAGAAGAAGAGATCAAGAATTTAAGATTTACAAGTCAAAGGGGATTCAATAGATTTTAATATGGCAGCGTGTTCGTCGAATGGTTAGTGATCAATTCTTGAAATTAAAGTTGTTTTGTATGCAATCGTTACTAGGCTATTTTGATAATTTCCGCATGAAATTTCTAACATTTGGTATCAGAGCCTTGTGTTGTATTATTTGTTGTTTACTGTCTGGATTTTCATTTATTCTGCGTATATTGGCATTGTTTATTGCATCACTGGAATGTGTTGTTTGCATTGGTTTTGATCTGTTCTTCTATTCACATGCATCTTCGTAAATGTTATGGTATTAATGGTGGAAATGGAAACTTGCGAGTGCAATCACGTTTGGGTTTTGTGAGTGTACTGTGTCTATTTTTGATAACATTTTGTTTCTATAAATATGTTTTCATGTTTTCCGAATCGCTGCTTTCATACATCTCAGACTTCTGTTGTGTTTGTTCTTGAATACTGGGCATGTTCTTTTGTTTTATTTTCTTGTGTGGTTGGATGATTCACTTTGCACGATGCCATCTTTTTCATGGGTTAATGGTTAGAAATCAAACGTTTTGTATGGCATGATATGATCTTTGTCTTCCCTTGATTGGTATGAAAATATTTGTGTTTGTTGTTGTATTTACGGTTGTTGAAACAAAACAACGAAAATAAGTTTGGGTTTTTGAAACTAAACGGTAGATGATTACCGTGATCCAATATTAATGATATGTGGTACGAATGAAAACCCATAAAAGAAGATGTTGGGAAGTTTTGTAGTTTGAAGACAATATTAAAAAAAGGTAGAAAACTTGAATCTGGATGAAGGAGATGAAGTGCACAGAGTCAAGCGCGTGCAGTGCACGCACCCAGCTCTGCGCATGTAGACACACTGAGTGTAGTGGCTGGCACGTGCACTGCACACGCTTGCCACTGCACAAACTACATGAGTGTCTGGGTGCGTGCTCTGCACACGCCAGACAAGGCTTTAGGCCCAACATGCAATTTTGGGCTGATATTGGGCTGATTTAGACTTTTCTTTTGGATAATATTAGACAATTTATAAATGTAAGGTTTATTAGTTTAGATAGTTACCAAAGTGACCTAAATTAGTAAATCTTATATTTATTAAATTGCATAAAAGAATAAAGGTAGTCTTATAAATATCTTCATAATAATTTTATTTATTTATTTATTTATTTTTAATAATAATTAGGAAAATGAGACTAACCTAAAGGAGAGTCAATTTCCGCTAATTATTAGTTAATGATTGATTATATGTTGTTTAGAAAGGAAACAAATGGATACTCAAAGGTAACATATAAATGACATAAAATAGTCAAGTATTTAAGCTCCCTTCAAGTGAACGCTGGACATGTTAAAATTTACCCAAAGGAGAATTTTAACGATTTCAATAGTTCATTGATATTTAATTTTATACTTGAGGCCTTATTGTGAGCATTGCTTTATTTTGTACAGTTCCCACTTCGTTACACTCTCTTGCATCTGGAATGACTGTTTTTGATGGGTTGAAGTTTTCCGAATGGTATGAAAGGGTCCAATTCTCACTGGGTGTATTGGATCTTGACCTGGCTTTAATAACTGACAAACCTCCTAAAGCTACAGATAACAGTACTCCGGAGCAGGTGGAACAATTAAAAGCCTAGACAAAATCAAATAGACTTAGTCTGATGTTTATGAGAATGACCATTGCCAATAACATCAAGACCTCTCTCACTCAAACAGAGTCAGCCTCGGAATTTCTGAAATCTATTGAGGAGCACTTTAAACGCGCCGATAAGTCCCTTGCGGGCACATTGATGGCTGAATTGACCACCATGAAATATGATGGTCAGAAAGGTTTTCAGTAGCATATTTTGAATATGACTGAAAAGGCTACCAAGCTTAAGGCACTAGGCATGAGCATGGATGAGTCCTTCTTGGTACAATTTGTCTTTAACTCACTTCCATCACAGTTTGCTCCATTCAAGATCCACTATAATACTAACAGTGATCAATGGAACTTAAATGAGCTTACTAGTAAATGCATTCAGGAGGAAGTGAGATTAAGGCAAAAAGGATATAATCATGCTCTTGCTGTATCTCATGAAGTCATGAAGAAGAAAGGAAAATTCAGGAAAAGAAAGAACTTTCCACCAAAGAAAAATGGACCTGGGGAAGGAAGCCAGAGTCATGATGGAAAATTCATAGTAAGTTGCTACTTTTGTGGCTAAAAAGGACATGTGAAGAAGAACTGTAACAAGTGCAAGACTTGGTTCGAAAAGAGAGGTACAAATCTTTCTTTTGTATGTTATGAATCCAATCTTGCTGAAGTACCTTCAAATACTTGGTGGATTGATTCAGGAGCCACAACTCATGTGACTAATTTAATGCAGGGATTCCTTACAACCAGGAAACCGAAGGAAAAGGAAAAGTTCCTCTATATGGGAACCATCTCCAAGTAGAAGTGGTAGCTTTCGGCACCTATTTCTTGTTCTTAGAGACCGGTCATCAAATGGATCTTCTTAATACCTTTTATGTACCTTCGATTTCTAGGAATTTAGTTTCTTTATCTTAATTAGATGTTGCTGGATATTCAGTTTTATTCAGTTCTGGACAATTAAGTTTGTTGTTAAATTCTGTTAAAGTGGGTTTTGGTATTTTTATGTGATGGTTTATATAAAATTTCCTTGGACCATGGGTTTGCACAAGCTTTGATGACTCTGCATTGAAATTTTGGTTCAAAATGTGGCTTAATTAATGAAAATTCTTCAATTCTATGGCACAGAAGACTAGGGCATATCTCTAGGGAAAGAATTGAGAGATTAGTGAAAGACAGGATTTTACAAAATCTTTACTTTACTGATTTTGAGGTATGTGTGGATTGCATAAAGGGAAAGCAAACTAAACATATAAAGAAAGGTGTCATAAGAAGTAATAAGCTTTTTGAGATAATTCATACAAATATTTGTGCACCACTCTCTATCCCATGTTTTACTGGGGAAAAATATTTTATCACCTTTATAGATGATCTGTCTTGTTATGGTTATGTTTATCTAATGCATGAAAAGTCTCAGGCTATTGACATCTTTGAGGTGTACATTACAGAAGTCAAGAGACAATTAGATAAAAGGATTAAAATTGTGAGGTCAGATCGAGGTGGTGAATATTATGGTAGATATGATGAATCAGGACAAAATCTTGGTCCTTTTGCCAAATTCCTTAAAAAGCGTGTCATTTGTGCTCAATACACAATACCTGGTACACCACAGCAGAATGGTGTTGCTGAAAGACGTAATCGCACATTAATGGAAATGGTTAGGAGTATGATTAGTTACTCTTCTGTACCAATTTCATTGTGGGGTGAAGCCTTAAAGACCGTAATGTATATCTTAAACAAAGTTCCTAGTAAGGCAATTCCAAAAACTCCTTTCGAGTTATGGACTGGTAGGAAACCTAGTTTGAGACATATAAATATATAGGGTTGTCCAGCGGAGGTAAGAATCTATAACCCACATAAGAAAAAGCTTGATCTAAGAACAATATCTGGATATTTTATTGGCTATCCAGATAAATCAAAAGGGTATAGATTTTACTGTCCTAACCACAGTATAAGAATAGTTTAAACTGGTAATGCTAGATTCTTAGAGAATGGTAAAATCAGTGGGAGTAAAGAACCAAGGAAGGTAGATATTGAGGAGATAAGAGTGGATATCCCACCACCCTTTTTACTTCAACAAACTATTGCTCCTCAACTTGTTGAACAAGTAGAGGTACATGAATAATATAATAGAGATGGTTCATTACCGCCAGAAAATATTGCCATTGAAAATACTATAGAGCCACCACAACTGGCACCTTTGAGGAGATCTCAAAGAGAAAGGAGATCTGCCATTTCAGATGATTGTGTGGTGTATCTGTAGGAATTTGACTTTGATATTGGGATAAGGAAGGATCCTGTTTCATTTCACAAGCCATGGAAAGTGATGATTCTAGTAAATTGATGGAAGCTATGAATGAAAAGTTGAATTCTATGGCCCATAACGATGCCTGGGATCTCATAAAATTGCCTGATAATTGTAAACTCGTTGGCTGTAAATGGGTTTTTAAAACAAAGATCGATGCTAAAGGCAATATCGAACAATTCAAGGCCAGACTTGTGGCCAAAGGATTCACTCAAAAGGAAGGTATCGATTACAGAGATACCTTCTCTCCAGTTTCCAAGAAGGATTCACTTAGAATCATCCTAGCACTTGTAGCTTATTTTGATTTAGAGCTGCATCAAATGGATGTGAAAACTGCATTTTTAAATGGGAATTTGGATGAAGATATTTATATG
>JAOSBN010000177.1:13911680-13957798 GCA_027563595.1 Erythroxylum suave
ATGGGGCAATATCGTGGAAGAGTGAAAAACAATCAATTACTGCTTCATCCACAATGGAAGCCAAATTTGTTGCTTGTTTTGAAGCCTCAAGTCATGCTTTGTGGTTGCAAAATTTTATATCAGGTCTTCGTGTTATTGACTCTATTGTGAAACCACTAAGAATATATTGTGATAACGCAACAACTGTTTTCTTTTCTAAGAATGGCAAATTTTCTAGTGGATCAAAACACATAGATTTAAAATATTTAGTTATTAAAGAAAGAGTCCAGAAACAACAAGTGTCAATTGAAAATATTAGTAAAACACTTATAGTTGCTGATCCATTAACCAAAGGATTACCTCCAAAAGCATATTTGGAACATGTTATGAGGTTGGGTCTTGTGAGGAATCCATAATTTGTATGATAATGAATGGTGGTTATGTAATTGACAATTTGCGCATTAAAAATTGTTTCTGTATATTCTTATTTTCAATTATGGGTGCATGCTTTATTATGTGATAAACAAGAATTGTCCTGACAAGACAAATTACAGGGGCTAGTATAGCATTCAAGATTGGATTAGTAAGGGTTATTAATTTGTGGTACATGGAAGGAAACATGACGTTGTGGTTATGTAACCGCCATGACTCGCATTTATGATCTAAGCTAATTCAATGTTATGGCATATGATTTTGAGCATATTGGCTAAGTTTGTTGAATCGTGATCACGTTGGTCAAACATGTTTTCCAATACATACATACATATACATACATACATACATACATACATACATACATACATACATACATACATACATACATATATATATATATTGGTTTTCATAATCACTTTAGTGGACCAAGTGGAAGAATGTTATTTCCACATTAAATTAATTGGGTGGCCCACTAACCTAGTGTTTTAATTTATTACCCACTTATAAAAGTTTGGCCAATTAAAAGAATGCCCAAAATAATAATAATTGTTGTAAGGCTATGGACCTTTTGATGGAGTAGGTACATTACAAAACTCAATAGTTATCTCTCTTGGCCCTCTTCTCCTATATATAAAAGAAGCTATATAACCCCTTTCTAAAGGTTCCTTTTCCATCATTTTGAAAGATATATTTATTTTGTGTATCACGTTGGATAAGGAGAAGAAGAGATCAAGAATTTAAGATTTACAAGTCAAAGGGGATTCAATAGTTTTTAATATGGCAGCGTGTTTGTCGAATGGTTAGTGATCAATCCTTGAAATTAAAGTTGTTTTGTATGCAATTGTTACTGGGCTATTGTGACAATTTCCGCATGAAATTTCTAACATATTCAATATCACATCTAATGGGATTTACTTAGATTGACATGTTCTAGACAAAGATAATTCAACTATTAGATTTCTCTCCTTTATTAAGTGGAGTTAAATTCGCATTACAATGATCTTGAATCGGATTTTTCCGTAAAATAATACTGAAAAACATTTAAAGACATAGTTTAGAGGTAGAACAATCTCAAACTTTTCAAGGTACAATGGATCAATTTATGTACAAGATTCCATTTAAACCATGGTGGGAACTAATGATTGGCTCTATCTACAAATATTTTGGATTTTTCATGAAACAACATAGTAAGTTGCCAATGGAAATAGGGTTTTTGCCAAGAAATCTACAAAGGTATCAACATTACCATGGAAACTTCATTATTTTCTATGGCCATGCAAACTTCATTGTTCATTGTAAGCTATTATTATATCTATAGCCTTTATTGAGAGTAGAGACTGAGAGAAGAGAAGGAAGGTGTGACTGTCATGGTAAGAGTAGCAAAAGTCACCATGGTGGGGCCCATGATCCACTTTAATTAGTTTCCTTTTCTTGATGTATTTGCTTACAATATAAATACCTATACATCTTTTCTAGGGCTAATGAGGCCATAAAGAGAGATTTGTGTGCCTTGTAATCACCATATGCTCACTTTTGCAAATTTCTAATGCATTGTTTCTGTGGTTTTTCTCTTGGTTCTTGACTTTCCACGTTAAATTTGGTATTCATTTTTATTGTTTTCTTTTTCTTGTTTACTACTACGTTTATTATTATTATGCTTAGTGTAATTAGAATTGTCACGATCCCAATAATCACGATCCTTACAACTGGTATTAGAGCCAGGTTCATTGGCTAGATTGCTTAGCAAACAACAATGGAGGATGAGAAGATCAAAATTGAGAAGTTCGATAGGACGGACTTTGAGTTTTGGAATATACAAATGGAGGACTATTTATACCAAAAGAACTTGTATCTTCCCTTTGATGAGAAACCATATTCGATGAAGGAAGATGAGTGGAAGGTTCTGGATCAATAAGCACTTGGTATGATTCATTTGACTTCAGCACATAGCATGGATTTCAACGTCAAATATGTGGCAACGAGGACGTGTTTGATGAAGACCCTATTAGATATGTATGAGAAACCCTCGACTATGAACAAGGCATATTTGATGCATCTTTTATTTGATTTAGAGATGTTAGATGGTAGTTCCGCTACTGAACGTATAAATGAAATTAATTATAATATAATCCAATTGACTTCATTTGACATTAAATTTGAAGATGAGGTTAAAACTTTGATCTTATTGTCTTCCTTACCTATTATATAGGATACTGATGTAACTGCTGTGAGTAATTCTGTTGTAAAGAATGAATTGAGACTTAATGATGTACATGACTTGATCTTAAGTGAGAGTATTAGGAGGAGGGAGTTCAGGAAGTCATCAAGGGGAGCTTACAATACCGAGAGTAGGGGAAGGGAAAAACAATGAGGGAACAAAGGGAAATCAGAAAAAGAAGATAATAAAAAACACTAAGATGATAGTGATTCATCAATGAACTATACTTCAGATGATAAGGGTGACAATTTGATCCTTAGCGTTGATAGTCCCATCGAATCTTGGATATTGGATATAGAAAAATAAGATAATCAAAAGCACTAAGATGATAGTGATTCATCAATGAACTATACTTCAGATGATGTGGGTGACAATTTGATCCTTAGCGTTGATAGTCCCATCGAATCTTGGATATTGGACTTTAGCACATCCTTTCACTCTTCACCATATAGGGAGTTGTTTCATATAAGTAAGGTTTATCTTACTAATAATGAACTTTTGGATATTATTAGAGGGGAGATGTCACAATTAAGACTTTGAGTGGGAGTAAACAGGAACTACAAGATGTATGGTTCATTTCACAATTAAAGAAAAATCTAATTTCGGTGGATTAGCTAGACTCATGTGGTTACCGAACTGTGTTTGGTGATAGGATTTGGAAGGTCTCTAAGGGTGTCATGGTGGTAGCACGAGGGACCAAGGTTGGGATACTATACACTATTATATAATGCTCTAATATGGTTACTGCAACAACAGATGATAACACCAAGACATGGTAAAATAGACTTGGTCATATGAGCAAAAAATGATGAAAATTTTGGCCTCAAAGGGTATTTTGTATGCTTTGAAATTAGTGGATTTATGTTTATATGAGAGTTGTATCATGGGTAAAAAGAAAAAGGTAAATTTCATAAAGACCAAGAGAGAATTGAGGGTAGAGAGGCTTGATTTAGTGCACATCTATATGTGGGGGCCCTATAAGGTGAAATCTTTATGTGGTTCGCGGTATTTTGTGACCTTTATAGATGAGCATAGTAGGAAGGTGTGGGTCTACTTATTAAAGTAGAAGTCCGAGGTGTTTGAAACTTTTAGAGTTTGGGGAGTTGAGGTTAAGAATTAGACTAACAGGAATTCAAATGCATTAGGTCTGATAATGGAGGTGAGTATGATAAGAAAGAATTTAAGAAATACTATACAGTAAATGACATTCGATTGACAAGAACAGTTCCAGGGAATGCTCGTCAGAATGAAGTTGTAGAAAGAATAAATCGAACGCAACTTGAACATGCTAGAAGCATGAGAATTCATACAGGGCTCTGAAAGGTCATTTTGGCTGATGCAGTCAGTACAATAACATATTTAATTAACAAAGGACCTTCAATTCCTTTTGACTTAAAAATTCCTAAAGAGGTGTGGTCTGGAAAAAAGGTAAATCTTTCCCATTTGAAAACTTTTGGATGGGACGCTTATGTTTATTCTGAAAGTCTAGATAAATTAGACCCAAAATCCATGATATGTTACTTCATAGGGTACGGTTTGGATCAGTTTGGATATTGGTTTTGGGATCCTAAGAATAGGAAAATTCTAAGACACTGTGATGTTACTTTTGATGAGACTGTCTTGTACAACAACAGTTTTGGTGCTAGTTCTGTTGTAACTGAAAAAGTGGGGGAAGAACGAGAAACTGTTGAGTTAGAAGTTCCTGGTAATAAAGGTACTACTATATAGATGATAAGTGTGATTTACATCATATTTTAGGGCTTAGTTTGTTATGTAATTGAGTGTTAATTTAATTTTTTAATATGTGTTTAGGTAAGAATTGTGTTGGTTTGTTAATTAATTGTCTTCAAGTGTTTTTTAGGGGTTAGTATAAGTCTTTAAGCTTAAATATTTTGTTTTTGAGGTACCTTGATTGTTTGTTAGTGTTTTAGGGTCAACATCAAAGAACAGAGAAGTTTCGGAGACATTTAGGCCGAAACAATGACCTATGATCGTGGCATAATTGGCCACAATCGTGACAGAAGCACTGGAGCCAGCCCACGATCATGCCCCCAACGAGAGAAAACATTAAGTTTTGAGAGATATTTTGTACCTTTTTAACCCCAAAAAACCCTAAGGCTACCAAGATATTTAAAGAACAAGAAGAACACAAAGGGGGGAACTTTTGCATCAGCCTTTAATTGAGAAAACCTAGAGAGTGAATCAAGTGAATGAGAAAGAGAAGAAGGAAGAGAGACGTGGAGAAGAAGCCTACGCGAAGTACTTCCCAGAATAGGAGGTTTCCTGTCATTGCTACCTCTGTCATCCATTTCGATTCATATTTCAGGTTTTGTTTCCAATTTTATTGATGTATAGAATTAGGATAGCCATTGAGATTAGGATTGTTGAATGTTGAGAATTCTCTAAATTCACCTTTGGGTTATTTTATCTTTGATATTAATGAAATTTGATCATTGTATTTTTACTAGATTACTTGTGATTTAAATTTTGCACTTGCATAATTCAGTGATAAACTGAGAGAGTGAACCAAGTGAAAATCAATAAATTGGGCTAACGATAGTTAGGTAATCTAATAGAACAAGAGTTAAATTGAATCAGTAAATTTATTTGAAGAGAGATCTTATATAGGTTTTCGATAGTTTTTTGGACAACTTCATATCTAATTTAGGTTTTGGATAGATTGTTAAACGAGAGATTGCAATTCCCATAATCTGATTAGGGTTTATAAATTAGGGTTAATGGTTATAACTCGAGAGAGAGTAATCAACCATAGGATCGTCTAGAACAAAAAATCAAGTATGTCATAGTTGGTTAAGTTTTCATTAAAATCAGATAAAATTTCCCCTTTCTCTCAATTAGTAGTTTTTAGGTTAATCATTGATTGGTTGTTACATCTGCAACTTTATTTGTAATTTTGAAATAGATTCTTGGAATTGATTGAATGATTGAAGCAATTTTTTGTTTTATTTTGGTTCATTTCAAATTATTGCAAATTATTTGGCTTTAGATTTTAGGAGTTGATTAACTCTCCTCGTGGGATTGACACGTTAATCACTACACGAACGACCTGTATACTTACGGAATATCAAGATTTAAAAATATTAAAACTTTTTCATATCAAAAACTTATGATCAAGAGACGAATGATGTTCATACTCCACAAGCTTCTAATTTTGAGGAATTTAAGGATGATATACTGCTGGCTAGTCCAAAGCTAATAAGGAATGAGTCAAAAATAGGCACACTAGATGGAAGCTCCAGTCATGGTATAAGCAAACTAGTCTTAAAGTCAAAGTTGAGGAAATCCACCATGGTGAACAAAGGCAAAGCTCCTAACCAACATTCTCCTTTTATGAATTTTTTGTTGCTTACAAATATGGGAGGACCTAAATCCTATAATGAAGCTATGAGTATAAGTGACTCATTGGAGTGGGAGAAGGCCATGAACAAGGAGATGAAATCCTTGGAGAAGAACAAGACATTGATTATGTTTAAGCTACCTACAGGGAAGAAGGCACTACAAAACAAATGGGTTTGTAGACGGAAAAAGGAACCTGATGGGAGCATTAGGTACAAGGCCAGGATGGTAGTCAAGGGTAGTCCACAGAAGAAGGGCATTGATTATAATGAGATATTTTCTCCTGCAATGAAATTGACTACTATTAGAATCTTGTTGAGTATAGTGGCTTCTGAGGATCTATTCTTGAAACAAATGGATGAAAAACTGCTTTTTTATATGGCGATCTAAAAGAGGATATTTATATGCTACAATTAGAAGGTTTTCAAGTTCCATACAAGGAGAACTTGGTATGCAAGCTCAAAAAAAGCTTGTATGGACTTAAGTAGGCTCCTAGACAATGTTATAAAAAGTTTCACACTTTCATGTGCATTAATGGGTTTATGAGATCTGATGGTGATCACTGTTGGTACTTTTAAAGGTATAGGAATGATTACGTTTACTTACTTCTTTATGTAGATGATATGCTCATTATAGGGACAAGCATAAATGTGATCGATAATTTAAAAACGAAATTGTCAGAAAGTTTGAGATTAAAGATAAGGGTGAGGCTACACATATACTTAGCATGAGGATTATTAGGGACAAGTCAGTAGTTTGGTTGAAATTGTCTCAGGAACAGTACATACAGAAGGTGCTTTCTAGATTCAGTATGCAGGATGCTAAGCCTAAGGATACACCAATTTCGAACAATCTCAAGTTTTCTAAGGAGTAATTCCCAACAACTAACAAGGAGAAGGAACATTGTCATGTTTCCCCTATGCATTTGCACTTGGGAGCTTGATTTATTCTATGGTCTATACTAGGCCTTATATTGCTCATGCAGTGGGAGTTATGAGCATACATATATATATATATATATATAATCCAAGTAAAGAACATTAGAAAGATGTGAAATGGCTATTAAGGTATTTGAAAGGTACTTCAAATATGACGCTTTGTTTTAGGAGGAAAGAAGTGAAGCTTTAAGGGGTTCATTGATGCTAATCTCAGTGGGGATGTTTATACAAGCAAGAGTACTTCTGGGTATGTCTTCACTATTGGTGGTATAAAAGTAAGATGGATGTCTAAGCTACAAAAGTGCGTCTCTTTGTCTACGACCTAATCTTAGTATGTAGCTATGCCAGAGGCTAGTAAGGAGATAGTTTGACTTGAGAACTTCCTAGAAGAGATGGATAAGCATCAGGATCAATGTATTCTCTTCAATGATAGTTAGAGTGCAATTTAGCTGGCTAAGAATCCTATATTTCATTCCCGAACCAAGCACATAAGACAACGGTACCCTTTCATTCGAAAGTTGGTTGAAGATGGTGTGTTATGTTTAAAGAAAGTGTTGGGTGCTAAGAACCTAGAAGATATGCTCACCAAAAGGGTGAGTGTGAAAAAAAACTGAGATTTTGTCAAACCTCAGTTGGCCTCAAATGATTGCATATGGAGGTGTTTGATGTATTAGGTGTGAGTGTGTGATTGATGGTGATGTAGAAGCATGTTTTTTCTAGGGTATCTTGATGTATTGTAGTCTCCAAGTGGGAGGTTGTTAAGTGTGGAGACTTAGAGAAGAGGAGGAAGGCATGACTCTCATGGTGCGAGTGGCATAATTCACCATGGTAGGCTCGTGGTGGGGCCTATGACCCACTTTAATTAGTTTCCTTTTCTTTATGTATTTGCTTATGATATGAATACTATAAATCTTTTTTAGGGTGATCATGGTTTTTTAATGTGTGTAAGTTTTAATTAATTAACCTCAATAATCGGCAAGTGCACGGGTCATTTGCGTAGTACCTTAGGTGTCAGTCCCATGAGGAGGGATAATCTAATCCTAAAATCTAAGCACGAGGAGGGATAATTTAATCCTAAAATCTAAGGCCAAAACAAATTGCAAAAATTCAAATGTGACAAAACTAAAACAAGAATACAATTTAATTCAAAAATCAATCATGAAATATTAACAATTTAGTAATCACAACGCGCACTCAAGAATCAACTTAAGGAGCTACCAATTGAGAGAAAGGGAAATTTTACCTATCTTTAATGCTAACCTAATCGATTATCAATCACTGGATTATTAGTTCTAGAAGGTTCTAGGGTTGATTACCCTTTCTCGAGTTATAACCATTAAACCTAATTTGTAAAACCTAATCAGATTATAGGAATTGCAATCTCTCGATTAACAATCTATCCACAACCCTAATTAGATCTGAAGTTGTCCAAAACCATTGGGAACCTATGCAAGATCTCTTTTTGCACAATTTACCAATTTGATTTAATTCTCGTTCTATTAACTCACCTAACTCTCGCTAATTCATTCGATTCACCCTCTTAGTTTATCACCGAATTATGCAATTGCAGAAATTAAATCACAATAAATCTAGTAAAACACAAACAATCAAACTTCATTAAATTAAAGATACCTCAAAGGTGAATTTAAAACATCTCAACATTCAAAAATCCTATCATCATATTGTTATTCACAATTTTATACAACAATAAAAATGGAAAATAAATAGGAAATACAATTTAAATGGCATCAGGAGGCAGCAATGTCGGGAAACTCCTGATCTGGAAAGTACGTCGAGTCAACTTCTTCTCCATCTCTCTCTTCCTTCTTCTCTTTCTTTATCTCTCAAAAATTCTCTCTAGGGTTTCTTTGAAAGTGGTTGAGGGTAAAGCTCCTTCCTCTTCTTTGTCTTATTCTTTCAATACCTTTTATGTTCTGAGCAGCCCTATGGTTTTTTTAGGGTTTAAAAGGTCCAAAAATCCCTCGCAACTTAACATTTTTTAATGTCTGCGCATTGGCCCAATGCAGGCCATGATTGTGGCCCTACATGCCATGATCGTGGGCCACATCCGAGCAATTTGTCACAATCATGGCAAGAATGCCACGATAGTAGGTAATGTCCTAGGCTTTTGTCACGATCGTGGTATACTAATTCCAGTGCTTCTATCATGATTGGGGCCTGTTGTGCTATGATCGTGGGCTGTTTTTTCAACCTTAGTGTCTTCAACACTTCTCCATTCTTCGATGTTGACCCTAAAACACTAACAAACATATCAAGGTACCTCAAAAACATAATACGTAAGCTCATAGACTTGTACTAACCCATAAAACACTTAAAACATAAATAATTAGCAAACTAACACAATTCTAATCTAAACACATACTAAACAATTGAATTAACAATTAAATACAAACTAAGCCTTAAAATACGATGCAATTTGCACTTATCATAAAGTTAACAAGAGGCGACAGAGAGAGATTTCTGTGCCTTGTAATCACCATCTACTCACTCTTGAAAATTTCTAGTTCATTGTTTCTGTGGTTTTTCTCTCAATTCTTAAGTTTCCATGTTAAACTTGGTATTCATTGTTATTGCTTTTGTTTTCTTATTTATTGCTGAGTTTATTGTTGTTGTGCTTGGTGCAATTAGAATTGCCATGATCCCAACAATCACAATCCTTACACCTCCACTAACTATTGTATTCATAGTATCGATATGTATTAATCATAGTTAATTTTCGTGTATATTATAGAAAAATATGTGCAAATAAAGTATATGTTATCTCTATTGCATCTATGCCTGGTATATCCTTGACATGGTGTTGACAACGTTAAGTAATTTAGCTCATTTGGCCCAAAAGTGGAAGGGGCCCAAATACTAGAAGTCATAGAAGTTATATGGCCAGAGAATTCATACATATAGAAGTTAGCTGAGAAGTATAGGATTCAAGAATTCTAGAAAGTTAATACATAATTAACATGTGCTTTTTTAAAAAATAATGCAAAAGGGCAGTTAGCTAAAATATAGGAGAATGGATTGAAATTTAGGAAGTTACTTGAGCAGAATGTGGAAGTTGAGAAAACAAGATAGTTAATGGGGTGGAAGTTAAGCAATTACAGAATGCTAAAATGTGAATAATGGTAAGTAGTTAGCATAAGTATATGGAAGTAGGAAGTTACTGAAAAAAAATTGTTCAAGGTTGAAAGGACTATTAAATCACCAAAACTTGAAGATTGAAGAACAACTTTTTTAGACAACACAATCTCTAAGCCAACACAATACAATAAAATCTCTCTCTAGATAGATCAATAAACCCTTTCCAAATGCATTTTGTTATTTTCCAACTTTATTTACTTTACAAATTAACCTTTATTACATCAAATTCTTTTACTTAGTTTGTGATTCCTTTTTTCAACAATCAATTGCTTTCTTCATCTTAGATTTTATTTCAATATATTTTAGCATTTTGGTATCTTAGAACACTGCTCTCTAAGTTGTTTTGAATCCCAATTATACTGTTGATAGAAGTCAGATACAAAATTTGGGAGAATTCCTCTTTGGCATGCTCTTATTCTAAATTAACACTAAATAATTTGGCATGCTAGTAGGACTATGATGCCAAGAACACAAAAGGAAAAAGAAACCACTTTGCCTCCATCCTTAGAAGAAGAAGTCCCTATAGTCATAGGGAATGAAGGCTTTGTATCCTAGACGATAAAAAATCTTAAGAAGGAAGCCTTGTCTTAGTTGGAGTGTCATTCTAGCCTTTTTATGGGAAGATAAACACTTTGTCGTCAATGCCTTCGGTTACTCAGCTATATCATACTCTCAACTGGCTACCAACCATATTTATAACCCAATTTTTTTTTTTAAAAAAGGCCAATGGAATTGAAATTTGTTTAACACACTTTTTATTGAAATTTCTTACCTACCTAATCTATTTTTAGTCAATCATTCTCATGAAAAGGTACTGGTAATGCTAACCAATTCAATTTACTTATAATTATAAATGTATACAACAAATTTCCTAAAGTGAAGAATAGGTGTCATCTTCCAATTAACATGCATATTCATCCAAAGATATTTAAAACATAAAATTCAAAGTTATGATGCCTTTACAAATTAAATGAAAATGTTCAAAGCTAAACTAATTCCATCAAAATTCTTGCCACCATTGAAACATTCACACAATTCACACATATGTAACAAAATTTTCACACAATGTCAACCTAATTAAAACTAACACAATATGATATGCAAAACTAACACACATATGACATGCATAAACGTCCCCATGCTTAGACAACATACTGTCCTCAATGTAGAAACCAAATAACACACATAAAAATAATTAACAAATAACAATAATGAAAAGTTTAGAGCAAGAAACACTTATAGAGATGAACGTGGTCACAGTATGGGTGAAGGAATCTGAACTCCTTGAGCAACAAGTACTTTAAAATATTCTTTGTGTCACATTGCTGTTTACATTGATCTTGCGCAATCTCCTTCATTTATGCCTCCATAGTGTTCAAGCACTCCGCTATAAGCTTGTTATTTTTGGATACTAAATTAAAGACTTTCTCTCAAACTTCCTTATCATCTACCTTATTTTCTTCAACCTTCCTCATCATCTTCCTTAGTTTCTTCACTTGAAAAGACCTCAGTTTGATGTTGCTCTAATGTAAAACTAGAGCCATCTTGTCCTGTCCTGTATTTCACATAAGTTTTGGAACTAATATCTTGAAGTTCCATATCATGGACCATCAATATCTCAGCTCGCCTTAAATGTGTGTGATTAAGAAACTTTGAAAAAAAAAAGTTAGTCCTTCAAAAGATATGCCATGATACACAGCAAGCGTAGTAACAAGATAACACATGCCAAAACAATTGCTTTTATTTTTTGGAGAAGTAGCTCTCGTATGAAAAATATAGGTTGAAGTGCAAACATAGACATCATTATCCATACACCAAAATATAAATAAGTCTTTCATAGAACATTTTTTACTTTCATATATGTCAAAAATAGAATGAAGCATAAATTTATGCAGTAACAGATGCTCAGGATTAAGAATAACATCACTATTGGCATTTCTCACAAAAAAGTCACCCAACCTCGTTAATTGCTCCCAATATTGCTTAGCACAAAAGTTATCATGTTTTTCAATAATATTCAATCTAGAAAATCCACCAATTTCTTCCATAATTCCATAATCTAAATTATAAGGGCAGCCCTCCATCCGAAACTAAAAAGTATCCAAATTTTGTGGCTGAAATTGTAAAGAAGTATAACATTCAACAGTTAATTCCATATATACAACATAATCAATATTAATAAATTATTCCCATTGAATTGGCTTACTTAAAGTCTCGATCTTGTCTTTCAACCCTAGATTTTCTAAGATTTCAAAATCAAAATATATAGGTGCAAAAACAATTCTAGAGTGAAGATTTTAGGATTGAACACCTTCTTTTTTTGAATAAAAAAAAAAGTGCTCCAAAATCTACAACCGTATCAAGTGCACCATTCCCCAACATTTGAGCTTTCCCCTTTAGTTATGAATATTTAGCAATTTGTTTGATTTTTGGTGCCAAGAGCACAACAAAAATGCATAAAATCACCTAAACATATGAGAGAAAAAGTTTAACAAAACTTTGTAGGAACCATTTTAAAGATGTGATTTTTTATGGAAAGTACTAGATTTGTGTAAGAGGAATGTTTATCTAGGCGAAAGTTGAATGAAAATAATGAAAGCTTAAGTAAGAATGAAAAAAAAGTTGAGAGAGTTTGAGAGTTCGAAAGGTGGCTACTAAGTTTTGAGAGATAAGTTAGATGTAGAAGAAGAGAAAAAAACGAATTTAAAGGGTTAGGGTTAACAAAGGAGGGGCAAAATAGAGATTAAGGGGTGGAAGACACTAGCTGGTCTTCCACCGCCTGTCACGATTATAACCTTAAAGCATGATCGTGATAGAGGCTTTACATGCAATGCACAATCATGCACCTTTAAAGCACGATTGTAAAAGACTAAAAATGTCACTCCTTGTCTCGTTTCATTCGTTCTTCCTCATATAACCCCCAACCTTTATTCCCTAGCTTATAATAAATTCATGATATATGCTTAATTGATTATACATTTACCCTATAACACTTAGTGGTTAATGCTATGAAATGTTTAAGATTTTGGTTCATATTTGGTTTTAGGTACAATTTGGAAGAATAAGAGCTAAAGGAAGTAAAAGCACATTCTTTACGTCATCCTATTGATGTTCACACTCAAATGTCCTTATGGAACAAGAAGGAGACGGATTGGGTGAAGATGGGACATGAAAATCCAAGGAAATGAAGCTTTCAAGATGATCCAGAAGATACATGATCGTGTATACATTCGGAAGACATTATTTTGACTTACACAGGCATGTAACCAACCTTGTAAAGTCACGAATTAAGGAGATTTCTTGTTATAAATAGTTTGGTACATGGTCGTGTATCAAACCTTTTGACTCCTAGAACCTTAATTTTTAATATAAAACAACATTTGAGCGGCTAAACATATAAGGAGAATCAATTTAGGAGTTCATGAAGGGCAAAAAACTTACTCTTCAAGACCCATAGAGTGCTAACCTTCTTTATTCCTATTTAGAGCTGAAATAAACGCCTAAGATCACAGGTAAGCATATCTTTCATTGATTTATGTTGAAATCCTCTCTTTATGGATTATTATTGTGGTTCTATGTCTATTGATTTGGGTATTTTAAAGATGATCTGAATGTGTTCACTGGATTGTTTTTATGAAAACCTATTGCTAGAATCTTCAATACAATATGAAATCATTGTCTTTTAGATTCGTTTTTAGTTACTAATTATGTTGAATCATTAGGAACAATGTAATATAAGTTGAATAACCCAAACTTATGTCGTTACTGCCTAGATTGGTCCATTTTTCATATTCATATTGCAACTGTCCAATTGAATCTAGAGAGCTTGTTATAGTTTGTCAATACTTAGGTATAATTAAAAAGCTTGTTTTAATTAAACATGATCTAAAGGAAAATCGGGATTAACTGAACTTGTTGTTAATCTACAACTAATAGTTCCAAAAGAGGTGTAGAAAAATTGAAACAATGAAATATGTTTAATTGTATGTAGGGTAAAATTGATCTGAGAATCAGATTCTAACACATTCATCACTTTTGACTGTTTTCTATAATTTTTTTTGTTAGTTTAATTTCACTTTGTTTTCTTAATTGCATTCAACTAAAACCCCCTTTTTATCTTAAACATAAATTATGTTCATTGCAAAAGTTACATGTACATACCTTGTGGATACGATACCTACTCACCGCTACCATTGCAGAGTTAGGTTTATTTTATGATGCACTCAACATGTGCTATCATTTTAAAAACATGGAAATTAGCAATCTAGACCACTCCAAAAACATGAAATTAGAAAAACTAAATACTAGAATTCAAGAGAAAACCTAACTATATAAAATTGCTAAGTTATGGTCATTAGCTTGGCCTTTCATCATTCAAAATTTTTTTAATGATTTAGAAGGAAAGAAATTACTTCCCTTTCTTGTGAAAAGCCTCCTCCAAGATACGCACCTTTTCCATTCATTATAAAGGTTTCCTTGTTTTGATTTTCCAATTCCAAAGCTCCATATGTAAATACATGGGTCACTTTAAAAGGCCCACTCCACTGTGATTTGAGCTTTCAAAGAAACGAACTTAAATATTGAATTATAAAGTAAAACCATATCTCCCACTTTAAACCCTTTCTTATTAATATGATGATCATGTCATTTCTTCACCTTTTCCTTATATAGCTTGGCATTCTCATATGTATTCAGGCGAAGCTCATCGAGTTCGTTCAATTTAGAAACCTTCTTTAACCCGCTTGCTTCTAATCAAAATTTAAGGCTTTTAACACCTAATATGCTCTATGCTCTAATTCTATAGGTAGGTGACAAGCCTTACTATAAAGCCTAAATGGTTTCATACCAATTAGAGTTTTGGAGGTGGTTTGATAGGCTCATAGGGCATTATCCAGCTTCAATGCCCAATCCTTCCTGGAAATCGGTGCCTCCTTTAATTGATTAAACGCAGATAAACAACATCAAAATTAAAAGACATGTCCTTGGGTAACAAATTTTTAAGAGATCGTACAATTAATGAGAAGTCCTTAATGAAACGGTGATAAAATGATGCATGTCCTAAAAATGCTCGCACACCCTTATCATTCACTAGTGGTGGAAGATTTTTTATGACCTCTGCCTTGGCTTTATCCTCCTTAATACCTTGGCACAATATTTTTGTCCTAATACTATGCCTTCGCGCACTATGAAGTGACCTTTCTCCCAGTTTAGAACAAAGTATAATTCTTCACATCTTTGAAGTACTTTATCCAAATTTTTCAAGCACTGCTCAAAAGAGTCTTTAAAGACTAAAAAATCATCCATAAAAATTTCCATTACACCTACTATCATATTTGCAAAGATAGAAATCATGCACCCTTGAAGTATAGTTGGAGCATTGCATAACCTGAAAGGAATCCGTCTATAAACAAATTTTCCATTAGGACATGTGAAGATGGTCTTTTCTTGTTCCTCTAGATTAGGAATGTCAAAATCGGCCCAGCCTAGCCCAACCTGTTTTGGCCTAGGTTGGGCAGGCAACGGGCCGACCATGGTCAACCCGATAGGCCACAAGCCAACCATGGATCGAAGGGAGGTGGGTTACGGCCTAGCCTAGCCCAGTTAGGTCCATGGTCAACCATTAGTTTCAAAACAAAGTCATTTTGGAAGTTTTTATCTTAAAAAAATAACGGGTCGAGCCGTGAGTGAACCCATCCTGGCCCGCCAGGCCACAAGCCACCATAGCCTTAGGGTGGGGAGGACTGGGCCAAAGGTAGCCTAGACCTGCTCGGCCTATTGACATCCCCACTTTGGATAGATAAAATTATGATTGTAGCACAATCATTTGTCCAAAAAAAAGAATGCATGACCAACAAACCTTTCTATCATTTGATCTGTGAATGGAAGAGGAAAGTGATCATTTTTAGTCACTTTGTTGAGCTTGCAATATTTGATACATACTCTCCATCTTATTGTTGTTCACATGGAAATCATCTCCCACTTTGACTCTCCATTACAGTCATTTCTCCTTTCTTTAGTACATATTATATCGAGCTTACCCATTCACTATCTGATATCAGGTATATGATATCCACGTCTAGCAGCTTTACTACTTCCTTTTTGACCACTTCTTTCATATAAGGGGTTTAGTCTTTGTTTATGTTCCCTCACTGCTTTGGTTCCTTCTTTGAGTTTGATCCTATACATAACTACATTCGTATGTCAGATATCTGTCACCCCATAGCCTTCATCTGCTTTCTATTGATCTTCACCACGTTACTCTATTGTTTCCCATCCATTTGGTTAGAAATAATAATGGGTAGAGTTTGACTCTTACCTAGAAAGGTATACCTTAGGTGTATGGGTAAAGGTTTTAACTTTAGTGTTGGTGGCTTTTCAATGGGTGGTGGTATGGGTGCTTCAGTTCTTACTAGTATATATTGATGTGTTGGAGCACCCAACTCCTCTATCTCTACTTCATCCTCTGTCTCAGCTTTCTTAGATTTTACTTCTTCAAAACAACTCTCCTCTTGCTCTTTGATACATTAATCCATTATATACATTTTTATGCAAAAGTTGCTTTCTTTCAAATTTTTCAAGACTTTGCTCATATTGAACTCAACGTGATCATCACCAATCTAAAGAATCAATTTGTCTTCATTAATGTCTATCAGAACTCTCCCAGTGTTCATGAATAGGCATCCAAGAATTAGTGGAAATTTTCTATCCTCTTTAAATTCTAGTGACATGAAGTCCATAGGAATAATGAATTTATACACCTTAACAATAAAATCTTCCACCACACCAAACGGTCTATTGATCAATTACTAATGTATTAGAGCACCCAAGTCTTTTGCCTCTCCTTCATCCTCCATCTCAGCTTCCTCAGATTTTACTTCTTTAAAATAACTCTCCTCTTGCTCTTTGCTACATTCTTCCATTGTATCTATCTTCAAGCAAGAGCTACTTTCTTTCATATTTTTCAAGACTTTGTTCATATTGAACTCCATGTGATCATCATAGATCTGAAGAATCAATTTGCCTTCATGAAAGTCTATCAACACTCTCATAGTGTTTATGAATAATCATCCAAGAATTAGTGGACAATTTCTATCCTTTTCAAATTTTAGTATTGTCCTATCCTTTTCAAATTTTAGTACCTGAAGTCCATATGAATAATAAATTTATCCACCTTAATGATAACATCTTCCAACTGATAGGTGTACATTAGTACATGTTTTTATAGGTAATTAACATGTGTTTTCTAGCATAATTGTTGTTTAATGTTTTAGTTTAGGATTCATTTTGCATGTTTTCATTAAGTTTGATTTCCTCTATTGTTCTTATGTGTTTGATGTTAATTGAAAGTAAGAACTGACTATTTTGTACGTAGGAAAGAAGAGGGAGCAACTTGGAAGTTGACTATTTTGTATGTAGGAAAGAAGAGGGAGCAACTTGGAAGTTGACTATTTTGTATGTAGGAAAGAAGAGCGAGCAACTTGGAAGTTGAACAAAAGGTCAAAGAGGAGAAGAAAAGAAGAGTGAATCTATGTCCAATTCCCACGTTCGTTGGAATCTTGTAAATTCCCACGCATGTGAGAATTATAATCCGAGGCAATCTGTGAGGCTTAATTAAACCTAGGATTTTTAGACTATTTAAGCATCATTAAGCTTCCATCTTGAAAGGAGACGACACCCCTTTGTAGAAACACCATCCTCAAGTGAAGAACATATGTTTGGAGCATTAAGGAAGGATTGAAGACAAGGATCATCATCAAGATTGGCAAAATAGCACATCAACACCAAAATTCTAAATTTTGGCAAAGAAGAGAAGGAGACTTTCTATTCAACTTTCTGTCATTCTAACTTCTTCTATTCTTTGTAAAAATGGTTTATTTGATTGTTGATGATGTTATGGAGACCATGTTAGGCTAATTTTATTATGGGGATTGCTTTGGAACTATTTTGTTAGAACTCCTATTTTATTGAATTGAATGCAATTGTCTTTGTTGATTGTTATTCTTAATTGTCATCTTGTAACAAATCGAAAGAGGGAGTGAGATGAGATTTGTGTAGGATTATACAACGAGAGTTAGCGACCTATAGACTAGCAGTCATCATGTTAATTGGATAGTTAGAAGAGAGATCTCAACTAGTCAATTGACCACCCATAAGATAGTTTAATAACTAGTTGAATCGATAAAGTCATTGGGTAGGTTGAGAGATCATCTAACTGATTCCTGTTAATTCGATTAGGGACAAATAGTTATGCCTTAAGAGAAGGTAATTAATACATTTAGAAATCTAGGGTGAGACATAATTCAATCGATAAAATAGGAGGGAGACAAAATAGGGAAAAAGTAATCTCTAGTATTTTGATTCTTAAATTCAAATTTGATCAAGCTTTGGAAAGTCATGCCTCTTCTATTCACAACCTAGAGATTCAAGTAAGACAGTTTTCCCATGAATTTTATAAGAGAATTGTGGAATACTCTCTGAGCAATATGGAATTATATCAATGAGAGCATTATGAGGCTATCATACTTAGAAATACAAAAGAAAAAAAAGAACCAGTGGAAGACCATGCTCAACCTTACCTTATAGAAAACCAAGAAATCAAGAAAGAAGATAAAGAAAAGGACCCCTCATACTGTCTACCAGATTTTAGTACACTATGTTTGAACATCGAAAAATCTTGGGTAGATGTCCATGCATCCTTTGAATTGATGAAGATGAAGAGACATTCAACATGAATGATGTATTTAAGAATCTGATGGATAGTAGCTCATTCAGGATAATTGATGTATTCAAATCTTCTGAAGAACAAACGGGCAAAGAATAGGTGACAACAGACATCGAGTTTCAAGAATTTATGAAAGACTTTGTTTATGAAGTGGAAGAAGCAGAGGAGACGAAGGTGATTAAGGAAGAAAGAGAGAAACTCACCTTCGCACATGACAAATTGGTGGATTCAATGGAAGATTCAGGGAGTTTCATTATTCCCTATTTTATTGATAGTTTGTTGATGAAAAGGACATTGATGAAATTAATTGGTTTTCTTAACTTTATCAATATTGTCCTTCTGTTTATTTTGAAATTTGTAGCTTACTTATAGGCTATAAAATCGATGTTAAACGAAAGAGGTGGAAGCAAGCTACTTATAGTTGATCCTAGCTGAATTTCTAAAGAGGAGCGTCGAGCTACTGACGTTAAAAGAAGCGCTACATGGGAGGCAACTCATGGAAATCTATTTCTTTTTTATTGCTTTTGTTTATTCATTAGGTTGATTCCTTAGTTATGATCATGTTTGATTGGAGTTGGATTGATGTTTACTTTGACTTTGTTTCAATTTCAATTTGTTTTCTTTTCAAATTTCTTATTGATGATATTATCTTAATGTGTTTGTAGGTTTTGGGATCATGGAGAGTACATATAAGTTTGGAAGAAGGTTTGAAATTATGAGAACAACAATGTGGGAATTGAAGTGATTCCTACGAACGTGGGTTGGAAATCTCTCCAAAAAGTTTCTAGAGAGAACACGTTCATGGGAATTGGGGAATTGTGGGGGTTCCCACAAGCGTGGGAATATAAGTTTCCATCCCTCTTTTCCCTCTCACACACTTTCAAAATTTCACAATCTCTCTCTAACCCACAATTTTCTATCCTCCTACTCTCTAAAAATCTTCAATCTTCATCCAGATTCTTGGTATTTTCTTCATCCCTTTCCATTAATCTTACATTCTTTCATCTTTTCATGCATTAATCTTTCCAACAATAAGGATTTAGGTAAGATTTTTGTTTACTCTCTCTAAAAGTCGAATTTCACTCACTCTCTTTCATTTTTGTAGATTTTCTTCTCACAATGGCTCCATCAAGGATGATGAGGGTCAGGACACCGGTTGACGAGCTCTACTTTCAAGTTTCTAGCAAAGAAGAAATCAACTTAGTAGCAACTTATTGGGCCCCGTTTCTGATTTATTTGAAAGAAGAAGGTGCGCATTGCTGTGACTTTAGGTATAGAGCTATAGTCACGCCTTGGTATTTTACTTTTGAAGTGTTAGAAAATATAGGAGTGAGACGCCGACTTGAACAATTAGCTGCAAACATAAGGTGGAACAGATTTGTTCAGTATGATGTACCTATTTATACTGCCATAACCTTAGAGTTTTTCACAACAAATAGGTACAACCCCAAAATGGATTTGTTTTGGTTTAGGATAGGTGGAAATGTTTTTAAACTTGATTATCTTGTCATTCTTGAATTGATTAATTAGTTGAATACAAAAATTCTAAATGGTCACGTAGATTTTGATGTCAATGCTTATTGGAACACTCTCACGGGTGAAGAACATTTTGATTTACGTAATGCACCTAATTCTCTAATCCAGAGTGCTGAGCATTTACTTTTACACAAATTTATGTGTCTGACTGTGTTTAATAAAATAGAAATCAATAAATGCTCATCTAAAGAACTTTTCTTTTTATGGTGTATGGATCGAAAGCTTAAAATCAACACACCTTATAGAATTTTTCGATCATCAGTGAGTGCGGTTAATAAAAAGAATACGTCTTTTGGGATGGCTCATATTATTTCTGCTTTGGGTGCATTTTATAATGTTAATATGGAGAATTTACATACTACTCCCCACAACATGTTTGACATAGCCTATTTGAGATGCTCTGAGATTGTGGAGGTCCAATCTAAAGAACTCTACAATCCTTAGACATGCACTGTAGTAAGGAGCTTAAGGGGCAACAGTACAATCGTAAACCGACCCTCCACATCCAGCACAACTTTAAAGCCAGAGGAGGAAGCAATAGTGGAGGAAGCAAGGGAACTAGTGGCAGTTTACTGATATCAACCAATTCTCAACCAAATAGCTAAAAACTATCAACAGATGACATCCCAACTTGATGAACTTGGCAGTCAAATGTGGTAGGTTCATAAGGAGCAACAAAGCTTGAAGAGAAGGTTCCTCAGCTTTTGTCAAACGAACAATTTTAAAGCTCCTACACCATCTTTGTCGCCACCATCATCTGAATAAACTTTTCTTACCCCTTAACTTTTAACTTTTGTGTTTCTTTTGTGTGATTGCATTTCATTTCATGTCTATTTGGTTTCTTATCATTTGTGTGTGCTATGTCTTTTATTTATTTTTAATTTCTTTAATTTTGGTTTGAATACATTTTCTTTTGTTTAGTTTGATATCATTTGTTTGTTTCAAATTCTTTTGTTTGTGTTGTTTCATTTTTTATTTAGTTTAATGTCATTCCCACTCACTTGTGGGTTGACTTGTCACATTGAGGACAATGTGATCTTTAAGTGTGGGGAGGTGACATCAAATTTCTTACTTGCATTTTTCTTACATTGTGTTGAATAGGATGCATGTTTAGGCATATTATATGTGCTTTGTTTTAGCAATGGAACTACATTTGAGACACTATGATAAATATTGTGATGAGATTCTGTCATGTTAATTGGAATTAGATTGAATGAATTCTTGCAGATTAGGCTACTTGAATGGAAAGTGAACCATATAGAGTGATGAAAAATAGTTGGTTACATAAGCTTAGTCACAAATTGACATTTGAACAATGAGGTAGTGTAGAGATGTATAATGAGTTTTCATTTGAGCTAAAGTGAGAATTGAGCCATATGACTCCATCTATAGTCATTTCATTTCTTTATTAAGTGTTACTTTCGTAGGTTACTACCTTTAGAAATTGCTTTTAATCGATTTGAGTCTATTGGATGCATGCTTAATAGAGATGATCTAGGCCCTTTTTGTGTTAACCCTTGGCTTAAATGACCTACCTATTAATTATCCCTTGCTACCCCCATTGAGCCTTAGCCTTAGCCTTTTGTTTCTTAAAAACACCTAAAATTTTAAAACTTTAAACCCCATTTTCCTACCATTTCACAAGCTTAGTAAAGTATTAAGTAAAACATTAATTGGGATTGTGTGAAATGTTTACCGAGATAAATTGAGTATATCCCTACTTATGGACTACATTGTATACAGTACTAGTTTTGATTCATAGTTCTTCCACATATGAAGAAAAAGAAAGAAAAATGAAAAAAATGAAAAAAAGAAAGGAAAGAAAAAGGTAGAACAATCGAGTAGCATAAATGAGTGCAGAGTACTACATTAGTTATGTTTGGACATCTTGGAGTTATGTTTTGTTATCCCAGGTATCCATTTTGTACTTTACCTATGTTTATGCTTAACCCTCTTTCCTCTCTATTGACCAATCTTTAACCCTTACCACACTACAACCTTAAACAAGTCCTTTTGATCTATTTATGCATGCAATTCTTCTAGAGGAGAATTGGTGTATTAGCAAGCCTATGGTAGTGTAGTTTCCTAGAGGAGGCTTGAGCGAAACACTCACCCTTAAACACTTGGGAGAAATGAGTGAAAACCGTGAGGGGAATTCATTTGTGCATGTTTACTTGTCTTTGAGTGATTGTGCCAATTGTGAGTTTGCTTATGTACACCAATGAAAAAGTAGTTATGATATGTTCATTAACTTGATATTTGAGTTGGCTTGAATTTGAGGGATTGTATGTTTTGATCTTTGTGAAAAGCAAGTGATAGAATTAAGTGGTTGTATTTATTTTGCTTTAGGACAAGCAAAGATTCAAGTTTGAGGATGTTGATAGGTGTGCATTAGTACATGTTTTTATAGGAAATTAACATGTGTTTTCTAGCATAATTGTTATTTATTGTTTTAGTTTAGGATTCATTTTGCATGTTTTCATTAAGTTTGATTTCCATTATTGTTCTTGTGTACTTGATGTAAATTGAACCTAAGAATTGACTATTTTTTATGTAGGAAAGAAGAGGGAGCAACTTGGAAGTTGAGCAAAAGATCAAAGAGGAGAAGAAAAGAAGAGTGAATCTATGTCTAATTCCCATGTTCGTGCGAAGCAATCTGTGAGGCTTCATTAAACCTAGGGTTTTTAGACTATTTAAACATCATTAAGCCACCATCTTCAAGGGATACAACACCCCTCTGTAGAAACACCATCCTTGAGTGAAGAACACATGTTCGGAGCATTAAGGAAGGATTGAAGACAAGGATCATCATCAAGATTGGGAAAAATAGCACATCAACACCAAAATTCCAGATTTTGGCAAAGAAGAGAAGGAGACTTTCTATTCAACTTTCTGTCATTCTAACTTCTTCTATTCTTTGTAAAAATTGCTTATTTGATTGTTGATGATGTTATGGAGACAATGTTAGGCTAATTTCATTGTAGGGATTGCTTTGGAACTATTTCGTTAGAACCCCTATTTTTATTAAATTGAATGCAATTGTCTTTGTTGATTGTTGTTCTTAATTGTCATCTTGCAACAAATCGAGAAAGTGAGTGAGATGAAATTTGTGTAGGATTATAAAACGAGAGTTGGCAACCTATAGACTAGCAATCATCATGTTAATTGAATAGTTAGAAGAGAGATCTCAATTAGTCAATTAATCACTCATAGGATAATTTAATAACTAGTTGAATCGGTACAGTCATTGGGTAAGTTGAGAGGTCGTCTAATTGATTCCCGTTAATTCAATTAGGGACAAATAGTTACACCTCGAGAGAGGGTACTTGGTACATTTAGAAATCTAGGGTGAGACATAATTCAATCGATAAATAGGAGGGAGATAAAATAGGGAAAAAGTAATCTCTAGTATTTCGATTCTTGAATTCAAATTCAATTTTGGTATTGTCCATTATTTGCATTAGTCTTTTAATTTTAATTTAATTTAATTTAATTTTTTGATTATTTTCATTAAACAATTTCGTTTCTTAAACAAAGCTGTGTCTAAATTAAATGGTATCTAGGCTTCAATCCCTGTGGGATATATATCCACTTTGTTTAACTACAAGTCATGACCTTTTCACTTGCGGTTTTTGAGTATAAAACAAGTAGATAGGTTTTACCTTCAACACCAACACACCAAACAGTCTCTTGATTAATTACTAATATGCTGGAGCACCCAACTCCTCTGTCTCTCCTTCATCCTCCATCTCAACTTCCTCAAATTTTACTTCTTCAAAATAGCTCTGCTTTTGCTCTTTGATACATTCATCTATTAGGTTGATCTTCATGCAAGAGCTGCTTTCTTTTGGATTTTTCATGACTTTGTTTATATTAAACTACATGTGACCATCACCAATCTGAAGAATCAATTTTCCTTCATAAATGTCTATCAATAGTATCCCAGTGTTCACGAACAGTCATCCAAGAATTAGTGGACAATTTTTCTCGTCTTTAAAGTCTAGTACCATGAAGTCCATAGGAATAATGAATTTATCCACCTTAACAATAAAATCTTATACCACACCAAATAGCCTTTTAATCAATTGATCCACTAACAAAATAAGCATCAAAATTGGCTTCACATCACTTGGCTCCAATTTCCTAAAGATTGATAAAATCATAAAATTTATACTTATGTTTAAGTCATATAGACATTTCGTAAATTTCAAGTAACTAACTACACGGGATATTGTAAAGCTCCTTAGATCCTTCAATTTAGAAGGCATGTTTCCTTGGATCCTTCAATTTAGAAGGTATATGAGTTGTGATAATGGAACTATAGCTTTCTGTCAGTGCTACCGTTCGATTGTCTTCCCAAGTTCACTTGCTTGATAATGTCTTTCAAAAACTTCACATATTTGAGCATATATTCCAATGCCTCCACAAAATATAAGTTAATTTGCAATCTTCAGCCTCTCCATGAACTTTACAAATTGTGCATCCAATTTACTCTTCCGTAATCTTTTTGGGAGTGGAATATTAGGTGGGTATGTAGGATGAGCAATGTAATGAGGGTCCTTCATCCTTTTTTCGCTTTTCTTGGTCCTCTATAAAAAGGTTTCGACTTATTTTTCAGTTGGTTCTTCGAGCTCTTTCCCACTCCTAAGTGTGATCACCTTGAGTTGCTTCCTTGGATTTGCTTCTATATTACCTGAAAGACTCCCCATACTTCATATAAATAATGCATTCTTAAGTTGGCCTACTTGAACTTCCAAGTTGTAAATAGAAGACGCATGGTTTTTCGTTACTTGCTCAAAGTTCCCTTCCAGACTCGTAAGTTTAGATTTCATCATCTCTATAAATTTGTTGTCCATCTTGGAATTTGTTGTACTGGACTTCTCTTGTTGAAATCCTGGTAGGCCTTGATTCCTTAACTAAGTTCTTGCATTGTTTTACTAAGAAAATGTTAGGTGGTTCCTCTACCCAGGATTGTATATGTTGGAATAAAGATTATTTCCTTCCCCTTAACCAAAATGTGCACCTATGTAGTTGAATTAGTCCACATTATTGTTTTACATTAAGAAGCAATCAGATATAACATGATTATGTTGCTCGTATAACTCGCATCCATAATACTGTGACTGAATCAACAGTAATCATTCCCTTCTAATCCTGAAAGGTTGAATGTTGTTTGTTTCAATATGACGTCCAAAGATAGCTATCATTTTCCATCTCCTCTAGCAATTATTTTGCTTCCTCAACTATTTTACTGATCAAAGATCCTTCAATAGCTACATCTATGATACCCCTCATGGATGGATTAACTTCATTATAAAAAGTTTGCAATAGGATTTCCTTAAGAAAGTTGTGGTTAGGACATCTCCTTTGAAAATTTTTGTACGCTCCTATGCTCCATATAGTGACTCCCCCTCATTTTGTTAGAAATTGGCAATTTCCTTTGTCAATCTTGTCATCTTTGTCAGAGGGAAGTACTTTTCTAGGAAAGCTCACACTAACTACTCTCACGTCATGACATTGACTAGGATAAGAAAATTTAACCATGCCTTAGCTATATCCCTGAGTATGAAGCAAAAGGCCTCTTCTAACCTCATCTTTCCGATAACCCATTGTATTAGAAAGTGTCATATTTTTCTAAGAAGTTCACCAAATGGACATTAGGATCCTCATTAGCCAATCTATAGAACTGCGGGTTAGTTCGTAACATGTTCAATAGTGGGTTTGAACCTATTTATCTGTACTGGTGATATGGTGATTCCTTGTTATGTTGCATTAAATCCTATCCTCATGAAAACCATAAGGGTTCTCTACTGCTCCCCTTGATTCAATTCGTCTACCATTTTCCTTTATATCTCTTCTTTGGATTTAGCTCTTTGAATTTCTCTTTCTTGCCATATGATATCAAGAGTCGGAGTTTCTTCAACCTTGCTTGAACTCTAAGTGATTCTTGTGTTCGTGCAATCGCAAGCATAAAAGAAGAGTATAAATTTGTTAATTTAAAGGAATTCAAATCATCCTAAATCTTAAATCCCCAACAACGATGCCAAAAAACTTCTTGAGCAAGTTCTATATAATAATAAAATTCTTAATAACTACAAGTCTACAAATAGTATCTCATAGTACTAAGGTTATAGTTCCCACGAGGATTTACAAACACCTAAATAATTTGAATCTTAATTTTTCTAAGATAATACAAAATTGATTTGAATTAAATTTAAATAAAAAATTGAAACAAATAAATACACAGAATAAATAATCAAATAACAAGTGAGCTGTCAATAAAATTAGGGTTTGATGAACATTTAATAATTAGGAACTATTCTTTCCTTATTTTGCTTCCTTTGTTCTTGTTGATTCAATTATTGTTTGATCCTAGATTTCCTAATATATTGGTTACTCTTTCTCAAAATCCAATTAATTATCCCTATTGAATTCGATAATTATAATTTATAATCTCTTGATTCACCAAACTATTCCTAACTTATTCAATCATATCTAAAGCAATATGTTATTAGATGATTAATTTCACAATCAAGATCTCTATTTGATTGATCGTTAATTTGATAATTAAAGGTCTATTAAATTGCTAACTTTTTTTTGTAACATGATATATGCATATTTTACAATATTTATACACCTATATTTGATGAATTTTGTTCGATATGATATAATTTTATTATATATTTGGCACTTAATTTGCTTCAAGTGCATTTATAGGTTATAATTGCCTTCAAGGACCAAAAAGAGAGAAATTTAAGAGAAATCATGGCATAAAATTAATATTTGAAGCAATTTGGAGATACACAGCCATGTATTATATTGTGTAAGTCTCTCAAAATGTGTAAAGTCACGATTTTAAGTATTTTTGGAGTTGCATGGTTTGATACAAGGTCATGTATCAAATCGTGTATTTTTGCTATAAAAGGACATGAGCGAAGGCAAAAGAGGAGAGCAGACTTTTCAAGACAATTCCATATGTGGCGAATGTCTAGAAAGGACAATGTTGATCCAGAGAAGTGGAAAACATAAAGAAATCATCAAAAGATCCAATAGATTACAATATTAACCTTAAACTTATAAGAACAATTGATAAAAGAGAAAAGAAGATTTAAAATTATGAACTCTTTGCTTTCTATTTGTTTTTCTTCCAGTTTATGTTTGATTTCATTTTCTATCATGTGTAACTAAACATCTTTAATGTCTAGGTAAGATGAACCCTAGTTTGTGTTATAACATGCTTTGACTCTTTTGATTAATGAAATTGTTTTGATTGATCTATTGTGATTCAATTATGTTTTAAACATATGTTCTAATAGATCCAGAATATTAGTACATAATTTAATTTCATAACATAGAGATTGAGAAATACTGTGTATGAATAGATCTATCTTAATTGAAAGGAGTTGATTGTAAACCTAAAGACAGGTCGACATAAATCCTCTATATTAGTTCAAACTTAATAGCAAAATTCATAAATTGGTTGGGTAAACTTTAATGTGGATATAGCTTAGAGCTACAGATATATTGGTCATCTTAGTAATAGGTGTAAAGGTGTATTAGCTACTGCTTTAGTTAATATATCTCATTCATTTTACAACAAAAAAAATCACAAGTTAGCAAAGAAATCTTAGTACCTATAACCTAAATAGTATCGATTGATAATTCTAATATTAGTTACTAGTAGTCTCAAGTGAGTTATTAGCATACAATAGGATTTTCCGTAGTCCAATAGTCAATAAAATAATTGCATAATAAAAGGTTAATTATTTAATAGTTTTAGGGGGATTCATTACCTAGACACTAATTCTTGATATTGATTGTTTTCTTAGTGATTTCTTGTTTCTTTGTTCCATATTGCTATCTATTTTATTTTAATTACTTAATTTTTATTTTCCTTAATTAAAAATCAAAATTAAATTCATAGACTAGATAATAGGATAACGGTAATTCCTAATACTTATCGTCTTCTTGTGATCGACCTATACTTACCGGTACTAACTATAGCTACGTTATGCACTTACAGATAATTCATAATTGACTAAGTTAAAACAAGTCAACCATACAATGTAACACTAATTACTTTGACTCACTTTCTAGATTTATTGTTAAGTTTATGTATGACAATTATCACAAACATCCAAATATAAATTGCAATCAACAATAAATAAAGTTCACAAAATAATTCCAGAATAATTCCTAATTGGGATTTAGAAATCCATAGGCATGTTAAACATCAAAGCAATCCAATTAGACGTCAAGGATATTGAAATAAAGGAAAAGAAATAAAAACTATGTTTGACTCCTTGATCTGGAATGTTGGAACTTCCTGAAGCTCTTCTTTGGTCTCTCCACTTTGATCTTCTTTGATTTGTGGTTGTTGTTTCTTTCTAGTCTTTTTCATCTTCGTATATAGTGCATTAAGGTTCGAGGGTTTCCCCACTTTGTTTGGTTTCGAAATAGCCATGAACCCTAAAAACATGACTAAAAAAGACTCTCACTTAGAAAAGTCTCTCACGATCGTGCTCCTACTATTTCTCTCTTTATCACGATCGGGCTCCTTTGTAACGATCATGGCAGAGAACCATGTAACTCCATTCACATACGATCATGTCATCCTTCAAGCTTCATCCATCTTCTTTATTCTTCAATTTCTTAATTTCCAACACTTACAAACATATCAAACACCTCATAAAATATAAAATTAATATTGAATTGAGGCTTTAAACCACACATACACTTAAAACATAATCAAACACTAACGATAACACAATTTTAAGCTTATACACACCATAATCATCTAAAAACACTTGAAAACATACTAAAACACCTAGAAAATTACACTATGAACTACAACTATCACACGTATCCCAAAAATATAAAATTAAAAAAGTTAATGAAAAAGTTTAATAAAGGAATTAATTTCAAACTTTTCATAAAATACAAGATTTAAAAAAAAAATTTTATGGAGCCATAGAGGTAATTAGTGTTTTTTTACTTTGATAAATTTATGATTGAAGTGTTAGGCCTAAAATTTTTCATTAGTAGGAGTAAGTGTGAATCACTCAAACTCATTCAACCTAAGTCAAACTATTAAAAGAAAAATAGAACCAATAATTTTTTAAAAGAATCATTGCCTGGTTTTATATTACGGAAACTAAATGTTTAGTTTTTGGTTTTAGTCCAACACAAATTAAATTGACTTTATTTTGACTTTTAATATTAAATTATTTTTTCCTTTTTCAAATAAACTATTTTCAAAGCATACTATTATTTTAAAATGATATTTTTGAACAATACCCCTCAATTTATTACGAAAATTTTGTTATGGAGCAATATTATGACTCTTTATATAATATACATGAAAATCATTTTGTAATAAAAATGATAATAATATTTAATAAACATTAAATGTTGAGGCCTAATCTACATCTACATAAAAATCTTATAACGAAAGAACATAAAAGTGAAAAGGTAGAATCCTTAATCGAAAATATATAAACAAAAAAACAATATTGACAAATGTTAAATAAAATATTTTTATGTTTTGAATTTATTAATGATAATAATTTATGTAAATTTGCTTAAAAGTATATTAAATATGTAATTACAAATGCTAATTGAAAAATTTTGAAATAAACTTTTAATATGTGAAATAATTTTAATATTTGAAATAAACTTTTGATATAACACCTCAAAATTGATTACATTTTCTAATATTATGATCCACATCGTACTTGAAATTTTTTAATTTATATTTTATTATCTAAAATTTGAAGACATTGTTTTAGGGAATAAAATTATTAGTAACTAAAAATTTAAATGATTGTATATTCATAATTTTATTTTTATAAATGAGAGTTTATACTTATATTTCGTATCTTTATTGAGACAGTCAAAATTTGAGATATTGAGCATAATAATTATTATATGAATGCCTAATTTAAAGTAGAATCAAAATATATTTGTCCTAATTTATGTTTAAAATTATTTGTAGTTTAGTTCAATATCGTTATACATTTAATGGAAAAGCTGAAAAACACTAGATAAAACAAATCTAGCTTACATTAAAATAAATTAAATTAAATTTTTTGATTTACCATGAGACGTCTATAAAATTTTAAGGAAGCACACTTGTTGATAACTTCCATTAATGAGATCGTTCTCAGTAAGTTTCTACGCTTTTGTTAAAGACAATGAAAACTTAATAATAATTAATGGAAGAAATTTTAATTTTTAAAACTTTCAAATAATATTAGTTATTGATTAATACATTTTAAAATATATTAAAATTTTTATTTTATTTAAAAACAAAAAACAAAAAATAGATATACAAAACATAAATAAAACACATTGATTGAAAATTTAAACTTGTTTGATCTATTCAATGGAAAAATTTTGAAATAATAATTTTTGATTTAGTTTACTTTAATAACTATTATTATTAAAAATCAACATATTTATTAAACTGACTTTTATAAACCAAGTTTAATTAAAAATAAAAAATCAACTAATTTGTAAACCAACTAATTTGTAAACCAATTGGTTTACAAATTAGTTGATTTTTTATTTTTAATTAAACTTCAACTTTTTTATGTACAAAAATAGTTTCCTTCTTCAATTATATTTTAAAATTTTGAATTTTATTCAATTTTTATAATATATCAATTTTATGACTACATAATATAAATTAAAATTTTAAACCTTAAATTTTTTATCTTATTGATTTAATTTTCAATCTAATTTTTAATAAAAATGGACCCCGCATTATGCCCTTTTATTTATATTTTTGTTTCTCCTATTTATAAAAATAAAACATGCGTTATTAGTATATTAAAATCCGTCTGATTTTCCATACACACACGAAAACCAATCGTACATCCTCTAATACAACCACATAAAAGGAATTGACAATTCTAAAACAACCATATAGATGCTATCACATGACTCCAATTCTATATTAAGGGCTGAGCAAGCTAAAGGTCCAAGGTTAGTTTGTTATCCATGTATGGAACTTGGAAAATGCCTAAAAGAAGCTCAGTGCACTGATATACCAATGAGGTTTGTTTTTATACATGGACCAACAAGCAATCTGGATCTAATCTGAAGGTCCAAGGTTAGTTTGTTATCCATATATGGAACTTGGAAAATGCCTAAAAGAAGCTCAGTGCATTGATATACCAATGAGGTTTGTTTTTATGCATGGACTAGCAAGCAATCTGATTCCAATCTGATAAAGAAGAAAATGGATTGAAGTGTGACAAATTTAAAATTGGTGAATTTGTTCCCCAACTGCTTTTCAAAATTTGCTACTAATTACTTATCAAATCATACTCACATTTTCACCTTTCTGACTACAGAAAGAAGTTTTCATCCTTTCAGGTTCAATGAATTCCTAATGCAGCTGGCTGGCTTTGAGTAAAGATTATGGACCACATTGAGATTAGAGATTAGAGAATTTATGTAGTTTATTTACTCAAAGAAAATGCAATTAATCAAGCAGGAGATGAGGACCTTATACAATGTCAATATTGGTAACACACACCACCTTGTTAGTACGGCAAAAAGGGAGTTAGAAATCATACATCAACTCCTATACACCAATCATGGAAATCAGAGAATTGACATTACACAGTTACTTTCAAGCATTGTCATTTAATTATTCCCTATTTAAACAAAGAGCAAAGGTGGAATGGATGAAACATGAAGACAAGACATTTCGTTATTCCACAAGGCCACAGTCTCAAGGAAAGCTAGAAACAGAATCATCTTACTCCAATACCATAATTTGATTGTAGATACTCAATCTCGTCATATGCAAGGGGTCTATGAATATTTCAGTGAGTTTCTGAGCAGCCCTTCTGATAGTCACTAATCTAAGCAATTCCTCAAACTGAATCTACAAGACTTTATTTCACCATAAGCCAGAAGATGCAATACAACTAGCTAGACCAATATCACTGCAAGAAATCAAAGACAAAATTACATCTCTCCATCCTCACAACGTTTCTAGACTTGATGGCTTCAATGTTAAATTCTTTTAAGGAAACTTAGTCTCTCATAGGTAACATAATTTCAGAAGCTATGATGGAATTCTTCAGTAAAGGTACTCTCCTAAAAGAGATCAATAGGACCTTTATAGCTCTAGCTCCAAAGAATGGTGAGTTGGACAATTTCTCTAATTTCAGACCTATTACTTATTGCAATTCTTTTTACAAGATCATTTCCAAAATTATAGCTAAGATGCAAGGGAATTCTTCATAAGTACATTAGCCACACGCAAGGTGCACATATACTTGGTAGAATAATTGGTGATAATATTTTGAAACTTCAAGAACTCATTGCCAATTACTCATTGAGGAAAAGAAAACCCAATTGTTGTATTAAAATTGATCTAAAAAAAGCCTATGACAATGTTGATTGGTGTTTCATCATAAATATCTTACAAGCTATAAGTTTTCTAGGAATGTTCATACAGTGGATTGAGCAATGTTTAATGACTTCTTCATATAACATTGAGCTGTTTGATAAAATACAAACCAGAATTTCAGCTTGGAGCTCTAAATACTTATCAAGAGTAGGAAGGGCTCAGTTTATTAACTATATCCTCAACTCCATCAACAATTATTAGGCTACCCACTTAGCATTTCTAGGTACAATCTTGAAAGCCATTGATAGCATCTTTAATAACTCTTTATGGACTGGCAGTCAGGAGAAAACTAAAAAAACTATAGTGAAATGAAGAAAAGTTTGCGCACCTAGGAATTAAGGTGGTTTAGGGATATTTTTTATTAAAACCACGAACTCAACCTTGCTCACCAAAAGACTTTAGAGATTAATGGATGATAAGCAACTTTTATAGTGCAAATGGATCCATAGTTACTAATTCAAGAATAGGAGCATCAGGGTAATAGACTGTTCTCACTTCCCCGCTACTACTCTCAAGGCCATTTTGAAGCTGAGGAACAGGTATAAGACAAACTTTATTGCTCTAATAGGAAATGGGAAATCCACTAGTTTTTGGTATGATAAATGACTTTATACGGGACCATTGATCAATTCCATTGTAGCTGACTCTTTAAGGAATTCAATTCCCTTAAATGCTTTATTACTGCAACAATACGTAACAAAGAAATATATCGGAACATAACACTTCCCCTTCACTTACTAATGAAATCTGCAGGACTCATTGGAATGCAAAAATTGACAAATACATTTGGAGACATTCACATGATGGCAAATACTTGAATTCTTCGTGCAAGAAGTTACTGTTCAAACATCTTCCCAAGTTGTCATGGAGCAAAGCCATCGAATCAAGTTATCTTATACCTCGAGCATCATTTACACTCTGGATTGCTATGAAAGGCAGGTTAAGAACAATTGATAGAATTGTCAAATACATACAGCTTACCAATTGATGTTGTTTATGTATAGGTGCTAGAAAAACTATTGAATATTTATTCTTTAAATGTTAATACATTAGAGATATTTAGATAGAGCTTCTCAACAGATGCATGTTAGTTGTTACTTTAGAAAACTTGGACAATAACTAGATCTGGACCTTCAACAATAGAAACAACACTATTAGCAAATGGTTTTGGATAGCATTATCATTGACAATCATGGCTATATGGGATAAGAGAAATCTCAAAACTTTTGAAGACAAAAGCACTCATACGAAACAATTTTGTAAGCAATTAGTACAATAAATCAAGCTACACATTAATTTACGAAAGCAGAAATTTTAGCAATAGCAATGCCTCCTTTCCTATTGGAATGTGCAGATTCTCGATTGCGCCCTTGTATTCCTTAACGTTGGATTTGGTTGATGTCTCCCTGGGTAGAGATAGATAACAAAAAACAAAAATTTTGTATCCAACAATGTTCGGTTGCTGACACTACCTATTTTTATTCAAGTTCACAAAAACACAAATTTTTGTTCCTTCCAAAACTGTGGTACAACTTTCTTGTGCCTGTCACAGAAACAAAACACGCGGGCTGTTGGACAAAAATGCCTCCATATTATTACTAATATTCTACACATGCCCAAGTGTCTAAATAACAAAAAAAAAGACATTCTGAATAAACTATATGGCTTGAATGTATCTTTAACCTATCATGTAATTAATTTCATAAATGCTTAGATGTTTTATTAAATTATTATATACTAGAATTTCTAACTTGTACGAGCTTTTTTATTCAATAACTCATTTCATTAAATTTTTAAGTTTCTCGTTTCATTAAATATTTATGTTCTTCATTTTATTCCATCGTAATTAAAAAAATACAAAAACAATTATAAAAATATTGATACAATTATAAAAATATTTACGTAATTCATTTTATTATTAACTTGTACAAATTTTTCGCTATTGAATAGCTCGTTTTATTAAATTTTTAGATTCTTCATTTTTTTAATTTGTTATTTATAGATACAATTAAAAAAATATTAATACAAATAATTTGTTTTAAAATATTTAATGAATTACATAATCTCAATCATATTATATTACAAGAGTACTTTAGTCATTAATACTATTTTTTATGTTCTAACAACTGCAATCAAATATCTTTTTATGCTCGAGAGACGTAATTTTATTTGTTTTGTTAATTATAACCAAATATCTCGTTATCTTAAATTTTTGTTTTATTCTACTTCTAAATTTTTGTTTCGTTTTGTATCTACGTACGAATCACATTAATTACGAAGGAAGTTGTACATTTTCGAAACACTAGAAACTGCCCCTTTAAGGCTTAATATATTCATTTTTTCAAAAAAAAATTCTGATACAACATGATACGGAAATAGTCAGAACAAACCACCTCGAAGACTACTAAGTTGTACCCTTGCAAAGAGTGACTATTCGATCTGAGGAATGGAAATCAAAGAAATCGATGAAACGAGCAACAACCAAGACGCAGATGCAAATACTCCGATCCCAGCCCCCGATCCCAATCCCGAAACGACGAGGACGAAATCGCGGGAAGTGGAGGTACATCTGTATCGGCAAGGGAAGGGCCCGATCGACGTCTTCAAGTCGTCGTTGGGAGGTTGGGACCAGGACCAGCTTGAGGTCCGAGACATCCTCGAAAAGTACGTATTCAAATCAATCTTTGCTTTCAATCCCGGGTCTGGTCGGGGGGTACCCATCCGATTTAACCGCAGGAATGGAAGGTCCATGCTTGGATACAGAGATGGATCCATAATTTACATTGATGGAGAGCCACAGGTATTTCATTTGTATAGCTTCTCTTTTCGTATTTCTTTTGTTGCTATTATAGCTTATATCTCAATGCACTACTTTGAATTTTCTTGTTGTTGAATTCTTAATTGGGTTGATTAGCTAATTGATACGGGATTCGTTAGATTGGATGTTTTATATTCTGTTTGTTGGTAGTCAGTGGAGTCAATTAGAAAGTATCTTCATTTATTTGGCTTATTTTCTACCTTATACAATTCTTTCCTAGTGTATTTACCAGTTTGGGTATAAAATTGTCTACCTAAAATGCTTACAATTGTGGAAGAGGATTTACTTCTTAATAGTTCGATGTCCACTAAACTTATCTGCCATAATGCTGTAATGGTACAATGAGAGGACCATCGAGTGTTCTATCTTTTAGAGGTTGAGCAGTGATAGTTTGAGCTCTGGAAAAGCTGTGCAAGAGCCATTGAGGTGAGGTTCCTAGTTTTAGCGATTTCTTGAGTTTCTGATAGGTCCCAGTCAAAATCTGCTAGAACAAATGAAAAGAGAAAAGCAAATATGCAGAAACAAATGTGCAAAAATTCTACTTTTGGTGAGGATAACCAGTAACTTAAGTTAACGTTAAAAATCCCCCCCTAACATTGACAATTGAAACGTTTAAATGCAAAGTCTGCAGCCACCACCTTAGTCCTAACTACAAAGAATTCTAAATACTAAAGGTACTCCACTAACGGCTAATGGGTGACATGAGCCGTTATTATTGACCCACTAAACAACTAGATTGACTGAATCACAAGCGACAAATTGAAGAAAAAGGTTTATCCCACGTTTCCCATATTGCATGATTTACAAGATCTAATTGTATCGTGATATCTCAACATTGCCCTCCCCTTTCACTACAACCTTGTCCTCAAGGTTGAAGTTAATTGTAGCTCGACTTTCATGCCTTTCAACAATATCCTCCTCACTATTTGCATTGTCTCTTTCTAACAAGAGCAATTGATGACCCTTGCACTTATGTCTAGGTGTAAATTTTTCATTACAATGGAAGCAAAGCCCTTGTGCACGCCTCTTCTATATTTCTTCCCATGACAATTGTTTTGCTGTAGGTGCAGGCCATGGAGGTTGAGCAAACTTTCGTTCCCTAATTAATTGCTCGTCTCTCATTCATGCCAAACTTATGGCCTCCTTCACTGTTTTGGGCTTGAACATTCGTATGCCATCTGCAATTTCAGGTCTCAAGCCTCCCAGGAATGTTCCTACTTGTCCGTTTTGAGTCCATCCCTAAACTCGGTTGTCCAATCGTTCAAATTCTCTTTGATACTCCTGCAAGGTTCCTGTTTGTTGGATTTTAGAAAGTGCCTCGTCGAAATCTTCCCATTCTGTTGGCCCAAACTTGGTCCAAAGTTCTGACTAAAAATTTTCCCATGTCACCCTTTGCCCCTCATCGATGTATGTCTTGTGAAGCCATTGCCACCATTGGTTGGAAGGAGGCTAAAGGAACTTTTTGCAAGTTCGGAGTTTCTTGATATTGAAAAAATTGCTCCACGCAACTAAACCATTTAGTGGGGTCACCGCTGTCAAATCTCGGGAATTCAAGCCTTGCGAGTTTAGATGAGAACATATGGCATGTCCCTCTGCAACCCCTTTGATTCCTTCTTGGGTGTTTGTGGGTCGACCACAGGAATTGCTAGCAGATCCTTCCCTTTGAGAAAGAACTACATCAGATAAGTCGTTATTATTGACCCACTAAACAACTAGATTGACCAAATCACAAGCAACAAATTGAAAAAAAAAGTTTACCCCACGTTTCCCTTATTGCATGATTTACACTATCCACTTGTATTGTGATATCTCAACAGTTTCTTTGCGTTGATTTACCAAGGGAGATGGTAAATTCTTTGAAGTATCATTATTGATTTAACCAAATAAAGCAGGCTGCTATAGAGGTTCTGTAGCAGGGGAGGGATATTCTCTACTTACAGAATTAATGACTAGAACAAAATGACAAGAATGGGGTAAAGTAGGGGTCCTCTCTCACAATTTTACCCTGGAAATGCCATTTCATATAGGAAAGAGGAACTTATATATAATATGCTGTTTCTTGTTCCTCATAACCTATCTTCCTTACCGATTGTTTTGGTATGTACACTTGAGGTAGATAACGCAGATAAATTTCTTTGAACAATCTGTATTTTGCCCATCTTTTCAATGGGTTTTGATACCAGAACTATGTCTGGATTGAATGATCTCACTTCAAGCAAAGGTTTGTTTACTTGTTCGAATTGGGTAAACAAATATTGGAGCTTGGCATCCAATTTTATAACAATCCATTATTTTTATTATTTTAATTTTTCTCCACAATATTTGCTTATTTAATGTTTGTTTCAGCCTTATGTTTGTTTACCAAAATTTAAGTTGGGAAAACAAAATCTTAAATTCTCTTTTTTGACATGCTTTATTATGTTGCTGTTGCCCTATATTTGTTATGGAATTGAGGTTTACAATGTGCAGAAGTTTAATATTCACAAGATTACTTGTAAACCTCTTACGGTTTCAATGCAAATTCTAAGAATTTAGTCTATCTCAGGCATGGGTTGTCTTTCAAGCTATTATCCTTTAATTTTTTTGGGATTGATGACTCCCAGTTTGATGTTTCAATTGACATATCTTTTTTTATGTTGTGACATTGGCAGGATTCCTTGATCAAACCCGTGACCAAGATCATACTTGGGGTAGCAGTTATAACTCTTTTGCTGACATTTATGTTGAAAGAACCTCCAGCATGGATCAAGAGCACAAACATTTTTGCAACCTTTCCCCCATGGGTACTCGCTTGTGTAGTTATTGTTTTTACTCGCATGAGGAAGCGAACCCAGGACTTCTTGAAGAAGTACTACTGGTAGTGCGTTTTGGGTGAGGAGACTCATCTTTTACCGCTTAAAAGTTTTTCAACTACTTTCTGTTGACTATAATATATACTAGCTTTTTCTGTTTAGTTGAGTTTGATGTTTGAGAAATCATGAATGAATTAGTCATTGGTGGTAAAGGTTCATGTATTTGATTAATCATCCCATTCACTTTAAGCGCTGTAAATCCCTTTTTGTTGCAAACGAGAAGACACTCGTGAATATAAATGATGGGCCTATATTTGAATACAAAGATCTGCTCGGTTTGAGACACCAGTTGATATTTTTAAGTGTCTATTTGGCAACGATAAATTGTACTTTGCCATAATTTGGGGAGATAATACAAAAACGAGCTTGGCTTATCAATTATTGATTTATCTTAGACTTCTGTTAAACATATGAAAATTTATTTATTTGCCATGTGGTGGTTGAATCTATTTGCTTCTCCTATGATCTCTTAGCTAGTTGATAATTTGGTAGTCTGCCATACGGAACGATGTGTTTAATGTTTATTTGTTAAAATTTGCCAGGATAGGCTCTTTCTCTAACATTTGGCACTCATTCTTGGCATGACATAGAATTTTGTGATTAAGTTGGCTGGTACACACTTAAATGGATTACAAAGTTTTCTGTTGCTTGATGGATTGTGGGTGACTGATGACTGGTATATACTAAATTTGTTTTCTCATTTTGTGTTAGCTGTTTGTGATCAAAGGTTTGCTAATTGATGAATATTGTTATCAGGTTGGCGGCATGCTAAGCATGGTCTTCTTAAAAGCTTTAATTAGGATCTTGAAAAAAGGCGTGCTCTATCAGAAAGAAAACTCTGTATCTTCAACTTCAAACGCGCATCTAATTCCATTTCATATGTCGATATACAAATTTTGCAGGAATTTTTATCACGATCTAAACTTCGATCTACTATCAATAAGATGTATGTATTAATTATATGTTAACGAAGCCTTATGGAATCATCGGTAAACACATTAGTTTCAAAAGCCCACAAGATGTTCTAATTTGTTCTTCTTGCTAAGTCCTGTTAAGGCAATAGCACGCTTCAAATCACTCTTGATCCGGCGTTGGACATTCATATGTGCAATAAGCAAAGTAAAATTGGGATTTAGAACTTCAACACACAAAATATGGGGGACAAATACTCCGTTTTTATTAAGTTGTTCCAACCTGTTTTATTAATTTTTATTCACATATTTATATAAAATTTACATAAATAGACGGATAAAAAACAATAACAGTCTTAAAACAGGTAAGCAGCACTGATAATGCCGTACCAAGAGTGTAAAAAATCAACAAAACTGTACGTAAATTTTGGGAGAGGATAGGAAGCGATTTACACTACACCACCGAAGCTGAAAATAACTAAAAATTGGCAATATAAAGTAGAAGTTACAGCCTAGGCCACTAACATTTACAAAATGTAACACGTTGTGTCAGTTCAGGCAGTCCATCCAAGCTGAACTCGCCGTCGTCGAAACTGTCACCCCAATAGCCATTGATCCTCGCCATCGTCGAGGCAGTCGCCGATTGTGCAGTGTCAATGTCAGTCTTGCAAATTCTGCCAATCATGCACAACTCTGTACACAACACATGATGTACCGATTAATTCGGTAATAAAATAATTTAAAGATATTTTTTATCTTATACATATTTAAATATATATATGTGATAAATTTAATAAAATAATTATACATTATAAATAAAATTATAATTATAAAAATCATATTTTTTTTCATCTAGCACAAAATTTGTGCGTAGTTAGTCAAAGGGGTCTAACAACACTATACTAGAAGTAGTTTTTTTTTATATATATAAAGTACGCATAATTAACTTCGAAAATTTTTCCCTATATTTAAAAAATATGCAAAATATTCTCTGTGGTTATCAAGAGGTCACATGACAGTATTTTTAGGCGTAATCATATAACAAGAGGTTATTAAGATAACAAATCAAAGGAGACACTTGTCCAATAAATTTATTTATTATATTTATATATTATTAAGTAATATGACATTTTATTTTTAACAATTATCTTGTGACATATATACGTTTCTAACTCTAGTCAGTGCAATAATTATTTTATGAAGTTAAAATTCTCTTTTTTTCTATTTTGACGTCGGTTAGTTTGTTGATCTTTTAACAATTATTATTGAAATATTTTAGGTAATCCATTTTTCAATAGCCCTTGATGATGCTTTGTATGATTTTCCATTATTTCACTATAAGTATTTTTTATTAGAATTAGTATATTTAATTGTTGATCTTTATTTTTGTTAATACATCAATATTTTTCTTCTCTATTTTTATTTAGATCATATATTAGTTTTTGAACTACTAGTTCCTTCTAGATCTAAAATTTCAATTTTATATTTATTGCTAAATAATTTTTTAAATTTCTCAACTTAATAAATCATGCTTTCAATCTAAATCTTACAATATTTAATTATATATCCCTCGTTGACTTCAATTTTAGAAAATAACAAGAAAGAAGTTCATTTGGTAAAAAGCAATGAAGATGACTCTAAGCTCGAGCTTCATTTTTCTAATAAGTTGAAGCTTTGTTGGGTTTTAGATTAAAATTTAAACTTTGTGTAGGTTTAAATTTTTTATTAGGTCTAAGATAAATTAAGTTAAACCTTATTAATTTCTGATGGAGTAAGGCTCTTTATCAAGTTTAGAATGCTTTCGCATATTTTCCAATACGAAGTATTAGAGAGATTTTAAAAAACATCACCAATGATAGATCAAAATACAAATATGCAACTTTGTGTAAATATGATAATAAAATAAGTTTTTATGAATTTTATTTATTAGTTAATAATACTGATACATAATATTTTCAATTTTACTATTTACTATTTATAATTCATATTTATAAATAAGTAATAACTAATTTGATTGATTTTAATGTTAATAAGGAAAATTGTATGATAATTCGATAAAATATTAAGCATTACATGTTGTAAAATTCTTAATATTTTATTAATATATAGTATTAATGTAAGATTGAAAATTCATGCTCACAGAAAAAACAGATATATAGATTGTTTATATTGAATTATGTACATTAGACATGACTTTAAAAAATTAAGTTATTGGCTATTATCAAACCAAACCAAATATACTCAAATTTTCACTTACACAAGGTATGAAGAGGGTAAGATGTATGCAGTCATATTCGTATCTCCGATAGAGATACAAAGACTATTTCCTTATAGGACATGTTAAGATAAGTTATTGGCTATTAACTACTAATAAACGATCGTATCCAAATGATAGTATAATAATAGAAATCTAAAAAGCCGGCAATGATACTGAGTAGTATTAAAGAAAGAACGTGGATATTATATCAACATGGATTCCGTAATTTATTGGATTTATATTTTATGAAAATGGTAGTTTGTGTTAAGTTCAGATTTGTGCACCAGTCGTGGGAACTGTAACATCTATTATATTTGACACAGAGGCATAGTTGATAAAATCATTTAACATGATTCAAATTAAGTATGATTGGGGGTGGAGTGGAAGAACCTCGGATTTAACATCAAAAAAAAAAAAAGAAGAACAAGAAAAGGCAGATCGAAATTGGCGCTCCGTTTAATCTCTATCTGACTCTGTGTCTCTCTGATTCATCGGAAGGAAACTAAACCACAGATACAATACATGATCGCATCTCTCTCTCTCTTCCCCCAAAGCCAAAACATTAAACAAACAAGAAGCAAACATTCGAATAAGTACAATCAAATTAAATTTAATGATTACCAGCAATTATCCCAATCCCAATCCCAATCCTAATCCTCTGATATTAGCTCACTATTAACATCCAAACTCTTATTCTTCTCATTATCTATAATCGCTAAGAAGTAGTACAAATTAGTACTATTTCACTTCTACACGCTAGTTTAGAAAGAAAAACGCAATGTCAGTGCGTAGGCGAACCTTGCTGAAGGTCATCGTCCTCGGTGACAGTGGGTGCGTCCTCCATTCCCTTTTTAGGGTTTCTTTCACTCTTTTTTTTTTTTTTCATTAACAAAGACATGTCTGATATCGTTTCTGTCAATATCAGGGTCGGCAAGACTTCCTTGATGAATCAGTATCCTTCCTAATATGCGATCATCATTTCTACGTTCTGCATTAGATCAACATCCGGTATCATTCTTTTTAGTTGCGAGATTCGTGTTAATTTAGATCTAATTTGTGCTTTTAGTTTCTGCGGTTACGGATCATACGTCATTCTCCTTCGCTGTGTCAATGAAGGGTGTAGGGATTGTTTTGGTTATCTGTTTTCTGTCTTTTTAAGAGGAATTAGGTTTCTGTTTTTACTTAACTTGTCTCAACTAGATATGTGCACAACAAGTTTAGTCAGCAGTATAAAGCCACGATTGGCGCTGATTTTGTGACCAAAGAACTTCAAATTGATGACAGGCTTGTCACTCTTCAAGTGGGGCTCTTCTTTTACTTCAATGGATTTTTTCTTTTGTGTAAAATCTCTTTCGTTTTGAACATGCTTGTAAGAATACAAACATTTAATGTGCTTTAGATATGGGACACTGCTGGGCAAGAAAGGTTTCAGAGTCTTGGAGTTGCGTTCTATAGGGGGGCAGATTGCTGCGTTCTAGTTTATGATGTTAATGTCATGAGATCATTTGATACTCTTGACAACTGGCACGAGGAGTTTCTTAAACAGGTTCTTTTCATCCTTTCCTTTTTCCAGTGTTAAGGTTATCACATGAACCTTTAGCTCGATTCAAGTAATTCCAACTCAAATTGTAATACCATTCACTTCAGCCTTGAGCATTATAAAGACACAATGGCCTTTTGCCATCATCTTTTATTTCTTTTTCTTTTCGCCAGCTTTTAAGTTCAAAGACCTGCACCGCTAGACACATTGACAGTGATCATTTTGGAGATGTGCTCTATATTTTGTGGACGGTGGTTTCAATTCATCGAAGTCTGCTTTTGGTCTGGAATTGATTTCTTGGGAAATGATAGTTGCTACATAGATCCTAATTTTAAATTAAACATTCATCTTTTATTTGTCCATATTGCTGTATATTTCTAAGAATCTACATTCTGAGCTGTATGGCCGTTGACAGAGATTCTTTGGTGTAGTCAGTAGCATTGAGGATTGCATGCAGGAAGATTTTGACTTTGTTTAAATAAAATTTCATGGTTTAATTTTGAAGTGGTTACATATACAAGGTTATCTACATGATGGATGTGTAGATAAAGGATATGAATGATTACATGTCTCAATTTCTGGACTTGTTTTGATTTGTTTGTGCAAGGTTTCAACTTTGTATCATTTCGACTTTTGGCGGTCGTAATCTTATTATTGTCAACTTTTGTCATAGGAGCAGTCGTAACCTTATTATTTTCAACTTTTGTCATAGGAGCATCTCTGGATTGATGGCCCAAAAAGTTCAATAATATATGCTAATTTAAGTGTGATCTCTTTAACTAATTCCAGTTGATTGTGTTGGATGGAGGCCTGTTTTTAGATTTGATGATGTCTTTTTTATTTGAAGTTCATATAAACACTCTTCTCCTTAGTTTGGCCTTGAATTGTTTGCAGATCATGTGAATGTTCGATTTTTATAGTCTCGAAATCTTGTTATGGCACAAGTTTTTGGTTTCAGCTATCATGCTTCTGTGGATCTTGATGATCCAAGCATTTGGAGTTTCATAGATGGATTTGTTTTCATTAAAGACATTCATATTTTGGGAATCCTGTTTTTTACAAGCTGTTTAATACAATACAGATGTGAGAATTTGATCAAATTGACTAGGGGAGGATGGTTTTGGTGGGAAAGGGCGAGTAAGTGCCCTTTACATTGACAATCACCAAAAGGAAAGAATGAAAGTTAATGGAACTGAGCACTCTATTGACACTGCAAACCTAAAGTTATAAGAACAATTTCCAGCCCAACAATTATAAATAAAGCCAACCTTGAAAATTTGAGGCATTTCTTTCTAACTAAGTGCACAATTTCTGTGAAGACTGCTCATCGAGTCTTCTAAAGTCTTAACCATCAGAAAAATGTAGGTTTCTAATATTAGCTGATGAAATTTGATTCCAGCCCAAAACACAAATTTTACTTATATTAGACAATTTTTCCCTGCTCTTTTCATGTTTAACTTTTCAGTTTGTTAAGTATTACTCGAGACATTTTCTGATTTCATGAGTTATACCAAGTTTTAACATGATCTTCACTTCATTTATTACAGGCAAACCCGCCCGACCCAAAGACATTTCCATTTATATTGCTGGGAAACAAGATTGATATAGATGGTGGGAATAGCAGAGTGGTAAGAACATATGTTTGATGCTCTCTACATTATCTTCTTTCTTTTCACTGTGCTCTAATCTATGGCTGTACAGGTATCTGAGAAGAAAGCCAAGGACTGGTGTGCTTCAAAAGGAAACATACCTTACTTTGAAACATCAGCAAAGGAAGATTACAATGTTGATCCTGCATTCCTTTGTATTGCCAAAGCTGCGCTAGCCAATGAGCGAGAGCATGACATGTAAGCCTATAGCATGCTGATTTTGCCTTTGATTGACATGTTATTCTTGCAGTGTCTAGAATTCGGCAGAAATGCAGTCAGGATAGGTTGATCTATCACATTGCACTGTGTGATGTACTGTTTTATAGACATTATGTATAAATATGCAAGGTACTGTTTTATAGACGTTACGTATAAATATGGGGATACTGCAATGGTTTATGCAAGCAACTAGAAATTAGGATAGAAACATTACAAGGAATCACCTAAAAATTTGGAGGGACAGGCTTTTAGAATGGAACCAAATTGATGAACAGTATCTTATTCAACCAGATATTAAAACAAAATATCCCTTTTATAGAGAGAAGCAGGCATACACATCACTAAAGTGCAACTCAGTGAACACCAATAGAAGCTACTTCCTGTCACAATGTGAATCTTAATGTCACCAAGTTTAAGCATGAAAGCCAGATATTCGTTTTAATTTCTGCTTAAACTTGTCGGCAATTAGACCCACATTGTCACAGAAAATAGCTTGTATTAGTGTTCACTAAGTTGCATTTCTGTGATGTCTATGCAGTGAGTAATAGTTTTTGTTTCTCTCTCTAAAAGGGATATTTTGTTTGATTTTGTTTGATTTACATTCTATGTTCCCTCATTTCAACTTAATTGTATCTTCCATTGCCTCATTCATTTTTCATTAAAGTTGGATGGTGAGACCTACATTTTTCTTTTTGGATCATTTCCATCACCTTTTCCTTCCCTTGCATTTTATGGCTGTTGGTGCCCGAACTTTAAAAATTAGACATGGATGGAAGACCAAACAGTGATCCTACATGGCCACATGTGAAGCTTGTACGTTTAGTCAATTCTTGGACTTATATATGGCACATTAAACAATATCCATAATGGCTTACAAGATCATGAAAATTATTCTTGCTTCCTAAATTTGGAGGTGCAGCGAGTGAACAAGGATGCCTGCACCTTTTATAGTGAGCTTATGCGGAGCACCTCTTCTTGGCTCGAAATCAGGATTCTTTGACTTCCATTCTATAATTTTTGTGCAAAGGTTTCTTATCATATGAACCTTGATCTAGTTTTGGTTCCCATTTCTCCATGACTGTAGGTTGTTGTTGGCCCTCTTTT
>JAOSBN010000177.1:13966058-14011435 GCA_027563595.1 Erythroxylum suave
ACAAATTTTTAACTTACTTAAATTATTTATTAATTATTTTAATAAATAATTAAAAAAATTATGGTGGGCGGGCCACGAGCTACGGACCGGCCGCGATCAGCCCATCCATTATTTCATGGGCCGTGGGCCGGCCCACAACTCGTCCACCCTCGATCCACGGCCCGTCTATCTCGGCCCGCCGGCCATACATTCTTGACCCGTGACCCGACGCATGGGTCGGGCCGGGCCAATTTTGCCATCCCTAACCCCAATCCACTTTAAACCTCACATAGCCCAGTGTGGTGTAGGATATAAAAAGTAGAAAAATATTATAGAAAAGTATAAACAAATAAAAACATCAAAGATGGACTAAAATTAGTAAAACAAAGAATAAAGAACAATTTTTATGATAATCCATTAAAATTTTGGGATAAAAACAAAAAAGAAGCCAGTTTGGAAATGATAGATAAACAAAATAATATTAGAGTTGCTATAAGATATAATTTAGAAGATCACGACGAATTCAAAAAACAACTTCTTAAACTAGAAAATCTAAAGATTATTAGGCCTAGTAAATCCCTACATTCTTCTCTAACTTTTATGGTTAGAAACCATGCATAAATACTTAAAAATAAAGCAAGGATGGTATTAAATTATAAAAAATTAAATGATAATACAATATTTGATGGATATTTCTTACCTCATCAAGAAACATTAACAAACTTATCAAGAGGAAAACAAATTTTGTCTAAATTTTATTGCAATAGTGGATTCTAGCAGATAAATGGTTGTTCATGGAAATGTTACAACATATGCAGGTAGCTTAACCCGAATGGGAAGGGAAGAGCTTCTCCTCTAGGTTAAGTTGGTGGATCCGCAAAGCCAATGATGAACCATGCTACCAGATTCCATACAACTATCCGACCCTGTTATTTAAGCTTCTCATTCCTTTTCTAGTTAGACAGGAAAAGGGCATTCCACGCTCTACACTCGATTAGATAAATGAATAAGGATAACATTCCATATATGTCTTTTTGTACTCCACTAGGTCATTATGAATGGTTATTCATGCCATTTGGTTTATATAATGCCCCACAAATATTTCAAAAAAAATGTATAATATTTTCAAATATCATAATTTCATATATTCTTATATGGATGATATTCTAATAGCTAGTAATTATATTGCTCAACATATCATACATCTCCATACATTTGTAGAATTATACGAACAACATGGTTATGGCTCTTTTTAAGAAAAAGACTAAGATATGTCAAACTGAAATATAATTCCTTGGAATGGAAATAGACAGTAGGGGAGTTAAACTTCAACTTCATATTCTTAAAAAATTTTCGCAACTCCCTGATAAGTTACAAGATAAACAACAAGTTCAAAGTTTTTTAGACATATTAAATGATGCTTCTGATTGTATTGAAAACCTAGCTGAAATTTAAAAAAAAAACTTTTTCAAATGCTTTTGAAGAAACATCAAAGATTTGAATTTTCATTATATTTGATTGAATTGGTAAAGAAAATTAAGATTTTTTTATAACTTTCTTTACCATTGGATGAAGATGATTTAATTCTTAAAACTGACACTTTTGATCATGTATGGAGTGGAGTATTAAAAAAGGTAGACTATAATGCCTTTCAATTAAGAAAAATGAGTCTCTTTACAGGTATACGTTAGGAACCTTTATAGATACTCAACAATGATATCATATAAATGAAAAAGAATTATTGTTGGTAGTAAAAAAGTTGCCAAAATTTTTATTATTTTTATTACCTAAAAGATTTTTATTAATGATCGGGCTTTTTCGATGTGTGTAAGTTTTAATTGATTAACTTCGATAATCCGCAAGTGCATGGGTCGTTCACGTAGTACATAAGGTGTAGATCCCATAAATAAGGATAATCTAAGGCCAAAGTAAATTGTAGAAATTCAAAATGTAACAAAACTAAAGCAGGAATTTAGTTCAATCAATTCAAGAATCAATTACGAAAATATTAATAATTTAGCAATTGTAACGCACACTAAAGAATCAACCTAAGGAACTACCAATTGAGAGAAAGGAAATTTTATCTATCTTTAACACTAACCTAATCGATTATGAATTACTGGATTATTGGTTCTGGTTGAACCTAGGGTTGGTTACTCTCTCTCAAGTTATAACCATTAACCCCAATTTATAAACCCTAATCAGATTATGGAAGTTGCAATTTCTCAATTAACAACTTATCCAAAATGCTAATTAGATCTGAAGTTGTGTAATAAACTATTGGAAACCTATGCAAGATCTCTTACACATAATTTACAGATTTGATTTAATTCTTGTTCTATTAAATCGCCCAACTCTTATTAACCCAATTTAATTATTTTTCACTTGATTCACCCTCTCAGTTTATCACTGAATTATGCAATTGTAGAATCATTAAATCAAAGATAAAATCCCGAAGGTGAGTTTAGAACATCATCAACATCCAAAAATCCTATCATAAACTCTTATTCCAATTCTATACAATAATAAAATTGAAAATAACAGGATATAAGAAATTGACATATGATCGAAGGCAGCGACGTTGGGAAACTCCTAATCTGAGAAGTATGTCAAGGTGGTTTCTTCTTCTCTTCTCTCTTCCTTCTTCTCTCTCTCTATCTCTCGATAACTCTCTCTATTCTCTGAAATTGGCTCATGCAAAAGATCTCTTTTCTTCTTTATCTTATTCTTTAAATACCTTTTTTGTTCTGAATAGCCTTAGGACTTTTTTGAGGTCCAAAAGGTTCGAAATATCCATCGAAACTTGACGCTTTTTAGTATCTATGCATATGCCCGACACAGACCACGATCATGGGCCACATTCGAGCCTTCAGTCAAGATCATGATAAGTAGACCATGATCGTAGGCCATGTCTTGGGCTTTTATCACGATCTTGGAATATGGGCCACACGATTGTGGGTCATTGTTTCAGTCCTAATGTCTCTGAAGCTTCTCCGTTCTTTGTTGTTGACTCGAACATACTAATAAACACATCAAGGTACCTCAAAAACATAATAATTAAGCTCAAAGACTTCTACCAACCCATAGAACACTTAAAACATAAATAATTAACAAACTAACACAATTCTAACCTAAACACATACTAAATGATTGAATTAACAATTAAATACATATCAAACTAAGCCCTAAAACAGATGCAATTCACACTTATCGACATCCCCACACTTAAATGTTTGTTTGTCGTCAAGCAAACAAAGCAACAAACATACAACACACAATGCAGTAATGAGATAATGGCTTCAACTTTATGAAATAAATTTAATTTTAAACACTATCATTCAAGTTATATCAAATCATTAATATGCAAAATATGCGTCTAGAGGTTTTGAATTAAATATACATATTAATCCAGATCCAAGTGTTAATTTATTTACTCTTTTCAATTGCACACACATATTAATAATCCTTTGGTCATTCAAACTTTGTAACTACTCCTAAGTACGTTTTTATGAAAAGTCAAGCTATTATAAGTTTTGCAATTTTTTTCTTAGAAAACACTTTTTTAATTTATTTAAACAAGGATCTAGTCTTTTATGTGGAGGCAAACATTGGTGATGAATGTCAATCCGGTTACTCGACTAAGTCATTTTTTATTAAATTGCTTGGTTGAAAAGTTATTATAGCTTTTTGACATAGAGACACACATTTGTGATGCATGTTGATACAGTTACTCAGCTACATCATGTTTTCAACTGGCTACTAGCTCTATTCATAATCCGAAGGTCAGCGAAATAGTAATTTATTTAAAATTAACAAACACAAATTTTTTTAATTAAATACCTACCTTATTGCTTTAGCTACTTGTTTCCATAAAAAAATACTAGCAAAGCTACTTAAGTTAAAAGACCTCAAATTATGAATGAATGTGACAATTTAAAGGGCTACAACTTAACATTAAATCCTAATTAAGCTACTTATTTAACCAAAGAACCCAATTCACTAATTTTGTGAGCTAATGATTCTTCATAACTTAATAGACTATATTTAAAATTAAATCAATTTCAATCCATCAAAGTAATTGACATATTCACACGATTCATAAAATGCAACCTATCGATTATCATACAATATGCAAAGCTCACATTCAAAGAAAAACACATAACCCTTCCCACACTTGAATAACACATTGTCCTCTATGTGAGAAGGGGAAAAATAAACACATATGGAAAGAAGAGACATTAAATAAGGTAAAAACAAAATAAAATAAAATAAAGACTAAATTTAAAAAGAAAAGGGTTAGAACAAAGCCTTATAGTGATAGAGGCAGGGATGAATCCGTTGGACCCCTGAGATTGTTGTCTTATTTAGGAATTGCTTGAAGATAGTGAGGGAATTAATGATCCCAAATCAATTCAAATTACAAAAGTTTTATTAAAACTTCAAAACAACTCTAACTAAACCTAATGATTTCACTCAAATTACTAAAACCTAATGACTTCAATTAAACCACTAAACGTGCTAATTTGTGGTCCTTAGCTTGACCTTGCACTCATAAAGGCAGCTTAATTGTTAGAACAGAAGGAAATCACTTCCTTGTCCTTGGGAATCGCTCCTCCAAGCAACGAGCTCGTTGGCCTTAAAAATTTCCTTGTTCACATTTTCCAGTTTGAGGGATCCATGATCGAAAACTTTAATGACCGTAAAAGGTCTACTCCATTGAGACTTTAACTTCCCTAGAAACAACCTCAACCTTGTATTATATAGTAGGACGGTATGTCCTACTTTAAATTTCTTTTGTTTAAGACGAGAATCATGTCATTTCTTTACATTTTCCTTGTAAAGTTTGGCATTTTCGTACGCATTATAATGAAACTATTCAAGTTCGTCCAGTTGTAGAAGTCTCTTTTCACGTGCCTACTTCCAATCAAAATTTAATGCTTTAATCACCCAGTATGCTTGATATTCTAGTTCGATTAGCAAATGACAAGCTTTTCTATACACAAGCCTACAAGGAGTTGTTCTAATAGGTGTTTTGAAAATAGTCCTGTAAGCCCATAGGGCATCATTTAACTTTATATTGCCCAATCCTTTCTGGAGTTGTTTGCCTTCTTTTCTAAAATTCGTTTCAGTTCTCGATTGACATTCACCATCTTTTCTAAAATTCATTTCAGTTCTTAATTGACAACTTTCACTTGGCCACTAATCTGTAGATGGTAAGGTGTAGTAACATGGTGGTACACTCTATATCTTTTTAAGAGAGCATCAAAAGTTTTGTTGGAAAAATGTGAACCTCTATTAATTATTATTGTATGTGGCACTCCAAATTGATTAAATAACCGTTTGATGAAATTTTGCACCACCTTTCCACCATTGGTTGGAGATGTCACTGCTTTAGTTTAATGTGAAACATAATCCACCCCACTAGAATGTACATGTTTCCCATTGAAGGTCGAAAAGAACCCATAAAGTATCCTACATTAAAGACTTCCACTTCTAAAATGTTAGATAAAGGCATCTCAACTCTTTTGGAGATGTTAATTATTCTTTGACATCGATCACATTATGCTATGAAAGTCTGAACATCCTTAAACATTTGTGGCCAATAAAATCCACTCTCGACTATTCGAGCCACCGTTTTGTTAGCTCCATAATATCCAACATACTGACCTTTATGCAAGAATCTCCTTTTTTGTTGGTAAGATAAATTTGAAGGAAGTTTACCACTGGAAAAATAATTTGTAATATCTGCAAGCCATGGTGTAGTCAAACTTTCAAGTAGCATTAGGGTTTCGTCGGGAAATTTTTCATTAATATCTTTGCTTGGCTTACATTCCCCTCCTTCTATTTTGGATAAGTGGTTTACAACCACATTTTCTACTCCCTTTTTATCTCTAACCTCTATATCAAATTCCTGTAAAAGTAACACCCATCGAATGACCCTTGGTTTTGCATATTTTAATGCTACATGATCAGTGAATATGATTACCTTTGACCCCAAAAGGTATTGTCAAAAATTATCACATATGTACACTACCTTGAGTAATTCCTTCTCTGTAATGGTGTAATTCAGCTGAGGTCCTATAAGGGTCTAGTCCGATGGTGATAGAATTAGTGCTAATATTAATGTCTCCTTTAGTTTGTTGAATGCTGACATATACTTGTCATGAAATAGGAAGGCCACATTCTTGACTAAAAGGTTTGTCAAAGGTCTTGTGATTTGTAAAAAGTCTTTGATGAATGGACAGTAAAATTCTGCATAACCTAAGAATTCTCACATAACTTTTACATTACTTGGCATTTCTCCTCTCTTGCATTATAAAATGGCATTTCTCCTAATTCAACACCAAGTGTGACCCTTCACATCTTTGAAGAAATCTGTCCAAATTAGTTAAACACATCTCGAAAGAATCTCCAAAAACAGAGAAATCATCCATGAACACCTCCATTATATCTTCTATTATATTGATGAAGATAGAAATCATACATCTTTGAAATATAGCCGAGGCATTGCATAGTTCGAAAAACATCGGTCTGTAAGCGAATGTACCATAAGGGAAGGTGAATGTGGTCTTTTCTTAATCATCAGGGTCTTTCTTAATCATCAGGGTAAATGAAGATTTGATTATATCCCAAATATCCATCTCGAAAGCAATAAAATGAATGTCCAACTACCTTTTTTATCATTTGGTCTATAAATGAGAGAGGAAAATGATCTTTCTTAGTCACTTAGTTGAATTTGTGATAATGTATGCATACTCTCCATCCTATGACCGTTCTGGTTGAAATTACTTCTCTATTATCACTTTCTTTCACTGTCATTCCACCCTTCTTAGGTACACATTGTGCTGGACTAACCCATTCACCATCGGAGATGGGATAAATTATCCCTGCATCTAAGAGTTTGATTATCTTCTTTTTAACCACCTCCTTCATGTTAGGGTTCAACCTTCATTGACGCTCCCTCACCATTCTACATCCTTCCTATAGGTTTATTCGATGCATGCAAACATTTGGGCTTATACCTCGAATATCAGCAATCTGCCATTCGATGACTTTCATTCATTTTCTAACAATTTCTACCACCTTATTTTTTTATTTCTCGTTCGATTGATTTGAGATGATTATTGGTAACATTTTACCTTCACCAAGAAAGGTATATCTGAGATGTGTAGGTAAAGGTTTAAGCTCTAATGTGGGTGGTTTTTTTTACATGGTGGTATGGGTGCTTTGGTTCAAACCAATTTAATTTGATTCACTTAAACATCCGACTCCTCCATCTCATCGTCTCCTTTAAATTCAAGTTTCTAATATCCATTATCTGTCTCCACTTACATTGACTGTACTTCTGCGATGCAACTCTCAACTTATTCTTGCAAATTTTGATATATAATTTCAACCTTCATGTATGTGCTGCTCACAGTTGGATTCTTTAAAGCCTTATTCATTTTGAATTCGATCCTTGCCTATTCGAAGTGTTAATTTCCTTTCATGAACGTCAATTATTGCTTTCTCTATATTTATAAATGGTTGACCTAGGATCAGTGGACAGTTCTTATCTTCTTCAAAATAGAGAACCACAAAATCTACAGGAATAATGAACTTGTCCACCTGCATCAGAACGTCTTCTACTATTCCAAATGGTCTTTTAATGGATTGATCAGCCAACTAAATTAACATCGATATTGACTTAACCTCACCTAGTCCCAACTTCTTAAATATTGATAAAGGCATAAGGTTAATACTTGCCCCTAAATCGCACAAGCACTTTGTGAATTCAGACTCACCAACCACATAGGGTGTTGTGAAACTCCATGGATCCTTCAATTTAGATGGCATCTGACTAGTGACTATGGAACTATAGGAGACAGCTAGAGCTACCTTCTGATTATCTTCCCAAGTACACTTCTTTGATAATATGTCCTTTAAAAATTTTGCATATTTAGGCATGTGTTCCAAAGCCTCTACAAATGAGAGATTTATCTGTAGCGTCTTTAATTTCTCAACGAATTTTATAAATTGCGTATCTAGCTTCTTCTTTTGTAGTCATTGAGGAGAAGGGATCTTGGGTTGATACGGTGGAGGAGCGATATAAGGAGGGTATTTGCTCATATTCACTTCTTCTCCCTTTCTTGATTTTTCTCAATAGGATAAATGGGCTCTTCTATTGTCCTTGTGGGTGGTTCAAGTTCTTTCCTACTTTGAAGTGTAATAGCCTTTAGTTGCTCTCTTGATTTTGTTTCCAAAGTGCTACGAAGACTTCCCACATTTTGGGTAGAGAAAACTTTTGACAATTGGTTTACTTGGACCTCTAGATTATGGATTGAAGAGGCATGGTTCTTTGTTACTTGTTCAAATTTACTTCCTACTTCTTTTATGCATTTTTTAGAGTTCCAAGCTTATGTAAATTCCTATCCAATTTGGATTCCATTGAGATTGGTTTGTCTTGTTGGAAACCTAATTGTCTTTGAGGTCTGAACTATTCTCTAGTATTGTTTATCCACGAGAAGATAGGGTAATTCTTCTACCTAGGTTGTAAGTGTTAGAATAAGGATTGTTTCCCCCTCCTTTTCCATGTTGAGCTCTTATATAATTCACTTACTTTGGATCACTTTCCTTCATCAAGAAATAGTCCACCGTATCATGGTCCATTTGTCCACAGAATTCACACTTTAATTGCACGACTTTTACCGACGCTGAGGACGATGCCTTCATGTTATTAAGCTATCGAGTTAAGTTGTCAATTTTAGCTTGCATATCCGTTATTTGATCGATAGTTTCAATTCCTTTTTGTTCTCGGAAAGTAGAGGTTTATCTACTCCACTTGTTCGTCCATAGGTAGCTATTACTTGCCATCTCCTCTATAAGCTCTTTTGCTTCATCTACTGTCTTTCTCATCAATGATCCCCCTGAAACTGCAACAATTGTGCCTCTCATATGTGGGGTTACTCAGTTACAGAATGTTTCCAACAAGAATTCCTTGGGTAAGTTATGGTGTGGGCATTTTTGTTGCAAATCCTTGTATCTTTCCCATGAGTCCTATCGATTCCCCGTCACTTTTCTAAAAGTTAGTAATCTCCTTGATGATCTTCGTAGTCTTGATTAAGGGAAAATACCTATCTAAAAAGGCACGAACTAGCTGATCCCAAGTCATGACATTGGCTGGGTTGAGGGAATGATATTAAACCTTTGTTCCATCTCCAAGGGTAGAAGTTAAAAGCCTAATTCTAATTGCATCTTCCGACATCTGATGGTACCGAATTCTAATTGCATCTTCCGACATCTGATGGTACCAAAGGTATCACAGATTTCAAGGAAGTTCACTATATGTGCGTTAGGATCTTCATTCATTAGTCCGTAAAACTGCACATTCTGTTGAAGTATGTTTAGAAGAGCTCGTTTGATTTCAAATAATGCTGCTTGTACGGGTAGCCTAGATACTCCTTGATTAGCAGCATTGAACCCTAGTCTCATGAAGTCCATAAGGGTCTATTGTTGAAGTTCGTAGTTCACTCTGTGGTCCAAATCTTGCTGAAATTCCTTGGCCATTGTTGCTTCCGTGATTTCCTCTTCTTCTTCTTCACGTCGAGCTTTCCTAATGGATCGTTCTAATCGAGTTAGGTCTAAATTTAAGGTTTCAGCTACACAACTCGATCTTCTCATGACTCTTTTGTTCATGCAAGAGCACAATTTTAAAAATAGAAAGAAAAAACGAAAACAAAATTTAAAAACTAACTAAATGCCTTAAACTATAGAATTAAACTAATCGCCTCCTCGGCAACAGAGCCAAAAACTTGATCGGAATTTTTCGATGTGTGTGAGTTTTAATTTATTAACCTTGATAATCTATAAGCACATGGGTTGTTTGCGTAGTACTTAAGTTGTCGATCCCACGAGGAAGGATAATATAATCCTAAAATGAAAGCGCAGAAATTCAAAATGTAACAAAACTAAAACAGGAATTCAATTCAATCAATTCAAGAATTAATCATGAAAATATTAACAATTTAGAAATTGCAATGCACACTCAAGAATCAACTTAAGGAACTACCAATTGAGAGAAAGGGAATTTTACGTATCATTAAGTAAACTAATCGATTATGAATTACTATAGTATTGGTTCTAGACGACCCTATGGTTAATTACTCTCTCTCGAGTTATTACCAATAACCCTAATATATAAACCCTAATCAAATTATGGAAGTTTCAATTTCTCAATTAACAACTTATCCAAAACCCTAATTAGATCTGAAGTTGTCTTATAAACTATCAAAAAACTATACAAGATCTCTCTTAAAACAATTTACCGATTTGATTTAATTCTTCTTCTATTAAATCGCCTAACTCTCGTTAGCCCAATTTAATTATTTTTTACTTAATTTACCCTTTCATTTTATCATCGAATTATGTAATTGTATAAACTAAATAAAAATAAATCAAGTAAACTGTAAACAATCAAATTTCATTAAATCAAAGCTAAACCTGAAGGTGAGTTTAGAACATCATCAACATCCAAAAATCCTATCATCAACTCTTATTCCAATTCTATACAATAACAAAATTGAAAATAATAGGAAATACAAAATTGATGGACGATGGGAGGTGGTGACAACGGGAAACTCCTGAGCTAAGAAGTATGTCGAGTTGGCTTCTTCTCCTCTTCTCTCTTCCTTCTTCTCTTTCTTTATCTCTCGATAATTATGGTTTCTCTTAAAGTGGCTGATGCAAAAGATCCCTTTTCTTCTTTGTCTTATACTTTAAATACCTTTTGTGTTCTGAGCAGCCCTAGGGTTTTAACGAGGTTTAAAAGGTCTGAAAAGTCCCTTGAAACTTGACTTTTTTTTAGTGTCTATGTGTCTAGCCAATGCGGGCCATGATCATAGGCCACATTTGAGCCTTCAATCACAATCATAACATATTAGGCCTTAATCGTGGGCCATGTCCTAGGCTTATGTCACGATCATGGCATATCGGCCACGATTGTGGGTTAACTCCAATGCTTCTGTCACGATTATGGCCTATTGTTCCATGATCGTGGGCTGTCGTTTTAGCCCTAGTGTCTTTGAAACTTCTCCGTTCTTCGATGTTGACCCTGAAACACTAATAAACACATCAAAGTACCTCAAAAACATAATAATTAAGCTCAAAGACTTGTACTAACCCATAAAATACTTAAAACATAAATAATTAACAAACTAACACAATTCTAACCTGAACACATACTAAATGATTGAATTAATAATTAAATACATATCAAACTAAGCCCTAAAACAAGATGCAATATACACTTATCAACTAAGAATTGATAATATTTAAGTTAAAGCTTTTATTCAGAATAATTTAGATATATAAAAAGATAGACTTTATTAGCAGAATATACCTATGATATTCAAATGATCAAATCTAATAATAATGTTCTTGTAGATTTTCTAATGAGAGATGGTTAACCTCAAAGAAGAGATATTTGAGTCATCGAACGAATGTCTGAAGATATTGATACCTTACCAGGCACAAATCAAAGATTTATTATATAATGCAAATTTTAACTTGATACTTGAGTTACTTCTTTCATTTTTCCATATATGGCAAGTCAAGATAAATCGCTATAATTTTTATAAATAGAAACTTTATAGCCTAATCAACAAGGTTAAGATAGTAGAGGATAGATCATCTACAAGCTTTTGTTCTCTGATAAAGGAATCTATTAGTCAACATATTCAACCAAAAAAAAAGTTACTCCTAATAGTCTCATTACGACCTAATACTACAAGCAGATCAAAGATTCAAAAAATGTCATAATCGATAATATCCCAAAAGGTCATCTTATTTTCAAGCGCATCATAAGGTAATGAAAGATTTGTACTCTCTATAAAATAATGATACCTACTATATTGATTTTTTCGAGATATACCCTAGACTAAATTTTTTGCAAGGCACTTACCCTCAAGTTATACAAGATTGGTATGATTTTGGAACGATAAATTCTATATAATTGACTAACCCATAGTTTCATGAAATAACATTACATCCCATATGAAACTAAAATGAGCTTAAGGATTGTTATCTAAATAATCCCACAATAACTACTAAAGATACCTTGGTATTGAAAATATTATCTACTGGTCCAGATTTTTATAAAGAAGAGCAATATGATGCTTATCATTTTATTACTTTGGGAAAGGCAGAACATTTTCCCATTATAGTGGATACGAAATTACGAAAGGAATTTTGTAAATATAGTGAAAGTGATATTCATTATAGAAGAGGTATCAAGATAAGAACCGTCATTTCTATCATGGAGGCAACATTTAAGAAGGGATTGCGAACTTATGCCGGGAAAAGCAACTTTTTCTCGTTAATAATAGCCCCAACTAAAAGGACACTATTAGTTGCTGACAACTTTGTGAAAATGAAGATAAGCATGATTGAAAAAGGGAAGATAAATCAAGCCCTGAAGCAAAAAAATAAAAAGATTCTACCATCTCCAAAAGCACACAAAAAATTTATGTTCTTCTTCTACAAGTGGATGGAAGACATCTAAAGAAAAAGAAAAAGTTGATCCCTTTGGCGTTTATACATACAGTGATTTTGACAGATAAGATGAAAATCCCTATCATCACTTAGATGAAAGCAAGAAGACAAGAAGGAAATCTCTCTGGCTACTTAAAAGAAAGAGAATCTCATATATAAATAGAACATGTTTTTTAGGAAATTTTGACAAAGATGTAATTTTTGTTACTTTTGGAATCTAGACTTCAAGTCCACCTTTATAAATAAGCTCCTTAGGGTCGTAGAGGGGGCATGCAATCCTTATGTATTTTGTTTTTATATCATCTACCATTATGAAATAAAATATCTTCTTCCCGCTGATACATTTTTAATTTCCAAAATAAAAATTAGACACTTCTCCTATGAACTTTAGTATACGCCCTAAGGTAGGAAACAAATTAAAGTTGCACTGGACTTTGCTGAAGGAAGCATTAAGGGTAGTTACCTTACTCTAAGGTTGGAGATAAAATGCTTGGTAAAAGACTTGACAAGAACTTGATAAAGCTACGGTCAAAAAACTAAAGATGCAGGTAAAGAAGCGTAAAAATTGTTCTACATATGATTTTATTATGACTTCTTATTTTTTGGAAAAATTTATACATGGATTATCTGGATTAGATTTATATACATGGATTATCTGGATTAGATTTAGACACGATAGAATCAATAAATGAGATTATTTCATCTCTTTTTGAAGAAGTAATTAATATAATAACCAATAGTGATAACATAGAAGATAAAGATTTATTTTGAATTTCTTTAATCTTTGATTTTTGTGAAGCTTCAATCTGATAAAATCTTTTATCTCTTTTGGTGATTAAGATATATATGTGTTTTGATTTTGATTTTGATTAGATTGTGTGGTTTTTTTGAATCTTTTTTCTTTTCAAAATTGAAATGATCCTCTTGATGGAACGTGGGATATGTAACGGCTTGAATCATGACCTTTGTTTGCTACATAGGAGAAATGCACAATTTAAAGTTAAATTACAAATAATGCATACACGTAAACCATGGACGAGGGGAACAATGAAAAATGAAATAAATAAAAAGGTCAGTAGAAAGAACTGGTGTAACATCCAAACATATACCCTAAAAGTATTATAGTATGTCTAGGTTGTATTAACAAGTGAACATAGTGAATTAAGTACATCTAAGTATAGTAAGAGATATAATGGTACTTAATGTTAAAGATAAGGGTAAATGGATAATCTGTTCGCTTCGGCATGAACATACATACTTAAACGTGAATTATGTATAGAAATTTTTGATATGTTTGCTTGGATTTATGAATGGGATGTGAGGGAAATTGATAAAATAAGTATTCAATAAGTAAATGGGATGTTTTTTGGTTAAATTGGATTTATTGTTATGTTACTCTTGCATGATAAGACCGAAGTTAGTTGATTTGGGATGTGTACCTTACTGAATGGATAGGTTTCACTGAACATATTTCTATAACTTTGCCATGTCTTGGTCTGTAGACCTCAAAATTGGATAATTTAAATTGGAGATTAAACTAGAGACATAGATCTAAAACTTTCATGAAGGAGCTGAAATCTGATTCTACCTCTACAAGTTTTGAATTCTATTTTGAATTTAAGTTTTGGTTACTATCCTTATTTTCAAATATCCTGTAGTTTTTGGGATACGACTCCTGATATAATTAACTAAATTGCATGAAATTTATGCCATTAGAAACCTAAGACATAGGGAAATGAAATAAATTGATAAGATTATAGGCTTATATGGGAATTAGAGGAAGAAGAAGGACCAATATGCAATTTTTCTAAAGTCAACTCATGGACCAATAAGATTAAAGCATATTTGTCCAATAGAATTGTAACACATGATCCAATAGAAATGTAACACGTGGTCCAATAGGATTGTAACACGTGCTCTAACAGGATTTTGACATATGGTCCAATAGGATTCAAATATGTGTCTAAGACTAGAAAAATCATGAAAAGGCATATGGATAGGGGAGATGGACAAAACTTTGATGGCTTAGCTTCAGATTTTCTCCTGTTCATTTCACCTTCTTCATCCCATCATTTTTCACTTGGTGATTCAAGCAAAGATTGAGAGGAAGGGAACCTTGCATATAATTGGTTGAATATGATACAAAGTATTGTGTAGTGGAATTCTGTTTAGGTTTGTTTGAGTCAGTCACATTGTTTGGGTCATAACTCAATCTACAAACCTCCAAATCATGTGATTTCAGTTTCATATGAGACCTAGGACATAGAGATAAACATCTTTATAAGGGACTCTGACTTAATTCTAGCTCTATGACCATGGAAATTGGGATAGAAACTGGTGACCTAATGCTGCCCCAGTTTTAGAGCAGCGTGTGATATTTGGTCTATAGCTCATGTGTTAGAAGTCCAAATGTCCTGATCTTTTTTGTTTTGCAAAATAGAGACACTGATGGAAAAATGTCTAGAAGACCATGAAACCCAGTTCTGATTGTTTCTATACGAATATTAAGGAACAACTAGACTCCATTATGTGATTTGTTTCTGGACTGATAGTTTGCCTATTTTTAGACCACTTCAGGGTTTAGCTCAAATTGCACAGTTTTGAGTTTGATCTCATTTCCGATTTTTAACGAATCTTATCTAAACTTTTTTGAATGTGCATGAAACTTTTCGAACACGTAGAAATAAATGAAATATGAGTTACCATATGTTATTTGGGTGATTAAACATTGGAATATAAGATTGAGCATAATGCATGCAAAAGAAAATTTACATGTACATAAATGATTTGTATCCATATTCATTACTCATGTGTGTATAGTATGATTATACAAGTCTGATTTTATAACTTTCTAATAGTGATAAGTTATGACTTGCATGTATGAACATAGATACAGATTTTATGACCTAAAATGTATATCATATGACTTGTCAATATATTAATCATGAAATTGGTAAATGATTAAAAGAACATGTTACAGTGCCTACTCTATTGTCTTGGTGGTGGATAGAAGGGCATGCCTATAGGGTTACAGTGCAACTACTACAGTTTGATGCCACCAGTGTCCATATGTCGATACCTCTGGGTATCTACAATTTAATACCTTCGAGTACCCATAGTTCAATACCATCGAGTATCCATAGTTTGATATCTTTGGATATCCACAGTACCCGTTATCCACACCCATAGAAAATGTGTAGACCTAATACAGAAAGTAAAGTAAAGAGATATAAATAAGAAATACAGTATGACAACACAAGTAATCGATGTATGAATGAGCATTTGCATTTATATTGATATTTTGTATCATTGAGTGTTGAATATCAATGTTTGAGTTTTGAAGGTGAATTTATAGTATATGAAAAAATATTGAAGCATGTTTGCATTATTTATTTGATTAAGTATGACATCATTATTTATATTTGTGTGATGTTCATGAATGTATGCGCTTGGTAGATGACTCTTGTGAATGGTCATCCAAATTAAATGTTTTCCTCACTAAGCTTTCAAGCTTAGCACGAGTGTTAATCTGTATAGGTCCAGGATATAGGAGTGAGGTACAGACAACATTTGCAAGGACCAAGGCTAACATCTAGGAGTAGAAGTACCTTTGGATGTGTCTTTGGATTAAAGAATGGTTGTTTACGTAGTAAAGGAAATTGTATGTTTTCTTTTTGGATTATCATGTTAATGTAAAGATATGATACTACTTTTCAATGATAATGTTAAATGATATGAAATTTTGTAATGTGTATGTGTATAGCATTGAATAAAATTATATACCTTGAATGCATGTACATGAACTTGGTTGCTCTATGTGTGGATGGTTGTAGATTACGTATGGGGGGTGTTACAACTGGTGTTTGAATGGACTTACTTGATGCTTTTGCGTTATAGTTTTGGATGGTCATGAGCAGGGCCACAGTTGAGACAAACCAGATGAACTCGTGGAGAGTTGATAAATGATGTTTGACTCGAACACACAAAGAACCAAAACCTGTTGCGGTGAGCATGGGCTGTATGGCTTTTCTCTATGAATCTGCTCGCTGGGTTCACATCCCTTTTTTGTCCAAAACACGGTACAAATAACAACTTAATGTCCCACCATGATACCAATCTTTTTTCTTTTCTATATAGAAAAAGAGAAGCATATTGCGTGTGGTGGGAGTGGGATGTTGGTGAAACGAGTGTCAGATTACTTGCTTTTTGACCAGCATTTGTATTCTATGTACCATGGGAGGAATAATGAGAAAAATCCATTGCCTCTTGACGCACGTGAGATGATCAGTTGGAGTTAATGCTTCTATTCTATTACACTCACTTGAACCATCCCAACCAGCGAGTTAAAGATCCTATCCACCGCTTGATTCTAAACTTCCATCCCCTCTTCATATTTAATGCTCTCCTATTCATAGTCAAATAACCTAATAATGCAATTCAAAAGATCTAAAGCCTCAATCCATTAGACTATTTCATTTCCTTTCTACCGCTAATAGCAATATCAGGTGAAGAGTAAAAATTTTGTGGAGCTACAAGTTTGCTTTACTTGGATTTGGTGCATAGATTCCAGTTAGATCATCGGAAAATGAAAAGGCCACTAATAGTAGATAACATGATGCAATTCAACATCATTGCTGCCTGTTTCTACAACTGTACAAGAGAACGAAGAAGTTCTAATAATCAAGCATCAAGACTAACTCTTAAGAGAGCCCTCCCTAATTCTCAAGCACTGATGATTGTTGGATGCAAAAGAAAATCTAAAGCAGAAACTCTTTTATTTCAACTTTGATTGGATGACTGTTTTATTAGAGGCTGAGAAGTCTTTCCCCATTCTTCTGCTGGGCTTTTCACCTCCATTAGCAATGCTACTACTTCTTTCATGGTTGGCCTTTCTACTGGGGATGAATTCACACAGAACATTGCAATTCCTAGTGTCTGTAGCATTTCTTGTATCATTTGGTCTGGTAAACCTTGCAGTTTTGTATCCAGTATCGATACAGCTGGCTCGAAACTTCCCATCTTTTTCTTCACCCACTCCACTATGTGTAGCCCATCTCCAACTTGGGGCTCAACTGCACTGCGACCGCTAAGAATCTCCAGCAAAACCACCCCATAACTGTAAACATCACTTTTCTCTGTTATGTTCATGGTGTATCCATATTCTGCAAGTATTATAAAGAGTTGTTAGGATCAAAAATTCGATTATAACGTTGATTATTTATATTCCAACTTGATAGAATTTTGAACTCCTGCCTGACAGAAAATTGTACTACATGCAAGATCCTTGTGACAGGACTTTACTGGTAGCATATGCATAGTTGCAAGTCATCACTAGCTAATCCATTCAAAACAAGTAAAAGATAAACAAGTGAGCTAAAGGAATTAGAAAGCTTAAAAATTACTTGCCTGGGGCAATATAACCATAAGATCCAGCTACTCGAGACATTGCATGATGATAATTTGGAGTGTTCATCAATTTCGCGAGGCCAAAATCTGCCAGATATGCCTCAAATTTGGAATCCAGAAGTATGTTATTGCACTTGACATCTCTGTGAAGGATTGCTGGAACACAATCATGGTGAAGATAAGCCAGGCCCTGGGCCGACCCAACAGCAATTCTGTACCTTGTTTCCCAATCCAAGTTCCTATTCCCTTGCAACAGCTGTTGCAGATTACCATTTGAAATATAATTGTAGAGAAGAAGTTTGACACTCTTGTTAGAACAGTAGCCTAACAGCTTCACGATATTCCTATGTCGAATATGTCCCAGAATTTGAATTTCTGCTGCAAAGGAATCCACTGCCGGTTCTTCATCCTGTTTAGTTTTCCAAAGCTTTTTTACTGCAATCAACTCACCGTTAGGCATTTCAGCCTTGTACACCACTCCTGAACAGCCTTTGCCTATCACATTTTCGTCTTTTAAGCAATCCAGGATGTTGCTAATGGTGAAATTGAGCTTTTGAAATGGTATAAAGGTCCATGGATAAGAGAAATCTTCTGCACAAGATGATGACGCTGATGCTCCCATAGTCTTCTCAACCATGTACCTATGCTTTCGAGTCACTAAAATCCAAGAAGCAAGAAGTAGGACTGTCACTGAAGCCAGTATTACGGAAATCAAGGCAACAGTTTTCGTAGATTTAAGTCCATCTCTTCGAAAGAGTCTTGATGAACAAGTCGAGCCATCCAGGGACTCGCAAAGGTCTGGATTTTGGAAGTACATATTTGAAGAGAGAGTTCTAAAGAATGGTGTTATGGGAATAGGACCTGAGAAGTTGTTGAAGGAGATGTTAAGAGAAGTCAAGCTAGTAAGGGACCCGAGAACCTTAATCTTTCCACAGAGCACATTGTGGGAAAGATCGAGCAATTGTAACTGTGTAAGACCAGATATTGTGTCAGGGAGCTCACCACTAAATGCATTTGAGCTCAAGTCTAAACTAATTGTCAAACTTGTAACGTAACCAATTTCAGGTGGAATCGGACCTGAAAGGCTGTTGGAGCTCAAATCAAGCAATGTTAGCTTCTGCAAGTTTTGGATGGATGGTGGTATTGACCCTCTCAGCAAATTGTTGTTAAGAATGAGCTTGTTCAGGTAACTAAAGTTCCCAAAACTTTGTGGAATTTCACCTGTGAAGCTGTTCCTGCTAAGATCAAGTTGCTCCAGATTTACAAGCTCCCCCAGCTGAGTTGGTATCTCTCCGGTAATATAGTTGTTGTGGACATCCAACAGCTCGAGAACGGTGATGTTGGAAATCTGAAATGGAAGGCCGCCAGAGAAACGATTCATATACAGGTCAAGGAAGACCAAATTCTGTAAATGGCCTATCTCCTTAGGAATCTGACCATAGAGTTGGTTTTCTCCAAGCCTCAATCTAACTAAAGACTGGCAATTTGCGACACCTCTCGACAATCCTCCTGATAATGAATTACCTAGAAGCAGAAGCTTGCTCAGCTTCTTCAACTTGAAAATCTCTTCAGGGATTGACCCAGTGAGCTTGTTTCTCGAAAGATCAAGAGCATATAATTCAGTGCAGTTACCAAAAGAGGCTGGTATGGTACCAGACACCGAATTACCCCACAAGAAAAAACTCTGCAAATACTTCAGCGCTCCAACCTGGGTCGGAATTGAGCCTGATAATTGGTTCTTATCAAGCTGAAGTGTTGTTAGACTTGTACAGTTACTCAACTGCCAAGGAATCAAACCTGTTAGCGAATTATCGGACAAGTGAAGCTGCTCAAGAACAGTCAACTTTCCTAAATCACCCGTTATTTCCCCAGAAATGTCATTAGCTGAAACATCAAGAACAACCAATGATGAACAGTTTGATAGCTCAACTGGAATAGGCCCAGCGAGAGAATTACCCCACAGAAGCAAACTGGTAAGCTTTTGCAGCTTACCCAGTTGAGAAGGGATTGAACCTGTAAGCTTATTCATGTGCAAGTACAAGTCCCTCAACTCTGAACAAAATCCTAGCTCAGGAGGTATAGAACCAAAAACCTCAGTATCATAGAGAGCTAAAGTTTGAAGATTGATTAGGTTCCCAAATGTTGGTGGTATAACACCGGAAAGCCCTGACGCTGCAGCACCAAATGTGATGAGATTGGTTAGTAGACCTAACTGAGGTGGTATTTCTCCAGTCAGATAAGGATTGCCACCAACTCGTAGTTGTTGGAGGGAGACCAAAGAACCCAACTGAGATGGTATTGAACCATTGAGAAGATTGTCTTGCAGGCATAGAACTTGTAAAGAGGTAAGATTCGCAAGTTGTGGAGGTATTCTGCCAGAAAATTTATTAGTGTCCAAGTAGAGAAACTGAAGTGATGAAAGGCCACCGAGTTCTCGTGGAATAGGACCTGAAAGAGAGTTCGAGGAGAGGTCTAAAAGCCTAAGATGGATAAGTTGGCCAAAGGAAGGCGGGATTGTGCCAGAGATGTTAGCAGAGGAGAGATTGAAAAGTTGTAGATACGAAAGAGAAGAAAGTTGTGAAGGTAATGACGATAAATTAAGGAATGTGTTTGGAAGGGACAGAGAAATAACTCTATTTTGTGGAGAACACGTAATGCCTTGCCATGAACAAGGAGTTGAGCTTGAAGGATCCCAAGAAGAGAGGATTGAAGAGGATGACTTAGCTGATGGGTCTGTTGCTGAGAGAAGAGAAAGAAGAGCCTGTCCATCAGGAGATAAAGAAGCCACAAAAGATGTTCTTGTCATGGTTAACGTTACCAAGAACGAACAAAGCAAGAGAGTAAAGATTGGTTTCTCCATTTTTGGTTGTCACCAACAAAACCTTGGTTTAATTCAACGGAGGCCCTTTAGGTGGTTTTGGAAATGGTGGAAGATGGTGATTGTGATGGTAACCGTGAAACCAAAAGTCCACTCTAGGAGACAACATGCATGTGAGAGAGGATTGTATAGAGACAAGGATGCTTGAGTTTTACACTAAAAGTGTTGAGACCATGCATGTGAAGAATACGAAAAGATTGCCACCATTAAATCTTCGAAGAATCTGTAAAATGAGGTTCAGGACCCAAACTTTGACGGTGATTAAACGTTACCCATAAGGAGATATCTCCTGTTTCAAATAAGAATGGGAGTGGAGTTTCTGGTGGCTGTGGTGGTGACAGTGGACTTGGTAAGATAAAGTAAAACGATCATAAAAAGCTTTCAGATTTCAGGGTCTGCAAACCTACGGATTATATTGTAAGGTGGTCATGGCATAATATGCAAACTGGGTTTTGTTGGGTGGTTGCTGCGGCTGCCTGTGCCTATGCCTGGTATGGTATGGTGGCCAAGCCAGTCAACTACTTGTTGCTTATAAACACTTGAAACCTAATATCGTTTCAAGTAAGTTGTCCTAATTTAATTCCAGCATTTCTTCCTAATGGACACGCAGGCAATTGTGCAATTCCCTATCGCAAAGATACAACCTGGAATTTCGACTAATTTCTAATTTTTAATCTCCGACTTTACACGTGTAGGACCAGCATTTGCTAAGTAAAACAAGTCCACTTGTCAAGATGACACGGTAAATTTCTTAAGCATAAATATTAATTGGAACAAGTAATTCATTCGATCCAGGGGATGCGTTACTTGCTAATCGGTTCCTTCGGCTTTAATTGCTTGCCAATCGGTTCCTTCTATAATATTTTATCATAAGAGTGCCATGAAATTTCTTCAGACTAGAATTTGGTGGCAAGAGAGTTTGGTTTTTTATAGACCAGAAAGTAATAGTTGTAAGTGACATACTTCTATAAATCACAATTACTATTTACTCCACAAAACTCCAAAATGAGCACAAAATTTTGGAAGACGCTCAAATTGCAAATATTTGGGTCAGGGACTCAAGAGTATCAGAGATTCAGGTGGGCAGAGACCCAGAATCTGGCTCCATGTCGAAGTAACTAAGAACCATCCATAAAGAAAACAAAACCATTTGTATGAAAAGAAAACAGAAATTTCTTTTTGAAAAAAAAATAAAGAAAAGAAGAAAAAGGTCATTGGGAAGGCAAAGGCTTCGACGATTAAAAAATGGACAGAAGGCAGCATAGGAGACTGTGAAAGGTAAAAGGGGCTTAAGGGCAAGCAACCAATTTCAATGTCTTTTTCCTTACATGTTACATTTGCTATTAAACACATAGATATGTTCATTAGAGTCCAAAACGTGGGATGGTCATGGTGTTACTACAGAAGGTTAGAATTTAAGAGAGGCGTGGATACAGAGGAAGTCTAATTGGAGCATCTAGTTGTTTAATCATAACAAATTTTCACTGTAGGTTAAAAGCTGTGTTGGCTTACCGAGGGAAGTGGGTTTGTTTTGGGAATGTAGAGACCACAGAGACAGTCACGTGAGACGTTAGAAAGAGATAGAGACTTGTTGGTTGGCTTGGCTCTGGGGTTTTGGGTGAGAATCATCATCCATGGTTTTTTATTTTATCCGCTTTAGGGTACAGATTACGATTAGGGTTTTCGCTAGGGTTTCACATTTCATTTCAGCTCTACCTTGTTTTAAATGTTTTTGAGGAAGATTTCAGTTAAAGATAATATATGTTTCGAGTGCTGGGATTTTATTTTTCTTCTTCACGAACAATTAATGCTGTCCGCATTCAAATTCATAATATCATTTATTTACGACAAAATCTATCTTCTTGTAAAAGCAAGGTCATTATCATAATTGTCCTAATATTTATTAAGAAATCTTTTGGATTTTGAATATCAAGGTTACTTTGGAGCATCTTATAAGAAGATAAAAAAATGTACTTGGCACCCAAATCAATGTTTCGATTTTTTAAGTTGGGCATACATGAGCAAGGCTATAAAGTGAAAACCCTATATCAGTGGTTATTGTGATTGTTCTTCGCTCGATCAAGTCAAAAACCAGTTGATAATTGGATGCAAATTTTATATCTTTTGAAAACCTATATACGTAATTATGACAAGCCCATCACTAAGCTTTCTGTTCGGTGGTTTTCTATAACGCAACTCTCTACTTGTATGCCCAATACATGATTTATGCATTTGACTACAATTTGAGTTTACACATTACATTGCATCAAAGTTGGAGCTCTCTCGTTTAGACCTCACATACCCGTATGTATATATTCAAAAATAAATATAAATACGGGATATAAGTGTTAGTTTATACCCTCAGTCAATAAAGTCTACGGGATAATTATACATTTCAAATGAAATTATGATGAGATTATAATTATGAAATTTGTATTACATTTTTATATTATCTCTAAATTATTCATAGTAATTGTTCTATTAAGATTGGAGATTAATAAAACATAACAAGATTAGCATACATTAGATTTTTTCTTATGGAAGAAGTAGTCAATCTCATAGGCTAAAATATGAAGATAATTAAACAAAATTGTAGGTATTTGTTAGAAAACAAGTTTACTGAACTGATACCATATGAGAAATTCATTTAGAACATTACTTATATGTCTATGAAAATTCTCATTGTGATGAATTTATAAGTGACCCTTAGATTTCAGACCTCTAAAGTTATCTTGTATAGGAATTGCTATGTTTTAATAATGCTCATCACCTATTCTAATCATGGTAGCTCAATCAGTAGTTATTATATATAGCATGAGCTATAAGGAAATAGTTGATGTTCAAGATATGATTCATCATCTTAAAGTAATTACGAAGAATGTTTTGCTGTTCTCAATTAGTATTGATCAAGTTGGAATAACATTTTGTAAATAGTTTACAAATATTATTAATTGAATCAATGGTTAATGGTGGAAAACTAATATAATTGTTCTACAAAATAGAGTAGACATTAATTTTGTACTTTATGTATAATCGGAGCATTGTATAATAAAAGGATTCAATTATACAACAAAATCATGTACAGAAAGGTTAGTTAGAGCCCTTTTAACATTTCTAAATATTTAGGTGATAATGAGATATTGCCAAATGTAAATCTTAATGTGTGGATTTAAATTGTTTAGTTACAGAATTAAAGATAATGCAAAGGAGTTTAATTTATCTAATTGTAAATATGATTTAGGGTTATAGTTTGAATCCATTGTCAACATATTTGATAATCTAATGAGTCATATATGAAAATTCAGTTGAAGAGAGGAAAAATATTTTCGTCAAGTTGGATTTGATTGCAAAATTTAAATAACTTTATAACTAATTAGCTTAGTTCTCTTTTATTATTATATGACCCTATATATAAGGAATTATGTTTACATCATCTATAATTTGAATTAAATTAGTGGAAGAGCCAAAATAAAATTATAAGTTACTCTCTTTATGTTGAAAGTATTCTAAAGGTGATTATTACTATGTTCAAATATAATAAGCATAACCTCTAATCTAGGTATTACCAATATTATTTTACTATTCATATATCGATTATTAATGTATATAAAATACTATTGAATGATCATAGAATTGTTTTTGTTAATATATAACTACTACATGTGGCATCAAAACATATTTCGATAGGTTTTATGACCCTTGATTGTTTGAATAGGCTAAGTTTTTATATTAACAAAGTCTAGATTGAAGATTTTAGGGTTTTAAAAAATTACATTTATATAAACCTTAGATTTTTTTGTTGCTTTTTATGATTAAGTTATGATGTTAGGTAATAACTACTCCAACATGAGTTATTAGTCGATTTATGAATTATTATTTATTAAATAATTTGTTACATGTGAATAAGTTAAAAGATTGGTTAATAACTACACTAAAGTCTATTGTTAATCAATTTTGTTACTTTTACACTCTTAAATATTATGTTCTTCATGTTTCCTTTTAGTTTTTTTATGATTATGTCTTTTTTATTATACTCTTTTATGTGTTTTTTCTTTTGGATGATGCCCACCAGTCAAATATAACATCACTGTAGTAAACTAAAACCCAAGTTAAAGATGTATAACCTCCTATAGGATTTAGGAGTGAGTTCTATCAATTAATTATATAGTTAATTGATGCTCAATTGTATAGTTTTTTTAATTGACTGAATAAGGGTTGTTTACTTTTATTATTGTGCACTTTTTAGATTTTAGGCTAACTAAAAGATTTTTAATCACCATCAAAATATTTTTATATCTTTACTTAGAATTGTTTCATGTCCAAAATGGCTAATTATGCATGATTTATAAGATGGAATACTGAACAATAAGTGTTATAATTTTGGTTTATGCACTTTTTAAAAGTGGATAATAATTTGTAATATCATTTCTCTCTTAGTCTATTGAAACTCTTATTTGCATTATTTGTTTTTCCAAAGGGGAAATTATGATATGTGTTTTTTTCTCTCTCTTATAAGATATGCCTTATTTATCAATCTAGTGAGTCAAGTAGTAGGGAAAAATCAAATATGTTCAATTAAAACCTTAAACGAGAATCATTTTAAGGTTTGGAAGAGAGATGCACAGTCTTAGGTTTTGGTAGATTTGGATATAACTCTCAATGAGGATGAGTTACATCTATGACATAAGAGAGTACAACAAAGTAGAGGGTTCATCTCCAAATGTGAGAAAGATCAAATAGGTTAAATATCATGGTTATGAAGAGGTCCATTTCACTATCCTCAAAGGGTAGATTACTAGTTAAAATCTATACTAATAGGTTATTGGTGAGGTAGAGGAAAAGGTTAATAAAATATGAGAAAGCTAAAGTTGCATAACTTACAGATAGTTTGACTTAACTGAAGTACGATAGAGCCTTAAGGATTAGAGCTTGCATCATAAAGATGCAGAACATAACTAATAGGCTAAATAGGATTTAGGTCCCAATATCATATTCTTTTTTAATCCAACAAGTTTTAAATTCTTTATTATTTGAATTTAATTCTTTGTAGACATTCTACAAATATTGGGAAGGTATGGATAGTGAATGAGCTAATCTTAATATGTGTCTTAGAATAATGATAAAACAAATTTGGTGTTTGAAAGGTATGTTATAAGTATAAGGCTTTTTTAAAGAAGAAGGAAAGCAAACTAGGTGAACTTGAGGTTTTAATTTTCTTGTAGTCATCTTCAATAAATATAGCACCAAATAGTTGGTAGTTAAATATTATTCTTTTATTCATATTTCTAATATATTATAGGTAATAATGAACAAAAAGAGTCAAGAAGTAGTTAATGAATATGTTTGTGGATGGTGGAACTAGAGTAGATGTAGAGTACATTAGAGATGTAGAGATATAGTTTATATTAGAAAGTAGCATACTGTTAAATATATGCCATCTCGCAACGTAATTTAATTTCAATTTCTAGACTATATGATGTTGGATATAATTTTATTTTTAGTAATAAAAATATTTTATAATCACTTCATTCAATTTTCAATAGTGATTTTTATTATTTAGATTTAAAATATCATAATGAAATTGGTTATAAATATTGAAAAATGAGGAATTAAAAGGAGTTTAATCAAGGAAAAGTCATTCACTTTACGATATAAGATATATGGTTATTTTTTAAAAGGAATAGTTTAGAGATTTTTCAAGGAAATCCACCCTAATTTGGTTTATGACGATGTTGTTAGTAGCTATAGAGATTGTATTAGAAATTCACTAAAAAAGTATGAGAAAAGCTGCTATTATTAATAGTGAGGTTTTGTAGGTTATTCACATGATAGTTGTGGATCTTTTGACCACATTATTGATGGAAAATTTTTTATAACTTTCATTAATGCTTACACTTAATATGATTTCCTGAATCACATTAGTAATAATTATGAGGCCTTGTAGAAGTTCAAAATATTTAAGGTAGAGGTTGAGAAGAAATTGAATAGACATATTAAAATTGTCATATCACACTTTGGTGGAAAGTATTATGGTAGACATAGAGATTTAGGTCAAGGGAGAAGTCCTTTTACTAAGTTTCTAGAGAGTTTGTCATATAGTTACATAGTACAGCATGCACAATACAACTAGGAAAATTATAGTAGTAGAGATGCCCAGTCGCACACTAAAGCATATAGTGAGAAGCATGATGGCAATGATGGGGTCCAGCCCTATGCATGGCTGACAACAATCAACTTAAAGAAAATTTTAGTCCAAAAGCATATTTGGACGGAGCTGCAAACTTTGACGAAAAAATTTAAAGGATTTGGATAGGCAATGATTTCAGCATAAACACGTGAATTTAGTTTACATTTTTTGAGAATGCCTATAAATATGCTTTGTCTCCAACATTTGCAAAGATACACAGAGAGAAGAGCAAACAAGTAACTGAATACATAGTAAGTGAGTTTAGCTCTGGATTACATCCACAGAGAGGTGTAAGGTAAAAATAGAGTGGTAAAATTTGTGAGTTGCTAAAATTATGATCACATTCTAGCTGGTGAGAAATTTAAGTGACTGTAATGAATTTCTCCACACATATAGTGAAAATTTTACCGGCTAGGTCCCGTAATTTTTTTCTCTCTAATATTTAGGGGGTTTTCCATATAAATTTCAATGTCCCTATTTTTATCTAGCATTTACAGTAATTATTCAATTTTTATCATGGTTATTATTTTTGGTAGATTCGGTCGTTAATTATTGGAAGTGAAGGTGGTAATGGTAATTTAATATTTACTGGCACTATTAACTTTTTACTGTTGATAATTTTATTTTACTTTTACCATCAGCATTTCACTGTGGGGCCCACTCAGGATTGGAGCATAAGTTCCAACAACTGGTATCAGAGCTTTTGATTCGGCATATCTAGGAGCTCGACATGGCTAACGACGAGGTAATGATCAAGTTAACGAATTCAAATTACTCAATATGGAAATCCAGAATGGAGGATTACCTCAATTGTAGAGATCTTTATGATCCAATTGAAGGTGATGGTGCTAAGCCAAAGGATATGACCGAGAAGCAATGGGACAAATTAAAGAAGTAGACATTGGGTACAATATTCCAATGGATAGATGCTAGCATGTACAATCACGTAAAGAATGAAAAAGATCCTCAAGTTCTCCGAAAGAAATTAGAAGGTATGTACGAGGCTAGTAATGCTCGAGGAAAAGTGTTCATGATCAGAAAACTTATGAACTTGAAGCTATAAGAGGGAAGATCAGTTACACAACACCTGAACAACTTCGAAGGACTTGTAACTGAGTTAGCAGTTACTGGTATGTCCTTAGAGGACGAGATGCAAGCATGCCTACTCTTAGGATCTCTACCGGATAGTTGGGATACTCATATGGTATCTTTGAGCAACTCAACTCCAAATGGTGTGGTAACGATGTCTATGGTAAAGAATAGACTACTCAAGGAAGAACTGCAGAGAAGAGATGTTGCCAGTACCAGTTTACAAACCCTTGTCACAGAGAATAAAGGCCGGAGCAAGAGTAGAGGTCTAAGACATGGAAAGTTCAGGGATAGATCCAAGTCTAAGGAGAAGACACAATGTTACCATTATGGTGAGATGGGTCATCTCAAAAGGAATTGTTATGTTCTCAAACAGAAGAATGCAAATTGAAATCAAGACAATGACAAAAAGACATCTGCTATAGTATTGGCGGAAGATGGTGAGTTAACTTTAGTTTCTCATGATGTAGATTGTTGTCATATTACAGATGTAGATACCGAATGGATAGTAGATTATGGTTCTTCATACTAGTACGTTCCAAAAATGAAATTCTTTGCCACTTATAAAGCAGGAAATTTTGGCACTATTAGAATGGGAAATCATAGTGTCTCGTAAGCAGTGGGGATTAGTTACATCTGCATGAAGACCAGTGTCGTGTGTACATTAACACTCAAAGATGTGCGGCATATTCCCGATCTTCGGTTGAACCTAATTTCTGGTAATGTACTGGACAAAGAAGGTTATCACCATCATATGGGTGACGGTAACTGAAAAGTCACCAATGGATCTTTAGTGGTGGCGAGAGGAAGATTATGTTGCTCGCTGTACAAGATGCACGTAGTGATATGTGTGGGTCAACTGAATACAGTTGAGGATGATGCTTCACCAAATTTGTGGCACAGGTGGCTGGTGCATGTAAGTGAGAAAGGGTTAAATATGTTGGCTAAGAAGCTCCTCATTTCACTAGCCAAAGGTTTATTTGAGTTACAACATCATGTTACATTTCAAAAGAGCTCAAAATGGAGAGACATCAAATTGAAGTTGGTACACTTTGATCAGTGGCAGTAGCCTAGGGGGACAAGGGGGGCTACCGCCACCTTTGATAAAATTTTTTTAAAGTATTTGTATATATATACACACTGGTATATACTATTACATATATAAAAAATTTGTTCTAATTCACCCCCCCTTAAAACTTAGCCGAGCTTCGCCACTGACTCTGATGTATGTGGTCCCATAGAGGAAGAATCTCTTAGACGTAACAAATACTTTCTTAACTTTATTGATGATTTCTCACGGAAAACATAGATATATTTGTTACACACAAAGGACCAGGTATTTCAGCATTTTCAGCAGTTCCAAGCTATGGTGGAAAGGGAGATCGAAATGCCATTGAAGTGTCTGCACACTGACAATGGTGGTGAATATATCTCTTGAGAGTTCAGAGATTATTGCAGTAAGCACAGTATCAGGCACGAGAAGACAGATCCTGGTATACCTCAGCACAACGGCATTGTTGAACTGATGAATCGCACCATTATTGAGAGAATCAGATCCATGCTCAAAATGGCCAACTTACCTAAGTCATTTTGGGGAGAAGTTGTCAGTACTGCTGTCCACCTAATCTGTTAGACCCTGAAATTTTTCGGAAGTTAGAATTATTAAATGAGAATTTGATGGCATTTCGTCATGAGTAAAAATCAGAATTTTGAGTTAATAATTTTTGGAGTTTAATTAGGTATATTATTATTTACATATGGTTGTATGAATTAAATGGAAGTGTTAGAATTAAGTTAAGGAGTTAAAAGGTATTAGATTAAATATAGAAGGGTAAGTTTGGAAATGATAGAATTTGTTTTAAAATAATAAAAGAAGAACAAGTGTATGTGCGTGAGGGAAGAGTTGGAAAATAAATACAAAATAAAATAGGAATAAGAAAGAATTCATGTAAGAAAGAGAGAAAGAGAGAAATTATAGAAGAACCTAGATGAAACTAGAGAAGAGAGAGTTGTGTAAGGGAGAGATATAGTTGAGAGGTTAGGAAAAAGGAGAAAGACGTATGTATTAAGAAAGAGAAAAAAAAAAGGAGTTGTAGAAATGAGTAGAAGAAGAGAAGCAGAAAAATGAACCAGAAAAGAAGAAGAAGGAAAGAAAAATAAAGAAGAAAGAAGAGGAAGAGAAGATTCAGCTGAGTTCTTGGTAATACCTATCTTCTTTTCTGTTTTGATAGCAGAAGAAAGTAGAGAAACTGTGTTTTTATAAGCTGAAATAAAAAGAGAAAGAAGATGAATAAGAGATTTATGTTTTTAGATTTTATGAACCCTTATTTAGATTTTATTTCTTCTAGTTAGATAAACCAAGAGTGGATTAAATCTAAGCTCATTTTGTTTATAGTAGAGATTTATGGAAGTTATTTTCGTGTATGATGATTAAATGAAAATATATTTGTTCTTAGGTAACCAAGACTATCGAAGGCAAGAACAAGAGAAAAACAAACTTGATCTTCGAAATATCAAGTAAATAGGTGGCTAATATGTTTATATTTTTGTGATGATGAGTTGAAATTATTTGTTTGTATGTGTGTTTAAGTGCTTGCCTTTGAATCATTATGGATTGAGAAAAATATATTGTGATTTGATAACTTGTTATGTTTGAAATATTTTACGACATCTAGTATGAATGAAAAGAAGAAATGAGTAAAAAGCATGAAAGTATGAATATGTTATGAAATGTGTGAGCATTTGAATTTGACTTGTGTGGGCAAGAGAGATACCATTTCGTTCGTCACGTCTACGTTGACCTTAGGCCTTCTTCCGGCTGCCCATTTGTGGCATATGAGTTAGAAAAATGGACTCATTTCGTTCATGGTGTAAACTTCGGTTTTACCATTTTGTTTCATGGGATTCTCTTGAGTCATGTTGTTTGTGCATTCATTATGATTTGCTGAGTATGATATATGATGAAATGCTTTGTATAATGGTTGGAAAATGCATGGTATGATTTATGTGACTGAAATTTTAAGTATATATTCTGTGAACTAAATCTTTATATATATATATATATGGAATGGTTTGATTGTTGTGTATGTGTGTGGTTTATTATCACTAGCTATAAACATATTAGACACTAAGCTTCCCAGCTCACCCCACAATTTTTCTACTCCCCAGGTGCAAGAATCAGCAGATCATTGAACCTTGTAAAAATTTTGGCAAATCTGTAAGAAATATATATTACTTTTGTAACTAAGTTAGTTTGGATCATTTTTTTGTAACTTTAGAAGCATATCAGCATAAGCATTTCTGATTGAAATTTTGTAATTGTATTACTGATGTGACTTTTGTTTGTAATTGGAATTATGTACCTACTCTGTTTTATATTAAAAAATGAATGACAGCAAGAGTTGAAGAATTCCCTCTGTTCATGTCTAATTTTTATTTTGTCTAAATTGTTGTTTTTGGTTGGGAAATAAAATTATTAGTTAATGAGGACCTTTGAATAGATTTTTCTGAAGTAATTGTTTTAATGGGAGTTTTGTATATATAGTTCATGTTTGTTGGATTCGGGTCTTCTATTTTGTAAGGAAAGTATATTGACAAATGAGAAAAAATAAGAGAGTAAAGGATTAAAAGTGTATTCTGAAACTTCAAGGAATAAACTGCATTGATCTAGGAAAAATTAGGCTAAGTGGTCTTCATAAAAGTTGTAGATCATTCTCTTAGCCTTCCAACAACATAAAGTTTGTAAGTTTGTAATTTTTAAACTTCTAAATTGAAAGTTATGAAGTTCTGAATTTAGAATATGCAACTGGAAAGTTGCGATCGTATTTAAGCATGATTTTTTTTACTATTCACTAAAAGTTGCGATTATGCTCGAGCACGATCATGACGATCCTCAAATTTCACGCCCATGAATTTTGTTCTTCTGAATTTTGTTTTTAATTCAATTGCTAATTCCTTTTTTAACGCCTAATTCAATTCATTTTTATGTCCATTTTATTCTATGTTATTTTAGTTAAATTGTTGGATTCTATGAATTTTATTTATTTATATAATTATTTAACGTCCAATGCAAGTTATTTTCATGTCTAAATGATTTTATACTATAATTATTTACTTTTCTTGTTTAGTGGTTCTACTCCCACCAAGAATTTTTAATCCTTGTATTTTTTATATAAGTAGATATATATAATTTTATTCTTAAAATACTTAAATTTTAGGCCTTGACACCACGAAATAAGGAACCGAGACCCGGGCCCAATATTTTTGGTATCAGAGCCCACAGTTTCTATGGATTCCTAGGCTTAAAGTATGTTATATTATAAATTGTTATGATATATGATAAATTGTTTTCATTGTGTGATTATTTGTTTGCTTCGTTAAATTGATTGATTGTATTAAGTGGCATGCACATCATGCATAAATGTAGGAAATAAGATTAAAATAAAAAGTAAGTTAAATGATAATATTTTGTTATTGTTGTTGTTGTTGTTGTTGTTATTACTGTTGTTGTTGTTGTTGTTGTTCTTGTTGTTGTTCTTCTTATTGTTGTTGTTTTTGGCTCAATACTCTCCCCCCCTTCACCAACTCAACCACCCCCTAAGGAGTTAAGGTTACTTATTCCTCAAACTCAAGGAATAAGCAAACCCTTGGATTATATATTCTATATGATTTCTTTAACCAAACAAGGGAATAACCAATCCAAGAATAGATCAGAAATGGAATGGTGATTCCAGTCAATAAAACACCCTATTACAGATATTTATATTTATACTTCTTACTAAAGTATAAATAATCTCCTTCATATGTATTGATTCTTTTATGTAAGAATTGTCACCTACAACTCAATAAAACTTTAACTAGAATTATAATTAATTATAATTAAATAGAACTATAATTAAATACTAATTAAATCTAAATAAAGTTTAATATCTCATACTTAATCTTAAAGTTTCTCAACTATTACAATTAATTTTAATTTGCTTAAAATATTTTTTCTCTTTTCAGCCATTCTCAAATATTACAATCACTAAATTTATAAACTTTTTAATAATAAATATAAATTATAACCTTAAATCATGTTTAAGATTAAATAGATTAATCTATTTAAATTTATATTTAGCTCTCTAATTATATAATTTATATCCATAGATAAAGATTGGTACTTAGCAACGCGTCATCATTATCCAAATATTAGTAACATCAAAATGGTTTTGATTAATTTTTCATATAATTTAATTCATTTCATCATATAATGTTTTGATTAGATATTGAATGTTGAATTATATATGGAATGTAAAATTAATGTCCGCTCTATTTAAGTTTAGTCATATTAATTTTCCATCATTAGTAATTAATTCTACTAATAACATTTTAAATCCATTTTTAAATTTCCATTCCACTTTGATTAAAGAATTTTCAAATTACTATTAATCAAGAATGATTCTCTCTAACCACTTTAGAATGATGAATAATATATTGATCTCTCAACTACCTCCATATAATTTATGTTATATTTAACAGCAACCAATTGAACTACCCTTAAAAATGATAAATTATAAGTAATATAAAAACATAAAAATTCATATATGAGATATTTTAGAGATCTTAAATTAAAAGATCACTTATACAATAAAAAGACAAGCATATCTAGATAGGATCAAATTCACATTACATCCTAAACAATATCACATTAACTATTATAGATAAGAACAATATCACATTAACTATTATAGATAAGAATGATGTCACATCATATAGTAAATAGATAAGAATAGTGTCACATCAGAAAAGAAACCTAAACATAAAGAAAAACTATTAAATAGAGTGACCCACAATAATAAGAGGAATAAATTCTTACCACGATAGAATATTTGATGGGGATACTTATACTATTAGTATCATCACCAATTGTTTGTGATCTTTTATTAAGGCTTACTTCCTCTATGTGTAAATATTGCAAAAAAACTTTGTGAGCTCCTCTTCATATAGATCTTAGGCATCATGAAAAGAAGAGGCTTAAGTTTGAGATGGTCTCACAGTATTTAGATACAAATCTTGGAAGGAGGAGGCTTGAGTTTGAGATGGTCCAACAATGTCCAAGCCTAAATCTATAAGGTTGTCTAGGATGTCAAAGTCCGGCATTTGTAATTCACCAAGAATGAATTCTCCTAGGTAAGGTTCAATAGATGTAGAGACAATTGTTAGCGTATTTGAGGAAAATGGTTCAAATCCTTAAGAATACACCAAAGGTTTTTAAGGACGTTTCCTTATATCTTGACCATTCAACTGAGGTATGATGGAAGTACACCTGATTCTCAGAGTAGATAGATCCATTTTGTGTTGTGCTATATGGTCAACGAAGAATAAAGAAGCATTAGTTAGATTGCTTCTCTAATGAAGTTTCCCATAATCTAAGATTTTCAATAACCTGTAAGAGTTGCAACCTTTATCTCATCAATGGATGGTACCACTCAAGGAAAGTCCATAAGAGGGAACCTTCATTTTCTCTATCACACAGATGCATAGAATGTAGAGAGTGACCATAGGTACTATAATACATTTTTTGAGAGCGGGCCATTGATTGCTAGAATCTTATTATGTATTGTGTAATAATGCTTTTTTGAAGGTTTAAATTGTCCATTAACATATACATAGTAGAACCTTTTTCCTTCTATTTCCTTCATTAAGATTGCTCCCTATAAATATTCACTAGCATCATTCTGTAAGATTTGTTTTCTTATGCTAGGAATCTTTAGTGGAGATAGATGTTAACTAATATTCTTTAATTACTTGATTGCTTTTGTCTGGTCAAGGCCCTATGATGATGACTTTTTCTTATATATATTTGACAACTGGTTGATATATTTTGACATATGAAGGATGAAATCCCTAATGTAATTTACAAATCCTAGAAATTGATGGATTTGTTTAATGGTAAGGTTCGTGCCTGAAAAGTTGAGTAGTATACCAGTTATATAGGGCTGGATGGTAGAAACTATTATAAAATTTCATACCCATAAATTCTCTATAGGTTGAACCAATTTGATTTTTGTGGGATGAGAGCATAATCTCATATTTCTTTATAATATCCAAGAATTGTCATAATAAGGCTTGACGCTCTTGTTGGGCCTATAAGTGGAGCAGGATATCATTAATGTAAATTAGAGCACTTGATAGGATAACATCGTAGATCCTAGTTGTGGCTCTTTAAAACAATGATGAGGTAAGTTTTATCCCAAATAGCATGACTGCCCACTAGTACTGGGTATTAGGAATATAGAATGTTGGTTTATATCGATTCTTTGAGTCAATACCCAATTGCTAAAATCCATCTTTTAAATCAAACTTTGAGAATAATTTGGCTTCTTTCAGGAATAACACCTGCGTATTTATCTTGGTAAAGGAAACTTGTCATCTTAAAGAAAATGATTTAGAGGCTTGTAATCTATAACTAACCTATTTTTTTCTCTATTATTTTCTACTCTTTTTTCAATAAAAATCTTGATATGCCCAATCTGATTTGGCCATCTCGATCAGACCTTGTTTCAGATGTATAGCATATTTTTCTTATGCCATCTTTAGGTCATTTGGATTCATTCCCAAATGAGTGTTCTTTGTTAGAATAATGTCCTTATTCTTTTTTAATGGAAATTGGATATATAATTCTTAATTCTTCCATAATGGATATGAATGGCTAAATTGGTCATAACTCTTCAGACAATATTATAAGAGTTGATCTTCAATATATGCTTATACCCAAAAGGAACGTCTTATTATTTAGAGATGTTGCGGTCTTTAGTGTAGTTACAAAAATCTTGTTTGTAACAAAAACCCTTTTGTAAGATCTAGCAACAGACATCCATTCCCATAAGTATATTAGGACTAAGAAGATTACTTTTTAATATTTTCATCCAAACGATACAACTTGGAAAGAACTTTATCTCGATCCTTCTTTTCATGATAAGGTCTATCTTGAAGGATCAGCAGTAGAAAAGTATTCTTTAAATGGTTGCCATTCTTCTGTAGGAAGAATATATGGTTTCATTACACTTCTACAATAGCCTATATCCATATAACTAATAGTTTCGATTGGTTTGTGGTAATTTTTTTAGAATCAATTGAAGTTTGACATATGGTAATGTGACTACTGGCTTCTTAGGCTCCAGCTTAAAACAACATTCTTTCATCTTGTGCTTTGGTTTGTCATCTTCTTTGTCAAAAGAAGAGGCTTCATCCTCAGTAGATTTACATTCAGGAATTGTAAACAAAGACTATTCATTTTCACTAGATTATTCTTCAAAAAGGGACTCGATGTCCTCATCATCTCTTATAGGCGTCATAGCTTCCATGGACTGTAGGATTTTCATATCATTTTTTGACTTTTTAGAACACAATGAACTAGTTATCCACAAAATTAACACCGGTCTGGCTTTCTAGTGTCATAAGTACACCACTTAAAGAATCTTATTCTCTCTTTTTTTCATTCTGTTGAAACGGTGAACTCTTAATGGCCTCCTTTATAAGGGTTTCTCCTTCTTTGTATTGCACATACATTTCTCCATGTCTTTGCATTTGATCTTTAACTATAACTTCTTGCATAATTGTTTGAGTTAAGGTATACTTTTGAGCATAGCTTTAAAGAGCTTATGTTGCTCACATAATTTGTCCAATGTCACCAAAGCTAATTGGTAGATTTCTTTGAGAGAGATAACAAACACATCCCAGTGAAGAGAATTGACTGTTCTTTATAATTCAGGATGCAACTTATCAAGAAATAAAGAAAGGAATGTGTACTGAATATTAAAATCATTGAAGCCATTGAGCATATAATATTTTTCAAACATTCTTTAGAAATGCTTCTGTAAATATTTTTGTTCATGGAGCCACACTTCATTTCAAAGTACTCATATTTGCTTTATCGATCAATAAGTTGAAAATTGCTAATGAACTCTTTATGGATCATTCCTAGCAAGGACCTGGCTTTTGACAATTGTAAGACTTGCATGCGCCTATATTCACTAAGGCTTTGGAACCATTCTGTTAAACTTTCCATCATTCTTAAGACAAATTCTATCAAGAACTCTTTAAGAGACATATCTGACCTTGTTATTTGATGATCTATCCAAGCACTAAATTCATGTAATTAACCTCTCTATTTTGTTGGTGGGACGTCATCCAAAATGAATCATGCACCTGCGGTAGGTTTATAGACAGTAGTTGCTTATGGTCTGACTAGTTCAATCATTGACTCAACATCGTCAACCTCATGTTCAACTTTTATATATGGTCAGAGAAGAGTGTGGAACAACTATCTTCATTTGAGATACCAAGTAAGATCTGCAAGTTATTTTGAGCTTTTTGATTTTTCAGTAAAAAAAACCAGAGTCTTAGTTATTAGTGTGGCTATTAGGGCTATTTGGGACAAGTTAAAGAGTAGCTATACATATGTCTTTTTTTGTATTTAGGGAATGGTTTTCTTTTAGAGGAGAAGGTGGTGGTGAAAGTACTCATCTCAGAGTTCCCCTTCCGAAATCTGAGCGGAGCCCTCCCAGCGACCCCATAATAGCCTTCCAATCCATATCTAACTCAATCAAAGGGTTCAAGTAAAGCCAAGTTGTTCAACTATTAAAAACTTTTTATATTTTAAAAATAAAAGGCAAGGAAAATAGTGGGATTTTTTTAAAATCATTTTATTAAAAATTTTGGCAAAATAACTGTTGCATTTTGATATTCCCAAAATTGTCAAAAGCCCTATAAAATTTCAAAACACTTCTATATTTATATCAATTTCTCAGCTACAAAACTTGGACTTTAGTCTACTCATAAGCAACCCCAAACAAATATTTCTCAATAATTACTACAATAAAATTTAAAAAGCTAAAACATATTTATGCATTTCATTTAAAAGCCTTTATAAACATCAATTCTTTACACAAATGTATATATCAAAATGACACAAGGACAATAAAACCTGACGACACAACTAATCCTGCAGCGGAGTCCCAATTACCACATCATCTGTATGCATACTTGGGTTGGTTTGTTTAAAAATATAAAAATAAGGGTTAGCTAAATGAGCTCAGTGAGTGTAATTAATTTACTAAAAGTTAACTTTTTATAATAATATAACTGAAATATTCTCATACAATCATAAAACTTATGGTAAAGCATTTGTATAACAATTTATTCATGCATTATCAAATCTGGTAATAACATAACATTTTGTAAAACTAAATTTCTAAATTTCTAAAATACTATTCCAAAATGTTTTTGGACCTTAAACTCGTAATATACAAGTTTCCATTTTCCATTTGTTTCCTTAAACAATAAATAGTGGTGACATTAAAACCATAATTCTATTTAACCAAATTTGATATTAGTATTTAATCGCGTAATGAGTACGTTAATCGTATTTCTGCTTACATTCGTAAGCGAATCTATTGTTCTTCATTTCCAAATATAACTTTAAAAGTCACTTAAATACCATATTTTACCCATTCTAACTTACTAATTTCTTCAAAACACAATCTCACCAAATTTAATTCACCATATCACAATCATGCATGATGAGTCACAGTTATGACCCATGTCCAGAATCCATACCTCCACTTTTTCCTTAATTTTCACATAGCAAACGTTTGAATTAGGTTTTGAGGTCTTATAAACATTTGTTCCTCTATTTCTATTGTTTTCATATCATAAAAAATCATGTCATTTTAACCTATAAATCATGAAAAATCAACCAAATATGACAAGCTACTTCAACACAGGGACAATATCAGGGTACTATTTTCAATCCCAAGTTCCAATGTTATTCATCTAGAATTAGGTCTAGGTTTCTTTTACAGATCTTTATTTTTATGTCTCAAGTTTTATCTCCAATTTGAATCAAACAATTTGGAGGTTTGTAGGCCAAGTTATGGCCAAAACAACGTGACTGTTTTAAATGAACCTAAGACAGAATTCCACTACATGTTCCTCTCTTGTCATATTCAACTAATTCCATTAAAAAAAACATCAAAGTAATAGCAAGACAAAATTGATCTTAAACACATCCATCTTACTTAAGAAAACCCATAAAAATTAGAAAAGTAAGCTAGGAAATTTATCACTTTTTCCTCCAATCTTCTGGGTATTTGATGAATACTTCAAGATTCCTCCAAATCACCACCAATTTTCATAAAAAATGGCTACACTTTTCTTGCTCTCTTCTTGACTAATGTTCATATTTAGCTTATCTTTTTTTCCCTTTCTTTTTATTTTCACGGTTACTTTCTCATCACTCTCACTTTTTTGTTAACAAAATGAAGCAAAATGTCTTAAGTTTTGCTGTTTATACTCATTTAATGGATTACACAAGCCACCTTCCTATTTTTCATCACTAATGACTCATCTCACACATGTCATTACCACATTGGTCATCTCTAATGACTCGTCAATTCACTACTATCATGGAAAAAGATCAAATTTCCCTTAATGAGTTCAAAAAGACTAAATTGCCCTTTAATACATTTAATTGACCAACTAACCAAGTTAATTCATGAAAACATTCCACAACCATCTTATTTTCAAATTGACCATGAAATACTCCAATTGGAGTCAATTCTTATTGATTGGATGCTTAAAAGAAGTTCGAATGGATCTAAAATCCTCAATACCCATTATTTGCTAAAAATGGCATTTTAGTCCAATAATTTTGAATTAACCGAATTCTATTTAAACAACCTCCGTTTTGACATGTTTAAGTTCCTATGGATTCCAATCCTCATTTTTGAGCTTTTCATCGTATTTTGAAATTGTTTGGTAACTTTTTCAGTTGCTTGGAAGAATTTTCGAATTGAATCCGAAAATCACTGAATGTCACCAAAATCATTTGGATTTCGTTTAAAAGTGTCACATAAATCTCCGAAGCACATTTCAGGGCTTTTAAACCTCATTTTAACTCATTCCGTAACTTTTTAGAGTTTTTAAAATTTTTCAAGAAATTTTCAATCGAGTCTAGAACCATCTTTATTCTATTCGTGATATTTGTTATAACCTCAAGAATACATTTAAATGCTTAAATTACTTTAGTACACCATAAATAGAGCATACTCTATAAAATGGATGTACAATATGTTATACAGTACAATAATCGAATTAGGATATTACATATGGTGTATATGAAGGTTTAGAAGTGAACGAGATGTCTTTTGCTGGCAAGTTTGGCTTGGAAGTTCGGATGGTTTTGTAAAGGTTTGTTAAAAAATGGATACAACATTTTGAAGACTTTTATGTAGTTAGTAGCATCAGGATAGGATAGGGTATTATAAGTAGATCTTATAGTTAGAAATGTCGAGGGTTATGGTTCGTATATAGCTCTGGATTGTTTTAGCCATATCTTGTGCAATTCTTCTGAGCTCTTCTCTAACTCTTTAGAGTTCTCTTTCTTTCTTAGAGACCTTTGGTCAACAATAATGCTAGTCAATATATCTTTTCTAGTCCAAATTAAGTGAGGCACCTTGATCGAGTAATTGTTGATGTAATTGTCGTACTTGAAGAGATATAATTACATCAACCTTTAAATTTAGTCCTTGTGTTTGATAGGATAGACCATCAAGCTTTGAATCAATTCTATGAAGGATATTGTTTTGTGCTATAACATTTTGTGTTTGCTAATTTAGTACTTCTTTTGCTGGAGAGATAGATATATAATTTCTATGAGAGCTATACTTGTGGATCATGAGTATGGCCTTATAAATACTCCACCGGTTTATTAGTCTAGGATTCCAAAGGTGAAAAATCTTCCTCATATGATATCATCATCATACAAGGTAATGGTTTAGGGATTTCCTTAGGGATTTAAGGAATTATTGGTACATAGCATCTTTGTTAGATTAAGTGTTCTTTTCTAATTGTGCTCAATAGTTTAAAGAAGTCTTTGGTCTAGGCTTAGGATTCTTAAGAACAATCTAAGGTCTCAAGTCATCATCTTCATCATATATAGGTTGGATTTTCTTTTCTGGTTGGATTTTGACTTTCTACTGAGCTCTTCTCTCCATCAAGGGACATAAAGTTTATCTTCACTTTCAGAATCGTCATCCGTCCAAGATTCATAGTCTAAATCGCACATAGATGGATCAACATCCCAGATAAAATAGCCATTGATATGGTTGGCATACACCTCTTGTCCATCGATGTGGGCAGCATGAATTGGAGGGCCACTAACACCTTCTTCATGAGAAAAGGCTAGACTAATCATCATTATTGGGCCAAAAGGGGCTTTAACTGATTATGGATGTTGTTCTCCAGGATAACTAAAAACGAATTTCACCGCTCCATACTTCAGAATTCGTAAGATTGGAGGAGTGGTAGAGTGAATGGAGCATTTATAAGGAGTATGAAACTCTCTTTCTTAATTTATGATCCACTCCATAAGCATTAACTCCGCCAATTGTTGTGATGACAATTGTCTTGATATCTGGATGATTGTTATCTCATTCTGAGACCTGTCTGCCATCATATAAAGGACATCTTGTGTAGAGTTTGGAAAGTTTAGATACAAAGTATGGTTTTGCAATATATAAATGATTTGATGATATAGTATGGCAATGATTTAGGTACTTGATCAACTCCATCAATTTAACTTTGGACTTTTAGTCTTATGGGTAGAGTTGGATCATCAAGTTTAATGTAAGGTCTGGAGCTAAGACCATGATGGCACTTCCATTATTAAAAGTGGTCAAGAGGATGCCTATCAAAGCATTATGCTAAGATGTATATGTTGTATAAAGGAAAGATATTCTAGTCGTCGTTGGAATTCCTTTTCTTCCATATAGTGTTAAGACTATTCGAATAGCACCTACATGGAGATGGGTGCAACCTTGATCTACATAACGAGAAAAGTTCAGAGGGAAAGTCTAGAGTTACATATTATTCTACATAAGTGGATTTTAGGGCACATTTGTCCAATCTAATCTTTGGAGTAATTCTTTAAGTTGAGGTCTATGTGTGGAGATTAAGGAGTGAATACTCTTTGCAAAAGATCTGGATTTATGATATAGAATATACGAGCTTAATAAAGGTAGCTAAGTATCATGGATTTTAATGTCTTCAGGTAACTGGATAATTTCTACAAGGTTTTTATTTTGTTAAAAAGAGTTTTTTTTAATAAGATGAGAGGGAAATTATCCTAAAGAAAGAGATGAAGAGAGATGAATTGAGTTTGATAAGATCGAAGTTCATTCATATTTATCTGGGTCTCTCCCTACTCAATAAAGTAAAAGTTAAAACTTATACCAACCCATTGCTTTTTAACATAATAGATTGTTAATAGAAGACAACCATTTAAAAAGTATACTCGACGAAGAACATCAATTGAAGCCTGTTATCTTGAAATTAGAATATAAAAAGTATGTTAGAACATCTATAAGAATAAGAAGGTATTTTATTTCTTAATTCATTAAAATAGTTAATATAAATTTTAAAATTTTCTGCGAAGCCATGTAAGAGACATGAAATTGCATCTAATAATGAAGTCTGAAATGATTCAATTACAAGGAGGTCCAAATACAGGATACAACTATTTTTTGAAATAATAAGAAATTCATATGGTAATGTAAAATGCTAAGAAGTTAGATTAGTTGTTAAAGAGTTTAATCGAAGGTAAGAGGTCATCACAGTCATTCTACCAATTTTTATAAAGAATTCTTTCAATGTGATCGTTATTGCAACAACCCATTTTGCTTTATAATCGCATCAAATGTACATATTATTAGCTCCAAGATTCGAAGAAGTAGGATTGACAAATCATTAAACAGCTTACATTTCAAGATGAACAATTGTTTAGCTCATAATCGAACCTATCAATATTGAGTTCATGATTGTTAAAAAGGATTATTAACTATTTCATTTATGGAGATTATCATTTTGATAGGCCAATTATAGATTTTGTATCTATACGAGTAAAATATTTTCATTATTTAAGAAAAGTTCTCAATTAAACTTACGTTTTAAATATATGATAAAAATCTCACTTAAAAACCTGCCTTTCAAGATTCATGTTATGATAAAAATCTCACTTAAAAACCTGCCTTTCAAGATTCATGTTAATTGCTCAAGGGTTTTGATTATTTTTAATAACATGTTGTGTAAGGTGTGAGGTATATAAGTTTTGAGCTTAATCATTAAAAAATGCGCATAATACCATCATTCAGAAAAACAATTATGGTTCTAGAAAGACTAGACTAATAGACTACTATCTTTAAAAGTTAGCAAGAAAAACTTAGATATGAAATAGACTTTCTGACATAGATGTGTAATAAAATGATGCTAAAGAAATGGTAAGGTAATGGCGGCTACTTTTGAGATAAATAATAGCAGTCTCGTATCTTCAACTTCACGTATGGAGCCCCAAACCCTTATCTATACTAGTTGGTAGGTTAGGAAGGATGCATAGCTTGGAGACAACTCGACATATATGAAAGAATAAAATTCGGTTGCAGACAGAAATGATACAAACAGAATAAAAGCAAGAAGACGACAACCTGGTTGAAACTGAAGTTGCCCCAACTTCCTTTATCCTAAAACGAAGATTGTGACCCGATTTGACAATTAGTGGATTATATTAATAGTTAGTTCACATCGCACTATATTAGTTCATTTGAACTCAATTATTTATCTACGATATTTGATAAAATTAGTTGATTAATATTAGTTGTTTATGTGTAAAATAATTTATGAAACATAACTTTAAAAAAAGCTTATTTCATTATGGTTAGTAAGAAAAGGGGATATAAAATAGCCGTAGTTAATATATATGCATATGTATATGTTTAAGAAGTGAAAATATCAAGATATATTTAATTTTTAATGCACTATTATTTAAAATATACATGTATAAAATAGTATAGTAAAGAAAACACGATTGCTTACCGGTTAATATGTGTTATAAATGTTATCAAATTAGTTTGTTATTTAAAAAATCAATCTAATTTAAATAAATTTATTTAACTTATTCTAAATTTAATTTATATTTATTCAAAAGAATATGTGTGTAAAGTTGATTCACATTTGTTATAATTTTATAGTTTATCTTTTTAATGTTAGTGTTCAAATTTAGTGAAATTGTGGGTATCTTATCTTTATTTTCATATTATTATCCGCTTACTCTTATACATACATATATATATATACATACATATATATATATATATATATATATATAATCTTATTTTAATTATATGAGCTTTATTTTTTTACTAATAATTTTTCTGTTTAAAAAATAAGCTCTAACGTGAATTTGGTTAGTAGAACAAAATGCTCACGCATTATCCTTTAACAAAGTTTGATGGAACCAACTCGCCCAAAGAGGTTCTCATATCTGAGATCGTTTATGAACTCAAAAAGCTCATTCTACTTTGAAACTTCAATCAGACATGCAACACAACGATCCTAGCTTTACTGAATGTATAACTTGAAGCTATGCTCGGAATGTAAACATCTTTGTAGGAAAGAGATACAGAGGAAATACAATATAGAAAAAGCAGCAAAAAGGAAGTTAAAATATCTAATCGACTGAACCAACTCAGGCAAAACTATCAGATCTCCACGAGTTCCTCGTCACTTGCCAATTTCCCCTCCGGAAATAAACACACGACCATGAAATTGTAATCCAAATTGCGAGAAGAATGAAAAGAGAGATGATAAACAAAGATCAAGTCCTTACCTCTGGCTAGATGGAAGGAATCCGAAAAAGGAAACTAGCTCTGATCATACCTTCTCTTTTCTCACAACCCTAATTCGGTAATACTAGAACATTTGATGCATAAAAAGGGAAGATCCTTAACTCAGTTTCAAATGAAAATGTTCGGTAAATGAGTGTGCTCTTGGTGTATTGATGTCGTTCCAATAGGTGCTTATGTATGCTGTCGTTTTTAAGTTTAAAAGACTTAAGGAGAGATTAGAACCTCTCTGAGAATCCTCTTTATTCTTTCTTTTCATCAGAACCTCTCCTAGAATCCTCTTTTTTCTTTCTTTTCAATACAATTTTAATTCTCAAAAAAAGTATCAACAAAAGGGTACAATTGTATTTTTATATATTAAAATTTGGCTGGTAGAACAAAACGTTCATGTATAGCAGCTTTTTCATTTTTAGCTGATCAGCCAAATTACCAAACAATGTTAATAGCAGTGTTATGTATTTCGTACCGTACCGGCCGGTACCGGACGGTACGTACCGTACCGGCCAGAAAATGGTACCGGAATTTGAATTCTGGTACCGGGTTTAAATACCGGTCGGTACCGGCCAATACCGGTTGGTACCGGCGGTAC
>JAOSBN010000177.1:14011535-14081852 GCA_027563595.1 Erythroxylum suave
TAAACTAGTAAAGTATACAGTACAACTGTACAATATATCAATATGGACTATTTTGTAAATTTTAAAAATTTTAGGGATTATTTTATAAATTTTAAAAATTACCCGAAACGGTATCCGGTACTGACCGGTACCGGTACAGTTCCGTTCTAGAACTCAATCCGGTACCGAGTCCGGTACGGTATTCATAACATTGGTTAATAGTGTTAATCTAACGAGGCCTATATTGTTTTCTATATGATAACTATGACTCTATTTGACAATCAACGAATTTCATTAGCTGTTAATTGATTCTATCAATGATTAGTTAATAGTGGATTATATCAGCTAATTTGACTAACGGATAACATCAACTGTTTATTAAAAATGATTAATAAAATTAGTTGTTTAGTATTAGTTGTTTATGTATAAAATAACTAATGAGGGTATGAATTAAAAAATATTTATAAGGATATGAGTATTATATTTAATATTTCTTTGAATATTTTCATAAGAATTTAAATTTTAGATATTTAATCTTACATAAAATTAAGTTTATAAATCCATTAAAAAATATAGAACATATAACAACAACAATAATAATTACTTTTTTTTTCCTTTCTTAATCTTAAACTAATGATAGATATTTACCATAGGTTAAGATCAATAATTATAGCATAAAAGAAAAAGAAAGCTTTAGCTACCAAGAATTACATGAAAGTTGTATGCAGCTTATGAGAGTCGTGACGAAGAAAAAGAAGATGATGATTAAAGGGTACAATTGGCTTTTTGTAATTAGCTGATTGAGCTCTAAACCAAATCACTCTTATAAAGGAATTTTTTCAAAATCAAATGATTGAGTTCAAATAATCAATCCAATCAATTGATTATCAAACATATTTATCCAACGGTTAAAATATTTCAATTAGCTAAAAAATAGCTAATAAGTTGTTTACTAAACAAGTCCCATATACATGTGTTGTTTTTTAATTAATTTTAGGGGAAGAGGAGATTTTTGCATGCAATGTGAACTAATTTGACTGGGAGAAAAGTTGGTAATCAAATGAACAGGATTGATTTTGTATTTCTGTTAAAAGTAATTTAAATGTCTTCAAAAGCCAATTTTGACACCAGTTTACTACTTTATTTTGCTCATATCAAGAAAATTTCATCAACTAAGGCCTAAATCTGTGTCTAGTATATTTTTAGGAACTGCAATGCACTGGCATCATGTCTTGTTGCATACCCCATGAAAATACTTCCTTATTGCAACATCTCAGCTGGTTCAGGAGCAGCTTTGATGGAAAGTTATAAGAGGCAATAGGTTGATCCTACTCCTACAATTATAGGTGGACTACATTTACCACCACCACTCCACAAGATCTAAAACAACGGGAATTGGACAATTTCCATTAAGAGATGGTATCCAACACCAAGAGAACATGCCCTTCTGTACTGTCATAAAAGCCATTCTCTGAGTCCTGAATAACTCGCTCTAATCCATAGCCAGACTTCACGAATCGCATTCACTAGGCACCATTCATGAACAAGTTTTTGTGAAGATAGTTGTCTGCTTAATTATTTTCTCAACTTTTCATCAAAAAACAGATGTCCTTACAACTCTAAATTTGTGTTCATTTGAGACAATGATCACTGTTACTGGTCCTAATTAAAAAGAATAAGCCATACTTGGATAAAAACTGCCATTGACTCACTTTACAAAGTAAGTACAAACATAAGATATATATAAATAACGCCAGTGATTGATGTGCAATCGTCATTCTTGATGACTTCTATCAATATTCATTTCACCCTACAAATCAACAGAACAACTTGATATAACATTTTGTGGCAGGCATTTCAAGAAACTTTCTTTCCTTGCGAGCACAACTTACGATTTCTCCTAGAATGTTAAGCCAATATGGTTCACTATTGCTTAAAAGATCAATTGCACGGTGCACACTTGTGTAGCATAATTCTTCAGAACTCAAGTCCAGGCCTTGATCAACATCATCAGTCCTAGACTTTTCGACAAATTATGGATATCTCACGCCCTTTCTTTTCCCAGGATAATTAGATAACGGTGATATGCTGGCCTTTTCCTTCATTAATCACTTTCAAATTTGAACCATTTCCAGTTTGCATAGAAGCTTTCTTCATCATGAAAAAATAGGCCATTGCTAGTACCAGTTCCTGAATTTGGAGTTGTTAAACTAGCTGGCAGCTTTTGCCTGTACCTCTTGGCCATCACTTCTGCATCAGCTAATACTTTCTGCTCGGACGACAAAAATTCAACAGTCAATAGTCCAAATAAATAACACCAACTAAAAACAAATGTAAAGCCATAAAAGATTTTTACCTCTCTGTTTGATATGAAAAGACCAGGCTCACTCTCAAGATCAGCAATACTGTTACAAGACATCAGTGAAACTGACTATTAGCGCCCTCTTGCTAACAACATATGGTATTAGACAACTCTTCCAGAACATCTTTACTAGCTTCCAATTGCAGTTAAGCTACGTAAAGATCCATGTTTTGCTATCAAAGCCAGACTACTGCCGTAATATGGTTTAAGAAAAAGAAAACAAAACTCATAAGAAATGCATGGCTTCACAAGACACATGGGTTATCTAAATAAAACAGTTCCTGTTTGATGGGTATTGGCCAGCCTCCCCTACAAACTCTGTAATACAGTTTGAAACATGAAGGAAACAAGCTATTAGCATCCTCTTACTAACAGCATATTGGCATTAGTCAAAATTCCAAGAAAATGAACATTTGAACTAGCTTTGAATTCTATTAAAGCCAGATTCACATATCCTGAGGCCACAGCAAAGTTCAAAAGTTCTTATCAAAGTTTTTCAGAGAAATGCATAGCTCAATTGAGCATAGGGTTGTGATAGACCTCCGATTCGACTCACGTATTCTAGGAAAAGAAGGCCCATGAATGAGGGGACAGTTGGCTGATCCTAGAGCAAACATATGGCATTTTGTTATCTTTCCCTTTCATTACTTTACTTTTATTTTGTTATGTTTGTTATGCTGTTATTTTCGAATCAGGAAAAGGTACATATAGGCTGTGCTAGGAGTGAGAGAAAACACATGAATTTGGTTGTTGTTGAGGAGAGCTGCAGCCCTCTCGAAAGGCAGCTAACTTTTTTATGAAAATCCCCTTTTCCATAATACTACAAGAGTTGATTGAATCGTGTTGTTATTTTACATAACGTAGTATCCTATCAGAAATTGGTACCAGAGCTAGCAAGCCATGCCTCTGAAAAACTCTAACGGTAAAATGGAAGCGATTGAGAAAGAATTGGAAGGAATCAAAGAGGAGTTAACTAGGATTCCAATAGTGGAAAGAGTTGTTGAGAGAATTTTGGTGATAGAGAAGACTCTCACCACACTCTCCCAAGGAGTGACCCAAATAATGGCCACAATTAGTGAACAAAAGAGAATGGTGCAAGGGGGAAGCAAATCTCTAGGTAAAGGAAAGAATGCTGAACAGGAAGAAAGGTCTAGCTCGGTTGAAAAAGAAAAGAATGAGAGAGTAACTATGGGAGTGGAAGAAATGGTAAGTGGTTACGGTGGCACATACCCAACAACAAATGAAAATGTTGGGCGGGAGATGTTTGGGAACTCAGAATCATGGCATATTGGGGGGTGCCTTGAGATGCCCTTATTCAATGGAACGAATCCGAAAGGATGGTTACATCGAGCAGAAATGTTCTTCGAAATGAATCGAATGAGCGAAGCTGAAAAGTTAATGGCAGCTAGAATCAACTTCGATGAGGACGTTCTCGCCTGGTTTTGATGGACTGATGCGAGAACACCATTCGGCAGTTGAAGTGATTTAAAACAACAATTGGTTTAGAGGTTCGGCCAAATTCAAATTGGGAACCTGTGCAAAAGGTTTTCAGATATAAAACAACATGGGTCAATGGCCAACTATCGGACGGAGTTTGAGAAACTCTCAACACCACTAACGACGCTGCCTATGGAGGTGCTAGAATCCACTTTTGTGAAGGGGTTGAAGATAGAGATCAGAGTTAAGCTTCATTTGATGAACCCGATGGGGCTTAAGGGCCTTATGAATATAGCCCAAATGATCAAAGAAAAGAATTGGACCATCAAGAAAAAAGGAAGCACATCAAGACCTGTTCCTCTTAAACCCAATCAGTGGGGAGAAGGGAAAGGACTTGTGGGTCAAAACATGAACCAGGAGGGAGAAGCCAAGGCTTCAAATCAAGGAACCTTTTGGAGCACTCAGTTCATGCCGCCAACCCAAGAACCAGTTAGGATTCCTACATAAGGAGGCCGACGATAGATCCGGCTCACTGATGCCAAATTCGAGACAGAAGGGCACGAAGGCTGTTATATTCATGTGAAGAAAAGTACGAGCCAAGCCATGTCTGTCGGAAGAAGCTTCAAATTTTGCTCATCACTGACGAAGAAAGAGAAGAGGAGGGTATGGAACCAATCGATGACGAGTAGATTTCAAGGGACAAGACTGAGAGTGCGAAAGTACACAAGACGAAAGTTGTTGAACTATCCCTAAATTCGGTGCTTGCACTGACCAAACGAGGAACAATGAAGATGAGAGGGACATTGGCTAGGAGAGACATGATAGTGATGGTCGATTGTGGAGCTGCCCATAATTTCCTATCTCTAGAGATCATTGAAGAACTACAGGCATCCCTCATTTCCACTTATAATTACGGGGTAATTATGGGTAATGATATAACAGTTAAAGGGAGGGGCATTTGCAAGGGAGTAAGGATTGAGGTTCAAAGAATAACAATTATTGAGGATTTTCTACCTCTACAATTGGGCAATACCGATATAATTCTTAGTATGCAATGGCTAGGAAGTATTGGGAATATGGAGGTGAATTGGAGTAACCTGGTGTAAGGGATTTTGTTTTGATGGATGTTGATGGTTCTCGAGTGGTGCTAAAAGCGGACACCAGTTTATGTAAGACAGGAGTTTCATTGAAGACCATGACTAAGGCAATACAACAAGAAGAAGTGGGGCTGATTGTAGAATTATGTCAGATGGAGCTTTTTAGAGAAATTACTAGTGACAAATGGGCAGTTTAAAAAATGGTCCAACGAGTGCTAAGGAATCATCAGAAGGTATTCCAACCTCTCACAGAACTACCTCCTAAAAGGGACATCAACCATGTAATTAACTTGGAACCGGGAACGTTGCAAATTAATTTTAAACCCTATCATTACCCACACTATCAAAAAAATGAGATCGAGAAGATGGTCAAGGAAATGATTACAACAGGAATTATTCAACCTTCCATGAGCCTTTATTCAAGTCCGGCACTACTGGTTAAGAAGGATGGGAGCTGGCACTTTTGAGTATATTATCAGGCGCTTAATTGAGGGACAATAAAAGATCGTTACCCGATACCTATAATTAACGAGTTACATGGGGCTAAGCTCGTTTCAAAGTTGGATTTAAAATCAGGCTATCATCATATCCAAATAAGGGTGGAAGACATTCCAAAGACGACATTTAGAACTCACAAGGGTCACTACGAATTTAGGGTGATGCCCTTTGGGCTATCAAACGCCCCGGCAACTTTTCAGTACTTGATGAATCATTTGCTTCATCCTTTCCTAAGGAAGTTCGTCATAGTTTTCTTTGATGATATATTAGTCTATAGTAGAGATGAAAGGGCCCATGCTGAGCACTTGGATAGGGTGCTTACCACCTTGACGGAACATCAGCTTCATTTAAACGAGAAGAAATGTGTGTTTGGGCAGAGGAAGATTGAATATTTGGGGCATTGGGTAACAGACCAAGGGGTTAAGGTGGATAAGGAGAAGGCCAAAGTAATGGTAAATTGGCCTAAACTACCAAACTTGAGGGAATTTCAAGGCTTCTTCGACCTTACAGGTTACTATAGGCGATTTTGAAAAGGGTATGGAAATATAGCTTGGCCGTTGACACAGCAAGTCAAGAAAGACTCTTTCCATCTGAATGCAGAAGCAGAAAAGGGATTCCAACAATTGAAAGAAGCTATGACACTTGTTCCCACCTTGGCTTTACCCAATTTTGCCAAGCCTTTTACTTTGGAAACCGATGCTTCAGGTATGGGATTAGGTGTAACTTTGTCTCAAGATGGTTGCCCTATTGCTTTCTTTAGCCAATCTTTGTCAACCCGCAACCAACTAAAGTCAATATATGAACGAGAATTGATGGCTACTGTGTTGGCAGTGCAAAAGTTAAGGCACTACTTGTTAGGACAATATTTTGTGATTAAAACTAATCAAAAAAGTTTGAAACATTTGTCAGAACTGAAGCTTATACAGCTAAAATATCACAGGTGGGTTGTTAAATTAATCAGGTATGACTTTGAGATCCGGTATAAACCGGGAAGGGAAAATGTTGCAGCTAATGCCTTATCCCGAATCTCTCAGCCTAAGCCATTTCAATTGACTGCTATTCTATTCCAAGGGTGTTAGACAGTGATTTAATATGAAAAAAAGCGGCCGTGGGCTCCAATTTTGCCAAGACAATTCAGAAATTGCAAGACTCTTTGCAACATGACACTCTGTTGTATAAAGGGAGAATGGTTCTACCCAACAATTCCAGTATTTTGTGTCGGATTATGTAGTATTATTTGAAAAGATTGTACAGTTATAGAGATAATATAAATCCCTGATATCTAGGGATTAGAATAAGATACAGATCTCCCTATTCCCTAGGGAGTTTGTTACCATATTTAGGTTAGATAAATTGTATAAATAGACTACGGCTGTAATCTATTTTTCAATCTGAAAAGAAGTTTTACGCTTCTCTGCTAATATTCGACATGGTATCAGAGTTGTTGGCTCTTTCGTACTAAAACTCTGATTTTTTCTGGTCATATCAACTGAGATCCATCTCCACTGTTCCTCTCGTCGTCCTAGCCCTCTCTCTCATATTTCCCTATTCCTTTTTTCCTATTTTATCCTTAGTCTTACTCAATCAATCGTGTCGGAGTCACCTAGAAGTTCTGCCGAAATCACCAGCCCTGCATTCGAGAATACTACCGTTGCTATAATTGGAGATTTGCAGAACATTCAAGCTGCATACCAATTGAACGAGAAGAATTATTTGAAGTGGTCACAATTGGTTTGCACATTCTTAAAGGGAAGAGAGAAATTGAGCCATTTAATGGGCATAGGTCATTCACAGGACGATCCCAAATTTGCGGCGTGGGATGAACAAGACTCCATAGTAATGTCCTGGTTATGGAACTCGATGCTGCCAGAGATCAGTGACACATTTATGTTCCTTATTGCCAAGGAGATTTGGGAAGCTATTCGACAAACATACTCCAAGGTTAATGATGCTGCACAGGTCTACGAGATTAAACAAAAGTTTCAGCAACTAAACGGGAGACTCGGACTGTTATTGAATATTCGAGTCTCCTACAAAGCTTCTGGCAAGAGATGGATCTCTATCAATGCATCCAAATGCACTGCAGTGAAGATGCAGCAATTCTGAAGCATTTTGTGGAAAGGAATCATATTTATGATTTTTTGGCAGGATTAAAGTGGAATTTGATGTTGTAAGGGTGCAGATTTTACGAAAACCAGACCTATCGTCTCTAAATGAGACGATCGCTATTGTTCGCGCAGAAGAGGGGCGTCGAAATGTTATGCTTGAACCTGAAGGAGGAGATGGTTCTGCACTCATTACCAAGGCCACATAATTGAAAGAGGCAAACAATCCTACACCAGTTACTAGAGGGGACTCATCTAAATCATTTAATCGAGACTCTCAATTCTGCACATACTGCAAGAAGCATAGGCACACTAGAAAGAAATGCTGGAAACTTCATGACAAGCCCAACCGAAGTGGAAATGACCGAATTCAGGCACATATGGTGAACACTTTGTCAACTAATGAAGAAGATTCCAAAAGATATGTCCCTGAGTTTAACAACGAAGAAATTGAGAAACTAAAAACCTTTGTGGAGTCTTTTGAGAAGCCAACCTCAGGAGATACTTGTTCATTGGCGTTTTCAAGTATCTCTTCTTGCTCTATTACTAATGTCTCAGAAAGAAACTCTCCTCCCATGTGGGTGACTGATTCTGGAGCAACTGACCATATGATTTGTTCCTCCAAACATTTTATCTCTTATAACCCCAGCTGTAGCCATAAAAAGATCACAATAGCTGATGGCTCCATCACCACTTTCGCTGGCCAAGGGGATATATACATAAACAAGGACCTTACACTACGAAATGTTCTCCATGTCCCAAAGCTATTTGCAAACCTTATTTCCATTCAAAAATTAACCACAGATTCAAATTCCAATATAACCTTTTTCCCTTCACATTGTGTATTTCAGGAGCTAGGCACGAAGAAGATGATTTGATGTGTAGTCAAAGGGACGGTCTCTATTTCCTAGAAAAACAATATAGTATATCAGACATTGGAAAATCCTTATCTACATCCTTCTTTTCCTAATCTGCCATGTCCTACCAAGACAAAATTTGGCTTTATCATCGTCGTTTAGGTCACACATCTTTTAGAGTTCTCAAGTTAATGTTTCCGTCTTGATTCAAAGGTCTTGAACCTGAAAGTTTTCATTGTGATGATTGTGAACTTGCCAGCCACAAACGTGCTTCCTTTCCAATAAGCAATAAAAAAACCTTTGTTTCTTTTTCTCTTATTCATAGTGATATTTGGGGACCTTCTACCATCCCAAATGTTTCGGGTGCTAGGTGGTTTGTTTCATTTATTGATGATTGTACCCGAGTCACATGGCTTTACCTCTTGAAAAATAAATCTGATGTTAGTATTGTTTTCCTAGTTTCTACAACATGATCAATACTCAGTTTGATGTAAAAATTAACAGATTTCGATCAAACAATGCCAAGACTATTTCAATCAAACCCTTTCTCCATTTTTAAAAAAAATAGGAATTATTCATGAGTCCTCATGTGTTACTACCCCACAAAACAACGGTGTAGCTGAGCGAAAAAATGGACATCTCCTAGAGATCACTAGAGCATTGTTGTTTCATAAACACGTTCCCAAGCAATACTGAGGTGAAGCAGTTTTAACTACTGCCCATCTTATTAACCAACTTCCAACACGTTTCCTTGGGTTCAAAAGTCCAATTGATATTCTCACAATTTTTCCCAAATTTTTCTGTTCCAAACAGTCGTATACGTTGAATCTTTGGTTGTGTTGTGTTTGTTCATATTCACTCTCACAATAGGAGCAAATTAGATCCACGTGCTCTTCGCTACATTTTTATCGGATATTCTTCTACCCAGAAGGGTTCTAAATGCTTTCATCCACCTTCTAAAAATTTTTTATTTCACCTAACGTTACTTTTGTTGAAAATGAACCTTTTTTTTCAGCACCCTTATCTTCAGGGGAGATCTTGAGCAAAGATAAAACAAAGGATATGTTTCTTCTTTATCCTAGTTTTGTTCAGCCTACACCCATAAACGTGCTTGAATCCAGTCCTCCTTCAATTGGGTCAGCCACATCTGTTGAAACAATGATAGCTAAGGAAAATCAAGATAACATTCAGCCACTGCAAGTTTATTCTAGGAGGAAGATACCAGTATCTCGACCAGCACAAATCCAGTCTCCTATTCGTGCTCAATCTCCTATTCATGTTAGTGACAAAATTCCAGAAATCACTCTCAAACCAACTGAAAATGTTACACCAGGTGGTGAGCCACGTGTTGAGTCATTTGAACCAACAGACAAACCAGAAAAAACTACTAAAGACCTATCAATTGCACTTCGGAAAGGAACAAGAACCTTCGCAAAACATCCATTGTCCTTTTTCATGTCTTACCAGAATCTATCCTAGAAACATAGAGCTTTCTTAACCAATCTCCATACAATTCCCACACCGAGAAATCTAATTGAGGCATTAGTAGACAGAAAATGGAAGGATGCTATGAAGACACGGAGGCCCTTGAAAGGAACAACACATGGGAGTTAGTGGAATTGTTGAAAGGGAAGAAACTAGTCGGGTGTAGGTGGGTTTTCACCATAAAATACAAGGTTGATGGCACGATGGAAAGATATAAGGCAAGATTGGTGGCCAAAGGGTACACCCAAACTTACAGCATCAATTTTCTAAAGACATTTGCTCCTATTGTTAAGATGAATATAGTACAGATCCTATTGTCATTAGTTGCTAATTTCCAGTGGAATCTGCAACAATTTGATGTTAAGAATGCGTTCCTCCATGATGATCTAGAAGAAGAAATTTACATGGAAGTTCCCCATGGATTTGAATCTAAAGAAGGAATGGTTTGCAAGCTGATGAGAGCCCTTTATGAGCTCAAACAATCACCATGAGCTTGGTTCGGGAGGTTTGCTAAAGTGATGATTTCATTGGGATATAAACACAATCAAGGAGACCATATTTTATTCATTAGACACTCAAATTCTAGGAGAGTTATAGCATTGCTTGTTCATGTAGATGATATCATTGTGACAAGTAATGATGAAGAAGAGATGAAAAATCTGAAGCAATGTCTCTTTAAGGAATTTGATATCAAAGAGCTAGGAAAGTTAAAGTACTTCCTAGGCATTGAAGTTGCACACTCGAAGCAAGGGATTTTCAACTCTCAACAAAAGTACATACTTGACTTGTTGAAAGAAATAGGAAAATTGGGTTGTAAACTAGTGGAGACACCGATTGAATTCAATCATGGATTATGTGATGCTCCAGAAGATCAAATGGTAGATAAAGGATCATATCAGAAACTTGTTGGAAAGTTGATATATCTGGCACACGCAAGACTAGATATAGCATTTGCAGTGAGCACCATTAGTCAATTAATGCACAATCCCAAAGAATCACATCTCAGGGTAGTAAATAGGATACTACAATACTTGAAAGGCAGCCCAGGAAGAGGAATTCTATTTAAGCGACAAACAGTCACCGGTATGACAGTAGAGGCTTATACCGATGCAGATTATGTAGGGTCTTTAGTCGATAGGAGATCAACATTGGTTACTGTACACTCCTAGGTGGTAATCTTGTAACATGGAGGACTAAGAAGTAGAATGTAGTAGCTAGAAAAAGTGCAGAGTCAGAATTTAGATTTATGGCATTGGGAATATATGAGTTACTTTGGCTAAAGATAATCCTAGATGACTTAAGAATAAAAGGGAAGGACCCATGAGGCTGTACTGTGATAACAAATCAGCCATCAGCATTGCACATAACCCTATTCAACATGATCGAACAAAGCATATTGAAGTTGATAGGCACTTTGAAAAACTGGTCAGTGGCTTACTATGCACTCCATTTGTGTCAACCAAGGATCAGTTGGCAGACATACTTACAAAGGGACTGACAAGCACAGTATTTCAAGATATTATTGGCAAGCTTGGGATGGAAGATATCTAGTCACCAGCTTGAGGGGGATTGTCAGATTATGTAGTATTATTTGGAAAGATTGTACAATTATAGAGATAATATAAATCCCTGATTTTCAGGGATTAGAATAAGATACAAATCTCCATATTCTCTAGGGAGTTTGTTACTATATTTAGGTTAGATAAATTGTATATATGTAGACTACGACTGTAACCTATTTTTAAATATGAAAAGAAGAAGTTTTACTCTTCTCTGCTAATATTCAACACTTTGCCTAACATGATAAACAAATTCCATACTAGTCCAATTGGGGGACATTCCGGATTCTTAAGGACCTATAAAAGAATTAAAAATGAGGTGTTTTGGAGGAGTATGAAGGAAGATATTCGGATATTTGTAGCTGAATGTGCCGTATGTCAACAAAACAAATACGTAACTGTCTCTCCCTTGGGACTTCTCCAACCTCTTTCCATTCCTAATAGAATTTGGGAAGATATTTCTCTTGATTTCGTGGAAGGCCTTCCCAAATCAGTGGGCTATAATTGCAGTCTTGTGGTTGTTGGCATGCTAAGTAAGTATGCGCATTTTCTACCTTTAAAACACCCTTTCACAGCAAATCGATGGCTGATATTTTTGTTCGGGAGATTGTTCGACTTCATGGAATGCCCAGGTCTATTGTTTCGAACCGTGACAAAATTTGCATGAGCAATTTTTGGGAACAAATATTCAGACTACAAGGGACTGTCCTATGGCGGAGTACAACTTATCATTCCCAATCCGATGGTCAGACCAAAGTTGTAAACAGAAACCTAGAAACCTATATGCGTGGCTTTGCAAGCGCTCAACTGAAGAAGTAGAGTTCTTGGCTTACATGGGCAGAATACTAGTATAATACTTCCTATCTATATCTACTAACATGACTCCCTTCAAAGCTGTATATGGCAGGGATCCCCTACCTTTAGCGCATTTTGGCAGTCAAACTACAAGAGTAGCTAACTTGGAGAATCAGCCCAAAGAAAGAGACGCAATTTTGGAGGATCTCAAGCTTCATCTTGCAAAAGCTCAAGTAAAAATGAAGGTGCACGCAAACAAACATCAGAAAGAAGTTCAATATGATGTGGGTGATCTGGTTTTCCTCAAATTGAGGCCTTAGATGCGCTCCTTGGCTGAAAAGCAGAATGAGAAACTCTCACCAAAGTTTTTCAACCCTTATCACATTCTAGAGCGAATTGGAGCCGTGGCATATAAACTTGATTTACCGGTTGGTGCTAACATCTACCCAACCTTTCATGTCTCCCAACTCAAGAAGGCGCTTGGATTTCAATAGATCAATCAGCCCCTTCCACCTCAATTGACTTTGTACATGGAATGGGTTGTGCGCCTGGAGAAGGTACTACAGTAGTGTGACATTGTGAGGGGCAAAGAGATTTTGGTTAAATGGTGTGAACTACTTGATTTTGAAGCCACTTGGGAATCTCGCAAGGCAATCCAACAACAGTTTCTTAAGTTTCTCCTTGAAGACAAGGTGGAACTCGACGGGGAGGGTAATGATAGACCTTCGATTTGACTCACGTATTCTAGGAAAAGAAGGTCCATGAATGAAGGGATAGTTGGCTGATCCTAGAGCAAACATATGGAATTTTGTTATCTTTCCCTTTCATTACTTTATAGTTATTTTGTTATGTTTGTTATGCCGTTATTTTCGAATCTAGAAAAGGTACATATAGGCTGTCGCTAGGGGTGAGAGAAAACATGTGAATTTGGTTGTTGTTGAGGAGGGCCGCAGCCCTCTTGAAAGGCTGCTACTTTTTTATGAAAATTCCGGCCGCAGCCCTCTTGAAAGGCTGCTACTTTTTTATGAAAATTCCCTTTTCCATAATACTACAAGAGTTGATTGAATCGTGTTGTTTTTTTACATAACTTAGTATCCTATCAGGTTGATTGATAAATTATTCAAACAGTACTCCTTACAGCATTTAGCAGGTAAACTAGACTTAAAACTAGAAGTCAATCCACAGGTTAAATAGTGCCCTCAACATGATTTAGGATCTCCTATTAATTGCTGTGTGCATGAAGCAAAGGTATGCATAGAGTCAATTGAGCATTGTAATGCAAGCTTGCATACGATACCATGCCAACTAGGGAGTCCTTCATGGTAATGCCAATTTTAACTAAGATCTGAATAACCCTCTAGTGTGTGTTAGCTGCAAAATCATTCCTTCATGAATGATATTTCCCTTGAGTAGCAACCCAAGTTCTTATTTACAACATGCTTTTCTTCAGACAACATACTTATCTACCACTTACTGTCTAACATTATACCCGAACTCACAAAAACTGCAAATATATGCGAAGACAATGTCACACAGTGTTATGAATTTTCACAAAAAAGAAAACATCTAATCATTTAGGTCTATTTAGGTTTGCAGCTAAGACAATCATATAGATCAGCTTTTGAATGAAATCTACCATGACTTAAGAGATTTTAAGTTTATTCTTTCATCCTCACATGAATTCCAGTAAATTCTGATTCCATGTACTGCCGATTTTTGAACTGAAAGCACTTATACATTGGAATAGTCAGATTAAAGATTCTTGCTCTTGAAACCACGAAACTAGTTAGTTCTAGACTTAAATTCTCCTACAGTTGGAAAATAGGAAATAGAACAGGTGTAGAACCTCATTGAATCCTCTGCAATATATATATAGGGCCAATCTGCTTCTATATAGCTTAGACTAAGCTCATTACTAGTTCTATTTCTGGAGTACATAAGATATGCAAAAAGGATTAGACTGCAATTAGGTATTTTCTGGCACGTATTACTAGCAAATTATAAGAACCATGCTGAATTTATAATAGAATATATGAGAAGGAATTGTAAAAGAAATGTTGTAATTGTTAGGTTGGTAGATGTGATATCAAAGTGAGCAGTTGGTTTCATATGTTCCTAACTTCCTACCACAATGGGATCACCTTTAACAGCCTCAGCTCTTGCCCTAGTGAAAGCCAAGATTAGAAATGAACATTCTACTCGGTATACATTGATATGGATCATACGGGGACTTGTTAGATGTGTTGGTTACTCCATAGTGACTGTCTCATGCATATTACTTGTACAGTGATTGGTGAATCAAACAACTGAGTTAAAAAAAAGAAAGGGATAGAACCAAGTCCACAATTACCTGAGAGATATTTTGCCAGGAAACATTGACTTTACCACAAGGACTTTAACATGCTCATCAACTTGAAGTATGTCACTGACAGAAGTAATGCTGGTTCTAGTGATGTTTGAGACATGCAGCAGCCCACTGAAATGAGCAAAGAAAGTTTCCTATTACTCCTTTATCAGGAGTGAGATTAAATAAGCTATACTTACCATATTTTCTGACAATTTCCTTTGAATGTTTATGCAGTAAAACAAAAAGTATTAAGACCACTGCACTTGGACTTCAAGGTACATTCAATATTCATATTGCATAAATAAGAAGACACCTGCATGAAAGCTTATGCAGCCATAAAAAGATCAAAGAAAACTCTTTTAAAGCTTTCCACAAATGGTATGCAAGTAAAAAAGAGCATAAATCGCATTTAAGATTCACATATTAATAGAAACATGTTGCAAATAGGCAAAAGTGGGAAATCAAGATATTGAACAACATTTAGAAATTTAAAATCAGCCCGGTGCCTGCCATCAACATATCCAATTGACCTCACGGCACAGCCACTAAGGGTTAAGCTACTCAAACTCATTAGAGATGTTCTTTGCAAGCATATGCATTTGCAACGTATTTACTATTCTTGGGAATCAATAACATTTCATCATTGGAATAGAATTTCTTTAAAATCTTAGTTAGTTATTAGGCATTATTTTTTAAAAATTTCACAAATTTTTAGTAAAAATGCCCCCATTAAAATGCTTATTATCTTCAATTTGTCCAAAATGTTCCCGTACTAAAATTATTTTCAGACTCTGCCCCTGGTTGATTTCCATGTCACAAATTAACGACCCTAAAAGAATGATATGATAACAGAAGATTGGCTTAGTTTATATAGAATTGAGACACTACATTTCCATATATAAAGGTTGCGTTGCTCATTACCAGTCTCCCACAATTGTAATGTCTTGAGAAAACCAAAGCCAAATGGACTTCTACTTGAAGTTCTCCAACTAAATAACTTTAATATAGTCAGTATGCTTTATTGTCCCTAGCCCTCTTTCAGAACTTTCTTATTTATCTCCTAAATATATCTTTCAAAAGCAATGTACCAAAACATCACTGCACACTTCCTTAGTTTCGTCCATGCATTGCAGCTCCAATCCAAGTACAATTTATCCACAATTACCAAGATAAGAGAGAAGCACATCCTGCCATCTAGTATAATAATTTAGAGCTTGGGACAAGTGTAACAACAGAAATACTAAGCCACTCTCACCTTCGGTTAGTTTCACCAATTCTTACTTGGGCTCCATAAGGAAAAATTTTCTGGACGGTTCCTTCAAGAAGTGTTCCTTCCTGAAGGTTTAGCATTTCCTGCAACATTTTATCCAAAGTAGGCAATGATTCAGGAAATGTATATGAAAAAATAAGAAGAAACATGAATGCCTCTAGCGACCAAATTATACAGTAACAAAAGAAAGCGAGACAACACGTATACTAACCCAAGCTCTCCTCTCACTCAGTATCAGGTCATTATTGGCCTCATTTATTCGAGTGATTAATACATGTATTTGGCGACCAACCTGCATCATCAAACCAAAATAATGACCAATAAGAATGACACAACAAATATACAAACACGGTAGCTGATCAGCAGATTAAAACTATGGAGATGATTATAGTCTTGACTTTTGAGTATAGTAAAGAAACCACACAAGAAAGACTTGAGCTTCCTCACTAGGACTTCGCATGATATGCAACATAAGTTGACCAGATCAGTGAATCGGCTCCGAGTAAATCTAATCCAGTTTTAACTCTGTGTCATTTGACTAACACTCAAATGTTTGGAAAATTTTGAACAAACAATTATTCAACGCGTACTTGCAGGTAAAACTTAAGCATCCTAAAATTCAAAGTGCGAAAGTTCTAGCCCCTTTTGATTTGTTTGAGAAGCCTGTATATTATAGGATTACGACCAAAACAATTCATAGAAAATGTAGCAAAAGGCATGTGGTGAAAGAATTAGCAATTCAGTTGTAATTACTTATTTGGTCCTAAGTCAAAAGTGCAATGGAGGTGATGGCATGTCAAAACTTGTTTGAGCCGCTAATTGGTAAGGTTTTGAAAACTTTTACTTATATAGCTTTTAACTTTAATTGACAAACTCTGAATCATCAATGTTGCATAGTTCTCTTTTTCCTTTCTTACCTTCTACCAAGACAATTACTGTTATCAATTGATCTCTATAAAGCAATTTTATTGATGTCAATTACTAAACATTTGCACAAGTTATCACAGATAAACAGAAAACCGATTAGTGGTCTCACATCACAAGTGCTAATAAATGAAATAAAATCTTATTAGAAGGTTTGAAACAAGAAAACAAAGGAAAGAACATTGCTAGATCAGACACATTTCACTAAAGCAATCATGTGCTTTTGGTTAGCAGTCAATCCACAAACTTATTGATACTTCATCAGCTGCAATCGGCTATAGTAAATTAGAAGTTATTCTGTCGCTTTCCCACCACTTTTTTTTGTCTACTAACAAAAGATACAGGCATGGTACGCAAACTAATGCATAAATGAGAAGAAATCCAAAGGTTTGATTATAAATTTATGCAAGCATCCAAATGCAGAAATAGGCCCACCTATAAGAAATAGAATGAGAGCTTAAGGTGATTTTCTGGCATGTGCAGAACTTCCTGTTCCAGTTGAGGTAATAATAAATTCTCATAATCGGCTTGTAACGCCACCACCTTTTTTTGGAAACTTAGGTAATTGCAAACATGCAAAATTGATGTCAGTTAAAGGATTGTACGTGCCTCTTACCAACATGCTATAAGTAAACAAAATTAAGACTGGGCATATTCGGTAGAACCAAGTATTTGCGGGAATATTAAGTAAACCCAGTTATTTGTAGGCATATTTTCACTTAAATACATTCTAATTCATTTAGCTGTCCAAGTAGCAAGTCTTGCAGTAGAAGACAAAGACACTGAACAGAAAATTAACATTGCCTAGTGAAACCAATAATGACAGATAATGCTACTCTCCAGAAAATGAAAATAACAAGAAGCTGATATGGAAAATTTGCAGTTTACATTTTCTTTCAATTCCTTGAAGTTTTTCACTTTATTCATTAGTTCAGCCTTGGGCAAGAAAGCCCGCAATCCCTGCAAAACAAAATATAAAAATTCCTATTGTTAACATATATATGATGCACATGAACAGACAAGTAAGATGCACCAAAGATGTAGAAACCTCAATCCTTGTAAGGAGACCCCCAGTGTTCCACTCTGTAATATTAACCTCAATAGGTTGATTAAGTTCTTTGATCTGCACGAGTAATTGCTGTCAGAAATTCGTACTTAGCTCGCCTATTGGCAAAAAGAGGTGTAAAGATGTAGGTCCCCGTAGATCATGACAATGTTTCCCTTAATTCTTTCTCTCCTTAATGCGGATAAAACAAACTTATTATGCATTCTTGCCTTCCTCTTGGAACACTAAATTCAAATAAAACGCCTTAGCCTCTACAGGAATTTAACATTTAATTGAAAGAAACAAATTTTACATAAAAAAGAACCAGTATGCGCAGGATTCCTCAAATGAAAAAGTGTAACCAGCCAGCTTCAAAAAACGCGAAAGAACTAAGCGAGAAGAGAACCTGCCTCACTCGATGCCAAGCTATTCGGCGAAATAGCCTTCTAGCTGAAATCAATGGCCGTCCACTCAACGTTCTACCAAGAACCTCAGAAAACAGCACTGTTCCAGTATCCACAACTGGCCTTCCCGAAACGGGCCCTCCACTCATTGCAGCCTCATCCTTAATAATTCCCATCTTCCCTTTAACCATCAACTTCTCAGTATCCTTTTCCATATCAAACAACATATAATTCGTATCTTTTCCATACAACGGTAGAACCTCTTTCGTCAACAGAGTACCCAACAAATCCGCTCCAATGTTAACGTCCAGTTTATTCTCATTACCTGAAACCACAACCCCTACCACAAAATCGCCAGGCTTTGGTTCATAGTAGTCTACATTAACCTTCTGAGCCTCCTTACTTCCACCACCCAAATCTTTCTTCTCCAATGTTACACCTAAATTAGTTTCCTCGTTCTCTAGTTCAACTTCTGCTTCTTCTAGTAGATCTTTAGATTTAAAGAACTTCAGGAAAGGTGCCAAGGCCTCATCTTTATCAGGCTGCTCGGTCTGTTTATCAGTTTTTTCTTCTTTTTCTACATCTATACCTACTGGAGATGGCTTACTTAGCAATTCCAGCTCTTCATTATCTCGATTTCTACCATTTTGCGGATTTCCCGGCAATTGGCTACTCGAAAAACCATCAAAAGCGTCATTTTGAGAGAAAAATGAAACATCGGTTGTTTTCCATGGTTGAAAATGCTGGGAAATAGACGTATTCTTGAGCGAACCCGTTGCGGGGAACGAGTGAAAAGTGGAAGATTTTGTACTATGGATTATGCTAAAGTGGTTGAGAAGGAAACTGTGGGTTTGAATTGGTGGCGAAGAGTTGAGAAGAGAGACAGAGTTTGATGAGTGGAGGAAAGTTTGCATCTTTGGATATCCTCTGCACCTAATCAGCTAAGTAATTATTTATCCTTATGTTGTTTATCGTTGTCCCTGTCCGGTTACTACTGTACTTGCATAATGGTTCTATTGCTGTTTTTCCCCCTCTTTCCATAAACCGGCCAATTCTTTATACAATTGTGACACAAGGGTTCGTGAGAGAATTTGGAATTGCTTCTATTCCCAATTTCCCATGGACATCTCGGTAAAATATGAAGAATTTTATACGAAGAAATATATATGGTAAAGAAATTACTAATTGGTAATAAATAAGCGGATTAAATATCAAGTAATCTTATAACATTTCAATAATCAACAAATTAATCTTTACATTTCAACAAGATTATTTAAATGATATATGATAAATCTAATAATTTTGGCATTAATGTGGTTAATTTTGAATGTATTAATATATCGTATAAATGATTCTTTTATTCACATCTAATACGTGTCGAATACACCAGAAAATAAAACATAGTTCTACCTAACTAAATTTATAGGAGCGGCAAGTAAGGATTATATCCACGTGAAGTGTTCATGTCGCTTTGGCAGTTCAAATAAGAAAATAAAGTGAAATAAAACTAACAAAAGCAAATTAAAGAAAACAAACAAAAAAGTGATAAAGTGATGAATGAGTTTGGAATCTGGTCATAAGTTCAACCTCGGCCTGCACACAGTTAAACATACTTCGTTGAATTGTTGTTTGCATACCTCTCCTAAAAATTATTAATTCTAGGTTAACAACAATCTTTGTTAATTCTGGTTTGCCTTTAAGTCGTATTTAATCAAAACAAGCTCTTTAACTAAACCTAGCCATCAAACAACTTAGAATAAATTCTCTAGATTTAGCAGCACAGTCGCACTACGAATTAGGAAAACAGATTAATCTAGACAATATCTACATAAGCTAGGGTCATTTAACCTATGTTACATTATCCTTAATGATTCAACATTATTAGTTACCACAAATAAATAAAAAACACAACAATTATGTATTCTATTCAAAATTATAGCGATGGGTTTTTATAAAAACAACCTAATGAACACATCTAGATCATCTTTATTTTAATACCCAATCAATAGATATGGGATAACATAAACAATCACTAAAGAGATAAGGATTCAACATTACACAATGACGATATGTCCAAAAGTGTTATTCGGCTTCGATTTCACCTCGAAACCAAATTAAGGAAGTCTAGCCCTCCATAGGTCTCCAAATAGTGCTTGCTATGCCCCTCATTTTCTTCCAAAGTCGATCTATACATGCTTAGTTGCTCATCTTCGAAGTCACACGATTGGATATAAGGTCGTGTATCTAATCATGTATGTCATAAAAATATGCCCAATTCTTGCACTTACATGGTCGTGTAAGTAGATACATGGCTTTGTATCTCCCAGATCATGTTGAATTGATGTTCATCGTGCAATTTCTTATCCAATCCTCACCCTAATCCATCTACTTCGTATTCCACAAAGACAATTGAGCTTGAACATTAAGATGATGACTCTAAGAATGTGCTTTTAATTCACTTTAGCTTTCGAACTTCCAAATATAGTCATGATTAGAGAGTGTCACAACTTGTTTTCCTCATCACGTGACAAAGTTATGATCCTCAAGTGTCACAACTTATGCTTTCTCCACTGAAGATTCTTCAACATAGGGTCTGAGCTGATGACCATTCATATTCATTGTCTTCCCTATCTTAAAATTATTAATCTCTACTGAGTCTCTGCACTCTAGCAATATCTCTATTATCTCTTCATCTTTTTCTTCCTTGTTCAATTTATCTAACCTGCTCGGTCAAGGTGAAGGATTAGTCTCGATAATAATTAAGGACTCAGTACTCACCTTTGAGCTAAATGATATATCCTTCTCACCTTGTTCTTCACAAGAATCTCTTGAGTAGTCCTCTTAAGATTCTCAATCTCCTTTCCATCCACTCTATAAGGTTGCCGCACTAACATTCCTTAGGTACATCTCGGGTTGAGATGGCTACTTCTATTTGCTTTGTGATTCAAAGTGGTTGATAGTTCCTATCATTTGACCCAGCTGACTTACCGAGGTTGGGAATCAAAACATTGCATCTTGCTGGAACTGTGTTTACATCCTGATGAAATTGCTAAGTATTAGCAGTAACATCATTAACTAAGTCTTTCAAAGATTTAGTTAAGTTTTGTTGGCTCTCCAAATTTTGGACGCTAGACCTTATATCTTGCAAAAATTGCTTTACAACCTGCTGGAAATGTAGAGTATTAGTGGCAACAGACTAAACTAAATCTTCTAGAGATGTACCTAAGTTATAATAAGAGGCCTAGGTCTATATGGGAATTGTTATGCATCCTGCAGCTCATTTAGGAAGTAGTCTTGCTAGCTATCCCCTCCATAACTAAAGTTCGCATGATAACTCCAAACTTGATTATGGGATTGAGAATATGAGTTATGGAAAATTTTTCCATCAATAACATTGATAATATCTAACAGTAACATACTCCCTTCACTCTGTCCTTTTTATACATAAAGACAAAAGAAACGTGAAAAGATCAACATAAAAATGTAAAAAATAATTATAAACAAATGTATACAAAACACCAATTAAAATCAAGAACAAAAACCCATGACAACGACACTAAAATTGTTGATTTGTGTCGAATACATCAGAAAATAAAACCTAAACTCTATGTAACATCCCATTCCCAACTGACATATGAATGTGTGTCCATTGGACAATGACATGTAAACTATCTCACCTTCACAATACATAATATGGCATCATACACTAAACCATCAATCACATATTTTCTAAACCCAAAATGTTATCACATTATATCAAAACCATAATTTACATTCATATAGTACAATATCATCCATGGTTATACAACATTTTCCTATGAACATAAACAACTCAGTACACACCAAATACTATAAACTAAAAAAAAACAACTATGTTGTTAATCCCAACTGATCGACCTTTGATTCAAATCTAACTGTAACAGCTGCACAAAATATGCTTCTACAGAGTCTTAGAAGCTAGGTTGGCTCACTTTTGAACCTGAAAAGCAACGATACAATTTTGATAAGTTTTGAGAACTCAACAGAGTAACCAACCTCGATGATTCACTCATGTCATAAAACAAGATCAATTATAATATGTGATCATACAGTTCAAATCCACTTGACAAGTATCAAATACTATCACAGATAAATCATTTCTTAATTAAACAGTTCAATCATATAACGACATTCACACAGCTTTGCAAATCATTCAATGAATTCAAATTATATGCGGATGTGATAGGTATGAGACTCACATTTATTTTTATATTATTGTGACTGTGTGCTATTACAGTATCCCGAATTATCAGTCTCAATCAGTCAGTCTGTGACTCATTGATCACAATGAGCCATAGGCTCGAACCACATGTGTAGGAGCTTAAAGCTCTTATCAGTAACAGTATCAGTAGCAACACTAGTCACAACTCCTTTATATTACATGCATCAAAAAGAAGTGCATGTCACAATTTAGTCATCAAATTCAATCACTTTCATTTACATGTAATATAACAGTATATCAGTCGCAGTATCATTTACAATAACAATCACAGTAGCAATGGTCATCGAACTAAGTTCGGCATTCAACTTTTCAGTTAAAAATAAGAAAATCATTTAGGCGTATGCGTTCACATTTAATCAACACTTCCAATATCATTCTCATGCATTAAAACACCTCAGACAAATATTGTCTGGAATCCAGTTCACAATCAGCACAATTCAGTATAGTTCAATAAGATAGCAATACAGTTCAATAATGTACAAAACAATAAGGTGAGACCAACTTAGGTTACTTATAGTATGCTCCAAACAGTTATTGCCTTAAAGTACCAGCAATCTCTGGATATTGTCGTTCAATGCGTTCCTCTATACAGACAATACATTCACATATCACAATATTGCACAATTATGTATTCATTTATGCACATTCATGTATATTGAATATGTGCAATGCATGTTCATAACAACTCCGGGTTTCTTATCATCAATCTAGTCATAATAATCATTCGGATATCTACGTTCAATTTATTAACTCAGATTTGTTTAAAGGTACACTTTTAGGTCCATTTTGCACAATTAATTTCTTTGAGAAAGTGAAGGAATTTGGTAACACTTCCATCTAACAAATTATTTTCCTATGTCTTAAGTCTCTATTGATACCAAGATAATTCAATTTGGTTTATTATTCTACGAGTTATGCTCAAAATACCACAGACTGTGCACATTTAAAATTTTGGATAATGTATGATTATACATTCAAGTTGTACAACCCATATCTCTCAATTCCCGTGTCCAAAAATTATAAACTTTATACCAATTTAAAGCTAAGAGAATAAGCTACAACTTTGGTGTGGAATCCTTAGCCTAATTAGGTCGACATCAATACAGTTTATTCAACAACCACATGATATGTTTTCTGTCCCTGGTAGTGCTGCAACCTAGGTCAGGAATCAATCTCATGCCAATTTTGACAGTCTTAGAGACAGAATTCTACTTCTTCAAGAAAGTTGTAGACATATATCTCTTGTTTAATCTGAATCAAGAATCAACTCATTTAGAAATCTACAAATCAAGTTATAATCAAAATACCGAAGCATATTCATGAAAATGCTCTAGTTCATAACGTTCCAGTAGACTTCCACACTTTCATCTTATCAATCACTTTCAAATCAATTCAGATAGCTCTAAATTTTTATTGAGAGAAAGAAAAATGTCTTAGGAATCCATTGATCCAAGTTTCAAGTCATTTTGAGTTTGGACGCAAAAGTTATAGTCAAAAGCCTTAGAGTTGTTTCAATGAAATACTCTAGTTCATAATTCATACATACAACCGCCACCTTTTCTCTCTCTAAAACTCAAACCTTCATCTTCTTCACCGAACTGCAATTCTCTTCTTCTTCTTTTATTTCTTCCATTTCCAGATTTATACACTTCTAACACATCCAGTATGCATTTTTCTATTAAGTAAAACCTTTAAACAAGTTAGACTCAAAGTTACACTTCAAACATCAAACAACACATGTTATAATAGGATACCAAGTTTATAATTCTCTTACCTCACTAAATGTCAAGTCCAAATCCAAAGAACCAACTATTATAGCCCCTTGCAAATAACTAAGACACTTCCAACATCAAGATAGACGTAGTGTGAGTTTAACACCCAAAGTACAGCAGCCTAGAAAATAGCATGAGATAGCTTCTTCATGTCGCATATGGCAAGGAGTTTTAATGTGGTAGTACAAAAAAATCAACATAAAATTCAAAGAAAGGAAGAGGGATCATTTCGGTGGAGAGAAGAGAGCCAAACAAAGATTACATAAGTTTCTTTGTAAAGGCTTGATGATACGGAAACCTCAAGAAAATAAGGTTCTTGAATCCCCCTAATCCTATTGAATCAAAACCCTAATCTTTCTATTCTATGAATATGCTAGATCAAACCCCAAATCATAAGTTTGAGACCCAATCCCAAAGAAGTCAGAAATCAATTTACGTTGCAATTACTTACTTATTGATGCAAATCAATTTCTTGAAGTAATCATGAAGACAATCACACCTCACTTGAAGAACTCAATTTTAAAATTTTTATTGATCATTCAAATCTAGGGTTACAAGGATATAATAAGGTATAAATACCTTAACCAAGTCCTAACCCTAATAGGAATGGGTTTGCAAGCCCATTTAATGAAAACTAGGCTAATCCTAACAAATCTAGGAGCATCTAGCTCATTGAACATAATCGGATCCCAATCCTTTTAGGAATGGGCTAAACACATTAAAATAAATTATTTTCAAAATAACTCAGACAAACAAAACACATGATACTAACTAAAAGAACAACCCATAAATAAGTCCTTGGGCCTAAAATAAGAGATAATAAATAATAAGTCCAAATTATCAAGAAAAAGGCCATAAATGGCTAAGTGCTAGCCTCTTCCAATGCCTCTTCTAATAAAGTCACAAGCTTGGGTGTGCCTTGGTGTTCCTCTATGGATGTTTCAGCCTTCTCATGTACTTGACTTGTGATTTAGGCTTGAACAAAAGCTTGCATTGCTTGTTTAAGCCTTGAAGCTTGTTGCGTTATAATTGGACCACTTGGCATGTGCAGCTTGTCAGGTTGATGTGTAAGGCATGGAACTCCATTGTGAAGGCTGGTTGTATCATCCCCTCCCTACCCAAAAGGATTCGTCCTCGAATCAGACCCTACATTAATAAAGGGAGAGAGATCAACAACATTAAAAGTAACGGACACTTGATACTTACCTGGCAAGTCGATCTTGTAAGCATTTTCATTGATTTTCTGCATGACTTGAAAAGGAATATCAGCCCACAAGTCCAACTTGGATTTCCTGTGAATAGGAAAACACTCCTTTATCTCCTTAAGATTGCTCCTATAGGATGGTTGGTTTGGTATTTGAGCTCCTGGCACAAAATCTATCTGGTGTTTAGTACCTTTCAAAGGTGGAAGTCCCTTGGGAATCTCATCTAGAAAGACATCTGAGTATTCCTGCAAACAGATTTAATAACACTAGGTACGAAAGAGTCAAGGTCAGCCTCATTATAAAGAATTTCTCTATAGTTGAGCAAAATTAAAGGCTTAGGTATGTACAACACTTATCTCAAATCTCTTGATTTTGCAGAGAAGGTACTCTTTTTTCTTTCACTCTTCTTTTCAGTCAACTCTCCTTTTTCTATTGCACTTCCCTCTATTTTTTTCTCACTAATGCAATCTCTCTCAATTGAGCCTTTATTTTTAGTTTTTTGAAAGGCTTCTTTTCCTTTTCTTTTTTTCAAACTCTCGACCTCCCTTTGTTTTTGTTCTTCCATGGCTTTTGCAAGCATCATTTGATCCTCATGAACCTCCTTTGGTTTTAGAGGCGCCAAAACGAAGGTTTGGTCTCCCATCTTGAATGAGTACCTATTCTTGTAGCCATCATGGATCACATGCCTATCATATTGCCAAGGCCTCCCTAACAATATGTGATCCGCTTGCATTGGTACTACATCATATAAAACCTCATCAGAATACCTCCCAATGGAGAATGCAACCTTCACTTGCTTGTGTACCCTTACTTCTCCACATTCATTGAGCCATTGTAGCTTGTATGGTCTAGGATGTTTAATAATAGGCAACCTCAACTTCTCCGTCAAGATTGTATTAGCCACATTTGTACAACTCCCTCCATCAATTATTATATACTACACATCTTACCATTGATTAAGCAACGTGTATTGAAGATGTTTTCTCTCTGCTCATCTACTTCTACCTTCTCCTGCACATTGAGAGCATGCCTAACCACAAGGGTTTCGCCTTGGATAGGTTCCTCAACCTCCACATCACTGTAATCCTCAAGCTCAGGCATGTCTTCCCCATTACTCTCCTGGGACTCAATTCCCCCATCATCTCTAAAAAACATAACCTTTCTATTTGGGCATTGTGAAGCAATATGACCAGATTCCAAACACTTAAAACATTTAATGCTAGAATGCTTACTAGAAGAAGCTTGGGAGTTAGGTGTACCTTTAGGGTCAAACCCTACATTCAGCCTTTTGGGTGTCTCCTTGAAGTCCAGTCCCTTGTCTTTCGACTTCTCCTCTCTCTTGGGCCATTTTGAGCTCTATGATTGGCTAGAATTTGCCCCACTCCTTGCTGCCACTCTAGCTTTGATTTGCTTTTCCACCTTCATGGTCATGTTCACCATGTCCTCAATCTCCACATAGTGTTGCAATTCTACCACATTAGCTATCTCCTTGCTCAAACCACTCAAGAACCGTGCCATGGTTGCCCCCCATCCTCCTCTGTATTTGCTCGGATCATAGCTATTTCCATCTCCTTGTGGTAGTCCTCCACTGATTTAGATCCCTGAGTGAGTCTTTGAAGTTTCTGATGCGTTTCCCTATAATAGTAAGAAGGCGCAAACCGCTTCCTCATGCACGCCTTCATATCATCCCAAGTAGTAATTGGCATCTCTCTATTTCTCCTCTTGGATGTCACCAACTGATCCTACCATATTAGTGCATAATCTGTAAATTCAACAGCGGCTAGCTTGACCTTTTTATCTTCAGAAAAATTGCGGCACTCAAAAACCAAGTCTACCTTCCTTTCCCACTCCAAGTAAGCCTCTGCATCATTCCTTCCCTTGAAGGCTGGGATCTGCATCTTGATGGATTTAAGGTCTCCATTTCTCCTATTAAATAGCTCAACTCTCTGAGCTCTTCTAGGTCTGCGTACCTCAAACTCTTCCTCCTCCTCAAAGTCTTCCTCCTCTGGTTCATACTGAGGTGGTGGTCTACGAGGTAGGGGCTGCTATTGGTGTACACCTGCACGCCTCCCATGAGGTTCCTCATATCTTCCTTGTTTGAGCTCATCCTTCTGTCCCCTAATCTCAGTTAAAGCTAGATTGAACCTCTCAAATTGTTGTTGCATAGCTCTCAAAGTGAAAGCGATATTTGCATTTTCCCCTTGGTTGTCATCATTACTACCTCCCTGTGACATTGTAGATAAAATGATATACCTGCAAAACAAAGTTAGTAATAAACAACCTCACACACTCCCTCACATATTTCCCTCAAAATGATGTCACTCCCCTCATGTTTAAGTCATGGCAATGACTCCCTCAAATAAGCTCATACACTATTACCTTTTACCACTCAAGTGATGTCTTTAGAGTTACTTTTCGGAAATCAATTCAGCAAAACTAAGCAAACAGCAAGCAATACAAATTAATTGGAAAGAACAAGTAAATCCTAGCAAGAAATGAAATAAGAACAATTCTAGAAGCAAAGTAATGCACAGACATAAATAAAATAATATGCTAATACACGGATGAAAAAGATGTGTATGTAATGATTTTTGTTGATAATTGAACAATATGAATACAAGATTGTCCAATTCATTGTAATGGAAACAAAGAAAGGCACAAACAAGAAAGTAAATTAAGAATCAAAGAAAGACACTCAATATATTGTAAAACTTAACAAAACTCGAGAGCTCAAAGGAATAAATTTCAAATATGCCCAAGGTTTAAAATAGGCACTCAGCGTGTTTTTCAATGGTTTTCTCCTTCTTTTTCTACAGTTCACTCTTTTTTTGGGTACTGTTAACCTTTTTTTTACTACTATTCACTCCTTTTTTCGATATTGTTCACGGGATATGGGCACTGTTCATGGGTATGATACGGCACTGTTCATGGATACAGTGCGACACTGTTTATGTGTACAATATTGTTCATGTGGTACGGTATGGGGGGTACTCTTCATACTCTGTTCACAGGTACGGTAGGGTACTGTTTCGGTACTGTTCACAGGTATAATACGGGGTAGTGTTTACATACTGTTCACGGGTGCAATACAGGTACTGTTCACATACTGTTCACTTTTTTTAAAAAGAATCAAATAAAAAACACGATAAAGATACGTATGAGTTCAATAGAATTAAGCCAAAGCTCTGATATGATACAGAAACTCCAAGAAAACAAGGTTCTTGAAACCCCCTAATTCTATTGAATCAAAACCCTAATCTTTCTATTCTAAGAATATGCTGGATCAAACCCCAAATCATAAGTTTGAGACCCAATCCCAAAGAAATTAGAAATCAACTTACATTGCAAGTACTTACTTATTGATGCAAATCAATTTCTTGAAGTAACCATGAAGGCAATCACGCCTCACTTGAAGAACTCAATTTCGAAATTTTTATTGATCATTCAAATCTAGGGTTACAAGTATATAATAAGTTATAAATACCTTGACCAAGTCCTAACCCTAATAGGAATGGGTTTGCAAGCCCATTTAATGAAAACTAGGCTAATCCTAACAAATCTAGGAGCATCTAGCTCATTGAATATAATCGAATCCAAGTCCTTTTAGGAATGGGCTAAACACATTAAAATAAATTATTTTCAAAACAATCCAGACAAGCAAAGCACATGCTACTAACTAAAAGGACAGCCCATAAATAAGTCTTTGGGCCTAAAATAAGAGATAATAAATAATAAGTCCAAATTATTAAAAAAAGGGCATAAATGGCTAAGTGCTAGCCTCTTCCAATGCCTCTTCTAATAAAGTCACAAGCTTAGGTATGCCTTAGTGTTCCTCTATGGATGTTTCAACCTCCTCATGTACTTGACTTCTGATTTAGGCTTGAACAAAAGCTTGCATTGCTTGTTTAAGCCTTGAAGCTTGTTGCGTTGTAATTGGATCACTTGGCATGTGTAGCTTGTCAGGTTGATATGTAAGGCATGGAACTCCATTGCGAAGGCTGGTTGTATCATCTGACACCTAAACTGCTAGGTGTCTTCACTAAACTTTAACACATGTCTTCATTGCAAGAAGCCCATTTGCCCTCTATGTAAGCTGCCAAATGTTTCCAACATGTCAAGTCATTTATCAATAATTCATTAATCTACATGTCAAACTATCATTGGTCCATATTTCTTTTTTTTAAGTTCAAAATACCCCAAATTTTTGAAAATTTCCTAAAATTTACCAAAAATCTGAAATAATCTAAATGTTCTCCAAATAAATTTTTAGCTCAATTAATTCACAATTCACATTTTAATTGCATTTTTAACAATTAATATTACCCGGAAAATGCCAATGAATGCATGTATAAATAATTGTAATGTTACAAATAATTATAATGTGTAAGATCAATAATATCGTGTATATGTATGCCATATTATGCATAAACATAAGTTATGCTTCCTAATTTCTCATTAATATTGAATAATCACCATTTTAACCCTAATTCAGGTGACAGGATGTTACACTTTATATAAATAAATTTATAGTAGTGGTGAGTAGGGATCGTATTCATAGATGAGTGTTGATTCAAATAAGAAAATAAAGTGAAATTAAACTAACGAAGCAAATTAAAGAAAACAAACAAAAAGTGATAAAAGTGATGAATGGGTTTGGAATCCAGTCATCGATTCAATCTCAGCCTACACATAATTAAACATATTTCATTCAATTATTGTTGTCACACCTCTCTTAGAAACTATTAATCGTAGGTTAACAACAAGCTCTATTAACTCTAATTTTTCCTTACGTCGTTTTTAATTAAAACAAGCTTTTTAACTAGACCTAGGCATCGAACATCCTATAACAAGCTCTCTAGATTTAGCAAGACAGCCACATTACGAATTAAGAAAATAGATTAACCTAGGAAATAACTACACAAGTCATGGCCATTTAACCTATGTTATGTTATCTATAATGATTCAATGCCATTAGCTGCCACAAATGAATCAGAAACACAACGATTACGTATTGTATTTCAGATTCTAGCAATAGGTTTTCATAAAACAACCTAATGAACGCATTCAGATCGTCTTTATACAAATACCCAATCAACAAACATAGGATAACATAAACTATCCCTAAAGAGAGAATGATTTAACATTACACAATAAAGATATGCCCAAAAGTGTTCTTCGGCTTCGATTTGACCTTGGAATTGGATTGAGAAAGCCTAGCCCTCCATAGGTCTCCAAAGACTACATGTTCTCCTCCTCATTTTCTTCCAAAATCAATCCATGTTGTGTCAAAATAAGTTCTAAAAACTTAGGCTATCCTACTCGCAAGTATACTAGGTAATTGTAGTCAAATATATAAGGTTGCTCTTAGGAAGTTGAAATTGGTTCACTCAAATTAACTTTGAATAACAATCAAAACAAATGCAATCCTAAATACACCATCCCGATTTGTTGAGTAAAAGGTTTAAAAGAAAATTAAGCAATTAAATTGAAACGTAAACTAATTTAACTGGAAGCAAAGAACAATTTAATCAACTAGTGTGGGAAATTCTTGAGAAATTAACTTCACTAATTTAATCTCTTATGCATCATTAAAGGGAATCAATTGGATAATTATCTTGCTAAAATTACCAATTGAGTTCTAAAATCAATTGAAACAATAAACTAAATCTAAATTTCTTATTTAACAAGTTTATTATCCAAATTAGTTATGAAAACCCAACTAATAATTACCCACTTAAGTTAATATATTTCTGATTCTTAACTTAAGGGTCTATAGTTTCTTGTTCTAATGTTAAACTTTTTCTCTCAATTCTTCGTTTAATAACAAAATGATGCAAAGTTGGCCAAAATATTACATCCAATAAGCTCAAAAACTATAACAAATAATAAGATAATAAAATAATCCCTGCATCATGCATAATTGACTAAATTAGCTACATTAATTGTCAAAAGTAAACAATTAGCCCATCATGGAATAAAAATAGTTCATCATCTTCATAAAATTCAATTCCATGTTAACAGTAAATAAAGAAATGTAAAAGCGATGAACAGAGTAAATAAACTAAAGATTGACTAACAAGGCAACAAAACAACAACGGAGGAAATAACTTCAACAGATAGAAGATAAATGAGTTCAACAATAGCAACAAAAGATGAAATAAAAATGAACAAACAAAATGAAGGCCCTTGAACGAAGAAGTTGGTGGTGAATGTCCTACCAAGCTCATGCTCTCGGGCATTGGCTCTCACCTTGTACCTCGGCTCTCTTCTCGCCCAGAAGAATGGTTACTAAAGTTTATTGGGATTTAGCTTCAACTCTTGCTTTTAGCCTGACTTCAAGCTGCCACCTCTCTGCTATTTTTCTCTCTTCCTCACCCGACTACTCTCTGTTTTCTCTTCTTTTCTCTACCTCCAGTTTTTTAGGCTAGTTTCAGCCTCCTTTTCTCTCTATAAACTTTTCTATTTATGTCGAAAGTCTAGGTTTAGGTTTAGTTTCAACCTGTCGTCACCTACATGTTTGACACGTGTGATATTAATTTCAATCAAGAGAATGTGCACAAGCATGACAAATTTGTCACTATCATGGGTGTGACTCCTTTGTCATGCACTCATTTATGAATTTTTCCAATTTTTCTTGACTTTTCCTTCAACATCCACAAAATACTCCAAGTTCCTCAATTCATTCAAATTTAGATCAAAACACACGAATTTGTAACCAAAACCAAAATATAAAGGCTTTTAAAATCAATAAAAATTAGTCACAACAATCTATACATGTTTAGCTGCTCAAATGTCATTTTATATTAAAAATTACGATTTTGGGGAGTCACAAGTTTGCGTGTATCCAACCGTATATGTCAAAAAATGTCCCAATTTGTGTACTTACGCGACCATGTAAGTAGATGTATGACTATGTATCTCCCAGATCATATTGAATTGATGTTCTTCTTATAATTTCTTGTCCAATCCTCACCCTAATCCATCTCCTTCTTATTCCATAAAGACAATTGAGTTTGAACATCAAGAGGATAGTGTTAAGCAAGTTTTAATCTTATAAAACCCCCAATATCTACAAGTATACAGATCGTAAACTTGTAGTATTAAAGGTGTCGATCCTACGAGGAACTAGTGAACTAATTGAATCCTAATTTGTCTAAGGTCTAAAAGTGTAATTGTAATGAAAATAAAATGAGCAGAAAATTAAGCAATTGAAAATGGATATATTGAAAGTGAAATTATAAAATTAGCACAAAGAAATCAAAATTGAGCACAACCAATTAACAACTCAAAAATCACACAAGGAAGATTAACCAATTATGAGAAAGGGGGATTTGTCCTATCATCTAATGCTAACTCGATTACTCTAGAGTTTATTTGGTATCGGTCCTAGAATTTTGAAGCGCGGATTACTCTATCTTTAGTTATAATCATTAACTCTAAATCATAAACCCTAATCTAATTAAATTACTGAAATTGCAATCTCTCAATTAACAAAAACAACCCACAAGCCAATTAGATCTTAAGAATTCTAATAAACAATCGGGTCCTCACGCGAGATCTCTCATCGTATAAATTAACGATTTGATTATTGGTGTGATCTATTAGATTGTTTAGCTCTTATTACCCAACCTAGTCATTTTTCTATCGGTTCACTCTCTCGATTTATTACTGAACCGTGCAAATACGACAAACAGTCATAACACCCAACATATGAACATCAGAAGCAATCAAATTATCATTGATTCAAGAACAAATCTCTAAAAGAGTTTAGAACATCCTTAGCAACATATTCAACATCCTCAAACCCAAAGCATACATCAAGATGAGATGAATAACAAGAAGAAATGGAAAATGATTTGGATGGTTGGGTTGGAGTGGCTCGATAGTAGTTGGCTAAAACTTCCCCTTTTCTTCTCTCCTTCTCTCCCCCTTCCTTGTGTTCTTTCTTAAGATGACAAATGGAGGCTCCTTTTCAGGGCTTCTCTTTTTTTTTTTAGTCTTTTCCCATTTATGGTAAAAACTAGGTTTTACCGAGCCCAAATGTTTGTAGTATCCTTTTAAAAATTGAATTTGAAAGCAATCCCCACATCTGTCGTCATGCTCTAGGCCACAATCGTGGTAGTTAAAAATTGCTTCTGTCACGATCATGGCAATTAAAAATTGCTTCTATCACGATTGTGGCCTTCCTTCCTTGCTTTTGTCACAATCTATGGCAATTATTCCTCCTTCGAACTTTCTAGAAATCTTCTCCAGCCATCTTTACCTGATCTTAAACACTAACAAACTCATTAAAACACCTCGAACACACCAAATTAAAGCCTAATAACATGCTCTAACCTATATGACAATCAAAAACAAAAACACATAATCACACTAACACAATTCTAAACCTAAACATGCACAAATCATCTAATTAACAACTAAAAGCATACTAAATTACCTACTAAAACATAATGCACCCTATAACTATCAGAAAGCTCAAAGAATGTACTTTTAATTCACTTTAGCTCTTAAACTTCCAAATTATACCTAAAACCAAATATAAACCAAAACGAGTTTCTTAAACACTTCATAGCAGTTATCACTAAGTATTATGGAATAAATGTATAATCAATTAAGTATATATCAACATCATTTGGGATTATTATGTAACATAACAATTTATTCTAAGTTAGGTTTATTTATTCAATAAATTTTTTAATTCTAACTTTTACATTAATATAGGTAAGATCATAATATTTTAATGTATGCAAAAATAGCTAAAATATTTTAAAATTATAAAAGTTAAATTCTTAATTAACAGTTTTCTTAACTTTGTCAAGGTTCATTAATAAATTGTTATATCAACTAACTACTTAGTCTTAGTTAAGGCGACGATGTCACTCATTTCTGGTCACGGAATGGAAGTGCTTGAAAGTATATTGAGCTTCACTCACTAACGATCAATTAGTAAGCTACATGGACCAATATTATGAATACCATGCAAGTATAAGCATCAAATTTAGTTTTAGTACAGTACTATATTGGTACCGGTCAATATCAAATACAGCTTTGGGTATTTTTAAATTTATTAAATAGTCTGTTTCTTTAAATTGCAGAATAGCCCATTAGTATATTGTACTGTATACTTTATAATTTTACATCAACTTTGTCTCCGAAAATCATAATAATAGAAATTTAAAATAACAACAATTTATTTATTTTATTAACAGTAACTTTCATGTAGTTAACATATAATAATAACCACGATTAATATAAAAAAATATCATTTTGATTATCATACAAATATAAAATTGAGAACAATACAAAGTTTTTAAAATATTACAATTTCATCATATAATAAATAATAATTACATAAAAATATAGAAAATCAGGGAAGTAGATGGTTAGACCACTATAATCTACACCATAGTACTCAACAATGGTAGAAATCAAGTAACCCATACTCAAATTGTTACTCTTCTTACGTAGAGTTATAACAATAGCATTCAACACATGTGTGGAAGTACACACTGAGAGATTGTGATTCATGCACCACAATAAAAAATCAGAAACCATTTGACACATGAATTTATGTGATAACAAGTGCTCATGGCTTCGTATAATGTTGTTGTGGGCATTCTTGACGTTGAACCACTCCAACCCAATGAGCTCACTCTAATAACGGGAAGCACGAAAATCATCATGTTGATCGACAATAGAAGAGTCATGGAAATCGCAAATATCACACATAATTTCAATGTTCAGGTTATAAGATTATCCTCACAACCTAAACAACATTTTCCTAGGGTTACTGGGTTTAAAATGAAGGGAAGTCAAGAATTCAAGGGTGAGCTCCTGGTAGACAGAATATTGGAATTGTATAAACTTGCTCTACTAAATTCTCGACCTTATCTCGCAATTCTAGCCTATCAAGCGTAGCGAAATCAAAGTATTTTGGGTTTACTATCTGTTTAACATTAAAGGATTGGAATCGAATACCTTCCTCTTCTGTGTAGATTGGGAAGGGTACTCCAAAATCTGTCGCCTTATACATTCACCCTCGGCCTAAGACTTAATTTCTTCCCGATGATTGGTTGCACTTTGATGACTACTTAATCATGACATAATGGACTACAAGTAGTAGAAGTTGGAATAAAGTAGAAATTTGGAAGTTGGTTAGAGAGAAGTGAGAGCGTTTGGAGGTTCTAAACTTAGAGAGATAAAGTTATAATGAAAATGAGTGAAAAAGTAAAGTACGAAATGAATATATAGGTGAAGGAAGGGTAAAAATGTACGAAATGAATATATAGGTGAAGGAAGGGTAAAAATGGTAAAATTTCAACTGAAAATAATGTGGATAGGTTTATCCTGTCGCAAGTCACGATCGTGGCCTACAATAATTTCTCCAATTTCTGATTTTTTGGTCTTTTGTCCTTATACACACCTCTCGAGATCATTTCCTAACTTTGTTTTAGCAATATCACCTCATTATACTTCCTTCCTGGTCATTTTTATAAAAAATTAATGCCCAACTCTTCCACGATATTTATTAAAAAAAAAAGAAACAACCTAATTATGGATTTCAAACTATCTAAAATCAAGAAATAACTAGTAATTTAAAAACTATGTTGCCTCCCATGTGACGCTTTTTTTAACATTGTTAGCTTGACGTGCTTCCCATTAGAAACTTAGTCGGGATCAATTATAAGTAGCTTACTTCCATCCTTTTCATTCAACGTTAGTTTTGTTGCCTGTAAGTAAGCTACAAATTGCAAAATGATTAAAAGGAAAATATTGATAAAATTATGAAAACAAATTAAGCTCAGTAACGTTCTTTTTTCAAGCAAACTATTAACAAAACAGGGAATAACAAAACTCCCTGAATCTTTTATGGAATCCAATAGTTTGCCCGGTAAAAGGGTGAGTTTTTCTCTTCTTGGTTCTTCCTCATTCTCCCTAATGTTCTCTTCTTCTTTAGCTTTTTGAATAGAGACTTCTATAGCTTCTTCAAACTTGATGTCCATTGTCATCTGTTCTTCATCCTCTCGTTCCTTCAGAGATTCAAGCACATCAATTTTTCTGAATGAGTCGCTCTCCTCCGGATTCTTTAATATATCATTCATGTTGAATGTCTCTTGGTCATCACTAATCTGAATGATGAGGTTCTCTTCATAGACATCTACCCAAGTTTTTTCGATGTTCAAGCATAGTATATCAAGAACTGGTGGATAATAGGGAGGGTTGATATTCTTTTCTTCATCCTCTTTCCTCGTCTCTTGGTCTTCTACAAGATGGGGTTCAACTTGGTGTTCCACAAGTTCTTCTAGCTCTTCCCCATTCTTAAATGTGATAGTCTTATATTGCTCTCGTTGGTGTAATTCCATATTGCTCAGAGAGTCTTTCACACTTCTTTTACAAAATTCACGAGAAAGTTGTTTAACTTGAATCTCAAAGTTGTAAATAGAAGAGGCATGATTTTCCGTTACTTGATCGAATTGCTCTTCCAGTCTCTTCTGGATCTCTTCCATGTCTGTTAACTTATCCTTGATTTTGTCTAATTTGGAATCCCATGAACTAGACTTATCTTGCTGAAATCCTAAAGGTCTTGATGTCCCATATGAGTACTTACATTATTTGACCAATAGAAATCTGGGTGGTTTTGTCACCCTAAAGTGTACGTGTTCATATAGGAATGATGATTTTTCTAACTAAATTGGGGCTCAGTGAAATCCCCATAGTCTTTTGCTCCCTATAATATATATCCTCCATGATTATTCTTTTTATCTCTTCTTAGCATTCAACTTTTAAGATTCCCCATTGTTGTCCGGTGATATCTAAATTGATGTGTCATTTACTTTATATCCAGCTTCTCTCTCACACTCTCTCTCTTTTTTTCACAAAAGAAGGTGAAAAAACCTTATACTACAAGAATTAAACTAATCTACGCCTCCCTGGTAACGACGCCAAAAACTTGATTGTGTCGTTCGAACTTTAAAATTTATAAGCCCTCAAATTCAACAAACGAACGAATAGCGATTATAGTATAAAAGGTGTCGATCCTATGAGGAAGAAAACTAGCTAACATTAAAATCTAAGGCCAACAATATATGAAACTCAAAATAAAAATGCAACAAAAAGTAATCATGAGAATTGAATTCAACCACTTAAACCAGAAATTAAACACGAAAGAATTAACAATTGAGCAATATGCAATTATAATAGAAATTAGCCTATAGAATTTACCAATTTATGATAAAGGGATTTTATTTATCATTTAGGGATTTTATCTTTAGGATTAAAACATGAAATGTAACTAATATAATACATAAAGATAAAGAATGATTTTATTAATTAAAATAATAATCAAATGATTAGTTATAAGGGCATAAACAAACATGCATGAATATTAAATAACATGCAATTGACTATTGAATGCATGCAGTTTTTATTTCTAACAATATTCTGGCGTTGGATTTCTAGTATGATATCGCTTGGTACAAGTAGGTCTGAACATACGTACGCAGAGGAATGAAGGTGCAATCCCACTTGAAACAATTCTTTGTTGTATTATGATGAAATACAACGAAATTTGGGAATATATGCATGGCCAAGTCCAATCTTTAGTATTATTTTGTTTTAAATTTGTTCTTAAACCTTCTGAATCTTTAATTATCGGTAGGCAATATTAATAACAGACAAATGGAAGGCATTGGAAGTTGGACATCGAAAATTTTATGATGTCCCAACTGTAAAACATGACTTGGTGATTATTTAAAAGACTTAACCGAACCATATAAAAGGAGCAAGAATGTTAAATACATCTCTTGAATTGTATTAAAAATCGTTGAGAACAAAATCATCATATTAATTAATCTAACTCTATTCCTTAATCATAAGCTCAGACAACTAGTAGCTTCTCATGATTTGTGATTGCTTGCTGATGGACTTTAAATATATGCATTGAATTCATGTCTAGCCTCGTCTTTGTATACAATATTTGATTAATTATTCATGTTTAAAAGCATATTTTAATGACTAAATTATGTAATCTTGATCAGTTTGAACAACTATTTTTAAAAAACGATGTTAGTATACAGAAATCGCCCACTAAACTATAAATTGTTGCATTTCCAGTGTTTTGCTTGATTGTGTAAAAACATATTTATGTAGCAACCCCATGTGCATGCAAATGCAGATAGAACAGCACTATCGATCGGCAATCGTTTTATGTTAATGCTGATGTAATACCTCTGGCTTCACATAATTCGCATCAATTGAATAACATTTGTAATCATGTACTAAAATATCATGCACAATGATTTTCTTAAGTTTATCATCTAATGATATACTTTGTTAACGTTAAAACTTACATAAGCAGCGTCATCAAAATTGTTAATGTTAAAACTTACTTAAACAGGCTGCTTGCTAGTTAATTAATTGAGACATGATACGTGCATTTATAGGCGTTAATATATCTACCGATAAGACCGTGATATTTAGAATATTTTGAAACTTTCTTTATTTTATATCCATAAGACAGCTATGGACTTTAGTATAGTAACACTTGTCCACTGTGACATATTTATTAAGGTTTTGACTAGACGCGGCATATTTTATGGATTTTTGCAGTTGTTCTATTAGATCATCCACGCACCCGCGGACCACCTGCAACTTCAACGGAAATCTTATTAATTAATATTGAACGCCTCAATCAATTGGCTTTTTCACTTGGTCCACGTCTTCTTCATTGGCTCTATAACTTAACTGCAGTTAAATACGGATTCTTTAAAAGCTGGAATTATCAAATTCATAATTTATCTATTTATTTCATTTTCAAAGTTAATTAGAAGACAAATCGAAGATTAGAACGAAACTACGAACTATTAACATCCAAGGTGCATTATATATTTATATTATATCCTGAAAACTGTACGGTCATCAATTGCGCTATCGATGATCAGCTTCTGCATTTTGCAATTGTCGTCTTCCTCTTTTTCGCTAAGTGGGCAGTTAACATGTTGCGTCTATCTTTTTACTCTTGTAATTGGTGATATAGCCAAGTTTAAGTCAGCAAGTCCTGTACACCAACGCAGGTGCTCACACCGCCATATGTATAATTTAAGTTAAATCAAGGGTAAAATATATTAAACCATTTTGTGTTTTATCTCTGGGTACTTTATACTCCTATTTTTAAATATATTTTAGCGATATCAAAATCACATACTTGATAGGTTGCTCAACGTCACTCACTCAAATACAAATTTTAGGTTCGATAGCTTTTGAGATTCAATTCTTATTAATATGTTTGCGTTTTTTTTTTTTGTTGGTTAAATTACAACAATTCGTCCATTAAACATTCTTTATTTTTTAACTGCTGCTATCCATTTGGCTCAACTTATGAACATAAGGAATTAAAAAATTTCTCAAGTCGATCATAAAAGAAGAGAAAATTGAATTAGTAACACAAATTAAAATAAAACAGGACTCTATCACAATAAATCGAGGGACAACAAATTCAAAACGTACCAAGGTGAAAGGAGAAGAGGCTCGTTATATTATATACTTAAATCTACTATTAGCCATCCATGCCATTGCCATCATATTACTCTTTAAATAGTCTTGATTAATCAACATTATTAGGATTAGTTAAATTCAAAGATCATGGGCCACTGACCCGGAATGACCCAAGCTGAGTCGCCTATAGTGAGTGAGAGGGATACAGATAGTAAGTACAAATATCAAATATGCTGGCTAGTTACTTATCAATTAATTGAAATGCCCATCTATAAATTGTTTTCAAAGACCCAAGCTCAAGTTGCTTATTAACTCAACTGCGGCTCTTGTTTGTGGATTCTTGGTATGACGGAGAAACAATTTACGGTTGCAAGATTTACTTTTTATGTACTATATTTAACTTTACTTCATCGTTTTACATACTGCCTCCACTGATTTAACTCTTACTTTTAATGTTTTAATTAGTCCCTCCGCAAAATTTTTATAAAAAACTAGCTTGAACTTGAATAGAAATAGTAGTTAATGCATATTTTTTTGTAGATCTGAATATATTGATTTTTCCTCTATTAGTTTCATATATATATATATATATATATAACATTAATTTCATTTGAATATGTGAAATAAAAATTTAGATTAAATTATTATATTATATTTATTAATTATTCTTAATTTTAAAATAATTAAGAATTAACTAAAATTGGCTAATAACCCAAAAGGAAGTCAAAAAGGCTTGTTTCCAGGTTACTTTGTATTAAATATTAGCACGTTTCAGTCAAGCAGCTAAAATCTAAAGAAGCATGAACCTCCGATCCGCTACATTAACTCAATGGATAGTTTAATCATTTCAATAAATATATATAAATACAGCAATTTACATGATATACAGGTTAACTTTTAAAAAGGGGGGAATAACTTTTCTTAAATAAAAAAAAATCAAAAAGAAAATGAGTTTATTGCCTAAGATATATGGAGGCCAAAAGGGCCTTCCGAATGTTCGGGAAAAGATGAAAAAGAGTAAAGTGAGTAGAATTTGGCTACTATAAAATAAGTATTAAAAATTCAAAAACTGTTTTTCTATATTTATATGAACTTAAATTAATTGGCGATTTTAATTAGAAAAACACAAGTATCTTTGCGTGGCAAGAAAAGTGGAGTTGAATATTTTAAAATTTAAAATCTTAAAATTCGTTTCAAATAAGAAAAATAAAACTGAATTTTAATATATTTCAAATTTCTTTAAATGAATATAATTTTCTATCAATATGTATGTATGATTCTACGATTACAAACTAACGTGTCAAGTTATTATATTGTCAGGTATAATAATGATTTAAATAATAAATAAATAAATAAGAACATATGGTAGAGAAAAACGACAATCTAGGTTTGAATTGGCGGAGCATTGCATATTGAGTGTGACTGAACAAAACAAGCCACTGAAAACCCATAAAAAAGGAATAGATGCTGTGATTTGAAGAAAGAAGAAACGAGACACCTGGCACGTGGCTCAACAGTGGCGAATTATATAAGTAGCAGTAAGCAGCATCTTACTGATGTCTCCTTAGGGTCCTTTTATAACATCCAATCCAAAGCTTCTTCTCCCCTCCCTTAGCTCTCTATACACAAACCTTACTCTTCCATTTCTTATTTCTCTGCTGTTATTCATAAGCTCATAAAGGAGTAGTCAGAGAACCCACTCTGAAAACAAGGGAGAGTCTCAGTATACCTACATGCTGCAAGTAGGTAGCAGTGATCCATGATCGGAGTTAATCTAAGGTACGTGACTCAAATATGCACAGGCAGTGAGATAATTTCCCATTATATTGTTATACTTTTTGATAAGAAATCAATTAAACTAGCTAAAAGTGGGTGCATGATCAAAATTTCCCAGATTTCTTTCTGGGTTCCATCTTCAAATGTCTTGTAATTAATTTCACTTTATGCTTGTGGGGGGAAAGACATTTTTATGCTTTTCTTTTTCATGCCAGCGAACTGAATAGAGCACTATGATGAGGTTCAATTATTTCTTTCCTTTTCTCGATCACTCTTTCCTTATTTTCTTTTTCAATTTAAAAAGATACAGATAAGAAACTGTTTTTCATCTTGTTCAACTCAGGTTTAAAGAGTTAGGTTATTGTTATTATTATTTAAAACAAGTCAAATAGACTTTTCATTGAAACAGAGCCGGAAAAAGAAGAGGCTGAATAATTTTTCTATTTTTTATGTCTTATATCAATAATAATATAAAGTAAGAGGAATTTTTTGTTAAAACATTTGCTAGTGTTAAAAATAAGTTTAACATTATAAAAATATTCTATTTAAAATTTAAATTGACAAAAAATAAATTATCGAATAAGTTTAATAAAAAATTTCACTCTTATTATTTTAATAGAACCTACATTATCAATTGAGTATCTCAACCAATAATACGAGTCTTATGAAGATCTTTTTAAAATTGATGTAAAGATTTATAAATTAATTTTTATGTTTATCAAATGTAGAGTCCTATGTCACCTTCTCCCGTAATTTATTGGAGATTCCTAATTCAAAATTACATCTTACTAATACAGCATGTATACATGTCGGTGGAAAAGGAAAACTAAATGCACCTATATACTCTTCTGCCGTTATATTTTTGAAGTGATGTTTGTGTTCTAATAAATTGGAAAATAATAACTGCAATAGTATTGTTTTGAAACATCGGAAGTAAGAGACCAGGAATTACTTCAGTCTAGAGTCAACCCCAGATCGAGTGAAATTGTATACCGTCGTATTATGAAAAGAATAAATCCTTTACATCAAAATTTTCATAAATTAACCAAGGATAGACGTCATCTCCATTAGGTTATACCAGAAATCACCCCAGGTCATATCTATAATGAAAATTATGTGTTCAGTTCTCACTTGTGTATCATCGTCTGTTGTCTTGACATAATCGACATAACGATAGCATGTGGTGTCCAAGGCACGGGACTTGTAGACTTTACTCCCTGAATTCTTGAATTATCAAATCTTATATTGGCACACTTTAAAAGTTAGTTTATGAGGGGGAGAGTCTAAAGTCTTTATAAATCTTATACCAACTTTGTATTTAATCAATGTGTGATCCAAGCCTCATATTTTGTAATTGGACCAAACCATAACATTCGTCCCCTTAAGAACCAACGTCTTTGTTGGTCACGACTGATACTTTCAGGTCATCACTCTATGGGTCACCACTTCGAGATCTTTGTTAGTCACGGCTGGCACTCCCAAGCCATCACTCCGTAGGTCACCACTCCAAGACCGACTTTGATATCAATTAGTAAGGACTTTATGAGAGAAACATTTCAAAAGCTAGCTTATGAGGGGGGAGAGCCTGAAGTCTTTATAAACCCCACACTAATTTTGTATTTAATTGATGTGGGATCCAAGTCTTATACCTTGCAATTGGATCAAATCATAACATATATATATATAGATAATTAAGAATATAATAATTTATAAAATTATTTCAAATATTGAATTCACCCATGAAATTATTGGCGAATAAATTATTGATTCTAATTAAAATATCCGGTGCCATTTGAAATAAAAAATCTGTATTTAAAATTCTCATTAACATCTGAAAATAATTTTTGACATTTATTAACATTAATTTTACAGCTGAAATTGGTGCAATAAAGTCATACCGCATTGATGTGAAAGAAATGCGTAATAGTTATAAGCCGAGTTCTGGTTAAAAAACTTTAGCCAATCATTGTCTTTGATCTGTTTGGAGAGAAAATTTTATGATTAAATGAATCATGACTGAAGAGAGTTATGAAAGATGTATACTGTTGTTCATTAATTTGGTGAAATACTCGTAAGCCTTAATATACAAGTAAAAACAGAAGATTTATCTAATCTTATCTGCAAATATTGAATAGTTTAGATGTTATCAATGACACTAGTCGATCACTGAAAGCAAAAAGGAAGGAAGTAGGATATTTCCATCCACTCCCTGTTTTTGTAATACTGACAAAATTTTAGACGACGGAGCATTTGAAGAAAGGCTTTGCTCTTTTTTATTTTTGAAAGAAAGGCTTGCTTTATCAGTGAAGTTAAAAACTTTGCTATCTATGTTTTTCTCAATTGAAGAACTTTCCTATCGGCTACTAGCATCAGGTTTTGGGCTTCCTAAGAGTAAATAAAAATCTTTACTGATCTTTATGGACCTGTTTAGCGTAGTTTAAGGGTTACAAGACGACGAGCTGAAACCAGATGTGTATTTTATATGAATGAGGTTTTAGCATAATGCATTTCATTAGAATACAAACATTTATTTTCATGAAGTCAAATTTGCAGTTGAATCTTGAAATCCATGTTCTTGCCAGCTTGGCCTGTTGCTTATTAAAACATCCCCCCCTGTATCACGACAAGCCATAATTAAAAGCAGAACAGCGGATTGTTTCTATTTGAATTTTTGGATTGAACGTAATCTTTGTTAGAAATAGCTGAAGTTTTAATAAAAAACTTTAATAGTGGATTCCTATGGGTTTAAGTTGGTGTCTTTCTCTCCTTCTCCCCACTTTAATAATGCAGCTTATTCAATTAATATCTCATAAGATTTTGGTTTTCATAATATCCTTATCTTACAGCACGAGCTAATTACTGCAACTTACAGGTCATTGATCTAGACAGCGCATCCCAAAATTTCTGGACTCCTTAAATTCATCTTTTTGCTGCAATCAGGTACGCGTTGGTCTTCTCTTAGTTCATTTCTTTGATGTTTCTGCTAAAACTTAATTATGAATATTATTTCATATACATGCATACATGATGCCTTAAGAAACTGCATAGAATAGATTCATCCTTGACCTTAATTAATAAAATCCTAAAAATTAAACATGTTAATGTCATTATCATCGTACCCACCATGTCTTTGGTGTCCAATTGTTTAATTAACCAAGTAATTAATCCAAAGAATTTGAAGTGTTTGGCACGAAGTTCACTTGTCCATCAATTCAAGTGTTTGTCATGGGGCAAATAATTATAAACATTACATTTAGGATTAAGCCTGTGTATTATTATACATTTTTAAATTCTACGTATCAGCAAAATTGCTATTAGGTATTGTTATTGTTATTAGGCTAAATTACATTTAACTTCCTTATATTTTATCTCCTAATATGTTACGCATCCTTTATTTTTAAAACGCACTTATTACCTTAGCTTATAATTCAAAAGGTCTTTTTTTACGTTTGTGTTATGGTAATATCATTACAATTATACATGTGGCATTTTTTTAGATAAAAATATCCTTTTAGTCTTTTGTTGACAAAAGTACATTAAACTCCTATATTTTTTACTTTATTTTGTTATGCTCTCTATTTCAAAAATAAAAATTATTTTAAGTATGAATTATATTTTACCTGTTAATAAATAAAAAAGGAAAATTTTACTAAAATTATCATTGTATTGTCTTGACAATGGTACTTCATGACGTTAATTTATAAAAATAAAAAATTTATTTATAAAACAATATTAAAAAAGAAAGAAAATTTACTGAAGATGCTTTTCTTTCATGATTGTACTTTCTAACTATTAATTGATAAAAAATTACAAGTTTTTGTTTTTGGGTTACTTTCTGAACATTATTTTAAAAAATAATAATAAATAATTGAAAATGTCATTTTCTTAAAAATTGTATAAGCTGATATACTTCTATTCTTAAAAAAGATTTGGAATTAAAAACAGCTCTTTAAAGTAAAAAGAAATTACCCTGAAATACAATGAAACAAATGTTGCCGTATTGCCATGTTGAAGAAAAACATAATAACAATCTTAATAATGTCATTAGCTCAGCAATTCTTTAGAAAAAAAAAAGCAAACAATAACTTGTTTTTGCTTTGATCGAAATAGAAATATCAAAACTAATCTCCCAACAGCTACAAGGGGGGTTTTTTGATAGAAGGTAGAGAGAAAAAAGAGAAAAGAGAGAAACAAACAATGGGTGAGAAAGAGAGAGAGTTGACACTTAAGGAAATGACTAAAAAATTGTAAAAAGTGATATTTTATTTTATTATTGTTAATTATTTTTTTAATTTTGTTTCATAAATATTTTAAATATTTTTACTAAATGATAGTTTTAGTAATTTTCCCTTTTTTAATTTATTAACTCTCAAAATATAATCTATGCTTAAAATAATGTTTATTTTTGAAAAAACGAGGAAATACTGAAATAAAGAAAAAAAGGGCTTAATATATTTTAGTCAACAGAAACAAAAAGAGCCTTTTTGTCTAAAAAATACTAGCATGAATAATTGTAATGATGTCATTATAATGCAAAAATTATTTTTTAAAATTTTAAACTACTTTAATTAACTGTCAAAGAAAGTAATAACTTCACTTAAATAAACACAACAAGATTAAATGTATTTTAGCCTTTTTATTGTTGACGTTTGCGTTGTCGTTGAATAGTATATAATATATAAAGTCGTGGTTAACCTGTAAAATTAAACAAACATTAAACGTCCACGTCCATGTCATTTGATTTGATAGCTTCTTACTTTCTTGTTCTGGTTATTAATAAAAAAAGTTGTGGCTCCTGGTCTGCCACGTTTATCAAACCGACACATATAAATTTTCGGGTCCACCACGACTCTGCAGTCCGCACATGTAATTAACTGTTTAAACCGCCAATATGAACCGGTTCGGCCAATATGGAGAGATCCACACGGTTTCGCCGGCCCAACCGACATTCTTTATTAGATTGCTAAGTTTGCTACTTTTCATCCAATCTTTATCTACCCTAGTTTGATATTCTAATTAGCTTTGGCTTTCCACTGGATTATAAACATATGCAAAATAAAAAATTTGGGATATTTAATAAACCAATAAAATGTTGAAATGGAAATTTGGGATTATAGACACACACACATATATATATATATATATATATAATTTCAAACTTTGGATTAGAGTACAAACGAAGGGATTAACTAAAACTTGAAAACATATTCTGGAAGTAAAACAAAAATATGATATACGGGTAGCAGTAGCACTAGCTCTAGCTTGATGAGGAAAACTGTTTTTTTACCTTAAAGTGTAAGTTTCTGTATCCATCAAACTTGTCCAAATCCGGCAAGTTGCTGGGATTTTGATGGCAAAGAAACAAAAAGATGGTAGGTGTTGTGATTTTGCCAACTACTATGCTGAAAAGGAAAATTTAAAGGAATACTTAAATTAAAACTTGATCCATTTATGGTATCCTAAAACTTCTCTCTCTACCGTTTTCTAAGACTAAGAAGCTCCCCAAAAGCTAACGGTCGTTGTTACCCTCCATCTTTGTTCTGCGACTCTTTTCTTCTGAAACTTAATTTGAAAAGCTTCATGTTTTGACTTCATCCATCACCACAGACCAAATCATCATGAAGTCTCGCAACCATAAGCATAGTAGTCACCAAACAGAGGTAACTCTCGACGTCTCTCCACAGCTTATTCTCTCTATCAAGTTTTGGTAATTATACAGCTGAAAGTTAATTTGGGCAGAGAAATTGGGCTGAATCGTGTTGTTGTTTGGGTTGTTGGTTCGTACAGTTCTTCTGGCCCAGAGTTGTTATGCGTAAATGGCTTAACATCACTGCCAGAGACTCCGATTACAGCGCTGACTCCGCCTCCGATTCCGATTCCGATTCCGACTGCCACTCCGATGATTCTGCTTCCGGTACTCTAAAGTTTTCTCTTTTTGTTTTATTTAGTTTGTGTTTCTGATACGTACAGCAATTCAAAATTCATTTATGCTTTTTCCCCCTGAATTGTAGAGTGTGGGCGATTTGAAAAAGATTGGCGGTCACGAGGTAACAGAGTGGAGGATGATCAGTTTGATCCCAATGGTACTCTTAACTCTCCATTCATTCGTCTCTCTTCTATTGGACTCATTCTTCTGAGTGACTTATTTCTTTGATTTATACTCTGAATCCAGATGCTCGTCCAAGGTTAAGGAGACGAAATTCAGAAACTTTTAGAGCACAGTATATTAACACCAAGGAACTCAGGTTTGATGCCCCCTTATTCATTTTGATAACATAAGAATAAAATGCTAGGTTCTTCCCTTGTTATTTTAGGTTTTTCCTGCATAGTGGGGAGTGAGCTTTTTCTCTTTAAATTTCAAAAGTTGTACAATTCTTTGCTTAGGATATGTGTTGGCACATGGAATGTTGGAGGGAAACTCCCACCAGATGACCTAGACATTGATGATTGGATTGACGCCGATGAGCCCGCTGACATCTATGTACTTGGGTGAGTATTTCGTTTATGTTTAAACCTACTTTAACATATCTTGCATGTAACGCTGAGAATTAATTTTTTTTCAATTTATTATGTAAAGATGGAAAATTATGGTGTCAAATCTGTTCGATGTGGCTAGTTAGTGTTCTACTCAATCTTACCATTAAAGCCCACTTTATTGATAGACGATCCTCCGATTTTGTCTATGTTTTTCTTTCTTTATTCTTTTCTGGTGTCTTTTGCATATGTTGGATATGCTCGGAAATTCTTCTGAGAAAGTTAAAAATTACCTCATTTTTGCAGTCTTCAGGAGATTGTGCCTTTAAATGCTGGAAATATATTTGGCGCTGAAGATAGCCGTCCAGTCCCAAAGTGGGAAAATATTATTCGTGAAACACTAAACAGAATTCGACCAGCAAGGACCAAGGTTAAGTGCTATAGTGATCCTCCTTCTCCATCTAAGTTTAAACCTTTGGATGATGTTCCAGATATTGAAGAGGATATATTACTTGAAAGTGATAGTGATGTGGGAGAGGAAATCCATCCAATGGATGAAGAATCCGTTGGTTTTGAAGAAGTTCGAGATGGACAAATCAGAACTGAAACTTGTAAAGATACTGTAGTCTCAGATGCTACTGATATTTGCAAATTAGGTGTTTCAGGAAAGGACTTGCAGAGGCAATATTCTTCTCCCAAGAGATTGGACAGATTAAATTGCTTGCGAACGGAAGAAAAATGTGAAGACATAAATTCAGAAATAGTTCAACAGAATGGAAAACTAACCAGGATGCTTAGTGGTAGTGAAAAGATTGGCTTGAGCTGGCCAGAACCTCCGTTGGACCTGTTATCTCAGCATATTTTACAGAGACCTAATTCCTTTAAATCCATAAAATCTTTTAAAACAGCCAAGTCTTTTGGAAGGTATAGTTCATTTAAGTCTGTCTCAAATGACATGCAACCAGGATTAGCTTTGCTTGCAGAAATTGACCTTGAAGCTCTTATGAAGCGGAAAAGAAGATCGTCATATGTAAGGATAGTAAGTAAGCAGATGGTTGGAATTTTCCTAACTATTTGGGTTCGTAGGAGCTTGCGTAAACATATTCAGAACTTAAAGGTCTCAACTGTTGGTGTTGGTGTTATGGGCTACATTGGAAATAAGGTTTGTGTCATAACATGATTTTATTTGTGCCTTCATGTCATTAGAATGTTCCTGTAGTTCATATCATTTTAGGATTTGTTCAATATTTTTTATGTTCCTTTGCTTGTGAGTTCTGGGAAGGATATTTTATTCATCAGTCAAAGCTTTGCTATTGGTTTCTTAGGTTTAATATGATCGCTTTTGTCACTGTTTGGCATGACTTGTATGCTACATGTATGTTATTTGTTAGAAGTAGCTTTGAATATGAGAGAGTCATTTTTTTCTTGAGTTCATGGATTTCCGTGCGTTGAGTGACTGAGCCTTGGACTTAAAATCTTATGCCTAGAATTAGATTGCTTTAAAAAATTTCCTTGGTCTAATTTTTGAAATCTTACCAGTTGTTTCTATTCTACGCCTTCATATTGAGTTTCAGATTAACTTTTCAATCTTGACTTATGAGCTCATTTTTTGACTACTTTGGGAGTATTGACCATGTTGATGCATCATCCCATTTTCTCTTAAGAGGACTACTTAGAATATGCTGATTCCTTCAAAATCAGGTCTCTCATTGTGCTGTTTTTTGTTTCATGGTAATTACATTTATCTGGTTTGGAGTAGTGGTGAAGATGATCTCTGATTTTGATCCTATGTTATAATCAAAAGACTGAAAATATTCAAGTAAATTATATGGTTCATCAAATAATGGTGAGAGACTTGCAACCTTCCTCTATAGATAATTTTTTAAAAGAAAGAAGTCACTAAACTGTTCATAGAGCAACCAAATTCTTTATTTTGCTTCTGATAATTGTGTTACTTGCGAGCAAATATTTCACAAACTTCCATGAAGTTTTTTTTTTCGCTTTTCTGAAATATCATATAATATTGTGAAATTACCTTTGTCTTTCAGGGATCGATATCGGTCAGCATGTCAATATACCAGACGCTTTTCTGTTTCATATGTTCCCACCTCACAGCAGGCGAGAAGGATGGAGATGAATTGAAAAGAAATGCTGATGTGCTGGAAATATGCCGAAGAACTCAATTTCATTCATTTTCTGTTGCTGGGCTTCCTAAAAGTATACATGATCACGAGTGAGTACATATTGTTGCACTGTAACTTGAAACAAAGAACACCTTTTGAATTTTGATCACATCATTGCACTTTAAGATGAAAATTCATCGTTTTGAATTTTCACTTTCAGACTAAGAGCAAAATCATGTTTTTTTTTCACTACAAAAGCATCTGGATATTCTTTTAGCTTTTAACTTCTTTTATTCCCAAATTCTCTGTCACCAAGTGTTGGTTACATATAGTCATCTGCAGCCTTTTTCCCGCTGAACTTCTACAAACCAATCACTTACCAAAAGAAAAAAACTGATATTGAATCACAAAATTCACTTTCTTTTTTCTTTACTTTCTGATTCTCTTTTCTTCTGATTTAAAATGTATGTTGTAGCACAATGATCCATACAATAAAGTTGAAAAGTTTTTAACTATTTTGAGACCTATTACTGTTGATGATTTTTTATTGCATTAACATGAATTGAACCTTTTTTTTATTGTGATCTCATTTTTGGATTTCTGCAGAAGAATTATCTGGTTGGGCGACTTAAATTACCGTATAAATTTGTCATATGAGAAAATACAAGACCTTATCTCAAGAAGGGATTGGTCCAAGTTGATAGAGAGGGATCAGGTAGGTCAGTTGTATATCAAGACAGATTTTAGGTCATTGAAGCATTCCACACTGGTGAGGTAAAGGATGTTTAAATGTCCATTTATGAGTGTTTGTACACAATTGCTAGGGAGGGGATTTCAAACTTGTATAAGTTAAGAAATAAAGATATTGGGATAAATTTCTTCATTATCCTGTGAACTGAAATTCTCTGTCACCAGTCCTTGTTAGATAACAAGGATACTTTTTTTTTGAAAATTTAACAAGGTTCAATTTTTGTTTGAAGTTATGTGAGTGATGACTAGCTAAATTAATTTGCACCTTGTGACAGCTTGTGAAAGAACTACGGAAAGGTTGCCCCTTTGATGGATGGTCTGAGGGTATGTTAAACTTTCCACCAACATATAAGTATGAAATGAACTCGGATAAGTACTATGGGGAGGATCCAAAAGCTGGGAGACGTAATCCTGCATGGTATGCATCTACTGATCTATACAGTACTGAATGTAGATGCCTACTGAATATTTTCTTTCTATTTTGGTCAATGCTACATATAGAATTGCATTCTCTCTATTTATATACTATTTTCATCTAAAGCCGTTTGTTGACCTTTAATTATTATATTCTCTCATGTTTAGGCTTACATCATGCGTGTGTGAGAAAGAGAGAGATGGAAAGATAGAGAGGAGAGGGAGCGGCCTTATATTCCTTATTTCTGGAACATGCTTATGAAATAAGCTCATGGCATCAAATGTAACTTATTCCTTTATTTCATTAAAATTTGAGTGATCTTCACAGAAGATCTTTGGACATATGCTAGTCTACGCTCTTCATTTCCAAAAGGAATTTAGTTCATAACTGAGATATGGCTGTCTAATCAATGTTTATATAGCTGTTAATTTTCTTTCTGAGAACAAAGTTTATTTGGTATCTATATGAGCAGATTTGTTTTCATATCTCTAGAAGCTCAGAAATTTCGTTGTCTAACAGTTCCTACGATAACTTTCCTACTGTATTTTTGTTAGTTATCATTATAATCTACATCAGTTGATAAATACACTTTTGAATGGCAACACGTTCTTTTAACATCATCCCATTGCTGTATGAGGATATGTATTGTGGTGGTTCTTTTTGTAGAGATTCTATGGATATGGTAATGCAAACTAGAATATGATGATTGCCTGAGCCAGCGCAAAATGGATTAGGTGGGGTTTTCCATGTACTGATGGAAAAAGTGATTTCCAATTTGATAAAGTTACGTAGTGTCTAAGGAAAAGTTGGGTAGAAGCTGGACTTGTAGAAAGATCCTGTTCAGAGTATGCACAATAGCCTATTTAGGTCAAGAGGTTCACTTCCCCCCCTATTCTCCCATGCACGTCAAATTCCGCCTTTTGCACCGATTCTACTTTTTATCCTTCACTTTCTTCTAACCCATTATACTTTTGCCTTATAATAACTGATATTGATATTATTGTTGTTATTCTGTTTTGTATGTTTTCTTTTTCTTATTGTAGCTGTTAAGATTATATGAAACATATATGCTCCAACTTGAGAGGAGTATTATGAAAATACTCTTATATTTGTAGTTATAGATTATATGTACTCCTATATATAGTAAACAATAGCGAACAGTAAGAGTACTGATTCACCAATTTTCATCACAGTTGCAATTTGCTTGCATGGGGCTTTAAATATTTACTATTATTTCACAATTTAAGAACATGCTTACAATTTTTCTCTTAGTTCTTAATCTCTGGTCATACCAACTGAGCAAGTTTTTCTTGTTGATTGTTGGAAGTGATTATGAACTAATAGGAATGGAGTATTTGTGTACTTATAAGAAAGTAATGTTTTACACTGTTGTATCTATGCCTTATCATTTTGTTTACTGTTTCTTATGTTCTATCTATGCTATATAATCCAATCTCTTTGATGGGACTGCATCCTCCTAATGTAATCTGATTTTGTAGGTGTGACCGCATTCTTTCACATGGGAAGGGAATGAAGCTACGTAACTATAGGAGAACAGAGCTTAAACTTTCTGATCATAGACCTGTAACAGCTGCCTACATGGCTGAAGTTGAGGTGTTTTGTCCTAGAAAGTTACAGCGAGCACTGACATTCACAGATGCTGAGATAGGAAATGAGGAGATTGTAGCAGAAATGGGCATGGCGCTGATGTAGGAATGACCTTGAAATTGGAGATGGTGAGTACTGATTTGACTCCTGATCTTTGTTAAAAGATATTGTACTATGATCTAACTCCTTGGAAGGCAAATCATAGTAAGGAAAGAGGTTGAAGAATGTTCTAAAGGTTATTTTAATGATTAACAATTTTCAGCAAAGATAACACACACCCTACCAAAGAGTTCGATATACTACAACAAAAGACCTTGGAATATTAACGACTTTCAGGAAATATAGAGTTCATTTCTGTTCCCTGGTTTTAATTAACATTCGCTGTTATGTATACGTTAACCTACCAAACAATCTTTTATGAGCATTAGGATACTTGGGTGATTAATTGTAATGTTTGCTCTTTGCTTCTATATGAACACTAATAACTCACTGTAATTTTCATAACTTGCAGGATATTTCTTGCTGAGAGCATTACCCAAATTGAAGCTAAACTACCATATCCTCAATTAGCTGACAGCAAGGACCTGACGACTTTTGATGTTGCTATGCCTTAAATTCATTAAACTTATTGTTTTGTAAAAATTTGTCACCATCTTGCAATCTGCAGTTATATTTTTAACCGGTCATAGTTGAGGTTTCCCCTATAGTTTTCATAGGAAATGAGTTTCTTTGATATGAGGGTTTGTGCATGTGCATTGGCATCATGTGTACAGTAGATATTGAATCACTTAGAGCCGCAGATTTCTCCAACCCCATTGATTAGTGACTTTTGTAAAGCTTAAGTTAATTGATGTATTTACAAGTCGCAACTGTTGTATATTCCTGGATTTCTGGTTTTTAAAGGGACAACTATTTTCATTTTGCCTTTTTCCACAATTGTACATCGTCTTCATCTCTGTGTGCAGGACGCACCTTTGCTGAGATAACTGCATATGCAGGGTGCAGATGTTTTCTAGTCCTGGAAATGGGATGTTGCAAATTTGTTCTGTTTAATTCAAGATTGATACTGAAAAATCATTTGGTTGTTGCATTAATCACCACGTGCTGGAATCTCCAATTTGCGCGTTGATTTAGTATAATTTTTTATCTCCTCCATTAAGCATCATATATTTCCTACTTGCTGTGCTCTTTTCCTATTTTCATCGTATGATCAACACTTATAACATGATTTAGTTACATAATCGAGCAGAATTTATCATTTAACCTCCACAGAAATGTCCGCGTGGTACTCAATTCGTAACGAGATCGAATTCAACAGAAAATAAAAGGAAGAAAAGCTTAATCGAAAACTTTATAATAATTAAAAACAATGTACAGCAAATCCACCAAAAGTTAACAAGCAAGCAATTGAAAATAAAAAAAAGTTAATAGTTTGGGGTAGATGGCTGAAGTCACCGGCGACGGTGGTGCTTGGAAGATAGGGGATAGCTACAAAAGTAACCCTAAGTAAAAACAAAAAAATGATTAACCAAAGCAGCAATTAGAGTTAGGATTGCGTTTCAAGCGCTAACTGATCATGCTGACGCGTAGGGTAATCGCAATAAATCACTGAAGCTGTAATTTGACTCTGACGTGTTAGAATCAGGGGGCTTCTCATATTATTCGAGCGCATTTGGAGGGACCATCGCAGCTGTATTTCGGGTTCTCAATCAAGTGTACTCTTGCTAAGAATATTCTGGGAGTTAAGCTAAGTATCGGCTACACTTAGTATGAAGTTCTTCAACCATTAATTGTTTGCTTACGGTACCAATGCGTTCTTGAAGCAAAGTATCCCTGTGTTTTGCTTGGTTTTGAAAATCCCTCCTGTTCCTCTCCCACCATAGTGTCTCCAAGGAAATTTTGTAAACAAAAGAATCCTCTTTCCAAGTTTTGAGAACCTGACATGACAAGTTTATTAAATCATTCCAATCCAAAGGAGGAGAGGGGAAGTGGCTTATCTGAATCAAGTTGTTCCAGATATGAGAGGAACAGTCATATTGGAAGAAAAAATGTTCTGTTGTCTCATCCTCCTGTTTACAAAGGGAGCATAAGGTTGAAATCTTCAGGTATGCTTTAACTCTACATGTAGTGAAGTGTCTCCTTTTAATTGCAGGCCAAAGAATGACCATGGATTTAGGATTAGCCTGAGGCAATCATATGAGTTTATGCTAGTTTATACGTGGAACTTGTGTCAATATTTCTTTGCAAGATAAGTTGGTGAAGCAACTCGAAGAGCTCTTGTTCCACCAGATAAGAGTCTTCTTTATAAGGATTGAGAGCAACGTTTAAGGGGAGATCCATATGAGGAGACCTTAGGAATGTTTCCTGACCACACAGTCTGCTATCAAGAACCTCCTTGACTGTAGCTAGTTCTAGACTTGTTGGATGAATCTTCAAGTGGAATCATATTACAAACTTGTAGTTGCTACATTCTTAGTATTAACTTTGACATGCTACCTGACAGAATCTCTTAAACTTCAAGATTTGCACCATAGACTGAGAGTAATTGTATCTAAGTTCAATTGTCCAGAGGTTAGCATTTATCAGATTAAAAATTCAACGCATTTGACCCAAACTACCTATTTATGAACTAGGATCTTCCATAACGTTTTGATTATCAACTAAAAAAAAGGTGAAGCTATAACTGCAAAGTTGATGTGTGTTAGCTCGAGGAGGAAGCCGTTTAATTTGCCTGTAAAAGTGGATTTTAAGAAATAAAGATGAACAAAGATAGTATCTCTTATAATGCCTTTTTCACTCCACTAGGTCATTATAAATAGTTAGTAATGCCTTTTGGTTTAAAAATGCCCCACAAATATTCCAAAGAAAAATAGATAATATTTTTAGGTTTCATAATTTTATACATTGTTACGTAGACAATATTCTAATCGCTAGCAATAATATTGCTCAACGTATTTACATCTTCATACATTTATTGATTTAAGTGAAAAACATGGTCTTACTCTTTTTGAAAAGAAAGCAAAGATAAAGCAAATTGAGATAGAATTTCTTGGAATGGAACTAGATGGTAAAGGAGTTAAACTCCAACTACATATTCTTGAAAATATTTTTCAATTTGCAGATACACTTCAAGATAAAAAACAAGATCAAAGCTTTTTAGGTGTGTTAAACTGTGCATCGGATTTTATTCAAAACTTAGCTGAGATAAGGAAACCTTTTCAAAAGCTTTTAAAGAAGGATCAACGATTTAAATTTTCACCTTATTTGATTGAATAGGAAAAAAGATTAAAGTTATGTGCTCTACTTTACCTAAACTTTTATTTGATTCTTGAGATTGATGCTTTTGATTATGTATGGAGTGGTGTTTTAAAAAAGATAGATTATAACAACGTTCATGAGAAATCTAATGAGTCTCTGAGTAGATATACTTCAGGAACCTTTGCAGATACTTAGCAGCGATATCATATAAATGAAAAAGACTTATTGACAATAGTAAAAACCTGTCAAAATTTTCATTATTTTCTATTGCTAGAAAGATTTTTATTAAGAACAAATAATACTCAAGTAAGGCCATTTATTCAAAATAATTTGCCTTTGAAGCATGAATATAGGTGATATATACGATGGCAAACACTTTTAGCTAAATATTTGTTTAATATTGAGATAATTAAATCTAACCATAATGTTCATGCAGATTTTCTAACCAGGGATGGCCATATTTGGTCTATAAAATCAAATGTCTGAAGATACAAATACGTGCCAAGCACAGATAAAAGATTTGCTAGGTGTTGCTAAATTTCCCTCGATATAGCATGAGATAGTCAAATTACTTCTCTCCTTTTGCCATGTATGGCAAGCCAAGATAAATCATTTCAATTACGCTGAGCAAAAACTTTATAGATAGTTCAAAAAAAGTTTAGATAAATGAAGATTTCAAATGTACTGGATCTTCTCTTACATCTTAACGGATATCTCAGCCAAAGTTTTTTACTCCAGACAATATCTCTTTATAACTAGATGCTTCTTGAAAATCTCAAATACTTAGAAATATTATGATGGAGAGTTCTCCCAAAAATGATCCTACTGCTCAAGCACATTACAAGATTATAAGAGACTTATATTCTCTACAAAATAATGATTTTTGCTATATTGACTTTTCTGGAATATATCTTAGATTGAATTTTTTGCAGGGAGCTCATCTTCAAGCAATTCGTGATTGGTACGATTTCGGTGCCATAAATGCAATTTATTTAAGCAATCTAGAGTTTCTTGAGATTTCTTCAATTCCTAAATGGATTTAGGAAGGAATCAAAGATTGCTATTTAAACAATCCAATGATAACTCTAAGAGATACTTTGATATTGAAGATACTATCTATTGGACCATATTTTTATGAAGATGAGCAATATGATGCCTATCATTTTATCATGGTAGGAAATTTTGAACAATTCCCCATTACTATCGATACAAATTGAAGGAAAGAATTTTCCAAGTTCAGCAAAACTGATATCCATTGTTGAAGAGGAATTGGTATAAGGACTATTGTCTCTGAAATGGAGGCTTCACTCAAGAAAGAATTTATAACTTATGCTGGTAAGAGCAAATTTTCCTCATTAATGATAGCTCCAGCCAAAAAGACTCCTATGGTTGCAGAAAATTTTGTGAAAATGAGATAGGGATAAATGAAAGATGATAAATCAAATCAATCCCTGAAGCACAAAGACAATTTTGTCACCTTTTAAAGCACATGGAAAACATTTGTCTTGCTTGTACAGGTGGCATGAGATCTTTAAAAGGAAAAGATAAAGCTAAAGATTCTATATCAACACGTACGGTGGCTCAAACTAAACACTTATTGATATTTGTCGAGGTGGAATGATAACCTTATAAGGAATCTTATCTTATGGATAAAAATGAAGATAAAGTAATCTCCTTAGCCAATAAAAATGAGAGAGAATCTTCTCTTAAGATAAGAATGGACTTCAACCAAAGATAAGATGTAAATTTTAAGTTTTGGATTTGAAATCCGTTTATAAGAATTATACTATAATTAAGCCTACTTTATCCGTAAAGGGGCATGTTCTCCTTAAATTGCCTATCTTTCTTGTAACCTTCTATCTTCTACTATGCAATAAAGGACTTTTTTTTGTTGACGCAATTTATTCTTCAACTTAAAGCAACTTTACCTTTCTTTCTATATTCTTAAGTGTACGCCTTAACGTAGGAAACGAAATAAGGTGTGCTGAACTTTGCTGAAGGAATATTGATTAGGTGTTTGGTTATGTGTAAGTTTTAATTATTAACCCTCGATAATTCACAAGTCCACGGTTTGTTAGCGTAGTACCAAATGTGTTGATCCTATGTGGAGGGAGTTAATCTAATCCTAAAATCTAAGGCCATAGATAATAACAGAAACTCAAATTGCACGAAATTAATATTATAACTTAATTCAATAAATCAAATTAAGAATCAAACACAAATATATGAATTATTAAGCAATTGCAAAACACCCAAGAATCAATTGAAAGAAATTACCAATTGAGAGAAAGGAAAATTTACCTATTCTTAACGCTAACCTAACTGATTATGAATTATCGAATTGTTGATTTTAGACTATCCTAGGGTTGATTACTCTCTCTCGAGTTATAATCATTAACCCTAAATCATAAACGCTAATCAAATTATGGGGGTTGCAATCTTTCAATTCATAACCTATTAAAAACCCCAATTAGTTCTGAAGTTCTCTAATAAACTATCGAAAACTTATGCAAGGTCTCTCTTCGCATAATTTCTAGATCTGATTCAATTCTTATTCTATTAAACCACCTAAATCTCGTTAGTCCAATTTAGTCGTTTTTCATTCATTTCACCATCTCGGATTATTATCGAATTATGCGATCACAGAATTTATCTAATAAACACATAAAAAATCAGATTTCATTAACTCAAGAGTAAAATTCCGAAGGTGAGTTTAGAACATCCTCAAGTTTCTAAATCCTATCATCAACTATTCAATTCAATTCTATACAATAATAATAAATTAAATAGGAAATACAAGCTAAATGGATGATGGGAGGTAGTGATGTCAGGAAACTCCTGATCCAGGAAGTACTTCGAGTCAGCTTCTTCTCCTCTTCTCTCTTCCTTTATCTCTCGATGATTTCTCTTAGTGTTTCTCAAGGTGGCTGATGAAAAACCTCTTTATTGCCTCTTTTTCTTGTTCTATAAATATCCTCTTATGTTTTGAGTAGCCCTTGGATTTTTCCAGGGTCCAAAAGGTCCAAAAAATCCCTCAAAATTGGACGTTCTTGAGTGTCTGCGAGTTTGCTTGATGTAGACCACGATCGTGGGCCACATCCGAGCCTTTTGTCACGATCGTGGCATGCAGGCCACAATCATAGGTCGTTCCTTATGCTTCTATCATGATCGTGGGCTAACTTTGGTGCTTCTGTCATGATTATGGACTGACATGCCACGATCATAGGTCGTTATTTCAGCTTGAACGTCTATGTTAACCCTAAAACACTAGTAAACACATTAAGGTACCTTAAAAACATAATATTTAAGCTCAAAATATTTAAAAAACTAACATAATTCTAAACTAAACACATATTAAATGATTGAATTAACAGCTAAACACATATCAAACTATGCCCTAAACTACGATGCAATTTACACTTATCAACATTCCTACACTTAAACATTTGCTTGTCCTCAATCAAAAAAACTAACAAACATACAAAATCACACAGCACACAATGCAATTCATGAAATCAAATTAACCTTAAACATAATCATTTACGTTATTCCAAATCATTAACACTCAAAATCTGCATCTAGAAGCTCTGGACTAAATATACGTATTAATCAAAACTTAAATGTTAAGCTTATTCACCCCTTTCAATTGCACAAACACATTAATAATTATTTGGTCCTTCAAAATTTGTAACTAAACCTAAGTACGTTTTCATGAAAAGTTAAGCTATTTGCAATTCAGTAGGTTTTTAATAGAATTTTTATACTTCTTTTTTGTGGAACTGGACCTAGTATTTTTACATGGAGGTAAACATTGGTGATAAATGTTGATCTAGTAACTCGAATAAGTCAAGTTTTTATTAAGTTGCTTGGTTAGAACGTCATTATTTTTGCTTTAGCTACTCGTTTCCATGAAAAAATGCTAGTTATGTTACTTTGTCAAAATACCTAAAATTATGAATGAATGTGACAACTTATAGGGTGATAAACTAATACTAAATTCTAATTAACTTACATATTTTAGCCAAAGAACCTAGATTACTGTAACAACTTATAGGGTGATAAACTAACACTAAATCCTAATTAACTTGCATATTTTAATCAAAGAACCCAGATTACTAATTTTGCGAGCTAATGACTCTTCATAACCTAATAGATTATGTTCAAAATTAAATCGATTTCAATTCATCTAAGTCATCAACACATTCACAATATGCAACCTAAACAACTATCATACAATATGCAAAATTCACACTCAAAGCAAAACACACAACCTTCCCCATACTTTAACAACACATGTCCTCAATGTGAGAAGGAAACAAACAAATACACATGGAAAAAAAGACACATAAGTTGAAAATAAAAATAAAAATAAGGACTAAATTTAAAAGAAAAGGGTTAGAAACAAAATCTCACGGTGATGAAGGCATGAATGATGTTGGAGGTAGAAATTAGATGCCTTGAGCCTTGAAGTATTGATGAATTTGACGTATATCCCGAATATGACGTTATTGAGTTCGGGCCATCTCCTTCATCCTTCTAGAGTTCTCCGCAAGTGTATCTATAATTACCTTGGTGTTGGCGGAGATTGAATCAAGCACTTTCTTCTAACCAGGCTCTTCTGTGTCTTCTTCCTTTTCGGACTCCTTGCTAGTCGAGTCCTCTTCTACCTGCTGAGGCGACGCTCTGCTACAACTCACCTGACTAGCCCTGATCGTCATATGAGTCTTTTAGCTGATATCCTGGAGTTCCATGTTATGGGACTTTAGGACTTTAGCACGCCATAAATGATGTTGATTTAGAAAATCAGGGAGGTAGACGGTTAATGTTAGCCTCCGAATTTTGTTGTTGTTGAGTTAAACATGATTTACATAAATTATGAGGTCATGATAGAATGATTATTGGATTTTAATTATTTATTATAGCATTAATAGGATTTTATTACACTGGTTAGTTAAATTAAAGAAGTAAGAATGTATTGAGGGCAATTGTGATATGTCACTTAAGTTTAAAAACCATGAAGCATTAAAGGAAGGGTAAAGCTGACTTTTTGCAATCATTAAGGATACAATTGGAAGAGGAAAATGTTGTCTTGTACATTAGATGAAGAAAAACGTGAATGAAGGGAGAGAAGAAGAGAAAAACGTGAAAAAGAGAGAGAAATGAGAGAGGGTTTCGGCAATTAGAGAAAAAGATAGGGGATAAGCTTAGGTTTCATATTTTCTTAGTTTTCAAGAGTGATTTTGAGAGTATTCAAGAAGAGAAAAAGAAACAGGAAGAAAAGAGCTTCCATTTGAGCCAAACATCTCTTTGTTTGGTGAAGATTCAAGGTAGGCTCATTTTTAATCCTTTGGATTTTATAAGGAGTTTTAGTTCATGAAGTTTAGGAAATACATGAGTTTAAGTATTCTAGAATCAATTTTAGTAAATATGCCTTTTCGATTCTCAATTGGTATTCCCATTGAAATCAAAATTTTTCCAATGTTAAAGGAAATCAAGTGAGGCAAGAGGAGCAAGAGGAGGGGCAATTTTAAGCAAGTTTTTAAGTAAGGAATCTAAGTGGGTTACATATTTGTAGTTTGAGTTATTGAGCCATGAGTATTTTTAAATGTTGCATTTATTGCTTCTTAAATGATTCAAGTATTTGCTATATGTTTGGTACATGAATCTTGATGATGATGGAAAGTATTTAAAATATATCATGCTTATGGAAATATTGTTTCCAAAATGTGCCTTTTGTGTGATATGTTTACAAGTCATGAAATTCATGTTTGTGTTTGGGTTTGTGGTGTCCATCATGTTATGTCACATGTACGTTGACCATGTTAAAGGCTTCTCTCGCTTACCTGCAAGTGGCATGGAGCTCCATTACAGACTCCCTCATATTTACTAGAGATTCGCATTAGGATTGCTTATGATTTGTTGACAAGTTTAAGAAATACATATTTTAGGTTGTTTATGATTTGTTTGACAAGCTTGAGAATTTGAGGAATACGTGTTTTATGGTTTCAATGCATTTTACTACAGCAATGAATATTTACACTGGTTTTGCTTGTTTCACTACTATAAACTTGTTACCCATGTGCTTTTTAGCTCACCCCCTTCCTCCCTATCTCCAAGTAACGAGCAAGAGATCGAGTGATCGAGAGTCAAGGCATCACTCCAAATCTGCATCTTTTGTATTTAAGTTAGTATAGGAAAAACTCAAGACTTTAATCACATTTCAAGTATCACTCACTTGTATATTTTGTATTTCGGATTATGAGTCCAACGATGTATCTGTGTCTTGAGATGCCCATTAAAGCTTTGTAAAACTCCATTCTTTTGGAAGTTAATGAAATATGTTTTTATGTTTTGCTCATGATTTTCCAAGCTACTGTATTGCATTTTCAAGCATTTATAAAGGTAAAATATGTATTCTGGCTTCATAGGAAAAACTGTATTAATCTAGGCTGATTGGGATAAAGTTATCTTCTTAGAAGTTGTAGTTTCTACTTTTAGCTTTCCAATGATATAAAGTATGAAATTTTTGGAAATCAGATTTGAAAGATATGATCGTTACAAGTTAGTGATGTTGTATAGGATGCAAGCTGGACACTTTATAGCACTTTCTAACTTGATCTAATAGAATAAGAGTACTATGGTGTCTTGAAATGGGAAGAAGTAGTGTGATAAGTTAGAGGTGAAATGAAGGTGATAAAGGGAGTTGAACAAGTGTAGAAATTTATGATAATTATGTATATGTTTGAATGTTATTTTTTTGGGTTGATGACCAAACATAGATTATGATTTGGTTGTAAATGGTGTTGAACTGAAATGGATGTGATACTGAAGGGGAAATGATGAGAAACATAAGTTAGAAATGATAGATATGCATAAGAGGGGTCATAGGTAACTTGTAGGAGTTAGAAATCTAGAAATTGACCCGTAAAAGTCCGTTGGGCGGACTTAATATCTGCTAGGCAGAACTTCTTAAGAATTTTAGTGTTTCAGCTCAGTTCATGTCCGTTTGGAGGGACATATGTTTGCAAAGCGGATATTCTCAGAACAGTTTTATAAATGTGCAACTTTGACCTCCAGACGAAAAAATCTCTCTTCGGAGTCTTCACAGAATTTATAGAAATCAAAGTCCTCTTTGAAAACGTACTTGAATGAGCTTAATTTGGCATCCATAGTGAAAGTTATGCGACTTGACCTAAATCATGTACATATATATATATATATTGTGGACTTATCGATGCTTTCCTATGATACATTTAGGCTTGAATGGAGCTTGAAATGTACTTAGTTTGATGTGGAAATAAATGATAAAAAAGAGTGATATGTTTAGAGTGATGATTGAGGATATAAACATAAGAATGGATTGTCGTATATCAAGTGTTCAAACATGAAATTTTGGGATGTTATGAGAATGAAGATGAACTTATGTTGGCTAATGAGGTTCCATTAAAAGGACCCTATAAAGTGATACGCTCACGTTTGTCTCATGAGTTAGACTCTAGAAACAGGGTCTAATAGTTAAACCACTACCATCCATGCCATAGTACTCAGCAATGGCAGAAACCAAGTACCCCATACCCAAATTGTTGCTTCTCTTACGTAGAGTTGAAACAATAGCATTTAGCACATATGTGGAGGTGTACACTGGGATGTTGTGATCTATGCACCACAATAGAAAAAGTTCCTTTATTAAGCATTAGTTGGTTTCTAATTTGTCAAAAATCATTTGACACATGAATGTATGAAATAGCAAGTGCTTATAGGTTCCTATAATATTATTATGGACATTCTTAGTGTCGAATCACTCTAACCTAGTGAGCTCATTCCAATAGCAAGAAACACGAAAATCATCGTGCTAATCGATAATGGAAGATTCAGGGAACCTATAAATATCACCCATGATTTCAATGTTTAGCTCGTAAGCTCATCCGTGCAACCTAAACCACATTTCCTTAGGGTTTCTAGGTTTGAAATAAAGGGAAGTTAAGAATTTGAGAGTGAACTCCTAGTAGATAAGATATTTGAAGTGTATAAACTTGGCCTGCTAAATTCTTTCTGCTAGATTCTCTACCTATCTCCCAATTCTAGCCTATCATGCATATCAAAATAAAAATATTTCGGGACTACTATTTGTTTAACATTAAGGGATTGGAAAGGAATACTTTCATCCTCTGTGTAGATTGGGAAGGGTTTCGAAGTCTGCCGCCCTATTCCTTCACCCTCGGCTTGAGACTTGATTTCGTTCGGATAATTGATTGCACTTCTCTGACTGTTTAATTCGTGGCATATTGGATTGCAAGTAGGTGGAAGTTGGAATAAAGTGTGAATTTGGAAGTTGGTTAGAGAGAAATGAGAGTGTTTGGAGGTTCTAATCTTAGAGAGATAAAGTTAAAATGAAAGTGAGTGAAAAAGTGAAGAATGACATGAATATATAGGTGAAGGAAGAGTAAAATGGTAAAAATTTTAGTTAAAAATCACGCAGATCATTTTACCCTACCATAGGCCACGATCATGGCTACAATATTTCCACTAATTTTTGATTTTTTTCTTCTTTTTTCCTTTTACATATTCTTGAGATCACTTCCTACTCCTTATAGCTCTTTCACCTCTTTGTTGCTTAGTTCCTCGATCATCTAATTCATGTAGAAGTCCTATGCCTTCCCAACCTTATTTGAAAACGAAATAACCTAACTACAGAATTCAAACTATTTAAAAGTCAAAGGAAATAAAAATCCATAGGTTGCCTCCCATGCAGTGCTTCTTTTAATGTCGGTAGCTCGATGCTCGTCTTGTGCTCAAGGTCGTTCAAATGAATAGTGCAATGGTAGTGTAATCGTTAATCTTACCATTTGCACATGAGCTACCATACCCTGGTTTCCACCTTCCTTCTGCTTCACCTTCCTCTTATTTCTCCTCTGCGATCGTTTCTTTCCAAATGCATTCCTAGGATCCTTAATATCTTCCCATTGTCCTCGAGGTTCAGTTTCTTTGATGTTAACTAGGAGTAAGGGCGAACTGTTGTCATTCTTCAACATAATGAAGGTAAGGACGAATTGTTGTCATTCTTCAACACAGTGAAGGTTATTTGATACTTTCTGACCATTAAAGTTAGTTCACCCCCATCAATGTCAATTATTGAGTGGGCAGTAGCCAAGAATGTTTGTCCAAGGATAATAGGAGTTTTCACATCTTCTCTAATATCCAATACAAAGAAGTCTATGGGGATGGTAAAAATATCAATTTGTACTTGCACATCCTTGATAATCCCTTTCGACAGATGAACTGTTCTGTCTGCCGTCTTCGCTAACATCGTAGTAGGTTTTAACTCTACTAACCCTAATTTTTGACTAAAGGTATAAGGCATCATATTAATACTCACTCCTAAATCTATGAATGCCCTATCTATTTTAACTCCATTGATACTGTAAGGAATGTAAAAATCCCTTGGGTCCTCTTCCTCTATGCTATATTAGGGTTTTCTTCCACTTTGCGCTCTTAACGTTCTTCTTTGTTGATTCCCTTAATACGAGCCTTATTTGTAGATGTTATGTTATGTCCTCAACATTATTTAATTCAACCTCTTTAGAATTCCTTGTCGCCTTACTTGAAATTGACTTCCACTGAGCTAGATTAGGGTACGAAAATTTAGGTCAAGGTTCCTTGATTGGTTTAATTACGAGCTCACTTAGAAGGAATTTCATAATTGCTGGTCCTTCTCCATTGTCTCCATCTTCTTTTGTATGTTCGAGTTTCTTTTCCTGGGTTTGAGTAATGACTATGATCCATTCCTTTGGGTTAGATTCGGTATTGCTTGGAAATGTTCCTGCATTTCGAGTTGAAATTGCCTCTCCTAGTTGACCTACTTGGACTTCCAGATTGTGTATTAAAGAGGTGTGGTTCTTGGTGACTTGCTCGAACTTGCTTTCAAGCCTCCTATGCACATCCTCCATGCCTCAAATTTTATCTAAAATTCTATCTAACTTGGACTCCATTGAGCTTGGTTTATCTTGCTGGAAACTTGATTGTCCTTGAGGTCTGAACTGTCCTTCAGCATTGTTCATCCACGAGAAGTTAGGGTGATTCTTCCGCACAGGGTTATATGTGTTGGAGTAGGGATTGTTTCCCCCTTGTTATCCATATTGAGCTCCTATATAATTAACTTGCTTTGGATTATTATCCTTTATCAAGAAGCATCCCATCGTATTATGGTCCATCTATCCACAAAGTTCAAACTTTAGTTACATATCTTCGACTGAAGCTGAGGACGAAGCCTTCATGATGTTGAGCTGTTAAATTAAGTTGTCAATTTTCACCTACAACTTGTCATTTGATCAACAATTATAACTCCTTTTTGTTCTCGGAAGGTAATGGGTTATCTACTTTGCTTGTTTGTCCATAGGTAGCTATTACTTTCCATCTCCTCTATCATCTCTTCTACTTCATCTATCATTTTTCTCATCAGTGATTCTCTTGAAGCTACATTAGTCATGCCTTTTGTATGTGGGGTTACTCCATTATAGAATGTTTGTAATAAGAACTCCTTAGGTAAGTTATAGTGTGGGCATTTCTGTTGTAAGTCATTGTATCATTCCACACTTCATAGATCGATTCCCTGTCACTTTGTTGGAAGTTGGTAATCTATTTGATAATCTTTGTAGTCTTGGTAAGGGGGAAATATTTGTCTAAAAAGGCTCAAACTAGTTGATCCCAAGTGGTGACATTGGTTAGGTTGGGGGGCGGTACCAGGCCTTTGCCATCTTAAACCTATGTAAGATTTCTCTTCGCATAATTTCTCGATTTGATTCAATTATTGTTCTATTAAATCACCTAACTCTCATTAGTCCAATTTAATCGATTTTCATTTGATTCACCCTCTTAGTTTATTATCAAATTATACAATTGCATAGTTTAACTACAACAAATCCAATAAACAAACAAACAATCAGATTTCATTAGTTTAAGAGTAAAACATCCTCTACATTCTAGATCATATCATCAACTATTCAATTCAATTCTATACAATAATAAAATTGAAATTAAATAGGAAATACAATCTAAATAGATGATGGGGGATAGCGATGTCGGAAAACTCTTGATTCGGGAAGTACTTCGAGTCAACTTCTTCTCCTCTTCTCTTTTCCTTCTTCTTTTCCTTTATCTCTTGATGATTTCTCTCTAGGGTTCTTAAGGTGACTATTGAAAAAGCTCTTTATTACCTCTTTTCTTGTTCTTTAAATTTATCTTGTGTTTTGAGCAGCCCTATGATCTTTTCGGGGTTAGAAAGGTCCAAAAAATCTCTCAAAACTTGACATTCTTGAGTGTCTGCGTGTACCTGACGTATGCCATAATCATGGTCCACATTAGAGCCTTCTATTATGATCGTGGCATGCAGGCCATGATTGTGGGTTGTTCCTTGGGCTTCTGTCACGATCGTGGTAGTCAGACCACGATTGTGGCCCAAATCTATTGCTTCTGTCACGATCATGACCTAACATGCCATGATCGTGGGTTGTTATTTTGGCCCAAATGTCTCCAAAACTTCTCTGTTCTTCGATGTTGACATGAAACATTAGCAAACACATCAAGATACCTAAAACACATAATATTTAAGCGTAAAGACTTGTACGAACCCATAAAACACTTAAAAACCTTGATAATTAACAAACTAACATAATTGTAACCTCAACATATACTAAATGATTGAATTAACAGCTAAACACATATCAAACTATGCCCTAAACCACGATGCAATTTGCAATTATCAAGTATCAAGGATAGTTACCTCTTAATATTGGGGCTGGAATGCCCGTTAAAAGACTCAACAAATACCCAGTGAAGTTTCTATTAAAACGCTAAGGAAATAGGTATAAAAGCGAAGTGGAACCTTAAAATTAAAATGCAATTATGTTCTACATTTCTGTATATTTGTCATGACTTCATATTTCTTAGATAAATTTTTATATGGATTATCTGGACTTGATCTAGATTTGATAGATTCTATTAATAGGATAATTACTTCATTATTTGAAGAAGTTATTGATATTATAATAGATAATGATGATTTAACAACAAAAGACTTGTTTAGGATCACTTTAATTTTCGACATTTTGAAAAGTTTAGATCTTATTAAAGTTTTTATCTTATCTCAAAATTAGATTGAGCTTTGTATATAATAAATTAATATATGTTGTATTTATGATGTTGTTCTAAACGGATTAAATTTTGTGATATATGGATCAAATTCTATGATATGTGTTGGCTTGGGACAAAATGTATATGTTGGATTGGGATAAAATGGTATTAGAGCCATGATAGTTTGGTGTCCTATTTGTGAAGATATTCATCATCGAGTAGAAGATATAAGAAGACAAATGGATTGGAATAATACTTATATACAAGAATTTAAACAGATATATTCTCATATTAGACTTGTTAATGGTCTTACCTTAGATAATTTTCTAGATTTTAATCAAACTATTAGAATTTATGAGATTGAAAATTGGCATCTCTCTAAGGAATATAAGATATTAAATCTTTGATTTTCTGAACATTATAAGATACATTTAAAAAGAGGATATTAGGATGAGTAATTGTATAAACGATCGTGTCAAGTATTGTATCGTTCTATATCAAAGGGTCGATCTATCTTTCCGGTTAGCGAATCTCTTCTTTGCTTCCATTAATGAATGTGGATCATTATAAGAGCAACCTTTCGCCTTTATTGATATAAAATCAGCTTACTTACCCAAGACCATTTAATATTCGAAGGGAATGAATTTGAACTTCTCCTATAATAGTTTCTGGTGCAAAATGACAAGAATCTCATATTGAATTACAAAAATTTCAAAATATATATGATTATTTATTATTTTCTAACTACCAAAAAGGGTTAAACAATCTATCAAAATAAAGATACATGAAGCTGCTTAAAAAATCAACAGAATAAAGATTTACAAAAAGAAACTTATTTAGAATTAACTAATCATTATAAACTTGATCATTTAAGTGGAGGACGATAAATGTTTGAAGATTAAACCTGAAGGGTTAAAAATAGAAATAGATATGGATAAAATACAAAAATTCATAGAATATTATGGAAAATCTATTCTTTTAAGTATCACTAATCTTCAAGAGCAAATAATTAATTTGCATAATTTGATAAAAACGATGAATCAAAAGGAAACGAATAATAGATCTAGTACAAATCCAATGGAAAAACAAATATTTGATTTAATTCTACAAATGTAAATACCTCCTAATCATATATATATTGAATTTTTTTTACCAGGATCTGATTCAAAGATTGAAGAATTAAACAAACAGATAGAAAGACTAAAATTAGAGACTTTAGTTCATGTTAAACCAGATACCTATAAACAAGAAGTTCATTTAAACCCTAATATAAGTGATATTCCTCGTACTTCTCAAAATCCTCCAAGATATCCTTCACAAAGTTTTAGTAGACATAATAAAGGATATGATGAAACTTATTGATAGTTGTGATTTACATTATATTTTTGGATTCAATTTGTTAGGTAATTATTGTTAATTTGAGTATTTAGTGTGTGTCTAGGTTTTAATTGTGTTAGTTTATGAATTTAATTGTTTTTATGGGCTAGTATGAGTCTTTGAGCTTAAATGTTATATTTTTGAGGTACCTTGATGTGTTTGTTAGTGTTTCAGGGTAAATGACAAAGAATGGAGAAGTTTTGAAGAGTTTCAGGCTAAAACCATGACCTAATAGGCTACAATCTTGACAGAAAGAGATGAGTCAAAAGTAGTCAGGCCACAATCGTTCACTTTGGGCACGATCGTTATAGAGAACTATGAACTAGGCCACGATCATGCACTTTAGGTCATGATCGTGACAGAGAGGGTTAGGCGCTTGTTGTAGCGTCGGACCCCCGGCCCGGCGGGACCTGAGGCCCGAACGCCACGTCAACAATGACAATAAACAATAACAGTAGACAATATTCCAATAGACAATGACAATAGTAGCAAAAATTTCAAGTTACAAT
>JAOSBN010000177.1:14087226-14100430 GCA_027563595.1 Erythroxylum suave
ATGAATTAGGAGTCAACAAATGCATAAATACTTAAGAAAGTAGGGCCAATTTATAGCATAAATTTGGGTCAATCACACTAGTTATTAAGGAGTGGATAGATTCCTTAAAAGAAAAGATGTATTTGAAGCTCTTGGAATGTATGATCATTGTCCAATCATCATAAGGGACAAAGAAATTTGTAGAATTATAAGATATCCTTTTAGATGCAATTATCACTTGGTGGAGGAAGAAGGCTTTACTAAAGCCACACAAAAGGGTTTACAATAAGAAATGAGAGGGAGTAAGATGTTCATATGTGTACGATAATTTAGAAAGCATTAAAAGTTAACTAAATAAACTCAATACAAGAAGACAAAAAAGCACGAAGGAGAATATTAAAGCTACATGGCCTTAGCCTAAGCTTTACTAAACCAAAACCCAAAAGATCCCAAACTCATTTAAAAAAATCAACAATGAGGATTACATTAGAGCAATGGAGATTTATACCTCAATTATAAAGCAAAAGGCTCATTTAAAATATATCCAAAAGGGAGACAAGAACACCAAGTTTTTTCATAACTCAATCAAAGCAGAGAGAAACATAAACAAAATCAACTGTCTAACAAAGCCTAATGATATCGAAGTCTTTACTCTAAATTAACTGAAAGAATAAACATAAAGATACTTTAGTGATACCCCAAGTAGTCAACCCCACAACAAATCCACAATCCCTCTAATTAAGTTCTTTATAAGCAATAGAATAAGTGAATATATGAAGATCTCACTGTGCAACCTAGTAATAACTTAGTAGATAGACAGAATAATTTTTGAGTTGAATCCCCAAAAATCCTTAGGACAAAAAGCGTATCTACTTAAGGTTTACTTAAGAAACTATAGGTTTATTTCTTATTGTAACTTCATTTACAAGAGAATCTCCTCAATATTGGCAGTCATATTAAAAAGGCTTCAAAAACTTATTGAGCAAGTTTTACCTAATGTAAAACTCTCCATATCCACTAGTATATGGATTGTAAACTTGTAGTAATTGAAGTATGTATCCCATGAGGAATTAGCTAAAACAAAATGAACCTAAATTTTTCTAAGGTTTTGAAAAATGTGATTTAAATGAAAACAAAAATAATCAAAAAATTAAGCAATCAAATATGAGTTAGTGGAAATAAAATTCAAAAATTAACATAAGCAAATCAAATTGCGCACTTAACCACTTAACAATTGAGTTGTCACTATAAAATAAGAATGATCAATTATGAAAGTATAGGATTCATTAGACTGCCATTTTGCTACCATAATCATTTTTATTCAATCGGTATCGATCCTAGATTTCTGAAGGGTTGATTAGTCTCTCTCAAGACCTAATCATTTAACCCCATCTAATATTCCTTAATTGATTCTAAAATTCTAGATTTGCAATATGTCGATTAATAAAAATAGTTCATAAGCAATATATTGGATCATCAGGTTCTCACACAAGATCTCTCTTTATAAGATTATCGATTGGACATTTTTGTGATTTATTAATTTGTTAACTATCATTATCCAAACTAATCAGATTACTATTGACTCACTCCCTCAATTTATTGTTGAAGTGTAGGCAAACACAAATATCACAACATCCAAAACAAATGAAAAAAATCAAATTACAAAATGAGTCAAAAACAAATCCTAATCTAAAATTAGAACATCAACATGTACAAAATTCTCAATCCTAGTTCATACATCAAGATGAACGAAATAAACAAAAGAAAGAGAGAAAAAACTTGATTAGAGTGGTCTAGAGCTAGCTAGACAATTGTTGCTCCTCTTCTCCCTTTCTTCTCTTCCTTGCTTCTTTCTCAATTTGGTAATATGGACGCTACCTATTTTTGGTATCTTAATGTTCTTTTACATCTTAAGGTTCATTTTAGAGCTTACCTAGGTCATTTTGTTCCAAAAATACCCTCCAAACATCAAAACAGATGGGGAATTTTGTGTCTGGTAAGTGTCTGTCATGACCGTAATAAGGGTGTCACAATCGTGACCTAGAATAAAAACCTTCTGTAATGATTGTGATACTCCAGTCAAGATCATGATAACGTCTAGAGATTCAATAGGATTAATTCCATGGTGATGATGTTGAATCGGATTAATAACATGAATAACCGCAACAAGGGCAACCCTCGTGTTTAGTTTCCACTGTTGAGTTTGGAACCCTGAGTAAACTGCCGATGATAAGCCAAAGGAAGGTGAGGATGATGTCAAGTCATCATGCCCTTTATGCCCTGGGCAACACATGTGCTACAATGGACACTCCTGTCCAAATCATGTCACTGGACAGAAGTGTCACAATTGTGACCCTGCCTTTTAGCCCAAACATGCTCTAATTTCCTTCAATCTTCATTTATTTGGTTTTATTTACTAATAAACACATAAAAACACCTTAAGAACACATGATTAAGGTCCAACATCATCCCCAAAACCATGAAAAAAACACTTCAAAACATAAACAAACAATCAAATTAAAATTATAAACATAAACATCCAATAATCATCTAATCAACACCTATAAATACACTAAAACACCTACCAAAATAATATAAACTACAACTATCAGCTTTATAAAACATAATTGGAGAATCATAAAGTGCATTCTTAGAGGGAAAATTGATAGGGGATAACCTACTCAAGAATGGCTTAGTGACTGGATCAAAGAATGCATCTCAACCACTTCAATTTGACATCATAGTCAATAGAGAGCCCACTAAAATCCTCAAGGGAAGCAAGGGACTAAGTCAAAGAGACCCTCTTCCCTTACCTCTTTATATTAAGCATAGAGCCTTTTTCCAAACTATTAAACCATAATATATACCTTAACATAAGGTTTGAGTACTGTACCAAATGCAAAGATTTTAAACTAACAAATTTATCTTTTGAAGATGATCTTCTAGTCTTTTGCAAGGCAAGTGATTGGTCCTTATATACTATCATTACTACCAATATAAATGTTTAGGGATCTATCATGGCTAGAAGTGATTCATAATAAAAGTCAGTTAATCTCATCATAAAGCGCAATGGAGGAGGTCGAATGGCTATCAACAATATTTATATTCAAAGTAAAACCACCCCCTAATCATATGCCTTAGGATACCTTCCTCAACAAAGAAGATAATGTGTAGGGATTGCCTCCCATTAGTGGAAAAAATTCCAAAAAAGGCTAAGCCATTGGAGCCACAACAATCTCTGATAGACAGGAAGAATGATACTAATTAAAATTGTGCTAAATTCTCTCCACATCTACTATGCTTCCTAAAAGCATTAAAAAGTCGATTGAAAAAATCATGAAAGCTTTCTTATGGAGTGGGAGAAAGGAAGGGAGAGTAATGGAAAAAGTGATATGAGATGAAGTTTGTAAGCCAATAGACGAAGGTGGTCTGGATATCACCAAAATCAACCTGACAGAAAAATCTTGATAGGCAAAAAACTATAAAGGATGATTATAGGAAATGAAACGGTCTAGTTTAGGTGGATCAAAGCTTATATGTTACAAAATAGGTGCAAATTGGAACAAAACTCTAAAGGCAAGTGCCCTTGGTTCATATCACAGCTGCTCTAAATGCAAAAGAAAAAAAAACACTAGTTAGCTCAATACAATTGAAAATAAGGAATGCAAAGAAAGCTTCTTTATACTTGACAATTAAAGTAGACCCTTTACAACAGTTAAACCTCTAAGAGCATATATTGACAAAATTCCCATAAAGTGTCGGATTTGAGGTATGGATTCAATGGAATAGATGGAGGAACTATCCCTTAAAGCTATCACTTACAATACTAGATTATTACCCCCAAGAAAGGTTGGAAGATAAGTACTACTGGATAAAACACCCCTCTAAGAAATTCACTATCAACTCTTACAAGGAGCTATTTAGGATAAGAGAAGACAAGATTAAATGGCATAAAATCAAATTGAGCAAAGCCTTTACTTCAAAGGCTTCATTCTTGTTATGTTTAGTGACGAAGAATGGATTAACTAATAAAGATAAACTACACTCCCTAAACATCCAAGACATTTGTGTTCTATGCAATTCTGAAAGGGAAACAATTGGCCACCTATTCTTCGAATGCACTTATACAAGATGGATATTGGAAAGCATCAACATGCAAAGATCTCTAATTTTCATGCAATAATTTGTTGGCTTCAAGAAGATAGAACTGTTCAAAATGAAGTAACATGATTATCACTGTTCACCTAAGCATACGTATGTACAAAATTTGAATAGAAAAGAAATTATAGAAGCTTTCAATAACTATTAAAAAAAAAAGCTTACTTAAGGAGATCAAACAATGGTGAAAAGAGCAACTAGTCCTCAATAATGAAGCCAACCATAGTGAGTAAGCATCCTAACAGCAAAGGAAGCATAACCAAAGTCAATTATCCAAGATAAAAAGTGTTAAAGAAGTAAGGACAAAATAGTCCTTTGTGGAGCCGCATAAGACACAATGATTAAAAAATTAAACCAATATGGTCGGTTAAACTATAAAAACCTTCAATCAACCAATTTTTTAATTTGATTTATCCTAATAATCCTTGTTATTAAAAATTAACTAACTTTCATAAACTATGATAAACCATTTATTTTCGTTTGTTTCCATCTAGAAATATAATCACCTTATGAATCTTGATACATAGAAATACAGGAATTATTAAAAGAGAATTATCATTCAATTTTAGATTAACATTATAATTATTAGTAATTAATTATACATTAATAGATATTTGGTATCTTTAATAAATTATTTTATTTTTATTATTTTAAAATTTTATTTTTTATTTACTATGTATGGGTTTTATAACAATTTATTAACAATTAAACTCTAAACCTTAAGCTTCTTATCTTATCGATTTAATTTTTAGTTCAATTTTTAGAACACTAATAAGACAAGAATGAGAATGGTTAGTTTTGGCAAATTGATAATTGCGTATTAGAACGTTATTTTGCAATCGTCCTCTCAAAAGGTTTAACATATTTTTAACTTAAAAATATTCACCACTTGGTGATTAAATGTATTTTGCTACCTCATCTTTATTGCTTTTGATTTTATTAGAGGAAGGAAGGAAAACCAATTTGTTTAATTCTTTAAATCTGATAATGGCCTTAATTTTCAAGATAACCAGTGTAAAAGTTTACATGTAATATGCAAAAGACAAGAAATGAAAAACATAATAAAATGCCACTTTATTTTATTTATGAAAAAAAGAAACAACTACAAGGATGAAAAAAAACAATTCGTGTTCAAGAGCCTATTTATGGATAAAAGTGGTGTTAGACATCGTAAAATTTCTTATTAAAGGAAGTATTTATATCATCCATGACCTTGTTTAGCAAAATAGATAGGTATAAGAGTACATTTATTGCAATATTAATCATCTCCTTTCATATTTTTGTTTTTATGATCTCATTAATTTGATTAATCACATTGTTTTATATTAAATTCTTGAAATAAATAATTAATTTTGATCTCTGACAAAATTAACATAATTTTTTATTTTTTTAATTCTTCCGGAGCGAGGAAAGTGTGAACATGGGGAGACAAAACTGATAATAGGTTACATAATTCTGTCGTGTTCTTAAAAATTTTAAGTACAGGGTACTCAGTTAACTGATAAGGAGACATTTGGTGCTTTTGTAATTGAACGACCGTCAAGGCAAGCTACGACAGAAATGGAACCTGTATTTCTTGCAATTACACGTTTGTCCTCTTGCGATTTAGAGAAATAGTCCATGGGAAGCTTTGTAGACTCCATAATGGACACGGTTATCACACGATGCCGTCAACGTGTACCCTTCAAGATGCTCTGCAATACTCTTACCTCCACTCCTAAATAGCAAATCCTATTGCAGCGAAAGAGGGTTATCAATTGCATCGTCTTCGTCTTCGTCTTCATCATCACTTAGTCTGAAACTTTGTCATAAAGTAGGGTCTGAGGAGGTCTGATAATATGTAACTTTATCCTTATATAATAAAGAGGTTATTTTCAATAGATCCACATGCAAATATGATAATGAAAAAGTGATGCAAATAAAAAAGGTAATAGGTAAAATTAAATATACTAAAAGATGGGATAAATGAAATGAAAATAAAAAAGTTATGACATGAAAATAAATACGTATATAAATAAATAAATAAAAAGGAAATAGAAACAAAGGATATATCTCATATGGAGCCCAGATCTGTAAAATACTTGACAGACTGCAACAGAACGGCTCTGCTCGTCTCTAGTTGGGCTAGGATTTCTTGTGCTGTAACCCTGTATGTATGACAATCCTACAGTTTCCTACATCCTTATTGGACCTTTGCCCTACACCTATGCTAAAAAGGCAAGTAATATGACAGAAAGATTGATCCACGACTCGCAACTAGAAAAGACAGATAAGACGATCTATGCGGTAAATACGTTATGCGCGCATTATAGTAAACAACTCCTAGTACATTTACTCAGCTATCTTAGTCTCGTCTCTAGTTGGGCTAGGATTTCTTGCGCTGTAACCTTGTATGTATGACAATCCTACAGTTTCCTACATCCTTATTGGACCTTTTCCCCTACACCTGTGCTGAAAAGACAAGTAGTATGGTAGAACGACTGGTCTACGACTCACAACTAGAAAAGACAGATAAGACTATCTATGTGATAAATACATTATGCGCGCAATACAGTAAACAACTCCTAGTACACTTACTCAACTATCTTGATGTACTTTAAAAGGTCTCCCTCATCCTTATCCTATCTTGCCAAAATTTTCTAATTTTAGCTGCTTCCACAGTAAGGGTCAACTCTGTCATATCTTTCTTGACAAGTTGCCTCTAGTTCTTGACTTGCCTCTTCTCCTCTTGTAGCCACTTAGGATTGTTTGCTCACATCGTCTTACCGGAGCATCAGCGTGCCTCCTGCTCACATGTTCAAACTACCTAAGCTTGGCCTCTCTCATCTTGTCGACAATACTGACCATCTGTAGTCTGTCTTTTACCACACAATTTCGTACCTTATCACGTATGATAATGTCACACATCTACCGAAGCATACGCATCTCTGCTACCAACAACTATCTTATATGTCAACATTTGGCGAGCCAACATTCTGCCACATATAACATGGTTGGCCGCATCACCATTCTGTAGAACTTACCTTTAAGCTCTAAAAGGAATCTTTTTATCACATAAGACTCCTGTGCTTCGCCATTTGCCTCACCCAAATCTAATATGATGGACTATATCATCATCGATATTACCATCTCTCTGGATAATGGACCCGAGGTATTCAAAACTCTATTTTTGTGGTATGACGTCAGACTCAATTGCTACTGCCGCCTCGTGAACCATCTGACTTTTCGAAAAGTTGCATTCTAAATACTCCATCTTAATCTTGCTCATTCTAAAACTTTTCAACTCTAACGTTTATCTCTAACATTCTAACTTGAAATTGACCCCCACCCTGGTTTCATCTACCAAAATAATATCGTCAGCAAATAACATATATCAAGGTACCTCTCCCTGGATATGTTTAGTAAGCTTATCTAACACTAATGTGAACAGAACAAGGCTTAAACAGAGCCTTAGTGTAGGCCAATACCAATAATAAATGCTTCCGTGTCGCCCCTTATCGCCCTTACACAAGTCAATGCTCCTTCATACATATCTCTAATAACGCATATATCGGTCATAGGAATTCCCTTAGCTTCCAAACACTTCCATAAGAATTCCCTAAGAACCCTATCATACACCTTCTCCAAATCAATAAAAATTATATATAGATCTCTTTTTCGTTCCTTATAACATTCTATAAGCCTACGTAGTAAATGTATCGCTTTTGTCGTAGACCTACCAGGCATAAGTCCAAATTGATTGGTAGATATAGAAAACTCTCTAGATTGTCTTCTTAATTACCTTCTTCCACAGCTTCACAATATCACTTATTAATTTTGTCTCTATAGTTGTGACAATGTTGGATGTTCTGACCTTGTATATTGAAATCAACCTACTCAATTGCATATTCTTCTATCAATTGCATACAACCTTTTATTTATATTTTACCAAAAAACTACTTTCGTAATTCAAATATGTAATCTTCTAGCCGCAACAAGTAATCATACCTTCACTCCTCTCAAACCCAAAAAAGAAATCACAGTTGAAATATAATCTCATTTGTACTCCCGTTTTAATTAGCATATTCTTCTATGGAATCTAACCTCTCCATGCAAAACGAATTAAAATATGTAAATTCCAAATTAAAGCTAAAAATGTATCTTAATCATTCAAATTAAGTTGCTTTGAGAGAAGCATGTAACTTTTCACGTAAACTAATATAGCTCAGAAATTTGTCAGTTATAATGAATCCCTCGTACCTGAAAGTGGCCTTTTTGCCAACTGTCTATGGCTCCAAAAGTTTAATTTCATTCTTCTGTTTAACAAAACACAAACAAATCCTAAAATAACAGCCATAATCACATACATCAGGGAGTGAACACTCCACAAGATTCCAATCCTGATCCTGCCACCACAATCACAATCGCAATCACAAAAACTCTGTAGATATACCCGGGCCGTAAAATCGGGATCAAGAATGAAATCAGCAGTCACAGCAGCTTCTTCCAACCAGATAGATGTGGTCTTTGATTTGTATCCAGGCATAGTGGCCATAACTGCAAAGACATAAAGACATAAATTGTTTTATTTGATTAGGTTGAAATTTATTATGAAAATAAATATATGTTGAACATGTATCACATAAATTCCAGAATATGATTTAAGACATCTACTTTATCTTTCATAATCATATGCCTGAATGTTTTCCAACTATTATCTGTAAATAGCCTTAATCATTCTAGTAAAACTTAGATGCAACCTCCTACTACCATTGTATAGTATAAAGCACTCAGAATACTTCTCCACGAACCTGCTCAAAATTCTGTGGAAAGCAGACATTCCACCATTATATGTTAGTCTTAAGATTTGCATATGATTTTTTTTTAACGATTTGAGTAAATACGTGTGTTACCTCACATCTCAGTTAAGATATCGGTGCATCATAAAACACTCATAATGAAGTCTTACAAATTATTCTAGATAATAGCACATAGCAAAATAATAGGATAGTACCATTGAAAAGTTAGTTTATGAACCATGCGTTAGGATCGAATTATTTAGCAGGTTTTTATTCAAGAAGTCTTGATCCGATGTTCCATAACTGTATTACTGTCAGTAGATAAATGGAAAAGAAATAGGAAAATTGTTTGCTTATATCAATAGTTGTCTTGCATTCAAGCAAAAATATTTATTAAAAAGCTTACTAAGTTCCACATTGAAAATGGATAAAAGGTAATTCATATATAAGAAACATTCATAACCTAATGCCTTAATATTTTAGATTGAAATATAAATCTCTTATTTATATATAAATCATTCGTCCCTAAATATAATAGATAATAGAATTTCAAATAGTATCAGAACAAGTTGTAAAAGTCAATATCTAAATAAGAGTTGTAATTCGAAAAAGAAGTTTGAAATAAAAATTATACCTTAAACAATATACCAAAGTAACTTCAGAGCAAGAAGGATTTGACTCTGTAGAATTAACTTGAACAAGATGTTCTTAAGTGAGTCCGCAGAACTGACTTGAACAACATGTTCAAATAACTTAAGAACAACGTGAGGAGGAGCAAAATGTAGAGGGGAATTGTTGAAAAGCTTAACAAGTCCTACATCTAACAACAAATTAGAGTGATTTATATAAAAGAAAATATTCAAAACCTAATGCCTTAAAGTTTTAAGTTCAGATATAAATCCCTTCTTTATATATAAATCACCTCTCTAAATATAAAAGAGTATTTAATTTCACAATGTTGATCCAACATGCAAGAGTGACAGTACATATGTATACGAACTTCCTATTTCAGCTGTTTTAATCTATCAATCCAAAAAGTTAAAAGTTCCACTAACTTGAAAAGAAATCATGCCAGGAATTGGAAATGAGATACCTTCATATTTTCTTCCTGGGGCCAGCATGCGATGGTAATCAGCAAACCTTCTGCCAGCCTTAGCCTGCAGTTGATATTTACAAAAATGAGCAGTCAACACCACATTTCTTTGGGTAAAATAGGCATATCCCAAGAACCTACGATGGCATGAACAATGCACAAAAGTTTGAACAGGAAACTAATGTTTTTGTTAGAATATATCAACCAAAGTCAAAATAAATAAGTCAAGATTCATAGCAAGTCATAAAAAAGCGCCCAAGGAAGAGAAACAATGGGTGTGTGTTAAAAAACATTTCTAATCCTAAAAGGATGCCATAAGATTCAAGAAATATTCATCAATTTAGCACAGAGGTAGTTATTGCAATGAAAACATAATCCTACTGAAGCATAACATCAATTTCTTTTTACTCATCCAAAATGCATTTAAGGACAAAGAACAACAATCACGTCAAATAATTCCAGGAGGTCTCACTTCTCATATTTGAATCAAAAAGACTTTTCATAATCTTTCCCTTGATAAAAAGAATTTTTGTTCTATAATCTAACCACTACTAGGCTAGAAAACATGGCTTGTTCAGGCATGATTTATTGTCACCTATGAGCACCAAATAGAGATAAAAGCATAGAGTATTTATCTGGGGGGCAGCAAGACTGCAAGACTGCAAATTTAAGTTATGATTTTGAGATTCTGATTTGCAAGATACATTCTTAGAGAAGAAATATACAAGGAGAGCAGTTCCGAGATGATGGTAGCAGCTATTATGAAATTATCATATGTTTATGGAGTAATTATCTTATTTAGGCGGTAGTTATCTTATTTAGGAAGTGTATGATTAGAAGAATAAGTTAGCACATTCCTTTTCTACTTTAGTTCCAAAAAAATAAATATATTCAGGCCATTTAAAGGGCTTTATACTGAGTAAGAAAGCATTCAGAATCTTTCTTCAAAATAGTTGACATAAAGCTTGTCAAGGATGAATTTTCTAAACAGCAACTATAGGATTTAGAAAGGAGAAGAATTAAAGGGAAACTTATGGCAGTCCAAATGCTCTCTAAATTTGAGGTCAAGAAAGAATTTCAAGTTAGATGATGCTGCGGGTAACATCAAATTAGATCCAAATATTATTGCTCCAAAAATTTGCAATTATGAGACTTTTCATAACCAACCTCTTACATGAAGTTACTTTATATCAATAGATTAGTTTAAATACTAACTTTAAGAGTCTTCTTGACATGTAGCAACGTAGTACTAAATAGATTCTTTCTAGAGATCTTTAAGTGAATACATAGCACTAAATCAACAAAAAAATCCATAAAGAAAAAACATAAGAATCTATGCTAGGATAAAAATTGCATGATAACTGTATGATATAAAAGAATATAATGATAATAGCACCGTATAATTTATTCCCTTGATTGTGATAAATCCAGGTAGTGGTGTTCCACTATTTGATGAAAATATCCTTCCATGCACTCCTGTCTTTAAGGGCATAAATCATGTCAGTCAGTTAGAAAGACATTCATCTAGTATATAAATTTTAGACTACAAATAGTCACTGAGAAAAAAGAATATTCCATAGAATTAATACAAAAGTCTTAAAATTTAAAGAATATTCCTTAATGCACTAAATTTTTATACATAAGTTGCATCAATAGGACGATTAACATCAAAATACTTTATTAGAACTTTTCATTTGAACCCAATCAAGTTAGCAATACAAGATTGCTGCAGATAATTGAAGCTATATTCAACAAAAGATGACAAATAAATGAATTATTTCACTGCCTACCTTTGCAACACTGGCTATGAGGTTCAGTAAACTCATTTTGTTATAATCCCAAAGTGTTGGAAGCTGCCCAGACACGAGTGGCATAAATCAGTTGATTAGACCATCATAGCTGGTAAGGAAATGCAAGAAGGAAGAATGGAAGTTATCCAGTACACGTTAGCTTGAGCAGAAATCTCACCTCATCAGCAATAGGCCACTTATTGTCGCTAATCTCTAAAGTCAATTCAAAACATCCTGCATGAATGTAATTCCAGTCTTGCATGCCACCATATATTGGGTACCTGCATCAAGTTCTGACTATCATAATTCTTAAGCCAAAACAAAAGAAAACGAAAAATGTAATTTTATTTAAAGAAGCACTAGCATATGATTTTCATGCTGATGCAATTATTATCTAAAAAACCCAGTTCTAAACTGTCCTACCAAAATGCTCCATTTGTAATTCCTCCAGGAAACTCCTTGCTCAAGGACATATTACGGTGAGAAAGGCTGTATGTGCTTGCCATAAACCGAAATGTATCATCATCAGGACATGCAAAGTAATTTTTCCTGGAATAAAATTCGTACATTTAGATAGAGCTGAGCTCTCAAAAGAATAGAAAGAAAACTCAACCAGGCAATGATTGGAAAGTTTATTAAATTTATTAACATGAAAATCTCAGTATCATATCAAACCGGGCATAAAGGTGATGCAGCACACATCATTACTTGGAATAAACAGTGCACAACTAAGAGGTCACGTCTCCTTCAATACTAGTTAGAGTGACTAGAACCAATAATGGAGACTATAGAGAAACCAGCATACGGTGATATCACTTCTCGAATGCTATGAAAAGTTTTATATTGTCTAAACCTTGATTTCACACAAGGAACACAATATAGGGCCAGCCAAACTACAATGTCAAAACTAGAGAAATGCTTGGAAACCATCTATGATTTGGTACAATAAGCCATCTGGAAACTTGAAAGAAGTGTGGATAGGTTAATAGTATTTACAGTTGCATACTATATACAAATAGAAAAGCATTGAATGCAACTTACCGTACATATTTACTAATATAACTTTAATCCCCTCTTAAATTGGAAAATATATATTATTAATTGCCACCTTAATAGAACTATATTGAGGGGGCGGTTGGTTCGCACAGAGGAATGGTAATAGGAATGGGAATGAATATAGTGAGGAATGGGAATAAATATTATCATTATAATTATGATGGTTGGTTAAGATGAAGGAATGATTACCATTACCATTGATTGTGGTTGGTTTGTAAAAATATTGAGAAATAAAATTTTATCATATTTTAATTAATTAATTAATTATATTGCAATTAATCAATTACAATATATTGATTAATTAAAATATTTTAATTAATTTTAACTAATTATACTATAACTAATTAATT
>JAOSBN010000177.1:14100530-14117638 GCA_027563595.1 Erythroxylum suave
TTATTTATTTAATTATTAATTATATTTTAATTAATTAATTATATTCTAATTAATTATAATAACCCATTCCTCTATAATAATGATACCCATTCCTTTAAATTAGGAGAGGAATGGAGTATTACCCAAAAGTGGGTAATCAAAATAATAACCCTATAATCATATCTCCTTATCAAACTCAATCTTTCATTCCATACCCATACCCCTTTTTCCATACCCTCCAAACAAGCACCCCTTAAATTCTCAAACCTCTCAACAAGTTATTGAAGAGGTCAGCTACTGATTCATATAGACTCCGAATTTTGTAATCAGTTAGTTGCTAAAGGGTACACTCAACAAAACACAGTTAATTGCTAAAAGGTACACCCAAACTTATAGGGCCGATTACCACGAAACATTTACTCCAATGGCCAAAATGAATACTATGAGGATTTTGTTATCCTTGTATTAGCAACTTCTGTATTATGATGTAGAGAATGTCTTTCTTCATGGAGATATAGATGAATAAATCTACATGAACATCCCACGGGGCTTTGAAGAAAATATGGGTAATTAAGTTTGTATGTTTAAAATGCCCACATATAGATTGAAACAATATCTTAGAACGTAGTTTGGTAGATTTACTAAAGTTATGAAAGGGTCAGGATATAAACAAAGTCAAGGTAATCACACTCTCTTCATCAAGCAAACAACTATAGGGGAAGTGCTTGCACTTCTGGTGTATGTTGATGATATTATTGTGACTAGAAATGATGAAAAAGAAATAGGGGAATTGAAGTAATTGCTAATCAAGGAATTTGATATAAAGTTACTTGGGAAATTGAAGTGCTTTCTTGGTATCAAGATGGTACATTCCAAATAAGGGGTTTTCATATCTCAATAAAAGCATGTGATTGATCTCTTGAAGGAAACAGGAAAGATTAGGTGCAAACCGATCTCTACACCAATGGACTCAAATCATAAGCTTAGAGAAGTGAAAGAACCAGTTATTGATAGAATGATGTACCAAAGGTTAGTAGACAAGCTCATATACCTTTCTCATACTCGAATACTTAGTCAATTATGCATGATCCAAGAGACACACACCTATGAGCAGTGTATAGGATGTTGCATTACTTAAAAAGCTATCCAAGGAAAGGTACTATGTTGAAGAGGAATGATCATCTTGCCTTAACAGCCTATACTAATGCAGACTATGCCGGATCCATGGTGGACAAAAGATCAACCATAGGTTATTGTACTTAGAGGAAATACGTAACTTGGAGACGAAAGGAATAAAATGTTGTGGCCAGATCATTAGCATAATCAAAATTTAGAGAAATTGCTCAAGGCTTGTGCGAGTTGCTGTAGTTGAAGATTATTCTAGCTGACTTGAAAGTTAAGTGGGAAGTTCCTATGAAACTATATTTTGACAATAAATCAGATATCAATATTGCTTATAACCCTTTCAATATGATAAGATAAAGTATTTTGAGATTAATAGACATTTCATCAAGGAGAAATTAGAAGGGCTCATATGCATGTCATATGTTCTATTAGGAAGTCAACTAGCTAATGTTCTAATGAAGGGGCTGAACAACTCGAGTTTTCATGACATTAGTTCCAACCTTGGAATGGAAGACATCCATTCCTCATCTTGAGCGGGAGTATCGAGTTGTAAACTAGTTGTATACAAGTTCTAGGAAAGTAAATTTCTTGAAATTCCCAAAGATTTTGAGATCCTAGGGGATTGATTCCTATACTAGGAGATTGTTTCCTATTTTTTTCTTATACAAAATAAATGTAAGAAGACAGATTATTTTCCACTTCCATTTCGTGTATTACAGGACGCAAAAAATGAAGTTTTAATAACAATTGAAATGGCACTAAAAGAATCGTAGCAAAGGAAGGCTTGATTAACTAGCTGTTTCTTTAGGTTTAATTCAAAATCCTAAACTAAATCAAATGTTGTTTCCAAAGAAGACTCTAACACTATTTAGGCGTTGTTTATAAAGGATGAAGCTGGCCAATAAGGAATAGTGTGGAAAAGGAAATTGGCAAAGGAAACTAGCATAGAAGGGCAATCGTTGACAAGGGATAATGGGAAAAAAACAAGTGTCTGTGGTAAGAAACAATTATCGAGAAAATAAAAGAAAGTACAAGAAATAGTCAATAGAGAAACATATAGGCTAGAGACAATTGCCTAAAAGGAGACAACAGTCAAAAGAGCGAGCAATAGCTGTCTAAAAGAAACAACCAAAAAGAGATAAAGAAACAATAAAGTAGAGGAACAAAGAGCCACCGGAAAAGATGTAATTACAAGAGTTTTTGACAATATACATACACAGTGTAACTCATAATGTCTTTAAAAGCTTGAATGAAACTTAACGTAATTACCGGTTTTCCTTATTGGCATCCCATGGATAATTTGCAACAAGTGCGCCCTATGAAAATCATGATGCTTGTTAATTACCTAGTACAAATAAAAACCAACAAACAAATTCTTATCTCCTAAATCAATCAGTATATGCTTTGTGACAATAAAAATAACAAAATCATGAAGTGATTTTAGCCAATTTGATATCTACGTCATCTTATATTTGCTTTCCTCTTCTTTGTGCAATTTCGAATTATTATTTTAACGCAAAGCCTAAGAGTCATTCCTACTATCCTTCCGTTTCAATTCCTTATTCATTAATTCTGTCTCTAAACTCAAAGTTCCAACAGCCTACATTTTCAATTTATTACTAGTTATATCAAATAACTAGTATATGCTTTCATCCGTCCTACATCAACATCTCTTGCAATATGGAACAAAAGTTGACCACAACAGGAAATGGTATTAGCAGATATCATAATTGATAGCATGACAATGAAGTCAAAAAGACTTACCCCATGTAGACTTGCAGATGCAGCAAAATTTATTTGTCTCATCCAATTAATAATTGCTTTTGTTTCAGGTTGACGAGCATCTAGGTCATTATTCACAGGAAAAAACTGGTATTTCACATTGGCCAAAGAGCATTTGTCATTAAAGTTCAAAACAGGTATACAATTATACCGAGATGTCCAAAAACAAAACAAAAAATAAAATCTAGGAAATATACTTTACAGAGAGATACATCACCAGCAGAGCAATCATTAAAAGGACAAATACTATAATATGATTTTTATTGACCAAAGGTGTAATTGCAAAAATCAATACAAAGGCAATAGAATGTTTTGATGATAAGAACATTGAAATTTGGGGATTAAGTTTCAAGCACAAAAATAAATAAGATTCTGAAAAGACACAGCAATCCAAAAATCAGAAATTTCAAGTTTTGATTTAGGCTCACAAAAGGTAAAACTTAAATCCTTAACCCTTTGTTGGATAAAATTTCAACAGAGAAACTCAAGTACACACCAATAAGACTTTCTAGGGCTAATTAACTCTCCATCAAGCTTCTTCTTTGCATGATTTTATTTTCCCAAGCCACAATATGCGCTTTCTGCTACTATCTTCTCCACCCAAACCGTATAAAATAAATACTCAAGCAATTATCAAATAGAAAAAAGTTAAAGGCATCAACTATAAGCTAGTAATGGACGTCAAATTGTAATGAAAATGATCTAGAAGTATAATCTTTTACAGTATCCATAGATTTCTAATTTCAATCAGTTTTTATAAGAAGCATGTGTTATAGCACTATACAGATTATAGCAAATTTCAAAATTATTTATTTGGTACACCATCATACAACTAACCATAATAAGCAAACAATACCTGGTCTGGAAAATCTCTGTTTAGATCAATATTGTTTGCATTACCACGTCTCCTTAATGAGAATCCATCAGGATTCATTGATGGAAGAATATGAAGGTGAACATTTTCCACAATCAATCTGGCCTTCAAGGATAAAAAGGAAGATTTCCTAATCCGAAGCATGAGAATAAACATATATTTGCAAAAATCCACAAGAATATAAGCATTCTTAAGCAGTTAACAAATGTCTATATTAATTACGTATATGGACCAAAGTGTTTAGGAATCAGCCACTAAATGCTAATGACTAAAATACCTAGTAAAATAGAGGATAATGCTTAGTCTAATAAAGTTGAGGAACTAATCACTGAACCATTCCAAGAATGCACATAAATATCTGATAACGAATCAAAATTCATACCATCATAGATTAATCCAAGACGATAACAATTCATGTGAAAAATAAATAAATAACTCTGGAAATAGCAACATAATGAAAATCAAAATAAAAAACTAAGCATTAAACAAAAAGCTATTAAATAATATCTTAAATGAAAAAGTAACACACAAAAGAGGAACAAGATTGATTCTAGTGCCTAAGTTAAATACCCTCGTGCACATTTAAATAAAAAGAAAATTACCAAAGGATCCACCATGTAGTTATCACAAAGCCAATTGGCAAGAATCAATAGAAGCTCTCGGCCCACAGGTTCGTTTCCATGCACATTTCCGATGTACTGCAAACGAAAACAATCAATCACCATACTACTAAAGGTGAATGTTTAATATCTTTTAGAAGATAAAATCATTACACATTACAAGTACCACAATCACAAAATCTAGTTGAAATTTAAGATGGAATAAACGAACAAATAATTTGTCCCTTAAACAGAATTATCATTAGGAAATAACCAGCATGCTTCCAACTGAACAAAGTAGTAATCCATGGATACAAAATCTTTGGATTTACACATTAGAAGCATGTGCATTTTATGTACACACCAAAATCATAAACATTAAGAAAGTTTTAACTACATGTTTCATTTCTCAAAGAGATTCATGTCATCCCTAGATTAAGTGAAGTCAAAGAAGATCATTTGTTCAAAGAATTACATAATAATGTAAGGAAGCAAGCAAAGTATGTTAGGAACCTATGATGCTTAAAATCACCAATTTATCATTGGAAAACAATACTATGAATCCCTACATACTATACAAACGGGAACATTCCACGGAGAAATCTTCTAAAATCACTTGTGAATTCTATAAATACTTCCTTACTATGATAAAAGTAAGAGCTATATTTAGTCAATAATGTTGTGAGTCTCTCTTTACTAACTAACGTAGCAATTTCTTAATTACATCAATTTCTTTGGCACGCATATACTTCCATCACAACAAATTTGCAAATAATTTATTACTAATGGCAGTTTGTTCCCCATTTATAATGGTTAGGCTACAAACTATCATGGCCCCATGTCAGATGTGTACCAAAGATCATAAATGTATTCTTGTTCCAGCTTTGTGATGCATCTTTCATAAGGTAAACCCTTATGGCTCACCGAGCAAGCAGTACCTCAAATACCACATGTGATGGCTAAAATGTTATGAGTAGTACCAAAGCTACCTCAGGGGATGTGGAAGGTAAATTTCTGATTAGTTGCCCCATTATAGTGGCAAGCATTTCAACTGTACCTGGTTGGAAGCACTTTGTTTTCTTTTTCAACGTACATCAAGGTAGCCTTATCTATAGTTCTTTCTTTATTTTCCAAATTCTCGTGTCTTTCTTTTCCAGATAAAATCATGAACCCAGTGCATTTGAGAAGCCGTATAAGTAATGAAAAATCACGCATTAGAATGATAAATGAGAAATGGTTAACCTTGAATGCAGGTTCAGGCTCATCCTCACCAGGTTTGTCAGAGATCTCTATGACCCACTAAAGAAGAAAAATCAGAAAACAATCCACATTCAGAAAGACAGGAGATCTCTGTGAGCCATTGAATTAAAAGTGAAGCTAGGGAAATAGAATGCAAGTAAAGGTGCAGTTACCAGAGGAACTCCATCAACACTCTCTCCAATACTAAATAGCCAATCCGCAAGGAGAAAGAGAAAAAGAACAAGTCAGCATTATTAGATTAAAAGTACAAATAAAAAACAACAGAGTCCTAAAGTCAGCAACAAAAGTCCTAGGAATCACCTGTATATTCTAGAAATGGTACGGCACCTTCGACCAAATTCCTTGACAGCCTTCTCAAGATCAGAGTTACTCATATACCCATGAGCTACATCATCAACACTACCACCAAATTATTAGATCAGAATACAAAATTTAACACTAACACCAAATTTTTCTTTTCTTGAAGAAATTTAGCTTACTGGTTATCCTCACGTAACTGCCTCAGGGAACCACTATAACTAGAACCGTTGCCAAATCCTGGGAAAAAACTAAGGAATAAGAAGCAGAAGATGTGAAATAAAGAGCCTGATTTGACTGGAAAGAAATTTCTGAATCAAGAGATCAAATTATAGGGCCTAACTTCAACAACAACAAAAAAACAGAAAGAAAAAAGGTGAAGATCAACACGCTGCATACCTGAAGGAAGAGAGGAATGAAGATGGGGTCTTGCAATGACGGAGAGAAGCAAAGAGAAGAAAATGAGGGAGAAGATACGGATCGGGATCACTAATCTCATTTTCCTTTTCCTTCTGCTAACTAAAGCAGAGTATCAAAATAGTTGGGGTGAAATTTGAACATTCAACTGTAGCACGACCGCTCGTGCCCGCGGAGTAAACTTCGCTCAACTGACTTTGATCAGGACTTCTTGTGATCTTCCTACCACTGGCATCGTGTTAAAAGTTTACATTGCATCATAATATTTCCCAATTAAGTATCGGTAAACTCTTCCGTTATCTATATTATCATATTACATTTTACATTTTATTTTTTAAAAAAATTATATTAAAGCAGAAAATATACCATCCAATGGTCTTTGAAACTCCGCATAGACTTGCTATGCTACACGTAAGAATGGCAGGCCTAAGCCCAAGCAAAAAGTAATGGTTACCTGAGCTCTGATTGTTTCAGATAGGGTCCGAGCTTAATCAAACTTGAGTAGACTCTTTTTATAATTAAAAATAAATAATTTTAAAATTTTACTTAAAATTTTAAAAAGTCATCTTCATTGAAAAAAGTTAATATGTTTTATTTTATATAAAAGATTGTTTTATATCTCATTAATTTTCTAACAAAGTCTAATATTACTAGTCTTAAGTTCAAGTTCAAGTTCAAGTTCAATTTTTGGACATAGTTAGGAATGTTATAAATTCATTTTTTTGTCAAAAGCAAGATTTTGGACTTAACAATTTTAATTTAATAAAAAGAAATAAATATGGATTCTTTATTAGAGATGTGATAAATTGACAACAAAGTAATTAATATATATTTCCTTATTTTTAAATAATTTAGCTTTAAATTATTATCTCTTTATTTTTTTTACCACCGCTATTCTCTCTTCTAAATCTAATAATAAAATGATGGTTGTTTCTTTCAAAATATGATAAATATTATTAACTCATGAGTTCGCTTATATATTAAATATCACAGTATTTATTAAAAAAGAAAGAGTATTATTGTGCTAATATTATCCAAATGAAAAAGATGTAAAAAGTCAAAAAGAAATTATCATTTATATCTAGAGAGTAGAGACTAAAGTTGAGTAAATAGACAAAGATAACAACATAGAGTTTTCTTTGTTAATCTATGTAAAAACACACTAGTAAATATTTATATCTTTAATGGTAAAAAACTAAAGCAATCATATGAAAAAATAATGGTAAAAAACCAAAGCAATCATATGAAAAAAAAAAAAGTAAATCCATAAGCAAAAATTAAAGATAACAAACATGCATTAAAGGAAAGGGGATAACTAATCATTATAATCAGGATCGTCAATAGTTCACACAATTACATCTATATGTAAAAGCATCAAACATTATTATATGAATTATACATGCTTATGCAGTAATTTTATTATACATGCTTATGCAATAATTTTATTAAATGAACGTTCAACATATGCTAATCCACAATTAAATATATCTTCATTATCAAATTTTTTTTGAATAAATTTTCAGTTGAAAGACTTGTCTCCATACTAGAATCTATGTTAACATAAAAAGACAATATAAGATAATATAATTTATGATTGTTAAAATTATTAAGGTAAAAAAACTAATAGATCATGAAGAATAGAGTTTACCCTTATTATCTTTATCACCTTACCAACTTCGGGTACACATAAGGGCTTTCACAATATTAGGATGAAATTAAACATAATGAGGACTAATTATCTGACTGCTAGTATTAAAAGCAGACTCTGAAGTGATAGTAGATACTTCATTGACCTATTTTGAGTTAGTTAATATTGTAATAAATGCAAGTATACGGCGTAGCTATAGCTAATGTCGATAAGTATAGGTCGATCTTACAAAGAAGATGAATACTAATAATTTCCTTTCCCCTATTATCTAGCCAATAGATTGATTTTAGATTTTTAATAAAAAGAAAATAAAAACTAAAATAATTAAAGAAATAGAAAACAATAATGAATTCAAAGACAATAGAATTCACTAAAAAAATTATTATTAGAAATTAGTATCTAGGTTTGAATTCCCTTAAATCCTTAACAAATTGATCTTTTATCATGCAATTGTTTTGTTAATGTATTGGACCGTGGAGACTCTTATGGTGTCCTAATAGCTGACTTTGAGTCTATTAACAATTAGTCCTAAGGTCTCTAACCAAATTATTAAGGTTAAATTTTATAGGATTGAGTTATCGATTTATGAGTCTCTCTATTAGGTTTAATCATAATCCGGAAGATTTATGTCATCCTATCTTTAGGTTACAATCAACTCCTTTTGATTACGTTAGATTCATTCATACTAGGATTTCTTAATCTCTACAAATGAAATCAAATTATGATCTAATATTCTCGAGTTATTAAAACATAAATAAAATTCGTAATCAGATTGGATTATATCAAATAACCAATTACATTAATAAAAGAATCAAATTATATCAAATTATTAACATAAGGCTTATCTAACTTAAATACTAGTTGGACGTTTAGTACACATGATTGAATATGAAATCAAACATACATAAGCAGAAATACTAATTAAAAAACAATAGGTTCATAATTTTAAATCTCCCTGATTGTCTTCTATCAAATGTTCTTGTGATCTAAAGGTTTGACCTTATATTTTGATGAATTTTTCAATGACCTAGAGAGCGAGTTCCACATGTGAAATTGCCTCCCCATACCTACTCTACAATTCCCTACCGACTCCTCCCTTCTTTCACCTCCTAAAATGTCTCTTTATAATGAAATTTAGGGTTTTGTGGAGATGCACAGTTTGATGCACGACCAGAATTCTCTAGATATTGCGAAAGTGCACGGCCACAGGAAAGTGCATAAGCATATGCATGGTCATGTTCATCTGAATTCTTTTCTTCTAAGTCTATGAAGGCAATTATACTCTATAAACACACTTGAAGCAAATTAAGTACCAAATATATGATAAAAGTATAAAATATCAAGCAAAATATATCAAATATGGGTGGTAAAATATAGTCAAATATTCACATAGTTAAGTTTTTTCTTGTCCTTAAGCAAACCATAATCAAAATTATAAATTTATAGAATCAATCCATCGTTGATTGCATCCTGTCCATTTATATTATACGTCATCATATCCTATTGAATCAAATTAATATACAAGCATAACCAAATAATCCTAAAATTAGCTTCCTAAGCAATATTACTACTGATCACATCAACAATCACATTGAAATCAAGAGCATATCTTTTTACACCCTTACTAAGATTTTACTCAATGCACTCAAGTGTTTATGGTGAAAAACATCAAAATTCTCAATTAATGCATAGTAGAGATCTTACTATAAGCTTGCAATAGAATCACATCTCCACCACTTATATACAAACTAGAAACAAAAATCAAAAGGTCTTTGTGTAGGTTATAATAGGGCTTAGGTACAGTAGGTACGGTATGAAAGGAATAATAAAAAGAGTTAAATTGAAAGAAATGTATTATGCAATATATTTTAAGACTTGTTTACAAGTACTCATAGGTCCTTTCACTGCAAAACTACTGGTATTATATAATTATTTAATTATTTATTTATTTTATGCTTTTTTCTCTTTTTTCTTTTTTTCCACACTTAGCATTCAATACCACACCTTAAGAAATATTGGACCTTTCACAAATTTCAAGTCTCAACAAGTAAATAATGTAAATAACCTTCAAGGTTCAAAGCAATAAATAAGTCTTCAAAGAAAAATAGGATAAAGGTTAATATATGGGTTTAGTCAATGAAAAAAGCTAAGGCTTAACTTGGTTATCCCTAAAGGTAAAATTTTTGGTATGGTGATTTTCAAAGAAATAAGCTAAAACAAGTTGTTGATTCTAAGTGCCTTTATCATATTAATGCTTCTAATTTAATAAATATAGTCTCAACATGTATAATAAAAGCAAGTTATAGAATTATCCTGCTATGCAATGATAACATGCACATGAAAGAATAACGAGAGCTTTTAAAATTTTGAAAATTTGCTCTTTTCACCCAAAAGCTCACAAAAAATTTTGCGTATATATGTGTATAAATAATATGTAATTTTCATTCAACTTGAATATTTCAATGATTACAAAAAAAAAATGACTTAGAAAACTAATTTTATTCTAACCACCATCCTTTTGCATACTAAATCAATTAATACTTAACAAGAAAATATAGTATTCATGAACAAATTCATCCAATTTAATACATCAACTAATAACATTTAGGCAAGTTGCCATGCTTAAATCTATTAGGATGCTGCCGATCATAGCTACTCATTATTATTATGAGATATGACAATGGATGTAAAATAGCTTTCCTTAATGGAAACCTAACCAAGGATCTGTACATGACACAACCCGATGGTTTCATATCTAAGTATGATGAAAAGGTATGCAAGCTTCAAAAATTCATTTATGGATTGAAGCAAGCATCTAGGAGTTGGAATATCCGATTTGATGAGATAATAAAAGAGTTTGGTTTCCTACAAAATCCTTAGAGAACATAAAACACTAAAAAAATGGGAAAGCTACCATCTTACAACTTAGATCAAACAAGGAAGATTGAAAGAGACATTCCATAATTCTAGATTAAGCTTCGAATCAAGTTTTTCTTTCTTTCCATTTGTTATTTTCATTAATCTTAACGTGTAAACTACATTTTCAGATTTTCTTCATGTTTATTATGTTACAAATTTCCATATTAGTTTTGTTCTTGAATTATTTTTTGATTTTTTTATTTCAATTGAATTAATACAATTTTGTGTTGTGTTAATGGTTCATGCATATACTTTGGAAATAAATCGAGAGAGTCAGAAGTAATTTGATTAAATTGTGAAATGAGATTGATGTTTTAATATGTCATATCAATTATCACTCGAAGAGAAATCTTGTGTGAGAAATTGGTTATTCTATAGATCATGTCAGAACTAATTGAAAACGTTAGGGATGTAACATCCCATTACCTATGGGAATATCAAAATAGTAAATAGAAGTGTTCAGTGAGAGGAAAGAGATGCATTTTTATGTTCATGCATAATATGACATGCTCATACAAGTGAATAGTGATATTTTTCTGCACATGAAATTAATTATACATGCATTCATGAATAATTCCGGGTATAATTGGATTAAATTGTGATTTTTTGAGAATTATGAATGTTTCCATATTAGAAATATTATTGGTTAGTAGAATTGTGAGATTTATGAATTTTGGTAAACTTAGGATTTATTTTGTAATTTATAGAGTATTTTGGGAAATAGGAAAAAGAAGAATAGAAATCAAATGAGGATTTGGAGATAGTTGGATTGTAAAGATGAGAGTTGAAGGGAGTTAGCTCAAAAGAAACTACGTCAGAACCTAGACCTTAAGAAGATGACAAGTGTAAAGTTGCTATTATGATGTGTCAGAAGTTTGAGTAATTCGAGAGTCAAAAAGGGGGGGGTTGATATTTTCCTAAGTTCTTTCCCTATTATCATCGTCTCCAAAATTCTTTCCATACCCAGAGGCTTCCATCAAACTCCTTCTGAGAGTTAACTTTGATTCTTCATATCCCTCACCATTTCCTTTACTCAAGTGTTTCTTCTGCCTTAAGAAAAACCAAAAGTCGGTTAGTGTTCATAAAGGAGTACGAGAGTTTGCATGTAATTAAGGTTTTGGAGATAGTTGAAGATCTTGGAGTTTCCACAAAAAGGTAGTGAGTAAATTCTTTAGAATTGGAGATTTTGAAATAAGTCTGACGAGTTACTGTCATCTGCATAAACATGGCACTTTCATATAATTATATTCTTGAACATTGTGTTGAAGGGGTGAAGATTTTGAGATATAATGTTATTTAGGTTTTGATAGATTATTAGTGATCGGGTGTTGTGAAATGATTCTTGTAGTTGAAATAGAGATAAAATGATGTATAAGATTATTGTAAGGAGTTAAATATGGTAAGGTGATATGCCCTGTTTCTCCATTGAGCATGTATGAAAACTTAGTGATATTCAAGAAAAAGGTTTGTGAGTGAGGTGTGTACACTCATCGTCTATGTTTGATTTTATTATCGTCTATGTTTTTGTAATTGTCTATCGTCTGTGATGACGCGTGATGACGTCATAACATAGACAGAAGGAATCGTCTATGTTTTGTCTATCGTCTGCTTTGACTTCTACCGTCTGCTTTGACTTCTATCGTCTATGTTTTGTCTATCATTTGCTTTGACTTCTATCATCTGCTTTGACTTCTATCGTCTATGTTTTGTCTATCGTCTGTTTTGACTTCTACCGTCTGCTTTGACTTCTATCGTCTGCTTTGACTTCTACGGTCTGCTTTGACTTCTATCGTCTACTTTGACTTCTACCGTCTGCTTTGACTTCTATCGTCTGCTTTGACTTTTATCGTCTTCTTTGACTTCTATCGTCTATGTTTGACTTCTATCATCTGCTTTGACTGCTATCGTCTATCTTTTGCTTCTGTCTATGTTTTGCCTTTGTCTATGTTGTGCCATCATCTGTCCTTTGATATTTCGTCTACCTTCTGCTTATAGGACCAAGTAATATCAATTGCATTCTCTGGTTTAACGTAAATAGTAGATTCGAAAGTCAGAGTTTGGAGAAAAAGCTGAGATGGCTCATTAGGTTATGAGATTTGATTCAAATGTTTCTGGCAGGAGTTTCAATAAGCGCCAGAATAGAGCCTTCAGATCATCAGGTAGATCCAGGCAGTTAGGATCTGGGCAGAGGGGTAAGTTTTCGCAGACTAGCAGTGGAAAGGGTACAAGACAGAATCAATTTTCCAGTTTGTGAGCACTGTGAGAAGAGGCATGGTGGTGAGTGTTGGAGACTGACTACAACTTGCCTCAAATGCGGCTCCATGGACCACTAGATTAGGGATTGCCCTGATACTTTGGGAGCTCAACCTGCTGCTAGTGGGCGATCTGGGAATAATACTACAGTCCAACAGAGTAGAGGTGGTGGATCTAGACTGAGAGGCCGGGGTAGGGATAGAGGAAGACCTGGGAGTTCTTTCACGAGGACTGAGGGGCGGGGTAACCGATCACAGTCCCAGGCCAAGGTCTATGCTATGACCAGGCAGGAGGCCCAAGACTCACCAGATGTAGTTACAACTGCACTTCTTGTTTATAACTTTGAGGCATTTGCACTGCTAGATTCAGGATCCACACACTCCTTTATCGCACCGCATTTGGCATGTAGATTGCATTGTGATAAGGAGTTACTGCACTATGGATTAGAGGTGAGTACACCAATAGGAAGTACTACCGTTATAGGCGAGGTCTGCAAGGAATGCTTGATTAAGATTGATCAAGTAGAGTTGGAGGCGGACCTAAATGTATTACAGTTAAGGGAGATATATATGATCCTAGGCATGGATTAACTCACTGCTCATAGGGCCATCATGAATTGTTACACCAAGGAAGTAATGCTAGAATCTCCTGGTCAGCCGAGAGTGATTTTCAGCGGAGTTAGTCAGGCAGTGCCAGCCAGGATGTTATCATTTATTAGTGCACTGAGATTGATGCAGGGAGGATGTGAGGCTTATTTGGCCCATGTTATTGATACTAGGCCTGAGCAAAGTGTTCAAGATATTCCAGTGGTTAGAGAGTTTATAGATGTATTTCTCGATGAGCTACCTGGGTTACCACCAGATCGAGAAACAGAGTTCACAATTAATTTAGTTCCAGGGGCTGCTCCTGTATCTATCCCTCCATATAGGATGGCACCTGTGAAACTGAAGGAGTTGAATGTTCAGCTTCAAGAGTTCCTGGAAAAGGGTTTTATTAGACCCGTTGTTTCACCGTGGGGAGCTCCAGTGTTGTTTGTGAAGAAGAAGAATGGGACCTTGAGGTTGTACATCGATTATAGACAGCTGAATCGAGTGACAGTGAAGAATAAGTACCCACTGCCTAGAATCGATGATTTGCTTGATCAGCTGCAGGGAGCTCAGGTATTCACTAAATTGGACTTGAGGTCAGGGTACTATCAGTTAAAGATAGCAAAGGCTGATGTACTTAAGAGTGCATTTAGGAGTAGGTATGGGCACTATAAGTTTCTAGTGATACCATTTGGGTTGACTAATGCCCTGACAACTTTTATGGCCTTGATGAATAGGATGTTTAAGCCTACCTAGATTGATCTATGATTGTGTTTATTGATGATATCTTGGTGTATTCGAAGAGCAAAAAGGAACATGCTGAGCATTTGAGGGTTATTTTACAGATTATGAGGGAAAAATAGTTGTATGCCAAATCCAGTAAGTGTGAATTTTGGTTGGATCAGGTTGTGCTTCTAGGGCATATAGTGACTGGAGATGGCATACAGGTAGATCCAAAGAAGATTGAAGCAGTGATGAATTGGGAAGCTTCGAGGAATATGTCAGAGATTTGAAGCTTCTTAAGATTAGCCGGGTATTACTGGAGGTTTGTCAAGGGGTTTTCTTTGATCTCAGCCCCTCTGACAAAATTTCTGAGGAAGAATATAGTGTTTAGATGGAATGAAGAGTGTCAGAAGAGCTTTGAGGAGCTTAAGCATCGATTGACTTCTGCACCGGTGTTGACTATACCATCAGGGACCGGAGGATATGTGGTGTATAGTGATGTGTCGCATCAAGGATTAGGACGTGTATTGATACAGCATGGCAAGGTGATTGCCTATGCATTGAGACAATTAAGGTCTCACGAGATCAATTATCCAGTACATGATTTAGAGCTAGCTGCAGTTGTTTTTGCTCTAAAAATTTGGAGACATTACTTGTATGGAGAGACCTTTCAGATTTATACGGATCACAAGAGTTTGAGGTATCTATTGAGTCAGAAAGAGTTGAATTTGAGGCAGAGGAGATGGATTGAGCTATTGAAAGACTATGATTGCACTATTGAGTACCACCCAGGAAGAGCTAATGTGGTGGCAGATGTTTTAAGTCGGAAGACTAATATCAGTGCAGCTCAGATTCAGTTATCAAGGCTACCTAATTTGATTCATTTGAGAGCTCTGAATGTGGAATTGAATCTGGAATGCAATGAGATATTGATGGCTACACTTAAACTTAGGCCGATGTTACATGATCGGATTAGAAGAGTACAAAGGAAAGATCCCAATATGGAGAAGCTTGTGGAGAAAGTGAAGATGGATTCGGATTCTGAGTTTGAATTGAGGGATGAAACTCTATGGTTGAAGCAGAGGCTATATGTGCCTGATGTAGATGATTTGAGGAAAGAGATTCTAGAGGAAGCTCATATGGCTTCCTATGCTATGCATCCTGGTACGACCAAGATGTATAACACACTCAAGCTGCATTTCTGGTAGCCTGGAATGAAGAAGCAAGTGACGGAGTATGTAGCTAAATGTATGACTTGTCAGTAAGTTAAAACTGAGCAGCAGACTCCGGTAGGAAAGCTCCATTTGTTGCCCATTCCAAAGTGGAAATGGGAACGGATTACTATAGACTTCATCATGGGACTGCCTAAGACTCTGAAGCAGAATGATGCTATATGGGTCATAGTGGACCGGTTGACTAAGTCGGCCCACTTCTTACTAGTAAGAGAAAATAATTCACTTGATCAGTTGGCCCAGAAATATGTGAATGAAGTGGTGAGACTGCATGGAGTTCCAGTGTCCATTATATCGGACAGGGATCCTAGATTTACTTTGAGGTTTTGGAGGAGCTTACAGTCTACTATGGGTATTAAGTTGAACTTCAGTACAACATTTCATCCTCAGACAGATGGAAAAAGTGAGAGGACAATTAAGACTATAGAGGATATGCTTAGGGCGTGTGTATTGGAGTTTAGAGGAGCTTGGGATCAATATGTGGCATTAATAGAGTTTGCATACAATAACCATTACCACAGTAGTATTGGAATGGCACCGTATGAGGCACTGTATGGTAGAAAGTGTTGATCGCCATTATATTGGGATGAAGAGGGCTTAAGAATAGTTAAAGGCCCAGAGTTGATACTAGATACAGTGGATAAGGTGAAACTGATCCGAAGTCGAATCAAAGTGGCCCAGGATAGATAGAAGAGTTATGCGGATCATCATCGACGTGATATGGAGTACAATGTGGTAGATAAGATATTTTTGAGAGTATCACCTTGGAGGGGAGTTTTGAGGTTCGGTAAGAAGGGCAAGTTGAGCCCTAGGTACATTGGTCCTTATGAGATCATTGAGAAGATTGGACTTTGGCCTATAAGCTAGCTTTACCGAATGAGATGTCCCAATTGCATAATGTATTCCAAGTGAGTATAGTCCAAAGATACAGATCATATCCGACACATGTGATACCGGCTCAGGGGATTGAGGTTACTAGTAACTTAAGTTATGTTGAGGAGCCAATCAAGATTGTGGGATCATAAATCAAGCAGTGGAGGAATAGAGTTATTCCATTGGTGAAAGTCCCTTGGAGGAACCACTCAACTGAAGAAGCAACCTGGGAGACAGAGGAGCATATGAGGAGGCAATATCCCCACCTGTTCGAGCAAACAAGTAAGAATTTCGAGGACGAAATTTCTTTTAAGGAGGGGAGAGTTGTAACCCCCCGTATGGTTACTGTCCCTGCGAGTGGGGACAGTGGACAGAACAATATAATCCTGTCACCCGAAAACGTTTGGTTGTCGTCTCCTTATTTTTGTCCCCTGTCTCCGGTGGACGGGGACAGAAAATTTTATCTCTTCCCAAATCGAAGGACAAAATTGATCTGTCCCTGTCTCCGGAGCAAAATAGACAGTCCTACCCTCTCGACTC
>JAOSBN010000177.1:14117738-14155185 GCA_027563595.1 Erythroxylum suave
TTCCATCTTTAGTAAATTTAGAAATCAAGGAACAATCTCTATCAAAAGGGTCATACCCTAAACCATGTTTAGATATGGAACATCTTGGTAAAAACAACATCTTTTCAAATTTTTCATTTCCATTAGCAAATTTTTCAACCACATATGAAAAGTTTCTTCTAAGTCTATCAAGTTCACAAGTTAAGTTTTCTTTTTCAACCTTGTATGTAGAGTGATCTTTCTTAATGCATTCTAAGTCATCAATTGTTTTATGAAAATCATTATTTTCAGCTTCAAGATCTCTTAATTTCCTTCTCAGTTTCTTGTTGATTTCAATAGCTTCTTCAAAATCAATTTGCAATGCAATAAATGAATCTTTAAAATCTTGATCAATGATCATTACCTCATCCTCATGATCACTTGACAAGGAACTATTTGCCATAAGAGCCAAGTTGCTTTCATTATTGCTTAAGTATGCTTTCTCATCATCACTCCAAGTGGCTACAAGACTAACTTTCCTTTCCTTTGTCATACTTATCATTTTTTTGGAATTTTGAGAAAAAGGATGAGCTTTTGCACTCTCTAGCATGATGTCCCCTTTTTCCACATTTCCAGCACTCTTCATTGCTCTTCTTTTCTTCATATCTTTTGTTCCTTCTCTCCATGGTGTTCTTCTTTCTTTCTTCATTTCTACCACCACGTAATTCCTTTTTCCCATTTTTGAGTAGACCTTTGAACATTCTCAAATTTCTAGCGTAAAGTGCTAGTTCTTCATCTTCTTCTTCTTCATCTAACTCTTCATCTCTTTCATCAAGAGAAGAAACATTAGCTTTTAAAGCAATTGATTATTGTGACTTACCTCTTCCTCCTCTTGATTTAAGAATGATCTCATAGTTTATGAGTGATCCCACCAACGCATTGAATTCTAATATGTTGAGGTCTTTGGACTCCATAATGGCTGTGACTAGTGAGTCCCATTCTTTTGGCAATGAACGAAGAATCTTTTTCACCTTCTCACTATCTGTCATGTACTTTCCAAGGTTGGCTAATTCATTGATAATTTCTACAAAACGATTAAACATAGTAGAAATGGACTCATCTTCCTTCATGACAAACAGTTCATAGTTATAGAGAAGCATGTTGATCTTTGTTTCTCGAACTTGGTTGGTTCCTTCGTGACTGATGCGTAGTCTCTCCCACATTTCTTAAGCGCTAGTGCATGAGTTCACTCGATTTCTCTCCTCAACGGTGAGAGCGCAATATATCAACTTCATGGCTTTTGCGTTGATGAAGGCTTGCTTCCAATCATTGTCATCATATTCCAACTCCGTCTTTACCTCGCCATTTTCATTTAAAGAAACGTGTGGACCGAAGATTATGATCTTCCAATACTCTACTCCCTCACTTATGATGTAGTACTTCATAGGATTTTTATAAGAAGAGTAGTTAGTACCATTAAGAAGAGGAGGTCAATTATTTGTGTTACCTTCTTCCACTATGTTGTTATGTGTCAAGTTCAGTGCCATCCTTGGATTTTTAGCCTGCTATGATACAATTAAAAATGATCTAGAAGCGGGGTTGAATAGATCTTTTAAATTTTTCGCGAAGTGCTACAAAATAGAGAATTAAAACACACAAGACAAACAAAAACAAATCGAAATATAAAAGAGTTGAAAAGAGAGGAAAACACAATATTTATAGAGGTTCGGTGCTAAGACCTACGTCCTCTACCTAAGCTCCTACTTAGGATTTTGTCAAAGCTCTTTACTACACACTTTTTAGTTTAGTGTGAACTCTTCCAATCAACTTGAATTCCGGCTCAAGCTACACCTTACAAATGATTTGTTTTCCCGGCACAAATCCTACCTTCCAAGCGATTCTTCTCTAATCACTCAACTCACAATAATAACAATGATAGTAATGAAATAATAAAGCTCAGTATAGTTGAAGACTATCAAGATATGCTAAGAAGCAATATGAGAGCAGTGAGAGGATAATTTTTCACTATAGCACGTATGATTCTTTTGGAACTTATGTCATCATTCCTCTGAAGTGAAGACCTCTATTTACAGGCTTCAAGATGTTCCTAGCTATTATAGAACACTCCTAGCCGTTGTACAAAGATTTGCTCCTGTTTGAAACCGTTTGACAAATTCAAATTCTGTTCAGTTGTAACTGATAGTGGACTAGTCAATATGTAATAGTCGACTAGTGTAATTTTTCAAAATATGTGCTTTTCATCTCTGAGTAGTGTAATTCTTCATCAACATGATAGTTAACTTGTGCACGCTTTAGTCGACTGGTGTTCCATTTTTATTAACTTCATTTTAATCCAATTAACCTGAAATTATTTCTTAACCATTTCTTTAAGTTTTATTATTATCAAAACATAGAAGGATTTAATTTGTCAACCTCCATTGGTCTAACAGGATTGATGTTGTATGATTCATAATTTTGATTACAGTTTGCTTAAGGACAAGCAAAAGCTTAAGTGTGGGGATGTTTGATGGATGTAGAATTGATCATAATTATACAATATATTTGATGTATTTTTGCTTAATCAATTATAATTTTATCATATATTTGGTACTTAATTCGCTCCAAGTGTGTTTATGAACATAAAGGAGAAGAATTTGGAAGAAAATACGACATAAAAGAAGATTTGAAGCACAAAAGGGTTGCATAGTAGTGCATCATCCCGTGCATGTCTCTCAAGCTGTGTAGATTCATGATTTTTAGAGACTTTTGTTATGCACGGTTTGATTCATGGTCATGCATTAGCCTGTGCATAAGCTAAAACCTTAAAATTTACAATAAAAAGATATTTTTGAAGGCGAATTGGAGGAGGATATGTACATAGGTGTTTTGATACTCTCAGAGGCGACTTAAGGGCCGATTTTGAGCTAAAGAAATGGAAAACATGAATAATTCATCGAAAGATCCATTAGAATACAAGATCAAACCTCTTTCCTTGCAAAAATACTCCATAAAAGACAACTAAGGGGATTTAGAATTATGAACCCATTGCTTTGAATTTGTTTTCCTTTCTATTTATGTTTGATTTTGTATTCTATCATATGTAACTAAATTCCTTTAGTGTCTAGGTTAGATGAACCCCATATTGATATTTTAAAATGATTTGATTCTTTTATTTATGCAATTGGTTTGATTGATATATTGTGATCTAATTACGTATTTTATTTATGTTCTAAAGATCCTAAATATTAGATTATAACCTGATTTCATACATAGAGATTAAGAAAAACTTTTATGAGTATATCTTTCATAATTGGAAGGAGTTGATTGCAACCTCAAAGATAGGTTGACATAAATCTTCCAAATTATGGTCAAACCTAAAAGAGGGATTCACAAATTGGTAAAGCAAATCTATACTTAACCTCAATAATTCGATTAAAAACCTTAAGATTAGTTATTAGTATACTCAATGTCAGATATTAGCATACCATATGAATCTCCACAATCCAGTAAATCAATAAAACAATTGTATAATAAAAAACCAATTTATTAAGGTAGGGGATTCAAAACTAGATATTGATCTTCTGACAGTGAAAGTTTACTAAGTGCTTCCTTAATTCTTTGGTTCAATCTTGTTGCCCATTTATTCTACTTGTTTAAGTTTTGTTTTCTTTTAATTAAAAATCACAATCAATTAGGATAATGGCAACTATTGATAATTACTATCCTTGAGGGATCGACTTGTATTTGCCAGTATTAGCCACAATTACGTTGTGCACTTACAGTAATTCATAATTGACAAACTTAAAAAAAGTTAAACAGAGACCAAGCATGGGCAGGCGCTTCAACCACGTAGAGGCTTATAGAGTGTAGCATTGGACAGACGGTCTAACGATGGAACATGGCATGTTGTGATGATAATGGCGACAAGCAGTGGGGAAATGGTAATGGGTAGCTGGTGACAATGAACAATGGAGGAAGGGAGAATGAACGATGAAAATAGGTAAAGAGAAGAGAGAGAGAGAGCAAAAATGAGAGTGGTTTTTATGTGAGTTTCTTTTTTTTTGTAATTTAGCCCCTGGAGATTTTAAACTTTACGGTACTGACCGATATTTGACCAATATTTCAAATATCGACAGATACTAGACAAAGAATTTGGCACTGACTACCAGTACCGAACACCAAAATTTTGTACCTTTTTTAGTTGGTGTTGGTCTGTACGATACAAAATCCATACCATTGTACATGGGCAATCGAATCTAGTATTTGTGCTGACTAAAGAAGAGGTAGGTTTTAAGTTTATTATCAATGTGATAATTGTTAGCTAAAATAAGGAACTTAAACTACAAATGCCAACTTAGATAATAAGTTAAAAATAAATTTGGTTGGAAGTGATCATAAGGTCACCTTATCTATCTTAAGTTACTAAATGAGAGTTTTTAAAGACAAAGTTAAAAGTATACAAATAAATTCAGGTTATATATTAATTATGTATAAACCAACATTTATACGATACTTAATTTGTCAAAAGACATATGGTCCAAATTAATAGGAGTTGATACCTTAGCACATGCCTTTTACCATACATGCAGAAATGATCATAAAAGAGATTAATGCAAGTGAAATGAACTCAACTTGCATTGTGTGAGATCCTGGAGTTTAAGTAAACCTCTTAATACACCCTTAGGATCTTGTTTAATTTTGAATGATTAAATTTACGATTTATTACTTTAGAATATTACTAGAAGATTATGTTTGATACGATCTTATGGGACAATTATAAGAAAGCAATTTAAATTTTAACTAAAGGAATTTATAATAAAGGAAGGTCATTCTGATTGATAACTCACAAAAGAAAAATTTTGTATTCAAAGGTGGGCACCGACTATGAGTAAGAGAATTAAATACATTTGTGACATGAAAAAAAAGAGATCAAATAGATCGAAATGTGAAATATGACTTAGGGTGTAGCATACAAAATCTACTTAATGATCGATTCATTAATCGAGACGTCATATATTCCTGAGATATGTATGAAAATAAGCTCTCATTGTATACTAGTCGCAAGGGTCATTAGACAAATACGAGAACATCTAGAAAACGTATTGCTTAAGCTCATCATGTGTGAGTGGAAGATGATAATGAAAGATCACACAAGATGAGTTTGGGATATGATATTTCAATTGTTAAATGTTAATAACCATTTGACATCTTGATATTATTTATAAATATGAGATGATGTAAATTTGAAAAGTGTTAATGATAATCTTTAGAAAAATACAAAAATAGTAAACAAAGAATTTCTGCAAAAAGAAAAAAAGTTTCTCTAGCAAAAGTCTTTCAAGTTAGTGATTTGATTAATTAATAATATGTATGTTTGAAATTTTCTTGTACTATTAAACAAAATTGTTTTAGTATTAAACTCTTTTGAATTTCACAAACTTAGATCCCAATATGGATACTTAGAGTTGAATTTTACGTTGGCTTCTACTTGAACTATGTATACAGACTAAATTGAATTGGATCTAATTAAAGTCTTAAAGTTTATATTCGAGAGCACTAATGCATGATAACATTAAATTACTATTACCTTTGAAGAATCCAATGGCCAAACCAGTGGCCTTATGCCAGCAAGTCATAAAAAACCACTTAAAAAACATCATATTCATAGGACAGGACGAGGTTGTCACCGTCTTCCACCGTCCATTCTTTTTGATTGGCTTAAGGAACGATCAGTCACACTTTTATCAACAGATAGTTGTTGGAAGGAGTCAACCAAAAGACGTGAAGGTAACTTTCAATTAGTCAAATCCCACTCGCCTTGATTGCCCACTAGAAATTATTTTTAATAACCAATAATGAAAGACCTATTTTATATTTGCCTAACCGTGTTCTAATCCATTCTTATAGTATTCCAACTTCCAAGTTACCTCAAACATTTTTACCAGAACAACAAAAAAGGGTAATGTAAAAAAATCACTCGGAGACATGTCATATGCCACATGGTACATAAACCTTAACGAGGCTTGGCATCGCGCAAGCATGAATGATGATGATGATGGTTCATCATTCATGGCCACACAACTTTTTGAAAACGTGTGCAAGTGGCGACCGCAACTACCCCAAGATCTAAAGCAGGAGATACATTCCTACCACCTCATTACGCCACGTGTGTGCGTGCTTGAGCTAGTTTATATCTGTAGCTATTCTCTCATTGGGCAACCTATACGAGTTGGGATAAAAAGGTCAAAATATCTTTTGGTTACCAGATATTTTTTAGACGCCTCTGCCCGTAAATTCTCGACCACTCGCGTACCCCACGTGTCATAAGAAAATGGAGCGATTCTTTCCGGGCAGCTGCCTGGGCTAAGACCTAGATGCGATGTTTGAAGTTGCGTTGTGACCTGTGATCGCGTTTCAAGTTGCAACAAGTGGCCCGAGTTTCGGATCAGATCAAAACTCAAACGCAGAGATTTTAGATTTTTTATTTAATGTATTTTATTATAAAATCATATCTTAAAATTACTTTTTATAAATATAAGGCTAACTAACAATGCCCACAATAGTTACAGAAACCCCTAAAATTTTTATAAAAAATGTCTTCCATAATTTATTTTTTATTTCAATTATACTGCAATGTATTAGGGATTTCATCTATTATTTCTACGGTTAGCTAAAATATATATATCTTCTATTTTTGATAAAACAAAGAAATGAACTGACAAACCTCCCCAAACGAGGTACAGCAGTCAAGCAAGTCAAAAGACTTCGGACTACGTGTGGTACAAAGTCTAAGCCGGAAGTTCTATAATAAAAACATGTGGACGTATAGAAAAGGATCGACTATCTGCCGGGTAAATCACCAGAACTTAGACTTGGACGGGTGCGTAGTACCAGTTTCAGCTTTTCATAAACCCCGTAAGCTCATAATTTCCCTATACAACAAATAGTAAATTTACCTACGTTATCTTTTTTTACGAAGCAAAAAGTTACCATTTATCGATAAATTTTCAAAGTTATAATCTATCAAAACAGTAGTTCAAAAATAAAAAATGTACAAATTTTTTAAGCTATTGGCCACATTTAAAATATGTTACATTTGATTCGTACCTAATAATTTTTAGTGACATTTTTTAACTATAAACAAAATATTGTAGCAAAAAGTTTTTAGTTACCACATTGTTTTCATAGCTAATAATTTTTGGGTATATTTTTTAATTATAAATTAGTTTTATAGTAAAAAGTTTTTAGCTTAAAAATATTTTTTGTAGCTCAAAGTTAAATATGTTGCAAATCTCATAGCGATTAGCTATATTTTGGAACTACAAGATAAGGTTCGGAGATCAAAATTTTTGGCTACAAATTTATTTTCATAGCTAGAAGAGAATCTAAAAGTCAATGTGAACGGCATAATTTTCTACACTAAAATGATATCTTCTTTTTTTTTTTTTTTTGCATATGATAACCTAAATAAATTGATCTCCTTTGGTTTTTCATATTTTGCTTGCATATGTGTAGCTGTTCCGATGTCGTCTTGTCATTTTCCTCTTTTGTGTTCGTGTTCCGCTATGTTGGTGTTTATCCTCTTATGTCTCCGCTTAAGCCACATTTGTTCTCTTCTTATGTTCTAGAGAGTTCTTTCATTTTTTATGTTCTATAATTTCAGTTAATGTGTGGTTAATAATGTATGTTATGGATGAGTCAATTGGTTCATATAGTCTACTTAAAGACTTCTTGTTCATCGTCTAAACTCTTCAAGATTGCCATTTGAGCTTTACAGTTTCTGGACATTACAAGACTCATTTTTCATTTTATTTCATATGGTAGGGATCCTTGTAGTATGTGCTTTGCTGATCTTTTTTTCCCTCAAGCATGCCTTTAATTTATTCTCGTGTGAGAAAAAACAACCTTTATCTACATTCGCCCATATTGGCCAACAATATAAGCCTAGATGTTAGATGTTTTATGTAGCCATAACCTTTTTTGGCTTGTAAAAAACCCATAAGTTGATCATTTTTCATAAATCTAAATATTTTGATATGTCAATAGCAATAATAGCATGAATAAATTTCAAATCAAGTGATTGAAGTATTTTTTAATTAGTCAAACATCTTTTAATTGCTCATCATATCCCCCTAATTGATTGACAATTGTCAATACTATAATGAGATAATACGACATCTATTCAAATTTTCTTATTTTGAGTCCTTCAAATATTATTCTTAAGGTTTGAAGACAAACTTTTATCATCTTATTAATTATTTTGAGAGAATTTTGTAAAATTTCCAATGTTAGCAATTAATGTACTTGAAACTTTCTCCAAGATAGTTTCGTCTAAGCACATAAGAATCGATGCCAGTACTTGTTGATCCTTTTTTCGAGCCTTTTATAATGCCTTTTTCCTTACTCAAGCCAAGGCAGCGTCTTTAGATTGCTCTACATCATTTTAAACTTTGTCTAATACATTTTGCAATAATAGCAAGGGTTTCATTAAGATAAACTAGCTATCGTAATTTTTTTTGGTGAGCTTTGGAAATTAGAAAGGGAACATGACTCCTTACATCATTTTCTCTTTTTTGTGCTTATATTATCTATTAAAAAGATGAAAGGCTTAAAACAAGAAGATAAGAAAAGAATTGGATGGTACTATAAAATAAGAATATAAGAAAAGATTTGGATGGTCCTAACCACTACATTGCATAAATGACCTTATATCCTCTCAAATGATAAAGACCCAACTAACTATTGATAGAAATATCTAATATATGGCACCCTTTTGTATTCAAATTCTATTGGTAGCTTCAAATAGCTATCTATTGTCCATGTAACACTCTTCATTTTCTTGTAACCTAACTCTACTTTGAATTTAACTACTAACAAGTTGACTGATCTTCATAACTCACCCTTATTATAAAACCTTTTGACATACGACGTAAACACTAATAGTAGTGATCATTTTAGTAATTCTAATTTTAGTTCTTGGTTTAATAGTAAATCTAGTTCTACTTCTAGCTTGTACCATAGCGGGCGTATGTCCATGTAAACTTCTAAACACACACATAAGTGGAAGAAGAAGTCCTTATTTTTATCCTTAAATGATGGAAGTGATATGGTTTAAAGCTTTTTTGGGGAGAATTGATAGTGGTAGATTGCATAATGTTTTAGTGGAAAGTTTATTATGTGTTTAGTTATTAAATTGAATGTTTAGTGCATGTTGAGGTTAAGATTTTGTTATTTAGTTAAATATTTGTGTTTTGTGTGTTTTGTGGGTTACAGCATGCGATTGAGCTTCAATTGTATATGTTTGAGGTGCCTTGATGTGTTTGCTAGTGTTTCAGAGTAAATATCGAAGAATGAAGGAGAATAGGAGAAAGCTCAAGGCAAAAACCATGGTCATGATTATGATAGAAGCGAGTTGGAGCTGCTACGATCGTGACAAAAAGGTTAAATCAAGTTCCACAATTGTGGCCTGTGCGACAACGGGTGCGGACGGTCTTTGAAATTCAAGTTTTCGAGGGACTTTTTGGACCCAAAAAACCCCAAGGTTGCCCAGAATAGAAAAGAATATATAAAGAAAAGAAAGGATCCCTAAAAGAAGCTCTCCATTCTACCACTTCAGGAAAAGCTTCAAAAGGAGAGAAGAAGAAGAGAGGGAATAGGAAGAAGAAGAGAGGGCTTCTGACGCCGCTGCCTTTCTGAGTCATCCGAGTCCTTTTCCAAGTGATGATTTGAATATGTTTATAGATTTCGATTCAACGATGATGTTCCAACTTTCTTTAGGGATTTTGATTTGATTTAATGTTAATATAATTATTTTTGTGTTACTGCAATTGGGTGTTGTGATTGATTGATATAACTTCACGTTTTGATAATAAATAAAGAGGATGAACCAAATATGAAATGATTAGTTTGTTTACTGAGATCACGCAATTAATCAAATCGGTAATTATATGGAGAGAGACCCCGCGTGAAATCTGATTGTTTACTAGAAAGCTTAAGAACTAATTAGGGTTAGGGCTAATTGTAATTGAGAGATTACATGTTCGGTACTAAACTTAATTAGAGTTTGTGATTATAACTTGAGAGAGAGAGAGAGTAATCCTCCTTTCGGTAGTCTAAAATTGACACCACAATAACAAAAAAATAATTAGATTAGCATTGATGATAGGAAAAATCCCATCTCTCATAATTTGGTAAATTCTCTTGTGTGCTTTCCCATTGTTAATTTAGTGTTGCTCAATTTGATTTCTTTCATATTAATTTTACAAATTAATTTTCTATCAATCATATTCTTGTGTTTAATTTTTTGTTCTGTTTTTTATTTTATTTTAATAATTCATTAAGCCTTAGATAACTTAGAATTAGATTAGTTCTCAACTCCTCTTAGGATCAACACCTCACGTACTACAATTCATAACCTGTGTACTTGAAGTATTATGAGGATTTTAATTAGGTAAAACTTAGTACTCAACAAGAATTAAACCTAAACTTAAAAAAAAAAAAGAGTTTAGCATTATGTTAGTAAGCCAAGCAAATGATTTAGTATAAAAAAAGTAGGTCACAACCATCTTCTGATGATTTGTCAGTACAGGACATGTTATTGGAAGTTTGAGTCTAAAAAATATAGACTTGTAGATTTCTTATGACAATGCTTATATAAACGAAGGGCGAGCTTGTCAATGATACTTAATATACTTTTATCAATGTTTGCAAGGATAAGTATTGAAAAAATCGCCTATAAGAATGGGAAGCTTTAAGCTAAGTCTACGAAACCAAGTAAAAAGAGGCAATGTGAGAAAATCCTTTAAGTTCTTAAAAAAGGTTTCCCATCAAAAGAAAAATATAGGTCTAATGGACGTTTAGGCTACCCATAAAATTGCATATCATTCAACTAGAGCCTAATAATGATGAACACCTACAGTCTTTCATTCCTACCCCTCAACACAAACATTATTATGTTTCCTCAAGAACACATGTTGTTGTTCATTAGTTAGTCCTCCACCAACTTTAACTCTTTAAGCGTTACTCCCAAATCATATTTATACAACTTCTTCTATGGGCTCTTTGCCAATTAATCTCTCTGGATCTCAATCATCATTTTCTTTAATATTAATCTATTTGCGGTAACATTTTGTGTTTTAAGGACACCACGTGACATTATTTAGATACATGTTAGTCTTCTTGTACGTCTCCCACTCTATTGTCAGTTAGGAACTTCATAAACTACTAATAAGGAGATAATACGACCCTAATTTGTATAGATTAATGGTTGATTGAAGATCAAATTGTAAGTTGTAGTTTTAGGGATAACATCAAACTTAACCATTTGAGTCATTTACTATAGAGATGTGTCAATTGAAATCTTCTCTTAAAACGACCTAATCACCTCTAAAGTCAATTAGTAAAAAATAAGTTATTCTAATTGTAAATTGTTAAGTCCCATTTCCTTGAAAGCGCTACAAAATAACATACTGACGTATTTTTAGTTATTGACACTGCAAAGTACATGTAAACACTGCAAAATTTGTAGTAGTAATGTCATTACTTATTTTTGAATATCAAAATAATACGGAATTCATGTGAGAAAAATCTTACAAATCTTTTTAATTGAGACCTACTCTAACTACTGTCATCCCCTATAATATTGTAAATGACACCAATTGTAAGTGCTTGTTTATTCTCCTCAATTGGAACTTGGGATCCTTTTGCGAGGCTTTGATATCACCTATTCTCCTGAAGCCTATTGACATATGCATCCTTCTTTATTAGTAGGAGCCTTGTAAGGTTTATTATGTTTTTCATACACACTATTTAGATTAGTCCAAGTATTTCAGCTATACATAGCATATTACTCAGCGCTGGCATAGCGTTGCATATGTTTTAGTGTTCAACTTTTGATCTCTAATTCTAAAGTTGGTCTGTTTTATAGAGAGAAATTTCTATTTTTGGAATTCAATAAAAAGTATACTTAAACGCTTTTCATAATGTTGTAGAGGGCTAGGAGATGTTGTGATGCGGATACATCTGCTATGTTCAACTTTCTTAGTTTAAAATTTAAGATTTCTATGGAGTTAGAGATCCTTATTACGAGTGGGCGTAATATTCCTAATAGGAATATGTGATTTGATGATGAGCACCTTAATCTTGCAAGAATCTTCCTTCATTAGTTATAATGTTCATTCTCTAATTATATTATTTTTGAAGATGCTGGGGGCAATCTTTAATCTCCAAATTTTTTTTGAATATTTAATTTAAGATTTGATAATGCACATATGAGGATTATGAATTCCTCTAATATATTATAATAACAAAAACTTGTTTAGTTGTTAATATCAATGTAGTTATATTTTTATTATTGATAATGACTACCTGTTAGATAAAATTTAAAAATGAATTATTTTTAATCAAATAAATATATTATAATCTCTTTTTATTTTATTTTATTAAAAGAAATAATTTAAAAATAACTTTATATTTACAAATTAATATTTATTTTAAATATATTTTAACTCTTAAATCAAAATTTATTTGAAATTTATATATTTTGAAGATATTTTATATTTAATTATGTTTATTAATAATCTTAAATTAAATTTGTTTAATTTAATTATAAAAATTAAATATAGTTATTAAGTAAAATTAAATCATTCATAATGCATCTTAATAATTAATTAAAATTTAATTAAATATATACTATCAAATTAAATTATTCATAGTTCTTGTTAATAACGAATATAATAAATAATTAATAATATATAGTAAATCAAATTATGAAAAAAATAAAAAATTACTTCTTTGATTTTCATAATTTTTAAAAATTGAAAGAAACAAAAACTAAAAACCCAAAAATTTCAAAAAAATAAAAATTTATTGTATTTAAAAATAAAAATAGAAACAATCATATAACTTATATATACTGCAAACCAGTGCCAAATTCCTTGGTTAATTATGTTAACATCGAAATCAATGAATAAGCACCTTAGCAAAGTGCCGTCTTAAATGTATTCAACGATTTACATGTATAAAATTCGAAATTCATCGGAAAGTCGTCCTTTTTCTCACACAAGTGGATGTCAATTGTTGCTCCACTAAACGGAAGTCAACCGGCAGTAACGCTGATCATCCTCCTCCGGTGCTTAGAATAATAAAAAAGTGCCCTTGTTTTCTTAGTCGGGCTCAACTCAACTAAGACTTTATTTGCTCCATCTCCTGTGGACTCCACTTTGTCTATGTTGTTTGAACTCGTTAGTGGTAGATTGGTCGATCATACTGATAACTTCGGGAGCAATTCGCATCTTAAGAAAGAAGAAAGACACCTCTCAAGTGCTTTGACCTTCTGATTTAGTTTCGTATGATATGCACTCTAAATGATTATCTTACTTTTTGAGTGATTTGAATATTGAAATTGAACTAATAAAGCCAATAGCAATTGTGCGAATGGGAAAATTTAAGTGAGTGAAAGCAAAATTTTTATTAAACTATGGAAAAAGATAAATAATAAACTATAGTTATTTTTTTAGCATACAAACCCGAGAGGATGCAGAAGCTTGGCACTTCCTGATGATGTATTGAATAACATATATGTGGATAATAAAATAACTTTGTTAGAGATAAATTACTAATCAGGAAAAAGAGCCGAGGTTTCTTGTTCATTTAAAAATTTCTTGAATTTTTAGTTTTCAATTTATATAAAAAAAGCCAATATGAATATGACAAGTTGATTAATTAAATATTTTTTAATAAAATGATATAATTCAACTCTTAAAGTTGATTTGGATTAATTAACTAATAATTTCATATAATTTTAATAAATTATTGAATTAAATCAAATTTTAAAGTTAAATTAAATAATTATATTATCAATATTTAATTAGTTTACGTTATTATTTTTGAACAAAAGTTTAAAAATTATAAAATTATTTAAACGAGTTCTATTATATCTTATTAATTAATAATGTGACTACGTTAAACGGATCGACAACTTGAAATTTATTTAAACGAATCCACCATAAAATAACTATCGTGATTTACCAAATAACACCTTAAATAGCGTTTCAGTGAGCATTCTCCAAGTCTTAACATTAGTTTACGCGTTTCACCAGTCTTTCCTCTGCATCATTTGATGTACATCTGATGTATGTGTTGGTATTTAGACATGCCCATGAATCTGCATGTTGTGTGAGAGTGTTAATGGACATGACGTGGGCCTCTGAGGTGAGAGGAAAATATCATTGCCACGTCTGCTCGGCTATCTAAGATGAGAGACCACAAAAAGATCCCCTCTCTGCTCAGTGCTTTCTCTCTCTCTCTATATCACGAAGCCAAAACTCCTTACTTGTGCCTCTTCAGTCTTTCTCTTTTTTTACATCAATTTCAAGCTTAAATAAGAAAAGGTACAACAAAGAAACATAACTCTGACAAACAAATATCCCAAGGCAAGTCTGCAAATCAAATTAAGGTGGACTCAAATCTCTAACCCAGCAAATCAGGTATTTGTTTTTCAAATTTTAAGGCAAAATAACTCTATGATTTTTGATATCAGTTTCATTTAGTGTTCGAGATTCTTTTTTTTTTTTCTGGATTCAAAAAATGGTATTCTTTTCCCAGCGTTATTTGTGGTCTGTTTCATGGTTTCTGATTCATTTGTCGCCTCTTTCAAAGATTCCTCCCTTATGGCTAGGTCGGAAATAAAATTAATCCTTGTTCATGCATTGACTTCTCCGGTACCAAGAAATTACGTCTGTCTGGCGGAGATCATATTCACTTTGTTTATTTTTTTTCTCTTCCTTTTTGGGTTCCTCAGAAAGGGCATAAACTTTGTTGTTTTTTTTTTTGGAGCTTTGTCCTGTAAATCTTCAATATTCTGGATCTGGAGTGCTTTAACCTGCAAGTCCTTGTTTTGTTCAACTCCAGTTATGAACTCTACGTCATTTTTAGTTCTATTTTCGCAGAGCAGTATATCCCGGTGACAATTGGTGCAAAAAGCTAACTGGTTTTGAAGTTTAAAAGTGTACGGAAGCATAGATTTGAAGCTCCAAGACCAACATAGCTAGATAAGTTTCTCTCTAGGAGAAGTATAATCGTCATTTTTGCAATCTATAGCTGGAAGTCAAGCTCAGTTCTCTGGCAGTAAGCAGGATGGAATGTTGAATTACGATATATTGATTCTTGATTGGTAGCTGTTGGAAGGGAAGATTGTGGTTTCCCTTCTTTTTTCTTTGTTTCTTCCCACATAATCATCTATATGGCTAGTTCTTCTGTGAGATGGATTGATGGTCTCCAATTCTCTTCGTTGTTCTGGCCTCCCCCCCAAGATGCCCAACAAAGAAAGGTTTGAGAACTTCTCGGTTTTCATTTATCTTTTCTTAATTTCGCATATAATTATGTTTGTCTCTTAATTTGTTAGCATGCTTTAAAATTTGCCTTTATCATGATTGGTTTTTATGTCCATCTCATAATCTTTCTTTTATCTATGAAGCTTAGGAAAAGTTCTGCCTCACTTTATTGGTGAATGTGCAAACAATGTAGCCTTCAGAGAGTCGATGCTTGCATCTTATCTGTTGATATGAAGTAATATGTATTGAATCAAAGCCTAAATTTAGTTTTGTATCTCAAAGTCTAGTCCATTACTTCTAGGGAAATCAGTGCAGGAAATGTTGTCAATAATGCATAGTATATCTTTTTGCTTAATTTCATATTTTCATTGCATCATGTGCAAGCTATTGTACTGTGTTTTACATTTCGTTCAGGGTCTTATGGTTGTAGATATTTTATTAGGTGGAACTTTCTGGGACTTTTTCCTAGCAGACTTCACATCTTTTTGGAAACATTTTTGACTCTAGATAATTTGTCTCACCACCAGAATACGAAAAAATCTTCTTTCAAGGATTTAAGGAAATTTTACTTTTACTGTTAACTAGATTTCCCGTTGAAAAATTAGGGAAGAAAACAATTTGGTAAAAACCTATTCACGTTTGCATATGGGAAAGAATTTGCATCTGCTTTACTCTTAAGAGAAGTATGCCATGCTTAGGAAGCTTAAATCTGGGCAGGGACTTTTGATCAAGCAATAAAGTCTAACGCATCCAAATGATATGCATTAGCTAAGTTGAGGAGGCTTGTGATTTGTGATCAAACTTTATGCATTGTTATCAGATCGAAAGTATGGTGGAATGTAATGGCAGGGATGTCCAAATGGAACTACAAAATTGAGGAAGCTTATTTATGAAGCCTATGGCTCCCACTTACCAGCCCTCATGCTTTTTGCTTTATGCTTAGCCTATTTGGCCTTCATGTTTCATGTTACACCGGCAAATTTAATCAGGAAGATATTGCTGATTTTAGTTTTGATACAACCCTTTGATATTATCCTGTAAAGATCTATCTAATGTAAGCCTTTTCCAGCGCTTACCCAAATTTTTAAGCCTTTGGAATTGTTTCCTGACATGGTATCCAAGGTTTTATAGCTGGGAGGTCTGAAGGTCAAGTTGTGCCATCCTAATTGCTCGTTGATTTGTGGTTTGTTGTAAATTTTCCACACGTTTTGTGTGGGATGTAATAGAAATGAGTTGGAACCATTTCCTGAGTTTCACCCACTAGTTTAAACTTTTTGAGTTGAATGGTTTCTTGAGAGAATGTTAAATAGTTACTAGGCTAGGGGAAGCTTTTGTTCTTTATACTTGCACTTTTCAGGTTGAAGTTTCTCGTTATTGTGTTGGGCAGTTGTCTTGTTTTCAATTGAAAGTTTTTGAATCTCAACATGTACTCTTGTTTATGTTTTACCAACTGAACAGGCACAAATTACTGCCTATGTTGAGTATTTTGGGCAATTTACATCGGAACAATTCCCTGATGATATTGCAGAGGTAATCTTTTATTATGTAAAAATTACCTTATCCTAAATTTTTCTCAAAATTTCTTATGCAGTGTTTCCAACAAGCACACTAACATGATTATTGTTTGACAGCTTATTCGTAATCGTTATCCATCACAAGAGAAGCGTTTGTTTGATGATGTTTTGGGTAATTGTTTCTAAGACAATGGACAGTATTTTGGAGGATTTTGACTAGAATATTCTTATAGATGAGTAACTGCTTCACTTGTCTTACCAATTTTCAGCTACTTTTGTCCTCCATCACCCAGAGCATGGGCATGCTGTTGTATTTCAGATTATTTCGTGTATTATAGATGGTACATTGGTGTATGACAAGACCAATCCTCCATTTGCTTCTTTCATATCCTTAGTTTGCCCTGATAGTCAGGTATGTTTGAGTGAAGAAATAAGCTAATTTTCAAAGCCATCTCTTCCTTCCTCCTCTGTCTCTCGCTTTGTGTTTTCTCCTTCCTTCTTATTGTATGGTATCATTTTTGGTTACATGATGTTGTTGCTTTGCTAGTGCAGCAAGAAACGTGGCGGTTGGTAATTTTTAAATTTTATTTTTCAGAGCGAATATTCTGAGCAATGGGCTCTGGCATGTGGAGAAATTTTGCGAATTTTAACTCATTACAATCGGCCAATATACAAGATGGAACAACAGAACGGTGAAATGGAGAGAAGAATTAGTAGTAGTAGTAGTAGCGGCTCAACTCATGTTGAATCCAGCTGCATACCACAGTCACAACAGGAGAGAAAACCTTTGCGGCCTCTTTCTCCCTGGATTACTGATATATTGCTTGCTGCACCTCTGGGCATCCGAAGTGACTACTTCCGTTGGTAAGTCCATATTATTCTTCTGAATAATTGCTCGTCTTTTGATTTATAAGGGACTAAACATTGTAGTCATCCAGGTCCTACCTTAATTGTAAGAAAAAGATGGCACATTAAGGGCTTGTTTATTAAATTCAGTAACTTATGAAAACCACGGCTTTTTATTTTTGTTTTTTTTGTAATGTGATTTTATTATTAAATAAATCAATATTATTTGGTTATTAATTATTGATTATTAAATTTGCTCATTGTATAATAAATATATCTTTAAAATTCATAAATTTAGACTTTAAAAATTATTTATTTATTAAATCAAAATCCTAAAAGTAAAATATTCTAATGTTAAGTAATAATACTAATTTTGAAAATTAATATATATTAAAAATGATTTTTAATTTACAAATTTCATATTTAATTATTCAATTTTAATAAGATATGATGAATTTATTATTAATATTTATTAGCAAAAATTATATGAGATTAAACTTAAATTTAATTTATCGCAAAATTTTATTTATAATTTATTATTCTTATTAATAAAAGCATAACTACATTGATATGAACCAAATAAGTTTTTTTTGTTTAAGAAAATACCAAACTTAAAAAAATAAAAATAAAAACTATATCAATAAAATAAAAAACAGAAGTGGGACCAAACTACTCAGTAAATAATTGAGGAAATTTTTTCTTACTTCTCTCATCTACTACATTTGAGGTTCTTGGCCAGTGTTGTACACCGACTGTCTTGTTGATTGCTATCCTTGTTGAGTAGGGCACTAGCAATTGTCTGCCTGCTAACATTACCTAATCTGACATATATTGTCAAGAATATACGATTTTGAAGTTACTGTCTTGACTGCTTCATTATGAATAATTATTGTGGGTGAATATAAGTGAGATGGATGTATATTTCGATATATGAAATACAATGAACTCATGATCAATTTGTTACTAAATACATGAACCTGATGACTAATACCTGGTTGAACACACATGCTGAGCAATACTTGCTAAAGTGATCTGTCAGCCTAACATGTAAGTCAATATTAGCAACAATTACATCATCACAGCATGACAATTAATCTTCTCTCTTCCTCTTACAATTCCATCAGCAGTTCCAAACATTTTTGTTGAAGGGTTGGTTTGAGTTCTCTTTGCATAACATACATAATGCATAATATCATCAGCTACTTGCTGTACCAGCAATTTGGTTTACTTTCCTTTTTCCTATTTGTGCTAATTATTAGTCCACATAGAATGTGCCTTAATGCAATGCACTTTATTGGCAGCTGTATTAACTTTGTTTGATTAATTGTTTAGAGATTCGAGTATGCAGAATAGCAAATTTTCTCTAGTTCTAGCACGGTCTTCTTTCATTTCTTCTTTAAAATTCGATTCTTAGATATTAGCAGCTTACACTTGTTCCATTTATTTCAGGTGTAGTGGTGTCATGGGAAAATATGCAGCAGGAGAGCTCAGGCCACCAACAACTTGTTAGTTTTCTAAAAATAACTTCTAATTTTCTTCTGTTAAGTTGCAGATTAAATTTCATTTAGAGAAATGTGAAAAGATATCACCTTGAGGAACTTGATCAATTTTTGATAAACTATCTGGATAAGTAAGTTTGTTTTGTTTTCGGACTTCTCCCCATCTGGAGTAAATTTGTGTGCATGTGGTGGGTATATTCTTTCAGATCATGTTACTTTTTCTATTTAATTGGTTCCATCATTTGATGTTGATGATCACAGGAAAAAAGCGTATGATCAGCGATCATATATGCTTTCCGTTTCCTATCAGTTTATAGTTATTCTTCCACCACTGTATTGGTTCAGATGTAGTTTTCTTTGATTACATGGTTTCTAGTGTTAAAATGTAAAACAAAAATGAAATTACATCCTGTCTTTCCTTGATTATGATAAGTATTGATGTCATGGCAAGTAGACAATGCAGTAGTTTGTGCACAGACAAATATTAATGTCAAACCTCGTCTGTTTCATTTCATTTAGCTTCTTCACGTGGATCTGGAAAGCATCCTCAGCTTATGCCCTCAACGCCAAGATGGGCAGTGGCAAATGGGGCTGGGGTTATATTAAGTGTATGTGATGATGAAGTTGCTCGCTACGAGACCGCAACATTAACCGCACTTGCTGTTCCTGCACTTTTACTCCCTCCTCCAACAACAGCTTTGGATGAGCATCTAGTTGCTGGCTTACCAGCTCTTGAGCCATATGCACGCTTATTTCACAGGTAAATCTTCCCCTGTTATATTCTAAGCTTGAAAACTTCTTTGTGTTACTGTATAGGAGACTCATATCATCTTCCAAGTAAACAATTTTTCTAACTTCATATACAAAGTGAACACTTTGTGGAGATTCGTCTTAGTATGTAAAAGAACAGTAGAAATGATGTTATCCACTGTAGGTGTTGGGAAAGAGGTTTTTAATATCATTATAAGTTCTCTTTCCACAATTCTTAAAATGCACTAAATAAAAGTATCATCTTACTAGAGAACTTGTTTTATACTTATGCAGGTATTATGCCATTGCAACACCAAGTGCCACTCAACGACTTCTTCTTGGACTTTTGGAAGCACCACCATCCTGGGCCCCAGATGCACTTGATGCTGCTGTACAACTTGTAGAACTCCTTCGAGCCGCTGAAGATTATGCCTCTGGCATTAGGGTAAGCTTGGATGGTTTTACTGCTAAGCAAAGAAATTTTACATATCTTTTACTGTTAATAGTTTTTGTCTGGCCTTGTTCCAACCTGTGCATGCCTTCCTCAGATTATTTCTTGACAGGCCTCAAATGTTTCCTTTATCCGTATTAAACAAGTATTTGAATCATTTCCAGAGCCTCATCCATGAGTTTAAGCGTTTAGGTTGATTTGTTTGTTGACATGATGAAAGAGGTTTTACAATTGACACGTCCTGAGATTATGTTGAATGCTTTTTGTGCCAAAGTTTTGAAACATGCAGCAATGACATATAAGTATGTCATGAAACATAATGTCAAATGTTATGGTGATATCTAATCAGAAAGAACATTGTTTACTCAAACCATCATATACAACATAATTTATTAATTTGAAAATCTACTCTTCAGAGTTTTTGATTCATTTGCCTGAGTTCCTTTTTGTCTGGTGATGTAGCTTCCGAGGAACTGGATGCACTTGCACTTTTTACGTGCAATAGGGACTGCTATGTCTATGAGAGCAGGTATAGCTGCTGATGCAGCTGCAGCATTATTGTTTCGCATCCTATCTCAGCCTGTGTTGCTCTTTCCCCCACTCAGCCAAGTTGAAGGAGTTAAGGTTCAACACGAACCTTTTGGTGGCTATATTTCAAGCTACAAGCAGCAGGTACCCTAAGCATTATTGTTTAATAAACCGATCTGTTCTGGTTTACTTTCAGTCAATAAGGGACTTTTTTTACTAGATTTATAGTCTAGATCCAAGTATGGGTGAAGTACATAAATCTTTTTAAAACATGAAGTGAAACTAAAGTCATTACCTTACAGTACCGCTCCTATTTTTTGGGTTTTGTTTTTATAATGTTACTTTTCTTTTTGAATTGTATACCCTCTGGTTGCGCATTTGCTACCTTATTGATTTAGAACATTAGATATTCTTTGTTGAACTATTTTCAAAGGTAAATACTTTCCAAAAAATTTATTATGAACAGATTGAGGTGCCTGCAGCTGAAGCAACTATAGAAGCAACTGCTCAGGGGATTGCATCTATGCTTTGTGCTCATGGTCCAGAGGTTGAATGGAGAATATGTACTATATGGGAAGCAGCTTATGGCCTCATTCCTGTAGGTTCCTCTGCAGTTGATCTTCCCGAAATTATAGTCGCAACTCCGTTGCAGCCCCCAGTTTTATCCTGGAATCTGTATATACCTCTCCTTAAGGTCCTTGAATATCTTCCTCGTGGAAGTCCATCTGAAGCATGCCTCATGAAAATATTTGTTGCCACCGTGGAGGCGATTCTCCAGAGAACTTTTCCACCTGATTCTTCTAGAGAACAAACAAGAAAAGCAAAATACCTGTCTGGCATAGGGTCTTCCTCCAAAAACCTTGCTGTGGCAGAGCTTCGTACTATGGTCCATTCTCTCTTTTTGGAGTCATGTGCTTCTGTGGAGCTTGCCTCTCGCCTTCTTTTTGTTGTGTTAACTGTGTGTGTTAGTCATGAAGCTCAGTCCAATAGGAAGAAGAGACCAAGGGTTGAAGAAAGTTATCCATCTGATGATAGCGCTGAGGATTTACAGTTGACATCCAAAATGCAAATTAATGTGAGATCCAAAAAATTGAAAAAACAAGGTCCAGTTGCAGCCTTTGATTCTTATGTTTTGGCTGCTGTATGTGCCCTTGCTTGTGAGCTACAGTTATTCCCTTTCATTTCAAGAGGAAATAATCATTCCAGTTCTAAAGATGGTAAAACTCTAGCTAAGCCTGCAAGAATAAATGGATCTACTAGTGACATTAGAAGCAGTATTGACTGTGCAATTCATCACACACAGAGAATATTGGCAATTTTGGAGGCACTTTTTTCTCTGAAACCATCTTCCATTGGTACCTCATGGAGTTATAGTTCAAATGAGATAGTAGCTGCAGCTATGGTCGCAGCTCATGTTTCTGAGCTATTCAGGAGGTCCAAGGCTTGCATGCATGCTCTATCTGTTCTGATGCGCTGCAGGTGGGACAATGAAATTTACAGTAGAGCATCTTCACTATATAACCTCATAGATTTCCACGGCAAGACTGTTGCATCAATAGTTAACAAGGCTGAGCCATTGGAAGCAAATTTGCATGCGCCAGATTTGAAGGACACTTTTAGGGTCTCTGAGGTAAAAGGGCAGATTAAACCCATGAGCAATGGATACCTTGATTCAGGCCAATCATCTATTCTGCACTGTAAACAATTGTCTAATTCAGAAAACAAGCATAAATATGAGGGAACTTCATATTCAGAAGAACGATCAGGAAGTAACTTGGGAAAAGGAATTGCTGGTTTCCCTTTAGATGCTTCTGATTTGGCCAATTTTTTAACTATGGATAGGCACCTTGGTTTTAATTGCAACGCACAAGTTCTTTTAAGGTCAGTGTTTGCAGAGAAACAAGAATTATGTTTCTCAGTTGTCTCACTGCTGTGGCACAAATTGATTGCTGCACCAGAAATTCAACCTAGTGCTGAAAGCACTTCTGCTCAACAAGGATGGCGACAGGTAAGCTACCATCAGATGAACATGATAACTGCTTTATTTATCTCTTTTGTCATATAAACTAAGTATTGAAGATTTGAGAGATTCGATATGATTTACTATTACTATTATGTATAGTCTATGTAGGAATATTATGTGTATCCTGTTAATAGAAGAGTTGGATCTAATTAATGATGAATTCTGATATCTTTTAGCCTTGTTTCTGTAAGTGTTGGCTTTACTTTTGAATCATTTCCTCTTTATCTCTGCCATTATCTTATGGTTTCGGGGGCTATATATGAATATTCTATGAATTTAAAGTAGAATACTGCCTTGCTATTATAAATATATGAGTTTGAGTAATTTATCATTGTGATCTTTGTGTTCACTAATGTAGGAATTATAATCGAATTACATTAATTTCACACTCCTTTTTCTCTGTACTCTTTCTTATTTACTTTACTTAACAAAAACCAACCCTAAGTAAAAAAAAAAAAGACTCTTCTGAAAATTAGTCAATACGCCCTTCATAGCAGAAGCTAAGATTTCAAAAGTAAGAGCTTAAACGAAGGAACATGACAACTATATGAACCAAGGTACTAAAGAAAGCTTTCTAAGGGAATTCCTGTCTACTAATTAATATTAGGTGGCTATTCTTTCAAATGAACTCCTTTGAGTTGCTTTTTATTAGCATTCAGCACTGCTCTTTCAATTTGACTACATGCTTCTCTATGCTCTTTAACTTTTCCTGAGTACAGTAGTATCCTAACCTTCAGAAACTTTTGGTCATTAAGGTTTTCAAATCATGCCAAAAGGAATTGTTTAACCACAACATACTGATTAGAAGTAGATCATATATCAACCACAACATACTGATTATATGCGAATGATGCTGTACATTTTACTTGTGTTTGAGGAAAATCCAGTATAGCAACTTCTGATATTTGGATGCTCTTTTCCCTGAAAGTGTCCTGATCATCTCATTGGGTTGTGACTAGGTTGTTGATGCACTATGCAATGTCGTATCAGCATCACCAACAAAAGCAACTACAGCTGTTGTTCTTCAGGTCCAAATTGTTCAACTTGGCATGATTTATATTGTCTATTTCATATATCGCTGCCAACTCTGATACTATTTTTGCCATTGGAGACCCTATATCTGAAAAATTGGGGAATCAAGAAAATGATGTGGGGCAAATGATATTGAAATTTTAAATGATTGATCACCCAAGGATGGATGAGTTATTTTCTTATTCTCTCTCCTCACCCAAGGATGGATGAGTTATTGTTTTATTTTTCTCTCTCCTCTTCTTTCTAATTATTACTTGGTTTTCCTCAGTAATTTATTGCTTTAATTTCGAGTCACTTTCATGACCTTGTGTGCTTGCCAGGCGGAAAGGGAGTTGCAACCTTGGATTGCCAAAGATGATGATCAAGGTCAGAAGATGTGGAGAATCAACCAGCGTATTGTCAAACTAATTGTGGAGCTAATGAGAAACCATGATACTTCCGAATCATTAGTAATTTTGGCAAGCGCATCAGATTTACTTCTTCGAGCAACAGATGGGATGCTTGTTGACGGTGAAGCTTGCACTTTACCACAGCTAGAGGTAGCACTCACTCTTTGAGAAATAGTGACCAGTGCATTCAGTGTGGTTTTCTCCAACCCCTTGTTCTCAATGCATTTTGCTCGATATCACCTTTTATATCTTAGTTGCCAGTGAATAACTCTCAGAGATCGATCAAACTTTCTGGAATGCTGATGATTGTGTAATTAATGTTTGATTAATTAATATTTTTGTTGCTCTTTATCAGCTACTAGAAGCTACAGCAAGGGCGGTTCAACCAGTGCTGGAGTGGGGAGAATCTGGATTTGCTGTGGCTGATGGCCTTTCGAACTTGTTGAAAGTAAGAATCCATTACTTGATGTATTCCCCTCTCATTTAATCAAAAAGTTTGAACGTGCACATGAACAGCATGCATATAATCATGGCCTTTTGCATGTAGGAGCATGTATATGTCATGTAGGCATTAAAATGCACATATTCCTGATTATTGAAAGGAGAAAAAGCATTAATAGTTACCTTTTCATTTTTCTGACATTTCTTGCAGTGCCGTCTACCTGCTACCATCCAATGTCTTTGCCATTCAAGTGCACATGTTCGCACTCTAAGCACGTCAGTTCTTCGTGGAATTTTGCATACCGTTTCTTTTAATTCTACTTGTAAACAAGTAGAAATAAATGGTATTCATGGTCCTTATCAGTACTTTAACATAGACGTCATTGACTGGAAAGCTGACATAGAGAAATGCTTAAATTGGGAAGCTCATGGCCGACTTGCAAGAGAACTGCCAATTCAATTTCTTGACGCAGCTGCCAAGGAATTAGGCTGTACAATATCGTTGTGACATAAACTAGCATTTGTCAACTGTCTTGCGTTTATCAACGTTGCTTTCATTTCAAGTGAGACCTACAGATTGAGATAGACATAAATTACATGGATTGAATAACTTCGGCGGGAGATGCAGCATTTACTTTGTTCTTCTTGGTCTGAAGCCTGAAGGATAACAGTGTATACCATAGTGAATAGTCAGCAGGGTCATGATACTAGGCATTTGCAGAATATTTATCCAGCTCAGGTTACTTTTGTATGCTACCAGGCCCTGCTTTAATTTTTCGACAAGGTGTAATAGCAGATTCCGTTAGCTTCATTCGCTGGCAGGTTTATCATTTGGTTCGGTCTCTTTTTCTTCGTCTATTTCACTGGGACATAAAACATGACTTATTAGACCGATTAATTTTGGAGACAATAAAAACCCCAAACGAAAAGGAAGTCTTACCTTAGCAAATGGTAACTCTTCGTTAGATTTTTTTGAAGTATTTTTTAAAAATTGTTCACACTTTATGCGTCTTTTTTGGATGAATAATCTTTGTATTAATCTTATCAAAAAGAAATCAGCAAACATATTGAGACCTGGCTCTTGTTACAAAAACAGTGAAAAAAAGAGTATAGTCGCTTCGGATACGCATCTAATGAGGCCAATTCGTACCAATGCTAGAATTAGCCTCCACGAGATGCAAGCGCTTGCCTATCCGTAGCCAAATTTTGTGTAGTAGACTAGAGAAAGGGCATTGTCTTTTATTTTTCTACTTCCAGGTTTACATTCTTTCAGGATAAGTCGTCAATCAGTCAATCTTAGGAGTAAGAATGGGAAAGTCCAGTATCACAATCAGCGCTATTCCTTTCATGAAGAGAATAAATTGATTTGAAAAATACAGAAAATGAAATCTGAAACAAGAAACATATTGAGAGAAAATAAAATAAATAAAGATATAAGGATAAATTATATTTAAAATCCTTAATTTTATCTATTTTGTATTGTAACATTAATCAAAATTATTAAAAGTCGTTCAATCCCATTGTTAACTTTATAATTAACGGCATTGACTTTTATGAGGCAAGTTAAGTGTTAAACTCCTAAGTCCAGACTACGGGATTGTGTGATTGTTGACGAGTCTTGGTGAATGCTTGGCACACAAGTCAGAATGAGGAAGGAGTGTTGACGGGGAATAAGGCGGAGTCTTGTGAGTTGGGGAGCAAAACTCGAGGAACTTGTGAAGTGAGCGAGGAATGTGGGAAGTATCGACAAAGATTTCAAGAGTAGGCGAGATTCTATATACATGCGTACGAGTAGACGCACGTTGGCGGAAATCTTCAATGAGACGTGGGATTTAGACGTGAGGTTGCGCGGAGTTGGTAAACTAAGTCATGTGAGACCTGAGGGTGCGCTAAGACATGCAAGCGAGGAAAGACGCATAAGCACTTAACTTCGGCGAGGTAAGTCGAAGGTATGTAAAATATGCGAGGTTTTACATTAACTCAGATTATGACTTGTACTTAGTCATGGAGCAACGAGACTGCACCATGAGTGAGCTTGATCATGGAAGATGAACTTGTCCATGGACATGCATTGATGGACCCATATGCGGATAGACCTTGGTGAATTGGAAAACACATCAGCAGTGACATGCCAACTATGAGTGATATGGCATATGACGATGTGGTGAGGTCAACTTGAAGATCATATTGGAGATTTATCAAATCTAAGAGATAAAGACCATGTGGGATAGTCATCTGAAGATAGCAGAGATCTTTAAGGATATGGATACAATCTTCCAAGTGGGCATGTAATCTTTATTTGATTAGATTTTGATGTAATGTAGCCAATTAGAAGAAACCTAAAGGAAAGGGGATGTCTTCCCATTGGTCAGTGATGTAGTGTAATCTTTAGTTGATAGGATCAACTAGGATTGTGGAGATCCTTAAAGATCTTGAACTTACTTTCCAAACAAGAGGAGCCTATAAATAGCTCATTAGAGTTGAGAGAAATTCATTTAATCATTGAGCAATTCACTCATCGAGAGAAATCAAGGTTTTAAAAATTAGATCGGACCGGCCGGTCCGATTGAAAAAAGTTTGAACCTGTCAGTGGTCCTGTTCAATTTTAACAAAAAAACCTGTTAGTATGAAAACCAAACGGTTTGTTGGAGGACTGACTAGTTTTCATTGAACCGTTTACACTGGTTCGGTCACCCCTCTTCTCTCCCTCACCGCTTTTCTCGCTTTCTTGCACAAAAGCAGCACTCGTTGCTCTTCTCTCGATTTGCAGAAGAAAAGGAAAAGCCTAACAAATCTCCATTTCTCCATTTCTTAGGACATGCAAGAGTTAGGACCGTCATTTACAAACTTCCGAACGTCATGCTACAAAATGTACTTGGTATCAGATTCATATTGGCTACTTGGGTCTTTTTTGGCTTAGCCTTCGTTCTATCCAATGAGTAGTAGCAAATACTTCTGCTTCCTCCTTTAGTTCTATCCAATGACCAGAGACTTAAGTTTTTTCTTTGGTCGCCCATAGGCATTCATTGACAAAAACTATTAGAGCCTTAATGATTGAAGCTGGCACTTTTGAAGAACGAGCTGAGGTTGAAGAAGCTCGCCACAACTTTTACAAGAATTAGTTTGATGTTAAACCTTCTAGTGACCTTCTTTGGCATTTTCAAGTATATAAATGCGTCATCATACTCTTTTCCTTCACTTTCTTTCTTTCTTGGTTATCATAGCTGTTGACAAAGCAGTGTTTAAATGAAAATGCCCATATATATGCGTGACATACACAACACATATTTTTAGGAAGTTGTTAATATCAATCTTACTTTGATTGCAGTTCCTAGTGGAGAAAAGTTTCAAACGGACAATACCTCCAATTAGAATTCAGGATGGTGAAGAGATCACATATGAGAAGACTAAAAGTGCATTAAGGAGGGCTGTCCACTTCTTCTCAGCCCTGTAGGCTAGTGATGGCCATTGGCCTACTGAAAATGCTAGAGGCTTGTTCTTCGGTCCTCCCTTCGTGAGTTATATTTTCTTGGAAATGTTAAATGTCACATATACTAAACACTTTTTAAGTTTCACATTTTTTCTTCTTTTTCTGCTTCAAATCCAGGTGATATGTATGTATGTTATAGGACACCTTGGCACTATATTCCTTTTAGAGCATCATAGAGAAATCCTTCGATACATCTATTGTCACCAATTACTAGTGATTTTTAATATTTGTTCAAATCAACAAAGGCTTGGCAAACTAATGGTCTGCATAAGCTTGTTTAGTATGCTAACTTCGTGTGAAAGCTTTCTAATGAAGAATGAAGATGGTGGTTGGGGACATCATATTGAGGGTCACAACATCATGTTCTGTACAGCCCTCAACTATATTTGCATGCAGATTCTTGGTGAGCCTAACGGTGGCGAGGAAAATGCTTGTGTAAGAGTTAGGAAGTGGATCCACAACCATGGTAGTGTCACACACATACCTTCTTGGGGAAAGACTTGGCTTTTGGTATTGACTTGGTTGAGTTATTGTTCATCATGACAGATGCTGTAAACCAAATATTCCCAGATCTCAAATCTGATTTTTATCTTTCACTATTTCTTATATAGGTACTTGGCGTCTATGACTGGTCTAGATGCAATCCAATGCCTCCAAAATTTTGGATCCTTCCTTCGTTCCTTCCTATGCATCCAGGTTTGCAAAGCTATATATATATATATATAACTGAAATAGGAACGACTCATATCTATCAAAGTTTCAAGATAAAGTGATGTTTATCTCACACACGATGTAGGAGCTGAAGATGAACAAAGAGATCATTTTTATTTCATTGCTCATATGGTTTTTTAAATACAAAAGAAGAAGTATAACACAAGTTAGAGAGTATGCCAAGTTATGAACAAACTAAAAAAACTTGGATATAACTGTCATCATAGGAGCTTTAACATATAATAAAGATACAAATATTACAACTAACCTCGCTTAAAATCATATATGTCAAAGTTTGTTACCATGCATATAGTTTGAGACATGGTTGTCTACTAGTGTGTTTTACTTGTGAAAAAATAGGGTCTGTAACACGAGGAGCAATTAAATTGTGTCATATTTTGAAGTGGATACAAAAGGTTATACATTTTAAACTATAGGCATGAATCAATTTTTTTTCAATAAAAGCATGAAGTTGTCACACAGTTTCTAGCAAAGGATTGTCAGTGTCCATGCATCTTTCCGGAACATCAACAAATGAGTACATGAGTGATGACACGGTTATGCTAGAACCTGTGATCTCTTCCATAACTCAAGAAAAATAACATTGAATTGAATTGAACTTGATGAGAAGAATTACTTTAGTGTTTCATTATATAATAATAAATATTGCTTTACTTTTTATTTTAATAAATATTTTATTTTTACTTACTCTTACAAGTTTTATTTCTTATTTATTATATACCAGTTTTTAGTGGTTCACTATCGGTTGAACCTCAATACCTTAAACCTTTCATTCAACTGATTTGATGTCCGATCCGATTTTTAAAACATTAAGAGAAATCACTTAGAGGAGAGAGTGTTAAGAGCTTTTGGGAGGTTTTCATTGTAAGGGCTTCGAGTAGGGAGTTCCTTGTAAGTGCTTTAAGAAGTAGGTACTTGTGTCTTTTGTTAACATTTTGTTGAGAGTTAATGAAAGAGTAGCTTGGGTTATATATATATATATCTTGTTGCTTTCTTTACTCTATTATATACTTGTGTTATTTTGTATAAGAGAGAAATACTTTAAACACTTGTGAACACGTGAGGTGTTTGAGGGCTAATGGAATTGCTCAGCGACATTCACATGAGAAGGCTGAATCTTGCTTAAGAGGATCAAAGCGGGAATGCCGCGTTAAGGTGAACGCGAATTGTGGTAAAAGTTCGAGTCCAAAGTAGACCTTTGTGACAGCTGGTATCAGAGCCAATCTAGAGTGATGGCTAGTGGAAGTAATCTGACGAAAAGGGTTACCAGAATAAAGGTGATTCTTGAGTCTCTAGCCCAAACGGATGAGGGAGTAGTTCCTTTGTTGGAATGTATTGCAGCCTTGGAGAGGGAGTTTCAAGCAACTATGAGAGCGCTCGAAGAACAGATGAAGGCTCGTGAGGAGATGAGTTATGATCTATTGGTGCTCAAGCGTGCACTAGCAAAGCATGAGACAAGCGTCCGAATGGAAAGCACTATGGTGAAGGTGTAAGAGCCCCAAGTTTTTGATGGCAAGTGAAGTGCCAAGGAACTCGAAATTTTTTCGTGGGATATGGAGCAGTACTTTGCAGTGACGAAGGTGGTGGACTCGGAGAAGGTGTCAATCATAACAATGTACATGGTGGGTGATGCTAATCTATGGTGGAGAAGGAGGATCTCTAATGATATCAGTGCGGGCAAACCTCCCATTGATACATGGGACAAGCTAAAGAAGGAGTTAACGGACTAGTTCCTACCCAACAACACTTCATGGCTTGCAAGGGAAGCTTTGAAGAGGTTGAAGTAAGACGACTCGGTGAGGGAGTATGTAAGGAAGTTCACATCGGTGATGTTGGATGTGCGGAACATGTCAAAGGAAGACAAGTTGTTCAATTTCATTAGCGGCATGCAAGGTTGGGAACAAATGGAGCTTCAGAGGTAGAGCGTGAAGGACCTCCCTAATGTAATAGCGGCAACAAATGCCTTGGTGTGTTTCCATTTGCCACCACCAATTCTACCCAGTGGAGAGGGAAAGAAAAATGATGGAACCCAGGATGGGAAGGAGGAAGGCAAAGAGAAGGTGGGAGAATCTTCTCAATACAAGAAGAAGCAATCGAAGGGGAAGGTTGCATGTTTCATTTGTGAGGGGCCGTGTTATGCTCGAGAATGCCCAAAGAGGAAGAAGGGCGAGGAGCAAATGAACTCTATAGTGACGAAGGCAAAGGAGGGAGCGATGAAGACGACTAGGGGGAAGGAGCCTGCAACAGCATCGCCTATTTGAATGTTATGAGCCTCGTGAAGGAGGACCCATGCAAGAACAAACTCGATAGAAAGAGGAAGTGGTACATGGGAAAGGTGCCAATGGAAGAGAAGGCTTGCTCCAGTCTTCGACAGTTGGCGAAGGAGTCTTTGAGGGAATCGCTTGTGGAGGAGTGCCCATAAATTATTTCGACAAAGGTGTCGAATTCTTCTAGTGGGGGTGGCTTGTTAGACCCCTAGGTCTAGATTGCGGGATCGTGCGAGTGTTGGCGAGCCTTAGCTAATGCTTGACACACAAGTCAGCAGAAGGAAGGCAGGTTGACGAGGGAACAAGGTGAAGTCTTGTGAGTTAGCGAGCAAAACCCGAGGAATTTTCCAAGTAGGTGAGGGATGTAGGAAGTATAAGCACAATGTCGAGAGTAGGCGGGATTTGATACGTGTGCGCAGTCATAGATGCACATTGGAGTAAATCTTCAATGAGACGTGAGATTCAGATGCAAGGTTGCGCAGAGTTGGCGAACTAACCCAAGGGTGCACGAAGGTATGCGAGCGAGGAAAGGCACATAAGCACTTGACTTCGGCAAGGGAAGTCGAAGGTATGTAAAATATGCGAGGTTTTACATTAACTCGGATTATGACTTGTACTTAATCGTAGAGCGACGAGACTGAACCATAAGTGAGCTTGATCATGGAAGATGGACTTGTCCATGGACGTGCATTGATGGACCCATGTGTGGATAGGCCTTCGTGACTTGGAAAACACATCAGTAGTGATGTGGAAACTATAGGTGATGTGGCACATGATGACATGGCGAGATCAACTTGAAGATCACATTAGCGATTCATCAAATCTAATAGATTAAGACCATATGGGAGAATCATCTAAAGATAGTAGAGATCTTCAAGAATATGGATACAATCTTCCAAGTTAGCATGTAATCCTTATTTAATCAGATTTTGATGTAATGTAGCTAATTAGAAGAGTCCTAAGGGAAAGGGGATGTCTTCCCATTGGTTGGTGTGATGTAGTGTAGTCATTAGTTGATAGGATCAACCAGGATTATGAAGATACTTAAAGATCTTGAACTTGCTTTCCAAGCAAGAGGAGCCTATAAATAGCTCATTAGAGAGCAATTCATTCAATCATTGAGAGAAATCACTCAGAGGAGAGAGTTTTGAGAGTTGAGAGCTTTTAGGAGGTTCTCATTCTAAAGGCTTCGAGTAGGGAGTCTTGTAAGTGCTTTGAGAAGGAGGTACTTATATCTTTTGTTAACATTTTATTGAGAGTTAATGAAAGAGTAGCTTTGGCTATATATATCTCTCTTGTTGCTTTCTTTACTTACACTTGTGTTATTTTGTGTGAGAGAGAAACACTTTAAACACTTGTGTGTACGTGAGGTGTTCGAGGACTGACAAAATTGTTCGGCGACATTCACATGAGAAGGTAAAATCTTGCTTAAGTGGACTGTAGCGGGATTGTCGTGCTAAGATGGATGCAAATTATGGTAAAAGTTCGAGTCCAAAGAAAACTTTTGTGACATTAAGCTCTAGAGAGAAGTGCTCTCCCATCTCTTTACGTAATTTACTGGTTTAACATTGTGTTTAGTCTCAATTACTATTTCTGATAACGATAAACATGCAAGTCTTTCTCTAGCTTGTTTGGTGTTGAATTAGAGGTTTTGCCTCATGGGGAAATTCTCCTCTTATTTGGCCCCCTTTGATGGAGCTTTTGGGTCTCCATTAAGAGGCATGAGAGAAATCGCGTCTGCTCCAAATGGTGAGATCTAAGGTCCAACTCAAGTTATAGAAGAGTTCCTCGCCTTGACTCGTAAGTTGGTGAAGGACCCCTCGGGTACTTCCAGTGTAGAATTCACTCCTCTAGTTCTTGAGGTTATTAAACATTCGTCTATTAACATAAAAACTTGGAGTAAATATATGGAATCTAATTCAATGAGGGACAAGCTTACATACTACCAAAGCCTAAAGGTTGATGGAATCACCTTGTATAGAAATACTCCAAACTAGGGCAACTATTTAGTCTTCATCATTGTTACGATATTTCTTAACCAAAAATACCTGTGTAGTATTGGGATAATTTCATATGGAGTCAACTGAGATTGGAAAAAGTGTTGTTTATTGAAAAGGAAGTTTCTATTTTCAAAATTCTCAAAGGATGCAGACGTATTGAATATTATGCAGTAAGGGCCATGCCACATTACATGTCAGCCTCTTATTGTTTAGAAATGGTGCCCTAGAATGAACTTGGATAGAAGTAGAGTTGAACTAATTCCACTATAGGTGAATATTTATAAATTTTATATAGAATATTAGACGATTGAAAGGCTAAGCTTTTTAGCTAGTTCTCCGGGAAAGTCTTTTTGTTTAGACTCTCAAACTGCTAAGGTAGAAAGGATAGGCTATACCAGGATTTGCATGAAAGTTAATAAAAAGGACAAGCTCCCTGAGGCTTTATCAATACTGAAGCAAAATATAGTTAGTGAATTAGTTAAATATAAAAATTCTTGTAACTTAGACTTGGAAGCCCCTTAACCATACCAAAAGATGAGAACCAATAAGGAAACTTTTAGTACAGGCTTGTATAATGAACTTACGAGAATTTAGGAAGTTGTATCCTCCTTAGATGCAAAAGTTAATTTTGATCAAGTTCCTGTCTATCTAGATGATGGTGTGGCTATTGAAGATGAGCTAGAGTTGAATCCTTTTAGAAGGCAAGGAACATAAAAATCTGACCAGAAAAAAGTGGCTATTTCCAAGAAAATTTCTCCGTCTTTGGAAAAAATTAATAAAGGATTGGATCCAAATAAGATGATGAAGGTAATAGAATTAAGAACAAATCCCTCTAGTGAATGTGACAAGGTGATGAACATGGTATCTATGGTGGGAGGACACGAAACTTCTAAACTTCATCTTTCTACCAATTGGAAAAGCTGGGTTTAGAGCCTTCTGATAAGGAATTCATTAAGGTAACCTCCTCCACATCTAGAACAAAGTTTTCCAGAAAGATAAGTGTAGCCAAATTGGGAAGTTACCATTTCCTCAACTAATGTCTTTCTGGGTTTGGAATGTAAAGATTTTAATAAAACTCTTAAGCAACAATTTCTTAAAGATTTAATCCTAAAAAAGTTGTCATTCTAGGTCTTTTTTTAAAAAAAGTTTGAGAAGTTGAGTGAAGGTCTGAGTTTTATGGGTGCAAATAAGACTTATATTTTCAATTACTCTTTATCATCTTAATGGTAGGATAATGATAGCTTATAATATTACATTTAACATTGGCATGTCAAATCGATTGATTCACTTCACAAGTTGCCTTATATAGATTTCTGTTTCTAATGAGGTGTTTATTATTTAAGCTACAAACATGTCTTTTCAAAGAACCAAGTTATAAGAGGATTAGTGGAAGCATGCCAAACGCTTAGATGTTAATAGGAGAGTTAAATTGCCTTTTACATTTAAATGAAGTTAAAGGAACTAAAGTGATCCAAAAGAGCCTAACTAAAAAGTTAAGTCAAATAGTGAATTAGATAAGGGTTACAGATTTAAATTATGAAGGACAATTATTGGAGCAATAGGTAACAAAGGAGATTGGTTCATTAGAAAAAAGCTAGATAGAGCCTTTGTTAATAATGAATGGCTAAATCAGTTCCCAAATGGATTTGCTAGCTTTGGTCCTTCCCTTTGTTCATATCACTCACTATAGAGATTCTCCATCTTAACTCAAATTTCATCTTTAAAGCTCCTTTAAGGTTTCGTAATTTTGTTTCAAAGTTAAAGGGCTTTGAGAAAGTGGTCAATAATGGTACAGGGAAGGTTATGTTAGGTTGTAAACTTACAAAATGATAAGGAAGCTTTAAGTAATCAAATAAGGAATTAAAGCCCTCCACATGAATATTTGTCCTAATACTAAAACTAACCTTAAAACAGATACGAACACTCTTAGGTTAGCCTTAGATGACTTGTACAAGGATTCTCAAAATTGTAATTTAAAGGCCTTAACAATTACACCTAAACTTTCTAGTTTCATAAGTCTTTTTTTAAATAAAAGGCAAGGTTTAGTTGGCTTAAGGATTGGGATAATAATTCTAAATTCTTCTTTAATTCTATTATGGCTCAAAGTAACATGAATATAATTTCTGCTTTGATGAATGAGGATCGACACTTATATAGGTATAATTTTCAAATATTTTAGAATTTTATTAGGACGATGCTCTCCTAATACCTCCTTTGTTATTTAACTATATTAATTTATAAGTTCTCCATTAGAACAAGTTATAAAGGGAAACATTTGCAGGCCTTTCTCTAATAAGGAAATTAAGGATGCTCTCCTTAAATTGAACATTAACGAACCTTCAGGTGTAGATGGTTATAATGTATTCTTCTTTCTAAAACATTTAGGAGCAAACGTATAGCTTAGTGTGGACAAAGTAAAAAAAAATTTCAGTAGTAAAAGAATGGTCAGGGAACTCAATAGGACTCATGAATAAGAATCCTAATTCAATGATTGACTTTCTTCCTATTTTATGTTGTCATATAATGTATAAGGTGATATAAAAACGTCTGATTAATAATATGAAAGAAGCTCTATAATCTTTAATCAATCTTTATCATGAGCATCTATAAGTGGAAAAACAATTGGAGACAATATAATGTTGGTCTAAAAGCTATACCAGGGTCTCGATTCAGAGTTGCTCATTGAAACTAGAATTTTCCAAGGCCTTTGAATAATTGGAATGACACATCATCATCAATAGTTTGTTGGCCCTTGGATTCCTTGAGCAATTTTTGAAATGGTTCTAAGCTTGTGTCACCATATCCTCCTTCAGTGTTCTAGTGAATGGCTCTCCTTTAAGGATCTTTAGTAGGGCCAAAAGAGTCCTTATCCCCTTATCTTTTCACTTTTTCTAAGGTAGAATTAATCTTGGAAGAACAAATTCCTCTCTAGTACTGACATATTGTAACTAATTTCCTCAATTTTAAGGAATATCTATATCCATTGGAGCTCACATCTATTACTGCCTAAGAGGCTAATTAAGGAGGTGAAGAAGCTTATTAAAAACTGCATTTGGATAGGGGGAATAGAAAATTCTTAAGGAGCTAAAGTTAAATGATACGATGTATCATTCTAAATAGGAGGGAGGTTTAGGAATTGTTTCAATCCAATAAATGAAGTTAGTTCTATTTGCTAAAAAGATTTAAAGATTATTCAATGATAAAGAGGCCATATGGTCTAAATAGATGCATGAATACTACTTATTAAGAACTATTTTTCAGGGTTTGAATTTAATCCAAATGTTATAATTCATTGATGATTTGAGTTCCTTATTCAAAAGTGTGTTAGGCAATAGCGGGTGAATGTAGTTCTAGTTTGATAACTAGTATGATTTGGTTTCCCTACACCTCAGGGAGGAGTTAGATGCATTTAGGGAGAGGACCCCTATGTATACTAAGGTAAAGGTCATCATTTGTGGTGAGAACTAGAGCTGTAGCTTCAAAGGAGCTTCTCCTATTACAACTAATATTCTTGCAAAATGTCCTAACTAGGATGAGTAAGGTAAAGTTACTTGGCTTAGGGACACCACCAAAAAATTCAAAATAAATTATACATGAATTATTTAGAAATCAATCCTAAAGTCCTCTGATATGAATTAGTTTTGGATAAATCATCAATTCCTAAGGCCTCCTTGAGTACATGGTTAACTGTAAGACAGAGATTGAAGACAAAATATTGATGCCATAGTATTATAGATTCCTTGTGCTCACTTTATCAACAAGCTCCTGAATTGAATGCTCATCTCTTCTTTCAGTATGTATAAATCTATAATTCAATAAATTCTTCAAATATATTACTGTGATAGGGAAGGGATAATAATTATCCAATAAGTATGGGGCAAGGTGTATGCTTCCTTATAACAACTTTCTTATGCTACATTTATGCTATTTAGTGCAAAAGAAACAATATGCTACAAAAAGGGATGAATTTGAGCTATTATCTATTGGATTAAAGAAATCCTAAGAGCAAAGAAATGTTATGTAGGTGTAAGCCGTTAAATGAAGTAATTGGGATATAATGTAACATCCATTACCTATGGGAAGGTTAGAACAGTAAATATGAATGATTAATGGGAACTTAAGAAAGACATTTATATATATTCATGCATAATATGGTATTCACCTATACATGAATAGTGATATTTGTTCTGCACAT
>JAOSBN010000177.1:14161861-14176898 GCA_027563595.1 Erythroxylum suave
CAACTTCAAGTATTCTTTGTTGAGAGTGTTCTTTCATACTTAAGGAACTCTAGAACTTGCTTAAAAATACTAGTTGACATTAAAATGAAGAAGGAAATTAAGATTTACCCCTTTTGTTTAAAAAGCCACCATAATGTCACCCTTAATGAGCCCTTTTGAGCTTACATGAAACCTTTTCTTTCTTTAAATCCAAAATACGAGCCTTGACCTTGATTGTTTATCCTCTTCATAACACCTACAATAATGCAAGTTGAGCATTTGAGTGTGTACACTTGGGACTAGGGAATAATTGTTTGAACAAGTGTGGGAGAATCATAACATATACTTGGCTTTTGAGTTAGAAATGGGTAGGGTTATAATAATTTGTATCTCTCCTCTACATTTTTCTCTTCTAAACTTGATCTTGTTCTAAATAAATAAATGAGAAATATAATAACAAAAAAAATCAAGAAGGGAAAAAGGAGAAAAAGAAAAAGAGGAAAAAGAAGTAGAAAAGACAAGGAAGAAAGAGAAAATGACCAGGAAATGAGAAAAAAGAGGAGAAGGAAAAATGGAAAGTGTTAATTTTGTTAAATAAGAGGAAAGAATGAGTGTTTTATGGTTCACTGTTTTGTATTATTTTAAATGCTCAATTTGCATTGTGGTTTTAAATTGCAATTTTCCTTTCCCCTACCTTAGCTCGACCCCATTATAACCGATATAAAGACCTTCGAATTGATGTTTGTGTTTGATATGAGTGGTGGAGATTGGATAGGTAAGCAAGCTTATGGTAGATGCCTTACATGAAATGAATGATGAGTGAATATATTATGCTACCTTTGAATGCTTGAGAGTGCAAAGAGTAGAGTGAATGTCTATCACACTTGTTGATGGTTCTTTGAATTGAAGTACATGTTGATTTTGGCTTAATATGTGAAGAATAGCTTGGTCATAGAGTATTATGAATTTCAAGTTTTTAGGTTGTGTTTATTGAAATGATCGTTGATATCTGTGACTATTATTTGAGAAAATTGTTCTTTCCATTGATTGTTATTGTATAGCCCAGTGTTCTTTATTTTACTTGAGGACAAGCATAGTTTAAGTATGGGGAATTGTTGTTTACAATTTCTGTTGAATTTTTCTTGCATTCATACCTTGATTTTGGTTAGTTTTTAATCCAAATTTGTGGTGAATTGAGTAAGAACGGCGTGAATATTGCATGGATGTTAATTGGATTGTATTGTGAATGTTGCCTTAGAAATTAGAGTAATTCTGCTGAAAATCGGAGTGACATGTTAATTGCATGTCATAAATTAAGGTCACAATCATGACCACGTAAGTCACGGGTGTGAGTTGCATGGTCACACCTGTGACCATGTGAGTCGGTGTGCAGCCATGGTCATACCTATGACCATGGCTGCATGGGGGTGACAAAGGTGGTCACACTCGTGACCACCTCGTGCACTCCCATGACTGCAGGAGGGATAACTCGAAAACCTAGACCTAAAGTAGACTAAAAATAGAAAGAGTAAGGGAGGTAGTGGCACACTACATAGGCATTCCATTCTTCATTCCATTCACTCTTCATTCTTCACGCAACACAGTAGAGACACTTTGGGAGAGAGAAAATAGAGGGAAAGAAGGGAAGAAGAGAAGAGGACAGAGAGAGTCGGTGAAGAAGAGATAAACATGGCAGAGAATTGGAAGCAAAACTAAGCCTTTGACCATCTGGTGAGAACAAGCTGAAGTAGAAGGTGAGAGCTAATGCGAGAAGCTTGAGAGGGGCAGGATACCACTGCACCTCATTCACTGGATCTCTGTTTGCTTGCTCTATTATTCATCAATTGCATTATTTCTTGTTTATTTATTGAACTTATTACTTTGTTAGCTTAACTGCTTGCTACTTTGTCATCTTTTTTTAGTTCATTTAGTATTCAATATTTTATTGCTTTAACAAAGGAGAAGAGAAGGAAAAATATTAGTTGCACGATTTTAAGGTTTGGGACTACAATTATTTTAATTTCTATTTATGTATGTTTGAATGGATAAAAAGATTCATTTGGACATGGAATGGTTTCTAAAATGGTGTCTTGGTGTTACTTTGCATGGAATTGGTTGAATATGACAATAGAGTAATGTGTAGTGGAATTATATGTCTTAGGTTTGCTTAAACTAGTCCTATTGTTTTGGCCATAAATTGACCTACAGACCTATAAATTGGGTGATTTTAATTAGAAATGAAACTTAATATATAGAAATAGAAATCTCTAGAAGAGTCCCTGACCTAATTATGGATTAATGACATTGGAATTTGATATTGAAAATGTTGACCAGATGTTACCCCTATTTTGTAGTAGCTTATGATGTTTGGTGCATATATCATGATTTAGAAGTCTAAATGGCCTGATTTTTTATGCATAGAAACTAGAGAAATATTGAAATAAATGTATAGAAGAAATGAAAACCTAATTTGAACTTTTTCTGTATAAAAATTTCATAACAAGTGGAGGTATAAATTTTGAGCAGGGGACACGATGGGAAGGAAATTACACTATTTTGACGTTTTCGATTTTTACTAAATCATATCCAAACCTTCTCGGATGTTTATGAAACTTTACAAACAATTAGAAATTAATGAAATATGACTTAACCTATATGAATTGGGTTATTAAACATTGAAATATATGATTGACCATAATTTATGCTAAAGGAAATTTACACATATATAGATGATTTATATGCATATTTATTGCTTATACGTGAATAGTATGATTATACAAGTGTGATTTTGATACTCTTATAATGATGGTAAGTTATGACTTAGATGTAGTAACTCAAATAAAGATTTTATGATTTCAAATGAATATCATATGATCTGTCAATATATGAATTATGAAATTGACAAATGGTTAAAGGAAAATGCTACAATGCTTACTTTAATGTCCTGGTGGTGGATAGATAGGCATGCCTATAAGGTTACAGTGTAGCAGCTGTAGTTTGACACCAATGGTGTCTTCATTTCGAGAGTATAGTGTCTTTATAGTTTGATGCCTTTGGGGATTTATAGTTTCATACTTTCAGGTATCTACAGATTGATATCTTCGGATATCTACAGATTGATATCCTGTTAACTACACCCAGAAGAATGTGCAGGCCTTATGGAAAAAGTAAATTAAATAGTTACATATAAAAAATAGAGTGTGACAATATGAAAAATTGGTATTGATGAGCGTTTTTAATTATTGTATTGATGATTTATAATGATGAGCAGTTGTATTGATAATTTGTATAAATGAGTGTTGGATATCAATGTTTGGCTTATAAAGTGAATTTATGGTATATGAATAATACATTGAAGCATATTTACATTATGTACCTTAATTATTTATGCCATCATTATTTACACATTTTGTGATATTTATAAATGTGCATGCTTGGCAGATGACTACTATAAGTGGTCATCTAAAGTAAATGTTTCCCTGCTAAGCTTTCAAGAGTAAAACGAGTGTTAATCTATGTAGCTTCAAGTGATAGGAGTGAGGTACAAGGATCATCTGTAGGGCACCAAGGCCAACCATTAGTAGTGAATGTACTTTTGCATTGTATCTTTTAGTTAAAGATGATTGTATATGTAATAGTTTGTAACTAAAAATTTAAATTATAAGCAATATTTTTTTAGATTATCATGTAAATGAAAAGATGTAATACTACTCTTAAATGATAAAAGTGATATGAAATTTTGTAATATGTATATGTACAACATTGAATAGGAAAATGTGTGATGACAGTTCCTATAAATGAATAGAAATGTATGCCATGACTATTTGTACAGGAATTTAGTTGCCATGTATATGGATGGTTGTAGGTTTCGTGTAGGGGGTGTTACATTTTGTGGTATCAAAGTCACAGTTTAGGCGGTTTTGGCCAATAGGAGTCAAGTGATATATGATATGGTTTGGTTTTTGTGTTGACCTAATGCAGATATCCCTCTTATAGATAGTAAAGATGGAAAGACCTTGTGAAGCTTAGGGGAGTCAGCTGATAGTGTGGTGGGGAGAGATCAATCAGTTTTGGGTCCTCTTAAGCCTCCAAGGGGTGAAATACCAATATTGTCAGTACCTGGGGAGATGTTTCTAAAGCTCTCCCATTATATGATGAGATTGACGGATAGAATGGTCGTGCCTAAAGCTCCCATAGAAGCTTTGAGAAAGCATGGTTTAAAGAATTTTTGGGTGTGACTCTAGAAGAATCAAATAAAGCATAATGTTGGTTAGAGTAGAAATAGAAGGTTCTAAAGGAGATCAAGTGTCTACCTACAAAAATGGTTACTTGTGTTATCTCTCTTTTATAGGAGGCGGCCTATGATTAGTGGAAATTAGTCTTATTACATCCTTATATGCCTAACCATCTGACTTGGGGGTTCTTTACCTAAGAGTTCAAAAAGAAGTATGTCATTGAAGCTTATAAAGCAAATCAATAGAAGCAGTTTGTAAATTTGAGACCAAAAAACCTATCTATGGCTGAGTATGAAAAGGAGTTCAGCCAGCTCAGTAGGTATGCTCTAGAGCCTGTTCTGACAAAGGCATTCTGTTGCTAACAATTTCAGGATAGATTGAATGATTCCATCAAAGATCACTTAGTTGTAGTAACTTCTTTACAATAAGTAAGCTATTATTATCTAGTTGAAGCAGCTATCAATGTAGAGAAGTAAGAGACAACCTAGAGAAAAAGGGCACAAAGGAGTAGTTTTTCTATAGGTGGCTCATCCTCTTGTAGGAGGACCTACGACTCGCAGGATGCATCCTTAGCAGGGTCAGTCTATAACCCAATTACTATAGGAAGACGTCAAAGGTAGTCCACAACATCTAATACTGGTAGAAGCTTTTTAGCTAGATGGGGGAATGGATCATTGGAGTGCCCATACTGTAACAGGAGACATTGGGGCGCATGCACGTGGTTAACTGGGGCCCGCTTTAAATGTGTGGGTACTGATCATTCCATGGCTAATTGTCCATAAGGCTTGGAACAAAGTAGAGCACCTCAAAAGAGCAGAGTGGCATCCAATGCACCCATTGCATCTACAGGATGAGGTAGAGGCAGAAGTAGACCAGGCCAGCCTAAGGCCACTCCAAGCACAGTATCTGAGTCTTTTGATAGTATTGCAGCACCAGTCGATCTAGCATAGGCATATGCTATGAAGGCTTGTGAGGAGTAGGAAGCACCAAAAGTTATAGCTGGTATTTTTCTCTCTTTGATCTTGATATGCATATATTAATAGATCCCGATTCCACTCATTCATACATTTGCACTAGGGGAGTGTGTGATAGAATGTTATCAGTAGATTGACTAGCCTATAATATACATGTGACTAGTCTGTTAGGCCATAGTATATATGTGAATAGAGTATATAGAGATTGTCATATTATGATACATGGCAAACAATTTATTACTGATTTAATATAGCTACCCTTTCATGAATTTGACTTGATCTTAGGCAAAGATTGATTGTCCAAACACCAAGCTATAGTAGACTGTAGGTTGAAAATAGTTGTCCTTAAACATTCTCATGGTTCAAAAACAATGGTGCTTCGTATTCATTCTAATCCTTTGACTAATGTAATATCAATCGTACAAGCAAGACGTTTTTTTAGAAAAGGTTGTGAGGCATATTTAGCTTTTAGTGCTTGATTTTAAAAGGCAAAAGGCAAACTTACAAGACATATCATTAGTAAATGAGTTTCCTGATGTGTTTCTAGAAGAGCTACCGAGTTGTCCACCCAAGAGGGGGGTAGAATTGTCTATTGAAATCGTACCTGGTACTGCTCCTATTTTAAGGGAACCTTGTAAAATGGTTCCTATAGAGTTGAAGATTCAGTTACAGGAGCTTTTTTACAAGGTTTTTATCCAACCTAGTATGTTACTATAGGGAGTGCCGGTCTTTTTTATCAAGATAAAGGATGGCATCTAATGTGTATAGACTATAAACAGTTGAATAAGGTGGCTATAAAGAATAAGTATCCATTGCCAATATTAAAAGATTTGTTTGATCAGTTGAAAGGTGCAATAGTGTTCTCCAAGATTGATTTGTAATCAGGATATTACCAACTTCAGTTAAAAGATGTAGATGTTCCAAAGACTGTATTTATGAGTCGATATGGACACTATGAGTTCTTGGTGATACCTTTTAGGCTAACTAATGCACTGAATGCTTTTATGGATATGATGAATAAGGTGTTTTGACACTACCTAGACCAATTTTTTAATGGTGTTTATAGATGATACATTGGTCTATTTAAGGAATGAAGAAGAACATGCTCAACATTTGAGAATTGTGCTGCAAACTTTAAAAGAGAAGCAATTACTTGGAAAATTGAGCAAATGTGATTTTTCGCTAAAGGAAGTTTCTTTCCTTAGGCATATCATCTCTTCAGAATGTCTTAGGGTGGATCCTAGTAAAATTGAGGTGACTGTCAATTGGAAGTTACCTCAGAATGTAACATAAGTGAAAAGTATTATTGGTTTAGCTAGTTATTACCGATAATTTATGAAAGGATTCTCAGTAATTGCTTCATCAAGCACAAAGCTACTTTGGAAAGGCACAAAGTTTGAATAGAATGATATATGCTAAGCTAGTTTTGAGTAGTTAAAGAAGTTATTCGTTGAAGCTTTAGTGTTGACACAGCTAACTCTATGCTATCTACAGTGATAAATCTAGGAATGGTTTGGGTTGTATATTGATGCAAGATAGAAAAGTGGTGGCTCATACCTCAAGACAGTTAAGGCCATATGAATAGATCTACCCTATATATGATCTAGAATTGGTAGAGTTGTTATTTGCCTTGAAAATCCGGTACCACTACTTATATGGGGAAAGATGTAGGATATACTCAGGCCACAAGAGTCTCAAGTACCTTCTCATACAGAAGGAGCTTAATTTGAGATAACAGTGTTGAATAAAATTGTTTAAAGAATATGATTGTATAGTTAACTAGCACCCTTGGAAAGCTAATGTAGTAGCAGATGCTTTGAGTAGGAAGTCTATTTTAGCTCTATCATTACAGTATACCAGATGGAGATTTGCACCAAAAGGAGCTTTTGACAGCCCAGTTAAAAGCGAGTTTTGACTTAAAACAGATGATATTATGAAACATATGATTGTTAGTAAAACAACGATTCCATATGCATAAAAAGATGATGCCAATTCACAACAAATTGTATAAGTGGTACAAGAAGGGAAATAAACTAATTTTGTGACATCCTACTACCATAGAGTATATACCCGAACATCCAAAGGATATTCAAGTGCATATCTTATGACACTGGTATGTTGGATCAAACCTAATCTCTTAAATGGCATCATAAAGAAAACACAATACCTAAAAATCTTAACTCCTCATTGCATTCATTCATAAAAGTTTACATTGTAGTCATTAAAACCAGTATTTACAAACCAAATATGAGAAAGTTTTACAACCCTTATACACAAGTTCTACATGATATAGGTGAACTACATAGAAACAATTACAACTCTTCAAATGCCAGCTGGTAGACCTTTGAGCCATATCTTAGTCCAAAATGTTCTTCTAAAGAATCTTCGGAATCTAGGTTTCTTGTCTTGTACCTAAAAAGCCACGTTGCAATGTTTGATGAGTTTTGCAAACTCAATAAGTGAACCATCATTGATGATCTCACTTTAGGCAAACACACAAATATCATACAACTAACCAATTTCACAAAGGTTCCATCACATTAAGATATAATGAATGTCATACATATCACATACATTCTTTCAGAATTTGTACAATCCAATCATTCACATCACATATACATTCTTTTAGAACTTATACAACTCAATCAATCATATTATCATGGCATATCACTTTAACATCATAGCTTTAGAATAGATTTTATAAGCATATATTTCATAATTATAACTATACAAATGCAGATGCAAATGGGACTCCAGATTCGTTATTATTTGTTATGACCAAGTTCCTTTCAAATATAGATACCAATACTGGCTCATTGGGCTTAGTTAGATATATAAATCACAGAACAAAGATCTACGTGCAAAAATCTGAGCTTAAAGCTCGTCCAGACTAGCTACTCCGACCATAATGCCTTTAACTGATCATGTATTTAATGAAATGCATAAGATAACAAAATATGCTATAATTAGCATTTGCTTAAGATGCATAGACAGAATCTTATATTCATCGTACCTTAGTCCGACATTCAAGTTTTGTTGAGTATTCAGAAATCAATAGAGTTCATTAGCAAACAGATATTATTCAAATTTCAGATGTAAATAGAAAACTTCTAATACATTCCTGAATAACAAACTCCTTGGACCTTTAAAGTCCAAAATTCATATACAGATCACAAACAGTTCAATAATTGGAAATTCAACAAAATCAATCAATCGTAGGAAGATCATCTAGGTTGACTCACAAATTCTTCCTTAAGCTAATTGTCGTGAAGTCTTAATGATGTCTGGAAGCGGTCGCTCGTGTTCCTCTATATACAATCACATACATTTATATGTCACTCATGCACATTTTCATATAAATAATCAATCATAAGTACATTTACGAATTTATCATGCATTATGCATGTTCAATGACAATTCTCGGGTATGTTTCTTTAGTAGTCTTCATAAACAATTTACAACACCTTCACAACATTCTTTTAATCCTTAATACACTTTTCTCACTTAATCCTTTCATTCAAAATCAATTAAATTAATTTAAGAACTCATTTAAATCTTAATACCTTATATGGAAATATACTAGCCTTGATTGGTCCGAAAATCACAAAAAAATTAAAAAAACACCTTTTGCATTTCCTCTTAAGTCACGATCGTGCAAGGAGCACGATTGTGACTTTCCTCTTTTTCGGCGATCGTGGACTTTCATTCTTTTGACAGAGTCACGATCGTGCACCTAGGTTTTTCTTCCTCCTTTCTTCTTTTTATCCAAAAGTCACATACATTTTAACACCAAGTTCACTCCAATTTTCTAGATTACTTTACCAAAAACACAACATCATTCCATACTCATTCACATACCAATTTGATTGCTTGAAATTATCAAACTCTAATAAATTGTTTAAACTTCTTCAACTATATAATATCATTCATGAAACCTATCTTTTTTCCTTAACATCATATTCATTTTATCAAACACTTCATTATCAAAATTCTATCATTAAAGATGATGACCTCTTCATTTTTACTTAAGTTTCAGTTTAGTAATATCAATACACAATTAAAAAATTCATGATTGTTCATAAACCCCAAAACAGTACCTATTCTATACTTATCACATGTTCTGTACTTTTTTTTTCAGTTTTTAGATCAGATTTGTATGACCATTATGACCTAGACAGTGAGGTTTTTAGACAACACCTTCTGCTAATCAAATGTTCTACAATGTCTTAAGTGTCTAATGACATCAATTTCATGCATTTTGGTTCAGTATCATGCAAGTTATAATAAAAAATCTACAGACTATTCTTATACCTCGATAAAAAACAATCCTCAACTTCAAGCCAAATTTCAAGACTCTTAAGGATAGATTTCAAATTTGATTCCTCCATGAAAAATGTATCCATATGTTTTTAGTTTATTCTAAATCAAAATTAATCCAATTTGGATATTCACAGATCAAGTTAGGTCCTAAATATAGATGTATGTTCAGTGAAACACTGTACATAACACACTCCAGCACACTTTATATAAGTCCAATTTCCATAATCCTTCATCACACTTTCTGCACATTTTTATTTTACTTAAATCACTGAAACTCTTCTTCTTACAATACCACTCATGCATGCATCCAATTACAAACATTAAAACATTAACAAAAGGTCATTTACACAACCCATACAACTTAAAGCATTACTTACTTGATTTACTTCCCTCTCTTTAGCAGAATTTTAGAAGTTATGAGAGGATGAGAATGATAATCAAAGACCCTAAATAGCTGACGTGATGATTTTGCAATGAATGTCGCTGATGAATTTATCAAAAGCTAAACACAAGAGTGAACATGAATGTATTTCGGTGATGGATGGACAATAAAACAAACAAACGCATAAGTTAAGTGTTAAGTGATGAAGAGCAAGAAGGAAGATGGTGGTTTCGGTGGAGACAAAACGAAGAGCTGCAAAACTCTCTTGCCTAACAGAAAACGTGACTTAGGTGTCTCTAAGATACACTGCCATGTGTAACCTTTGCATGTATAACATTTGTCATCTATTTGGTTAATCCATGTGTCTTTTACTAATTGCTCCATTTGTCACATAGTAATTTGTCCAATCGTCACACATCTACTAGTCTATTTGTCACATATCCATTTATCTTTTATTTCTACATTTTTCCTAGTCCAAAATACCCCAAATTTTTAGAAAATTTCCCAAAATATCCGAAATATCACCAAAAATGCAAAATTAATTCTAATACACTCTAATTTAATTTTCAAGACAAATAATCCATAATTCGCATTTTAATCACATTAAAATCATTTATACCCAGAAAATGTCAATGAATGCATGAACAATTATTTTTATGAGTGACATCATTATTCACGTGTATGTGTATGCCATATAATGCATAATGCACTTCTAAATTCTTAATAAACTCTCATATATAGTATCCTCGGATTCTAAACTTGATCATAGGATAATGGGAAGTTACAAATTTTATAGTGAAAGATGACGGAAGTCTATACTTTAAAGGCAAACTATATGTACTGACAATAAAGGATTAGAAGAAGTTATTACATGAAGCCCATAATATTGCATTCACCACACATCCTAGGGGTGATGAGATGTACCAAGATTTGAAACAACATTACTAATGGCCAGGAATGAAGTGTGATGTAGTGACTATGTGTCCAAGTGCTTGACTTGTCAACTGGTGACACTAAAGAGAAATCAAAATTAATCATTTTTAACCAATTAAGAATCAAGATTAATTGTTTTTAACTAATTAAGAATCAATACTAACTATTTTTAACTGATTAAATTTATTAATAATTTTAATAAGTAAAATTGAGATGAGACAATTGTTAAAATTGATGTTACATGAAATTCTTAGTTATAAGAAATTAAAACTTGAGATAATTATGCTAGTTTTTATTGAGGAAAATGAGATACAATATTATGGATGTTCTTTGTGTTTCGTTGCCTATTACAATCTAGTTCAAATTTAAAGAATCAAAAGAAAGGCACTAATAATAGAATAGGAAGATGACACACAACAATAAGGTGACCACTTTAGAATAAAATCACTCATTTTTCTTAAGGGAATGGGACAATGTCAAGAAGGAAAGGTTATAGACACCACCAAAAATAATCAAAAAATATAAACTTTTAAACATAGACGAGAAACATAGGAAACAAATAGAGAGTCTCATGTGACTAAGGTTTAGAATTAAGGTTTTTATTAAAATTGGTTAAATAAAGTTATTTTAGATTATTTAGGTTAAAATAGAGTTATTAATTTTAATTAAGATCTATTGGCTTACACCAAGGCTCTTTATTGAGCCCTTTTTTGGTTTGTAGTAATGATGGATGAGCATCTAAGAATATCTGAGGAGATGTGCTTTAGTTTACATTGTTTGTTGATCACATTGTTTTACAGGATGAGATAAGAGATGATGTTAATGTTAAACTAGAACTTTGAAAGGACATATTAGAGTCAAAGGGCTTTGAATTGAGCAAGACTAAGACTAATTACTTAGAGTATAACTTTTCGGGCAATAGCGTTGCTTCTACTGTAGAGGTAAAGATTGTTTTACAAGTTGTACCACAAAATAATGTTTTAAGTATCTAGAATCTATCATCCAAATTAGTGGAGAATTTGATGAAAACATAGTTCATTATATCAAATCAAGGTGGCTTAAATGGAGAAGTGCATTAGGAGTTTTATGTGATAAGAACATACAATTTAAGCTCAAAGATAAATTCTATAGATAAATTTTATTATTTAGTGATTAGGACGACCATGCTCTAGGGGAAAAGTGTTGGTCTTTGAAATAGGTGCATAATCATAAGTTAATGGTGACAGAGTTATGGATAAGATTTGTGCTTAATTGATTATGCATTTATTCCATAACACTTAGTGTTTAGTGACATGAACTGCTTAAGACATTCACTTTAGTTTATATTGGGTTTTAGGTACAATTCAGAAGCAAAAGAGCTAAAATGAGTCAAAAAAACAATATCTGACCTATTTTCTTGAGATCCCTTATAGCAACACCCTACTGCTATAGATTTCATACGGAGATACCCTAAGGACATTCTAGTATATAATCTATAAGAATGGCATGTTAACTATCTCACCTTCACTTTACAACATGGCAACATATCCAACTTAAATGGCATCAACTATGTATGTAAAAGTCACAGAACAAAAGAAAAAAAACTCAAATTCACATTTCATTCATTCATAAAGGTTTACACTGAGTCATCAAAAACCAATATTTACAATCGATATACACAAGTTCTACATAGTATATGTGGACTACTTAAAAACAACTATAACTCCTCGATTGCCAGCTGACATAACTTTGAGCCATGTTTAGTCCAAAAGGTTCTTTTAGAAGATCTTAGAAATCTAGGTCTCCTGTCTCGTACTTGAAAAACTATGTTGCAATTTTGGATGAGTTTTGCGAACTCAATGAGCGAACCATCATTAATGATTTCGCTCTAAGAACAAAACACAATTATCATATAACCAACAAAAACAATAAGACATAAAGAATGTCACACACATCACATACATTCTTTCAAAACTGGTACATCCCAATTAGACACATTATCGTGACATATCACTTTTACATGACAACTTCATGAAAGATTTTACAAGCATATATTTCATAATCATAAATGTTTAAATGCAGATGCATATGAGACTCTAGATTTGTTATTATTTGTTGTGACCGAGTGCCCTTCAAATACATAAATAGATACTGGCCTATTGGGCTTAGTCAGAACAAAAATCACGAAGCAGGGCTCTACGTGCAAAATATTGAGCTTATAGCTCTTTCGAACTGGCTACTCTGATCACAACGTCTTTATCTGAGCATGCATTTTATGAAGTGCATCAAATAACAAAATATGCCATGAATAGCATTCACTTATGATGCACAAACAGATTCTCATATTCATCGGCCCGCAGTTCGGCATTCAACTTTCATTGAGCATTCAAAATTTAGTGGCAAACATATATCATTCAAATGTCAGATGCAAATATAACACTTCCAATACATTCCCGACTATTAAACTCCTCGAACTATTCAAGTCCATAATTCATATTCAGATCACAACAGTTCAATAATTGAAAGTTAAACAGAATAAATCAAATAATCCTAGGAAGATCATCTAAGTTGACTCACAAACGCTTCTTTTTGCTTATTGTCTTAAAGTCGCGGCAATGTCTGGATGCCGTTGCTCAATGTCTTCCTCTAAAGCATATCATACATACACATATCACAGTTTTGCACAAATATGAATTTATTTATGCACATTCATGTATACTAAATATGTACAATGCATGTTCATAACAATTCTGGGTTCCTTATCATTATTCTTGTCACAATAATCATTCATGTATCCTTACTAAATTTAACAATCTAGACTTGTCTAAAAACATACTTTCTAGTCTACTTTGCATGATTTTTAACATCAGTAAAATGAAGTAATTTGGCAACACTTACTTCTAGAACATTGTTCTACCATGTCTTAAGTTTCTAATGACACCAAAATCATATAATTTTATTGAGTATTCTATGAGTTATGCTCATAATGCCACAGACTGTGTATATTTGAACTTTTGGCTAGTACCTGATCATACCCTCAACAGTGTACATCTCATATCTCTCAATTCCCATATCCAAAAATTATAAACGTTATACCAATCAGAAGCTAAGAGAATAAAATACAACTTTTGTTAAGAAACCTTTGTTTAATGCGGCTTCTATCAATACAGTTTATTCAATATCAATAGGACATGATTTATGTCTCGGGTAGTACTACAGCCTCATTCAAGACTCAATTTCGAGCCAGATTTTGAAATGTTTAGAGACAGAATTAAAATTAGAATTCTTCAAGAAAGTTTTATCCATATGACTCTACTTTAATCTGGATTAAGAATCAAATCATTTAAAAATCTACAGATCAAGATATACCTAAAATACCGAGGCATGTTCAATGAAAATGTTCCAGTTCACTTCCTAATTTTCATCCTAAATTAATCAAACAAATCTTTCCCAAATGACTTCAGATGGCTATATGATTTTATAGAAAGGAAGGAAAATGTGCTATGAGTTTTGTCATTTGGAGGTCGGAACAAGAAGTTATAGTCAAAAGAATGAAGGATGTTCAAAACTATCAAAAAGCAGTATACCTTCACTGTGCACGATCGTGTACAAATTTCCAATTGATCCTCAAATGTTATGATTTTGTTAGTTTATGCCCTTGCAACCAATTTATTTTGGTTGTAAATTTATTTGTATGACATTATTATTATTCAATAAAAGGCATTCTTTATCTTTGTGTGTTTGTTAATTATTTAATTATTAATCATAAAAATAAAATCCATGGAATAATTATTATGCAATTAGAAATTATAATGCGATTATAATTATAAGATATATTATTCCTAAATGTTCTTAGTCGTAGTTTCATCAAGACGGGTTATTGATGAAACGGTTAGACTAGCACATGCTTGTTTCTTTTTTATGAAGTAAGTAATTGATCTCATAGATTAAAGTGTGCAGACACTTAAACAAACATGTGGGTGCTTATTAGATAATAAGTTCACTGAACTGGCCCGATTATAAGAATCCCGAATGGAACATTACTTGTGTGTCCATGGATTATCCCATAATGATGGTTGTATAATTGATCCTTAGACTTGATATTACCAAGGTATCTAGTGTAGGAATTGCTGTATTTTGATGCTGCTTATGAATCGTCCTAAGATAATTCAATCTGTAGTAGTTGGATATAATATGAACCATATGTAGGTAGTTGAGTAAGTCAATATAGGATT
>JAOSBN010000177.1:14194127-14207214 GCA_027563595.1 Erythroxylum suave
ATTGCATAGTACGAAAGACATCTATCTATATGCAAAGATACCATAAAGACATATGAACATTGTTTTTTCTTGATCCTCAGGTATATAAATATCTGATTGTATCCCGAGTAACCATCTAAGAAGTAGTAGAGTGACTGATACTTCTTAGAGTGACTGATTAACCACTCTTTCTATCATTTGATCTATGAATGGGAGAGGGAAATGTCTTTTTTAGTCACATTGTTGAGTATGCAATAATCTATAGACACTTTCCATCCTGTGACTGCTCTTGTTGAAATTAATTCTCTGCTTTCACTCTCCGTTACGATCATGCCACCTTTCTCTGGTACACACTACACCCAGCTGACCCATTTGTTATCAGATATGGGATAGATTATCCCTGCATCTAAAAGTTTTATAATTCTTTCTTGACCACTTCTTTCATGTTATGGTTTAACCTAAGTTGATGTTCCTATACTGCCTAACATCCTTCTTTAAGGTTTATTCGATGCATATAAACATTTAGGCTTATACCTTAAATATTGGATATTTTTCATCCTACGACTTTCATACACTTCCTAACAATAACTACCAACCTACTATCTTGTTTCTCATCCAGTTGGTTAGAAATGATGATGGGTAAAGTTTGACCTTCACCTAGGAAAGTATATATGAGATGTGTAGGCAAAGGTTTAAGCTCTAAAATGGGTGGTTTCTTTATGGAGGGTGGTATAGGTGCTTCAGTTCAGACTAATATGTCTTGATGAGTTTGAGCATCCAACTCCTTTAGCTCATTAGCTCCTTCAGATTCATCCTTGTTCTTTTTTTCCGTTGCACTGTTTGTTTACACTTCTATTGATTTCACCTCTACAAGAAAACTCTCTATTTTTTCTTACATAATTTTACCCATAATTTCCATTTACATACATGCCCTACTTTCCTTAGATTCTTTAAAGCCTTGTTCATACTAAATTCTACTTGATCTTTACCAATTTGAAGTGTTAGTTTTCCTTTATGAACATCGATTAATGTTTTTCCTATGTTCATGAAAGGTCACACCATAATCAGTGGACAATTCTTATCCTCCTTAAAGTCAAGAACGACAAAGTCCATTGGAATAATGAACTTGTCCACTTGTAATAAAATGTCTTCCACCACTCTAAACGGTCTTCTAATAGATTGATTAGCCAAATGAAATAACATTGATATTGGTTTGACCTTGCTAAGCCTTAATTCCTAGAAGATCAATAAAGGCATAAGATTGATACTTACCCCTAAATCGCAAAGACACTTTGTGAATTCAAATTCACCAACTACACAACGTATTGTGAAACTCCTTTGATTTTTCAGCTTATATGGAATCTGACTGGTTACTGTTAAACTACATGTGCCTATTAAAGCTACCGTTTGGTTATCTTCCCAAGTACGCTTCTTCGATAATATGTCCTTCAAAAACTTAGCATATTTAGGCATGTGTGCCAAATGTCATTTTCTTTTGATTAAAAATGATGAAGCCAAAGACCTAAATGGCATCGTTTAACCTTAAATTTTACTGATGAAAAGATAGTTTCTTCGATAATTTACTGATGAATGTTGGTTCTGTCAGTATATCCCGACATTTATTTTTGCCACCAACCATTGTCGTATATTTTTATGACAGCCTTCACTTTCCATCGTTATATTCCTTATACCAAATTGCAAGGATAATTTCCCTACACCTTTACCAAAAAATATTTTTCTTTTACAAAATACCATTTTTTGACAATTTTACCGACAGAAAATCAATTTCCATAACTAATTTACTATAGGATTTTTCCCGTTAGTAATTTGTAATTTCTTGTAATGTTAAGAGAGCATCCTGTGTATACTTTAAGGGAAGTAACATAGGTTGGCATCTATTGTATCTCTTTTATGTTTATGCTGCCAATAATATTCTAATTCTTTTGTAGTTTCCTACAATAGTGAGAGTTAAATACAGTGAGGGTCCTAAGGCGTTCGAGAATAAGGTTGTTGGTCAACAATCATGTGGGATGCCTGAATCTTACTTTTATAGACCTTAGTGAGAATGTCATGTAAAGGAGTAGGTGCGACTTGTGATAGAATTTTAGTACTTGGAAGACCTTTGTAAAACCTTCCATAAGCCAATATTCTAAAGGGACTTTATGGAAATTTACCCATAATGGATTGTTTCCAATTTGCTTCTGTCCATTATTACCCTTATGTTATTTAGTAGAATTGGACATCTAAGGATAGACATGCTAAGGTCCAGCTTCTAACACTCTTTGAGCACTCTTATCATAATTTAATTTGAACATAAACAAATCATCTTGATTCATGATTGTGTTCACTAAACCTATGTTTCTCCAGGAAGAATCAGCCCATTTATTGACAACAGGAAATTCCAATGTTTTAATGAAAAAAGATACCTACTAGAGAAGAGCTCCACTTACTAGCTCCAAGTTGGAGCACCTCCAATGGTGCCTAGTTGCTAACTCAACATACCTTAGGTTTCTCAAGTTTCTAGAATCTCATAAAATAGAGCTTCATGTTATCTTTCCCTTCTCGAGTTCCTTTTGAATTTCAAAAGTACCACTCAAAGGAAAGATAGGTGTAAATTATACTATGTTTTGCAATAAGTTTTAGTGTGCTTTCAATAATTTCTTACATGATTATCATATGTATAGGCATAGAATTATGTTATTGTTAATATTTATATATATTATAGGTGTTTAGTTTAAAACAAAAATTGGATCTTAACTTTGTGTTTCAACATTTTTTTCGTGTGTTTGTTAGTGATGGAAACCAAGAAATTGAAAAATGAAGAAGATGGAGGTTGAATGAAGTAGTGGGAGTCACAATCGTGGCAAAAAGGAATTTCTAAAAGCACGATTATGACACTGACAACACTTTCTAGGCGCGATCTTTTTCATATCTTCTAAGGTTTGGAGGCATTTTTTGAACTGAATGAAATGGGAAACCCTAGAAACAACCCTAAGACCTTAAGAAATATTTAATAATGAAAAAAAATTAAAACAATGTAGCAACCGTTTAATCAAAGTTTATCAAAATGGGAGGTCAAGAACAACATAAGGAAATTCCAGCTTTCAAGGTCAAGGAGCAAATAGAGTTTTATTCTTTTTCCCTTGTTTCTTTTGTTATTATTGATGTGTAATTGGATTTTCTAAGATGCTTATCATGTCCATGAAGTTACAAATTTCAAATTAGAGTTTATACTGAATTTATTTTGTGACTCTCATCTTTATTTATTCAATACAAAATTCTAGTGTTGTGATAATTGTGCATGCTCATACTTTGACAACAAATCGAGATAGTGAGTCAAAAGTAATCAGAATATGTTGTCCAATGAGAGTTGGCAATTTTATAAGTCATGAAATTAGTAAATTGATGATAATTCAAAGAGAGATCTAGTATGGGAACTTGATTATCTAATAGATATCGTTAGATCTAATTGAAAATGTTACGAAGTTTTATGAATCGAGAGATTACAAAATCAGGAATTTTAAATTCAATTAAGGTTAATTGATGACATCTTGAGAGAGAGTAATCAATCCCTTAGGAAGTCTAGGATTGAAACATAATTGTACCAATAATAAAATGAAAGAATAAGTCCTAAGAATCCGTCCTTAATCAAACCCTAAATAAATTGGCAACTTATTATTTACTTAATTTATTTGTTTTGTTTTATTATTCTATTTCAATTTCTGTTATTTATTTTTCTTAAAATCAATTCTTTTGACCTTATACAAAGTTAGGTTCAAATTTGTTCTTGCAAAATCATCGTGGAAATGATACCTTTCAGTACTATAATATATGATCCATATAATTGCAAGTATTAAGAGTTTTATTAGAAGTAAAACTTGCTTAACAAGTTTTTTTACTGGGATTTTATCATTAGTATGATTTTGAATTCCTTTGATTTAAGGAATTGTTACTCTTTCTTGTGTGATTGAGATACCCAATCCCAAGAAATAAAAATAAAAAATAGAAAAAGAAAGTTTAGGCACAGAGTAGAAGACACATTAATGTAGACATCGCAAGGTAAGAAGGAAGAATCTAAAGAGTTAATACCAAGAAGAGATAGAAAGGACGATGGTGGACGAAATACATCTAGGAGAGCATAGGAAACTTATAGATTTTATAAGGCTAATGTTCAATTCCATTCATCAAGAAATTATGCTGCCACCATTACAAGCTACAAGCAATTTGTTTAAAGAGATAACAAACAATAGTTGTCTTTGTACATCAGAACGAAGTAGATAACAGTCAACCTTCTAGGATCCAAAAGGAATGATTGTCGTAAATTCAGTGATAGCATTTTAGGCCAATATTAATAACCTCACGAAGTAATTGAATAGCCCAACAATTACCTCTTTCTCTCCATTCAAAGCAATTTAGCATGGAAGTGGCCTACACAAACAAGAGAGACATATCACAATTGATTGCTTCCTAGTGGAAAAAAACAATGTCTACAACTTTAATGGAGCATAATTTAGTCAGGGAATTCATCATCCTTACTTTAACACATACAATTAGAAGTGACAGAACCGCCCAAATTTCTTTTAGTCTAACAATGCAGAGGACTTAAATGGGAACTCAAGACCTACTAAAATTTCAACAAAATGAGTCAAATTCATGGGATTCAAAATTGGACAAGCTCTTAAGTATAAAAGGAAATTTTGAGCAAATAACAAAAGATCATACCTCTTCCATTCACAACTTGGAGGTTCAAATTGGCCATCTTCCCAATGAATTCTCTAAGAGAATTATGGGAAGCCTTTCGAGCAAAATGGAAGTAAATATATGAGAGCAATTTAAGGTTATCACTGTTAGGAGTGGGACTCAACTAGACGAAACAATAGAAAAACAAGTTGAAGCTTACCTTATAAAGGACCAAAAGAAGAAGGAAAAGGATGAAGAAAAGAATAAAGACCCTTCTTATGTTCCTCCTCTACCTTACCCCTAAAAAATATCATTCCTATAAAGACTTCAGAAGAACCAATTGGATACATAATTTGTAAAGTTCATAGAAAAGATGAAGAAATTGCAAATTACCTTACCCTTTGTGGAAGCTTTGAAGTTTCTCAAAGACATATTATTAAGCAAGCAAACTTGGGATTATATTAAAATGGTTTCCACAATGGAAAATTGCAGCTCTTTAATTATCAACCACAAGCCCTCACAGTTTTACCATACCATATGTAGTTGGTAATTTAGAGTTTTCTAAATGTTTGTGTGACTTAGGTGCATATATAATCTTATGCCTTTATCAAATTTCAAGAAATTGAGGTTAGGAAATGTGAAACCAACTTTTATGCTTATTTATTTGTTGGATCAATTGATAAAGAAACTATTTGGCATGATTGAGGATGTGCCTGTAGAAGTGGACAAGTTTATAATTCATGTAGATTTTATCATTTTAGACTTTTAAGAGGATAAAAAAAGTCCACTAATTCTTGGTATACCATTTTTTAACACTGGACGAGCTTTGGTAGATGTTCAAAAAGACAAGCTCATTCTTCGAATTGGTTATGAACAAATGAAATTCAATATAAATAAGGTATTAAAGAATCCAAAGGAGGGCATCTCATTCATAAGAATTGACGTGCTCAAATCTTTAAAGGAAGAAGAAGAGAACCAGGAGAAGACGAAAAAGGACATCGAGGTTGAAGAATATACGAAAGCCTTTGTTCAAGAGGAGTAAGAAGAAGAAGAGACGAGGGTGATTGAGGAAGAAAGAGAGCAATTCACCCTCTCATAGGACAAATTGTTGGATTCAATACACATTTCAGGGAGTTTCGTTATTCCCTACTTTATTGTCAATTTGTTACAAAAACGGACATTATTGAACTTATTAGGTTTTCTTAATTTGATTAATTATGTCCATCTAATTATCTTCCAATATTTAGCTTATTTATAGGCTACAACACTAAAATTAAGTGACACAGATGGAAGCAAGCTACTTATAATAGACCCAAGTTAAGTGTAAACGTAAAGAGTACGTAAAGCTAATAATTACTACTTGGGAGGCAACCCAAGAATTAGGATTTTTATTTTATTTTCTTCGTACATTTTTATTTCTATTTTTTTCTAATGTTTATTTTTTAGGGAGTAAATTGCTAGAATTTTATGGCATGGAGTGTCTTCAATTCCATTACCTAAACCAACACAACTGAAAAACTATAAGTATTCTTGCTTTAATTTTTTCTTAGATGCTATTTCTCTCTATTTGTATTGTTTTACTTCTACATTGAGGACAATGTGTTGTTCAAGTTTGGGGATGTATATGCAATTGCATATCTTGTGTGTATGAATTTTGTATCTTTCTTGTGTTAGTCATTTTTTATTATTATGATGATATGGTGTGAACAATTTGTTGCATATGTATGCATTGCGTGAATGTGTCAATGAAAAGAATTGAATGAAATTAGTTTACTTTTGAACATGGACATTTAAATTGAAAACGTATATTAACTTATGAATTTTGTGTCTTAAGTGTCTTTGGGATGAATACGTATGTTAATTAGGATATGACACTTATTCTTTCACTTTATGATCTTTTCGTATATATTTATAATCAGAAGTCAATTAAATTGGTTAACATTACTAGTGACCTTTTATGAAAATAATTGACTAAAAAGAAATGAGGTAGTTAAGAAATTAAAATATAAAAAAGTTTGTTCAATAAATTGCTATTCTGTTGGCCCTTTTTAAAAAAAATGGGTTAAGAATAGAGGTGGTAACCAGTTCAGAGTTATGATATAGCTGAGTAATTAGGGGCATTGATGATAAAATGTTTGTCCTTGCATCAAAAGACTATAATGACACTCCACCCAAGCTAACTAAAAAAAGAAAAGTGACCTAGTTACTCAACTAGCGAACATTCATGACAAGGTGTTTGCCTTCTCGTTAAAAGACTAGGTTATCATTAAAAAATTAAAAAGAAAAGAAAATAAAGAAGAAAATAAAAATAGTGTTTCAATAAATAAACTTACTGATCTTTTAAAAATAGCAAAAATTCTTATGAAAGTGTGCTTAATGATAGTATGCTTTTTTGATTGATTAATGATAATAAATGCAAGTTTATAAGTGCCATAGGTGCATGAATATGGTGTTAATATTTTGATTGATATGTATGTTCAAATCAAAACAATTAAACATGGAAGGAATAAGTTAGTATGCTGGTAGAATTTGAGTGATTGATGTTTGAGGGTAAGTTAAGTCCATGAGATTGGATTCCATTTTATCGTTGTTGTACAATGTTAGGTTCAAATTGGTTCTTGCATAATCCTTGTAGGAACGATACCTCTCAGTAATACAATAAATAATTTGTATACTTGTAGATACTGAGAGCTTTATTTTATATAAAACTTGCTCAACAGGAACTTAGTGGAATTAAGTGGATTAGGATGTGTTTCATTTGGTAGTTTTTATGTTTAAGTTTAGTGATATGTCTTTCTTAAGGGTAGTCATAAGTACTATTGGTTAGGTTACTATTTTGGGAAGGATGTAATGGTCACTAGAAGAAAACAAGTTGCTATTGGTAAATAGGGGCAAGCTGGTTTAATAGTTATTGGTTAGGAGGGGAAGACTCTCATTTTAGTTATGTTAATTTTTGCAAAGAGAGTTGGCACCTTAATAGATGTACAAATGTTAGATTAATAAACAATTTAAGAGTGATCTTAATTGTGAGTTAATTATCCTTAGGATTCCTTCAGATCCAACTAAGTAGTTAAGAGTACTTTTGTGAATCAAGAGGTTACAATTCAATTGTTATATGTTTCAATTGAGATCACTTAATTAGATCAAGAGAGAGGGTAATCAAAATATTAGCATATCTAGGATCAAGCATAGTTGAATTAACAAGATAAAGGGAAGACAAAAAAAGGATAGAATAATCCTTAAGTTTCCATTATTGATTAACTTCATTCTTATTGCTAGCTTCACTTATTCAATATCTTTGTTTTATTAGTTTATTTCAACTTTATTTAATTTATATTAGTTCAATTAATTTAATCTTTTACTACCTTAGATAAAGTGCATTCAATTTTTTTAGCGACTAATCCAATCCTCATAAGGACAATATCTTTTATACTGTCAGATCTAATCTGCATACTTGCAGTATTTAATGTTATCTATATAAAAATAACAAACAAGTTTTTGGTTTTGTTGTCAGGGATTGAGTTTAGAATCTTATACAATTTAAATTCTTTTAATTTAATGACTTTACTACTTTTCTTATGTGATTGTAGGTACATTAACACAAGAATAACGAAGAGAAACTGAGCAATTTTTTGACTTTTTCTTCCAATCCACTATAGACACTACAACATGGATGGGAGTTACTTTAACTCATATAATCTTTGTGAGCAAAACTAGCCAAATTAGTTTTAGACAAACAATGTAGGAAGTAACAGGCGAGCACAAGGTCCACCAAATTTTCAGCAAGATAGGCTTGGATCATTGGAGTCAAAGTTGGACAAGTTATTGGACAAGTTAAGCTTTAGGTTTGATTGCCAAGATGAAATTTAGAAGAGGATGGAAGCCAAATTTGATAAAATAATGAAGAACCACTCCTTTTCCATTCATAACTTGGAGGTTCAAGTTGAGCAACTTTCTAATGCATTATTAGCAAAGATTTGGGGGATTCTTCCAAGTAACATGGAAGAACAATCAATATCCTTATGGTGTTACGAAATTTATGGGGGCTAACCATTACAATCATCAATTTCAAGCACCAAATTTTATATGGGAGCATCTATATTGCATGTAAAACTGGCCATAGAATACACCATATGAGCATATTGATACTTAGATGGATATAACATCTTATTAAAGCCTATCAATGCCTCATAGAAAAGAGGAAACAAAGGTTAATGACATGAATAAAGTTATTCAAAAAATAAAGAAGAACAGATAATAGAGGAAATAGAGATTGAAGAAGGGAAGTATTTGTTCAAGAAGAGAAAGTGGCACTGTGGACAATGATTAAGGAAGAAAAAGAGTAGTTCATCTTCTTACAGGACAAACTTTTGCAGTAAACTGAAGATTCAAAGAGTTTTATTATTCACTATTTTATTGACGGTTTGTTACCAAAAATTTTATTATTGGAATCACTTCAATTTCTTAATTTGATAAATTATGCCCTTATTGTCTCACAACATGTGGCTTACTTATAAGATACTAAACTGCTATGTGGAGAAAAGAGTGGAATCAAGCCACCAATTATAGACCCAATTTGATGGTAAATACGAAGTGTACATTAAGCCAACGACGTTAAACAAACATTGTCTAGAAGGCATCCTAAGAATTAAGATATTTTTTATTTTTATTTTATTAGTGCTTTGTTATTTTTTTTCTTGCTTTGTGTTCATTTTATAGAGAGTTAAATTGATGGATGTTCATGACTTGTGTCTAAGTTCCATCTCTTACACCATCACTACCCCAATTTCCATAACTATTTTAGCTCTTACCTTTTTTTTATTGTTAGTTCTCTTTATTTTTATTGTTTTCGTTTCCACATTGAGGATAATTTGTTGTTTATGTGTGGGGATGTATATGCACTTGCATGTGAATTGTGACTGACTTTCTATTTGCATTTGTTGTGCTAAAATAAGTTTTAAAACACCTAGGCTTTCCCACTCAAAAGTATACGAGGTAATTATAGTCAAGTACCCAGGGTCGTATCTCAAGGAGATGTGGTCCACTCAAATTAACTTTGAATAAAAACAAATGCAATCTTAAACACTCTAACCCAATTTATTAAGAAAAGAATTTAAAGAATATAAAACAAAATAAACTAAAAAGTAAACTAATTTAATTAGAGAAAAAGAACAGTTTGATCAATAAATACAATGATCTCTTGAGAAATTAATTTCACTAATTTAATCTTCTATACATAGCTGATATGTGGTTAATTGATTATACATTTATTCCATAACACTTAGTGATTATTGCTATGAAATGCTTAAGTCGTTCACTTTAATTCATATTTGGTTTTAGGTACAATTTGGAAGCATAAAAGCTAAAGTGAGTTAAGAGCACATTCTTCTTGATATTCACACTCACTTGTCTTTATAGAGAAAGAAGGGGAAGGATTAGAGCAAGATGAGATAAGAAAATGCATAAAATGAAGTGCATATATTGAAAACATCAAGCATTAAGAGTGCAAAATATTGCTCACAATCATGATATAAAAGTTATGAGCATAACACTTCATACACACCCATGATAACATAACTCATGTCCGTGACTTTGACACACAGCACCGGAAAACCTAGTTTTCACTATAAATACAATGTTGCGATGGCACAAAACCCATTAAATGTTTATGAAACATTTGTTGGAGTGAAGTCTACGTTTTGTAAAGGAAGAAGGGGCAAACCTCTCATCCTTTCAAGACCCATGGAGGGATAAGCTTCCCAACACCAGTTCAGAGGTGATATCACTGCCAAAGAACTTAGTTAAGCATTCTCTCTTTGTATTTGTTGTTCTTTCTCTCTCTAGGAATTGTTTAGGTTATCATATGCTTATGGATTTGGGTTTTCATGTACGAATGATCGTATTCTTGTTATCATTAGATTGTTTATGTATGAACCTATTGTTAAAATCTTGAACACAATCAGTTATTGTTGTGTTTGGATATTGCTAGAATCTTCAATCCGTAGTTGTTATGTTGAGATTCATTTGTAGCAACTAATGTCCTTTGAATTATTAGGGATACAATTTATAATTGATGTGTTTACAATTGGTATTGAATCATTGAAGATAATGTAATCTAGGTTAAATGACCTGAGCATGAGCTATGTGGTTGTTTATTGATTAATTTGTTTTCCTAACTCGTAATGTGGCCGTCTAATTAAATCCAAAGAGTTTGTTCGATATTGTTCGATAGCTTGGATTGGTTAAAGAACTTGTTTAATTGAACACATCTAAGAGAAAATCAAAGTTAATAAAGCTTATCGTTAACTTATGATTAATAGTTTCTAAGAAAGGTATGAGAACAACAATTCAATAACGTATGTTTAATTGTGTATAGGTCAGTTGTCTTCTCTTCCCTCCTTTACTTTTCTATTCTTTTTATTTTTATTTTTAAAATTTATTATTATTATTTATTTAGTTATTTTGAACAAGGAGATCAAGTTTAGAAGAAGAAAAATGTAGAGGAGAGATATAAGTTGTTACAACCATATCCGCTCCTAACTCAATAGCCAATTATATGCTATGATTGCCCCACATTTATTCAAGCAATTGTTCCCTAAACCTTGTCATACCATTTCAAATGAATAACTCAACCTTATGGTAGGTATAATGAAGAGGATAAATAATCAAGGTTAAGGTTCATATTTTAGGTTTAAAGAAAGGAAGGTTAAGCTCAAAAGGAGGCTTATTAAGGGTAAAATTATGGCATCTTTTTAAGAAAAAAAGGGTAAATCCTAATTTCCTTCATCATTTTAATGTTTGCATAAGATTATAAGATCTTAACTAATATTTGCAAACAAGTTCTAGAGTTCCTTAATCTTTAATAAGCACTCTCAACAAAGAACACTTGAATTTGGTGTTTAATATTTCAAAGAGACTCAAAATCTTATCAAAGAAAGCGTCATTCATCCATAACAACGAGTTAATGTCCTTTTAATCAAAATTCAGGTCAATCAGTCTAATTCTACAAGTATACTTATTCACTCATATCATGAATTTCTAATCTCAATTAAATTTACTTCATGACAATGCATCTCTAACTATTAAATGGGAAAAACACATAACAGCCAATTTATTTTTTACTTTTTAATTAAATTACTACTCCCTTCCCCCTCCCCCCACCCTCCAATCTACATACACTTAAATATCACGTTGTCCTCAATGTGATAAGAAAATAGAAGAGGGACCTAAAACGCAAAACAACTAAAAGAAGGATAAAAAATGAAAAGCAAGAGAAATTAAAACTAACAAGCAATAAACAGAAAAAGGAAAGAAATATAATACTAAAGTGGGTGAGGTGGCTATCCAAAGTGAGTATTCACATTGGCTATGAAGTTCCTAATCTCCACGTTAGCCTCAATGTTATTTATCCTATCATTTTCTTGCCTTTCAAATGCTCTAGACTAGGTTCAATGATTTTGTGAATTAGGCCTACAAGGCGCTAAATTGAGCTAGCAGTGGCTGGTAATCCTTAGAAGCACTTAGAACATTTTGTGGTATTCCGTCAAGTGGCAGAATATCATCTTCCTAGTCAACTTCAACTTCTTCAACTCAAGCTCGTTCACTACTCGAAGCTTTCTCTATATCATCATCGAGAAGGACATATCGATTTCCTTGATACTTGACAACTTTCATAGCCACTAAGGAGTTCAAGTCAAGAATCGAGTTGCCTGAAACTAGTTACATCGGTGTTCGCCCTTCTAGTAAGCCAAGATGTTCCATAATTTCAATCATAAATTCTCCGACTACTATTTTCCCTACACTGGCCTTAGCCACATCATTTAAATGTACACTTAACCATATCCCTGCATAAAAGGTTTAGCATGCACCATACACCATAAAACAAATAATTCAGCTTTAGAAATGAACCCATTTCTATCTCCTCTACCAAATATTGTAAAAGTTTTAAAAATATATGGTTATAGCGAAGGGCAGGGTCTACTAATGCAGATGATCTGGATCGATTGGGAGAAAATACTTTTTCATGATTGGTATCTCTAACCTAAAAATCCTCGTGATAACCACAAAATTCATGGAAATCCAAAAATGAAATTTAACACATCCGAAGTGATTACATGAGTTTTATTCCTCAATTGAAATTTCAAACTACCTACTTTATCCTTAGCAGTAGTTTCATTGACCGCTTCTAAAGTAGTCAGAAACTCTAAAGTCAATTCAACATATGAATTTTTCTTAAATTTAGAAAACTTGTTCTAACCAACGTTTCACAACAATTTATGAACCCTATCAACTATTCCTAATGCATCACCTGCTCTGGAATCTAAAAATCTATTAGGAATAAGTTGATGGTCTTTGAGAATTGTGTCCCTTTGTTTATGTTCTTTTGCCTGAAAATATAAGCATGGGACACCTGAATATGGTATCTGGA
>JAOSBN010000177.1:14214317-14257638 GCA_027563595.1 Erythroxylum suave
GGTGCATTTATGCAAGAACCGTTTCCACAGCTAATATGATAAATCAAAGGGAAGTTTACCATCAGCAACATAGTTTGCAATATCGGTGAACCATGGCATCGCCAAGTTGTTAAGTAATATCAAGGTTTCATCAGGAAAGTTCTTAATAATATCATTTTTCTCAAATTCCACTCCTTTTAGACATGGTAAATGGTCTGCAACCACATTCTCTACTCCCTTCTTATCTTGTATTTCTATATCAAAATCTTTTAGTAGTAGCAACCATCGAATAAGTCTTGGTTGCGAGTCCTTCTTGGTAAAGAGATATTTTAAAGTAGGGTGGTCGGTGAATATGATCACTTTAGACCCTAAGAGGTCTGGTCGAAACTTGTCATATACATACACTACCGCGAGTAGTTCCTTTTCTATGGTGGTGTAATTAAGTTGAGCTCCTGTAAGGGTCTTGCTTGCATAGTATATGGCATGCAACCTTTTATCCTTCCTTTGACCCAATACACAACCTATAGCTTGGTCGCTCGCATCACAAATAACCTTAAATGGGAGTATCCAATCAGGTGGTGTCAAGGTTGGGGTTGATGTTGGTGCCTCCTTTAATTGATTAAATGCGGATAAGCAATTTACACCGAAAAGGAAAGGCACATCCTTAACTAACAGATTTGTCAAGGGTCTAGCAATTTGTGAGAAATCTCTAATAAAATGACGATAGAACCTAGCATGGCCTAAGAATCCTCACACTCCCTTGACGTTGATTGGAGATGGGAGTTTCTCTATGATTTCCATTTTCACTATGTCCACTTCAAATCTTTGATGTATAAATTTTATGCCCGAGCCCCTCTTACACCATAAAGTGATACTTCTCCCAATTCAGTACTAAATGTGATTCTTCATATCTTTGGAGCACTAAATGTGATTCTTCATATCTTTGGAGCACTAAATGTGATTCTTCATATCTTTGGAGTACCCTGTCCAAATTAGTTAGACAAATCTTGAAAGAGTTTTCAAAAACTAAAAAATCATCATGAAAAATTCCATTGTGTCCTCAATCATATCTGTGAAGATTGACATCATACATCTTTGAAATGTAACTGGGCCATTGCATAGTTTGAAAGGCATCCATCTATACGTAAAGGTACCATAAGGGCATATGAACATGGTATTTTCTTAATCCTCGAGGTATATGAATATCTAATTGTATACCAAGTTACCATCCAAGAAGTAGTAGAATGAGTGCCCAAACACTCTTTTTATCATTTGATCTATGAAGGGGAAAGGGAAATGGTCCTTTTTAGTCACTTTGTTGAGTTTGTGATAGTCTATGCACACTCTCCGTCCTATGGTTGTTCTTGTTGAAATTAATTCTCCATTTTCACTCTCCATTACAGTCATTCCACCTTTCTTTAGTACACACTGTATCGGGGTACCCATTCAATATTAGATATGGATAAATTATCCCCGTATTGAAGAATTTTACTACTTATTTCTTGACCACTTCTTTCATGTTAGGGTTCAATCTACGTTGATATTCCCATACCACCCTACATCCTTCTTCGAGGTTTACGTGATTCATACAAGCATTTGCGCTTATACCTTGAATATTAGATATTTGCCATCCTATGGCTTTTGTATGCTTCCTAACAATAGCTACCACTCTTATTTCTGATCCAGTTGGTTATAAATGATGATGGTTAAAGTTTGACCTTCACCTAAGAAAGTATATTTGAGATGTGTGGGCAAAGGTTTAAGTTCTAAAGTGAGCGGTTCTCTGTGGAGGGTGGTATAGGTGCTTCAACTCGGACTAATATTCCTTGATGAGTTTGAACATCTGACTCCTCTAGCTCATCATCTCCTTTAGAATCATCCTTGTTATTCTTTTCTGCTACATTGTCTGTCTCTACTTCTATTGATTTCACCTCTACAATGCAACTCTCTATTCATTCTTGCATATTTTTAACCATAATGTCAATTTTCATACATGTTTTGCTTTGCTTCAAATTCTTTAAAGCCTTACTCATATTAAATTACACTTTATCTTCGCCAATCCAAAGTGTTAGTTTTCCTTCATGAACTTCAATTAATGCTTTTCCTGTGTTTATAAAAGGTCGCACAAGAATCAATGGATAGTTCTTATCCTCTTCAAAGTCCAGAACCACAAAGTCCATAGGATTAATGAACTTATCTAATTGCATTAAACGTCTTCCACCACTCCAAGTATTCTTTTAATAAATTGATCAACCAACTGAATTAACAGTGACATTGGCTTGACCTCACTAAGCCCCAATTTCTAGAAGATTGACAAGGGCTAAAGATTGATACTTGTCCCTAAATCACAAAGGCACTTTGTGAATTCAGATTCACTAACTACACAGGGCATTGTGAAACTCCCTGGATCTTTCAACTTAGATGGAATCTAGCTAGTTACTATTGAACTATAAGTGCCGGTTAAAGCTACTGTTTGGTTATCTTCTCAAATACGCTTCTTTGATAATACGTCCTTCAAAAACTTGTCTTATGTTCTAAACCATCGATGAATGAAAGATTAATCTGCAACATCTTTAACTTTTCTAAAAATTTCATAAATTGTGCATCCAGTTTAGTCTTTTGTAGTCATTGAGGATATGAAACTTTTGGTGGATATGGTAGAGGAGCAACATATGGAGGTTATTTGCTCATGTCCACATCTTTCTCCTTTCTAAGTTTGCAACTTTTGTTTTTATGGGTTGTTCAAGTTCCTTCCCACTTCGAAGTGTGATAACTTTTAGTTGTTCCTTTGATTTTTTTTTAAAGTACTTAGGATATTCCCTACATTTTGTGTCAATAAAGCACTTGCCAATTGGTTCATTTGAACATCCAAATTATGGATAGAAGGGGCATGATTCTTTGTTACTTCCCTCGAATCTACCTTCCAAATCTTTTTGAGCATCGTCTAAGCTTCCAAGCTTATCCAAACTCTTATATAGCTTAGAGTCCATTGCATTTGGTTTCTCTTGTTAGGAATTGACCTCCTGCGTTGTTCAACCAAGAGAAGTTAGGGTGATTCTTACACCCAGGATTGTAAGTGCTTGAGTAAGGGTTGTTTCCCCTTCTTTGACCATATTGCAATCCCATATAATTCACTTATTCTGATTCATGACCTTTCATCAGGAAACAATCAATGGTATCATGGTATAATTACCCACATAACGCACATTTTAACTGAACAACTTTCGTAGGAGTTAAGGAAAAGGCCTTCATATTGTTTAGCTATTGTATTAAATTATCGATCTTTGCTTACATTTCAGTGATTGAGTCCACAACTAAAGCTCCTTTTTGCTCACGAAGGTTTGTATGTTGTACAACCCAGTCATTTGTCCAAGGACAGCTATTGCTTGCCATTTCTACCAACAACTCCTCAGCTTCATCCACTGTCGTCCTTATTAACGATCCTCTTGATGACACATCAATAGTTCCTTGGGTAGGTGGGTTTACTCCATTATAAAAGGTTTGCAAAATGAATTCTTTGGGTAAATTATGATGTGGACACCTCTTTTGCAAGTCCTTGTATCTCTCTCATGCATCATAAAGTGATTCCCTATCACTCTGTTGGAAGTTCGTGATATCCTTAATTATTTTTGTGGTTTTGGTGAGAGGGAAGTATTTGTCTAAAAATGCTTGTACCAATTACTCCCACATTGTGACATTTATAGGACTGAGAGAGTGATACCCTGCTTTGGCTCTATCCCTCAATGTAAAAAGGAAAAGGCTCATCCTAACGTCTTCTGACATATGATGATGTCGGAAGGTATAACATGTCTCGAGGAAGTTCACGATATGTGCATTGGGATCTTCATTGTTCAATCTGTAAAATTGTACGTTCTGCTGTAAAATATTTAATAGAGTGGGTTTCATTTCAAATGATGCTACTTGAATAGGTGGCCTTATGACACGTTGATTAGTAACATTAAACCTCAGGCTTATGAAATCCATGAGGGTCTTTGGTTGCCTCCTTGATCGAATTCTTGATGAAACTCTTTAGCAATGTTTATTTTTGCATTTTATTATTCACATCTCACTCTTCAGATTGTGTGTTATAAATGGGCAATGTTAAGCTCTAATGTTTCACTTATCTGATTCGAACTTCTAGTAACTCTTGTGTTCATACAAGTGCATGGACATAAGAGTGGGAAAAATGCCTTAGACTAAAAAAAATTAAACTAATCCTACTACTCCCCGACAATGGTGCCAAAAACTTATTGAGCAAGTTTTATCTAATGTAAAAACCCCAATATCTACAAATATACGGATTTTAGCTAGTAGTATCAAATTGCCATGAGGAGATGTGAATTAATCTAATCCTAAGTCATCTAAGGTTAAAAATTAATAAAATGAAAATAAAAATAAAAATTGAACAAAAAAGTAAACATATAAAGGTGAATGACAAAATTAATTTGTGAAATTAACGCAAGAAATTGAATGTTGAGCAACACCAAATTCACAATGGGAAATCACACAAGAAAACTTACCAAATTATGAGAGAGGGATTTATCTTATGATCAATGCTAACCTAATCATTTTTTAGTTATTGCGGTGTCGGTTCTAGACTATCGTAGGGTGAATTACTCTCTCTCAGGTTATAATCACTAAAACCTAATTAATAAACCCTAATTAAGTTGAGTTACCAAATTTATAATTGCTCAATTAACTAGCAACTCACAACCTAATCATTTCTTAAGCTTTCTAATAAACTATCGAGTCTCACACGGGATCTCTCTCCATACAATTGTCAATTTGATTAATTACATGATCTATTAGATTATTTAACTCTGGTTAAACAACCTAATCATTTTGCATTCAATTCACTCTCTTAATTTATTACTGAAGCATGAAGTTACAACATTTAATCACAACACCCAATCGAAATAACATAAAAACGACTATATTAACATTGAATCCAAGTTTAAATCCCTAAAAATGTTAGAATATCACCATCAATCCACAACCCATAAATATAATCATATTCATCTTACACATTCAATGAAGAAAATGACAAAGATGAATAAAATGTTACTTGGATGAGACTGGGATGACTTAGGAAGGCAGTAGTGTCAGAAGCCCTCTCCTCTTCTATCCCTTCTTCTTCTCTCCTCTTGAAGCTGTTTCCCAAAGTGGCGGAATGTAAGCTCCCTTTTAGGGTTCTTTTCTTTTCCTTTTATAGTGTTTTTCAATTAGGGAAAAATCTAATTTCTCGGGCTCAAAAAATGACCCCAAAAAATGAAGTTTGGTAAGTCAATGCACGTTGTCTGTCACACAGGCCATGATCATTGCATCATCTTACTTTTTCCATGATCGTCGCACATTGGCCACAATCTTGGCCTTGGGTTTTACTTCAGACTTTCTCCAATTCTCCTTCATTCTTCCATAATTGATCTAAAACACTAACAAACACGTCAAGGCACCTCAAATAGGCAAAATTTAAGCTCAATGGCATAGAATAACCTATAAAACCATAACGTAAATGTTTAACTAAACAAAACCATCCTACTCTAAACATGCACTAATGATTTAATTTAACAACTAAACACATATTAAACTACCCATTAAAACGTTATGTAATCCATCGTTATCATAATGCATATGACTTAGACGTTGCTTCCAAGGATCACTCCCTATGGTTACAAAGTATTTTTTATGATCAACTTTTGTGAGTGATATATACTTTATGTGGTTTGTGATGTGCGAGGTTGAATTTGAGCTAGGAAACATAGTTTTTGCATTCATCATAGTTGATGTACATAACTATAAGTGAATGTTGGTTTTGCATTTGATGTTATATTAAGTGTTACTTTTGCTTCACTAACTTTGACGGTTTTTATACTACATTACCCAAATACATCTCACCTTACCCTTGCCCATATTAAAACCCTAAAGTCCTTTATTAATGGTTATGCATGTGAATCCTAGTGGTGGAGAAATGAAATAATATGCAAAGTTGTGGAATGTCATAATTATGAATGGTGTTTGCGTGTACTCGAGAATGTATCATATTTAAACACATTTTGTCAAGTCTACCTCTAAATTGCTCAATTAATAAAGGTGGTAAATGTTGATTGATCATGAGTAGAGACATTGAATCTTAAGTTCTTGTCATAGTTTTGAAAGTCATTCCTCTTTACTTATAATTATCTATTATTAGGAAATATGGAAAATAAGTAAGTGTTTTTGCCTTTGTGATTTTAATTTTGATGTTTTGCCCAATAACGATCAAGTGCTAAGTGTGGAAGAAATTGATATGAGCTTAATTGATTATACATTTATTCTGTAACACTTAGCGTTTAATGATATGAAATGCTTAAGACATTCACTTTAGTTAATAATTGATTTTAGGTACAATTCGGAATGAAAGAGCTACAATGAGTTAAAAGCACAATATTTGAGCCGTTTTTTTTAGATTCCCGCTCACTGGTCTTCATGAAACAAGAATAAGAAACATTAAAGAAAGAGAAGGCAAGAAATTGCAAAAAATGAAGAGTTTAAGCCATGAAGGAGAGCTCACAATGTCCATGCATCAAATTGTGTCTCACAACTATGACAATTCACAACCATGACTCAACATGCACAGGTAGGTGGAACAAAGGCTTACGATCATAAGCCCTCAAGGAGGCCATGCACAACCATGAGCTAACATACATGCTCGTGACATTTGCCTACCTATCCTAAAAACCTAATTTTTAGTATAAAAGTTACGATAAAAGGGGAGATTGGGTATGAATCATTTGGGAAACAAGAGGGGCAACAAAAGCTTGTAATTTCGAAGACCCATGTTGACTATGGAGGGATAGCTTCCTGACACCAGTTCGGAGGTGATATCAACGTTGAAGAACCCGGTTAAGCATTCTTTCATTGATTGTTGTTCTTTCTTTCTTAGTAGTTGATTATGTTATACTATATTTATTGTTTGGATAATGTGTAAGAATGATTGAATGCTCTATTTGATTGGTTTTATGTATGAACCCATTACTAAATTCATATACAATACATAATTGATGTGTTTCCAATTCATTTATGGCAACTAATAGTTTTTAATCATTAGGGATAACATAGCCTAGGTTAAATAACCTGAGCTTGTGTGATTGTTGCCTTGATTAATATGTTTTCCTAACTCATAATGTAGCTGTCTAATTAAATATAGAGAGCTTGTTTTAGGTTGTTTATAGCTAGGTTTAATTAACGAGCTCTTTTTAATTAAACATGACCTAAGGAAAAACTAAGGTTAACAGAGCTTATTGTTAACCTACGATTAATAGTTGCTAGGAGAATTATGATAATAACAACTCAATGAAGTACATTTAAGTATGTGCAGGCTGAGATTGAACCGATGACTAGGTCCCTAACGCATTCATCACTTTTCATCATTTTTGAATGTTTTCTTTATTTTTTTTGTTAGTTTTGTTTTGAATTATTTCCTTATTTGAAATCAAACAAACTCCCTCAACCTAAACATCGATTATTTTCATTTCAAAAGCTGTATGCGCACTCTCTATGGGATCGAGCTAGACTCATCAATAACTATAGTTTTAGGTATAGTTATTTTGTATAGTGTTACGACGCGTTACCACGATGCTCCATTGAATAAGCAACCTCACTAAAAGAGATAAGGTCATGAATGTAATGATAAGAGACAAATTAAAGGTGGTTAATATTAATGAAAAATTAAGAGAGATCAGGCTTAAGTGATTTAGCCATGTTAAGAGGGGACACCTTAATACTCTAGTGAGAAGATGTAAGAAGATTGTACTTAGAGACTATAAGAGGAAAATAAAAAAACTTAAGAAGAACTGATAAGAGATGATTAAGAATGATATGCCCTATTGGAACTAATCGTGGATGTAACTCTCGTTAGAAAATTATAGGATAAAGGTAAAGGATCTTATATAGAGAGGTCGCTTTCTTTCTCGTAAGACTTTTAAACATTTTCCTTCAAGTCTTATTTCTTATATTTAGCCTAAACATTTAATATGTAATACTTTGCCCCTAGTTATTTAGCCTAAACGTTTTCTTATTTGTCCTAAATATTTTCTTGTAACAATTTGTTTGATTTATTTATTTACTTATCTCCTTCTTTTTTTTGTATTTATTTAGATTATCTTTTAGTCTTATTCTTAACCTTGTTTTAAATTTGTTGTATTATTATTTATTACTTATTTTTATATCATCATCATCACATAATAATTATGACCTATTCCTTTAGCCAATTTAGCTCTTAATACAGGATCATTCAATTTAGATTTTTTTGTTATTGGGATAGGTGAATTCTTTATAGATTCATTATTTTTATATTATCATCATCATCATCATCATCATCTTTTATGTGTATTTCATTATTATTTTATTTTAATTATTATTACTTAATTATTTTAATATGTATATATTTGTGTGTGTGTGTGTGTGTGTGTGTGTGTGTGTGTGTGTGTGTGTGTGTGTGTATATATATATATATATATCTATTGAAAACAGTCTCTCTGTAAGGCTGCGTATTTCTGTACCTTCTCAAACTCGTGATTAGCAAGACTTTCACTAGGTTGTAGTTGTTGTTATTGCTGTAATTTTAATTAAGATTTATGATATATAATCAAATTAAGAATAATTAATTTAAAATTATTTTAAGTTTAATTAAAATACATAAATTTAAAATATACATTTTTTAAAGGTAAATATGGATGTATTGATCAAAACTAATGAGGTAAAACATACAATCCTTTTATTTGGTTTAGTAAACGCTAGAAAAACTCTCTAATATTTAAAATTCTCAAAAAATCATTTTAATTTTAAATTTTCTAGAAAAACTATTTCTCTAGAACTTCGGTTAAAATAACTGCAAAACAAACATATTATAAACATCAATTGTAAATTAATAAAATATTATTTGCATAAACATTTATCCCAACTCTTAAACTAAACTAAATTAATTAAACCTTATTCAAATTAATAATTTATTATAATTATCTCAAATTATTAATTTAAGTCAAATTTAGTTAATTCAATATATATTTTATCGTTATTTTCACCAAATTTTAAGAGGAGAGAATTTTCTAAAAATTGAAAACATAGAAAGATTTTATCTAAGAAGCATGGATACGGACACGTGACATGTGACACGACACAGACACGGACACGAACATGGGGACATACCAACTTCTAAAATTTGGTGAACACAGACACGACATATATATAATTATATATTGATTGATGAGTTTCCAGACTTCCAACATCTTGATAGTTCATGCATATTTGGTCCTTTATAAGCCCCTCTCAAAAAACATGGAGCATATATTCCATTAAGCAATTTGTCTACAATCTCCTATCCAAAAGTAGAATTAGTCATTCACAAGGGCATTTACGATCGAAAAATCTAACTAAAGTATCTACCCTCTGAGCACTTTACTCTCAAACATTGGAATTGCATTCATAAGCAAAGATCACACTCTCCAGCTCTGGTTCATCAAGTGAAAAATTGGCAACTTTAAGGATTCCATGATCATCATCAATTGGTGAAAACTCATCTCCTGCAATATCCCACATCTTTGCTTCTCCTTGTTTGTATTGTGAAGATTTTCTTGAAAGGAGTCGCAAATTATTATGAATGTATACTAAACTCTCAGCACGCTTAGGTTTGATCATGTTCCCTTTAAGAGAGTGGATAAAAGAGTAAGTACTCCAATTTCTTTCACAATAAGATGGAGATGATGGTTGTCCAAGTAACTTAAGAGCAATCTTCTGAAGAATTGGAGCATGAACACCATGAACGAGCCACCAAGATTTTGAATCAAGGATACCTCTATCATTTATAGAGTCATAATCATCAAACCCTTGTCTACCATCTGAAAAATTAGCAAACTCAATATTCACTTTTCTCCGATCTTCTACATCAGGAAAGTACCTTTTCAAACATTTCAATCTCTTATTGGTGAACTCCATGTCTTGATGTGGTGGAACTCGTTTTGAGTCTTTACTCAACCATTTATGGCTATAATACCTATATAGTTGTAAGAAAAAAAGTTATAAATTATTCATCAATTGCCATTTATTTATCTCTAATAGAAAGGAAAGTATCTAAATTTGAATAATCACCTTGGATTCAAAGAATGAGCTAAACATTGAAGAGGGGTACTACTTTTTGTCCAATGCTCAATTAAGATTTGGTGGACCATAGAAGGTTGAAGATTCATTGTCATCCTTTCTTTCAAAAAGATATATGGCCTTTCTTAGTTTTCCAATCATGGAATCCCACATCTCATATACCAAATGGAGAGTAGATGCATTCGTATATTTGCATCTTAAAACATCATAGATAGGATTGGTGAAAGAAAGATTGAAATCTATCTTTTGCCACCAACTATCGCTGAGTAGCTTCTCTTTAACAAATTCAGCTTTGCCAACATCATCTTCCTTATAAGCAGATCATTTTTCACTTATCACCATCTCTTGGAGCCCATGTTTGAGAAGTTTAAACCGCTTCAATATCACTATTGTAGAGGCAAATCAAGTAGGAGCAACATTAAGTAACTTCAATAAAGAAAACTCATTAAAGATGGACAACCTCATATGGTGATTAATAATGAAGTTCTTAATAAAAGAAACATCATCAGCAATTTGTGAAATCCAAGAACATTCTTGATATACGAGATTGTTCCTTTCTATATTCTTAGCTGCACAAATGCTCTTCAAAGCAAGGTTAAGAGTGTGGACAACACAAGGAGTCCAAAAAATAGTTGGAAACTTTGCCTCAATCATTAAACCAGCCACCCTACAAATCGGTGCGTTGTCCGTCACAATTTGCACGATATTATAAAAACCAACTTCCATAATCTTATCTCTCATTTGCTTGGCTATAAAATCCTTATCCTTGATATTATCGGAGCAATCAATTGCTTTCAGAAACATTGGCCCACTTTCAGTCATAGCTATAAAATTGAGAAGAGGTTTTCTTTGTGGATCACTCCACCCATCACTTACAATGCTCACTCCTTTTTTATTCCATGTATTCCTTATAGGTTGAAGAAGCTTCTCAACATGTTCTCTTTCTTTGCCAAGTGAAGTCGTTCTCAACTTGTTGTAGCCCAGAGGAACATAACCACTGATATAATTATTAGCGGCAAAAGAGAAAGCTTTGATGAAATGAGGATTCCTTGAAAGATGAAAAGGCAATCCTGAAGAGTAAAACATTCTAGCAATCTCAAGATCTAAATTTTCTCTAGCTTGCATGTTGAAAGCATCCTCTACAGGTCCCAATGTTTCCTTTCTCTTTCTTGAATCAAAACTACTAGTACATGATGCTTCACTAGTTGAGAAATTTTGAGATTGACTAGATAAGGGTGGAAGAGGGATAGGTCTTGCCTTGGAATTTTCAATCAACAATATAGCTTCATTGTCAAGTTTTTTAAGTTCTGTCACCTTTGAGGATAGAATGTCAACACAAACTCGAATTCCCTTGCCTGACAATTTCAACAGGTGCGCCCTTACCCTAGTGTAAGAACCTCTGAATGAGCTATGACAAAAACTACACTCAAACTCAAAGTTTCCACCACCCTCTGTTTTATTTTTCTTCACCACATATTTCCATAGTGGTTTTTCTGGATTTTCTTATTAAGCACCACTACTAGAAGCCATGGAAAAAGGAGAATAATGGATTGAAATACCTAATTAAGATACCAAATTATATTAACAAACAAGCAAACAATATCAAGAAACAACAAAGTGCTTTTATGTCAATGAAGAAAGCAAGAGAAGAAAAGCAACTTTCAACCAAACATATTTCTAATTTCAAAATCACACAAGAAGATTGCTACTTCTAGAAAAAGATTATAGCCTAAGCAGTGCAACCATGAAATCATCAATATTGCATTGCAAAATAGCAACTAAACACTCACCAAAATCATATCGTGGGAAACAAAAGTCATGGAATAATTTGAATATTTGATCAAGTGCAACACCAAGACACTCAAATTATTATAAGTGACTCTAAGCATAAAGGCCAAATAACTCATAATTTAAAACGAGCTGATGCTAATTGTAAAAGGTATTATTTATGGAGAAAAAGAAAAGAATCAGAATTAAAAAGGTTTTAAAAAAAGAAAGAAAGAAAATACCCTTGGAAGCAGTTGATGGTTTCGTTTGGTTTTGGCCTCCTGTAGAGTTTCAAGGTTTTTAACTCCCAGTGACAATGATAGACCTATAAGAAGAAAAAGAAAATGATTAGTCCAAAAAAAGACCAAGAATGCCTAAAAAGTAAAAACCTTATCCTAAATACTCAAGTACTTAGTGAAAGAGGGTTTTGTTTTGTACCAAAAAAATGACAACCTGGAAAATTCTTTAAGTTTTGTACCAAAAGAATGACAACCTGGAAGATTCTTTAAGTTGACATTTTTACCTGGAACACATTTTTAATTATCATTGATAAGAATAAAAAGCATGAATCTTACACCCAAACGCTCGTCTATTAGAGATGCACAATGATAACTTTGGCATGGAAATCGATTATCTTCCACTCTAACAAAAAATTTGGCACTTACCTCGTAGTCTTGCAGGTAGAGCCACCAAGTAGCCGGGGAGCAAAACGACGAGTTGCTTCCATGGAGGCGGTGCTTGCGGCGATACCTCCACATAGTGGCACAAACCAGGACTTCTCTGCGGGCTCCACTTTCTTTTAAGAATTTTTTTTACTACGATAATATAATCGAGCCGTTTCCAATCGTATCGAGCCGTCTCCAGCCATGTCTGAGCCGTCTTCAGACATATCCGAGCTGTGTCCGAGTCGACAAAAATTAATTTTTAATTCAGACACATACAGACACGTGTCCACCGCGTGTCAAGTGGGTGTTCGTATTGGACATGTGTCCGACATGCGGACATGGCTTCATTTTGCCGTGTCTGTGCTATATAGGATTTTATTAATATTTTCAAAATTTTGAAAGTTTTTTTAAAATTCTATGAACTAAAGAAGTCTTTTATGTAATGTTTTGAGCTTGAAGAATTTAAGCATGACTATAGGTCGAGCTGAGCTTGAATGGGCTCGCCTGACCCCTGCCTCCAACCAGGTCGGAAATAGCCATTTTCGAGCTCAGACCTAATCGAGCCTAAGGTGACTGAAACCGAGCCCAAACCAAATATATATTTTAAAGAAAGCAAAATGATGTCCCAAGCTCTGAGGCCCGACCATTTTGCCATTCCTACGGAAGATCTAATAATCCGGATCTTTTGAAACCCATAGATAGACGAACAACACCCGCCATCTATAATCCAACCCGAGACGTTGTCTTTCGACTTTACTTTACCCGTACACAAAACTCCTCCTCTCTCCCCTGCAATCTCTCCCATATAAAAACACAAATCCCAAATGCATATACAGCCAAAACACCACCTCCATATCTCATCTTTTCATTATCTTTCTCTATACTTTCCGCAGTTACTTTCGTCCAAACAAGTAGGGAACGGCAAATCGAAATCAATAAATCAATCACGAGAGGGGTCTCTGATATGATAAATTGTTTCACAGAAAAGGGAGGAGATACATAGGATAGGTTTTTAATTAAATTTTTTGTATCGAACAGGATAGTGATTAGTTGGCAATATATACAAATATGGGTAAGAAGAGGAAATCAATAGCTACGAGCCTCGACGAGGTGGATCGGACCATGTACGCGTCGTTCTGCAGCGCCGCTAATTCCCTCTCTCAACTTTATACACAGGCCATGAACCACCAAAAGCTTTCTTTTCAAGCCGGTGAAAGACACGGTCTTGTAAGACTTCCTTTTTAATCTCCAGAATTTGTTTCTTTTACAATCATTGTTTTGCGTAACCTGTCTCGTTTGTGTTTGTGTTTGTGTTTGTGCGTGTAAGTGGTCTGGCGGGTGTTTTTGTATCGGTTGTTTTGTTGGGTTTTTATTGGGTGATCAAGTATGTTTTTTTTCCCCTGCTGGTCTTTTGTTATTGGGTTTTCATGATTAAGGATGGAAGGTACCGTTTTTTCAGTCTGACGGTTTCTAATTTCGCATCGGGTTGCTTGGTTGTGCTTTTCTAAACGGATTTGAAGGATACAGTTAATTGATGGATTGATGGCTAGGATAGCAGATATGTTAATGGTTTCGTTAGTGGAATCATGCTGACAGTGATGGAGTGATACTACAACTTTGGTCGTTGTTAGCAATTGATGAAACTGGAAAATTGGAATGTTCTCTTCACTTGTTTTAGGGTGGCATATGGTAGATTGATTCAATAATTCCTACTCCAATATCTAGTTGCACTATGGAATTGGGTATTCTAGTATTTACGTACTCTTTCGTGGTGGACTAGCAAGCAAGCTATTTGCCATTGTAGCATTGAACAGAAAATTTTAACGCCTTTAATCTTGGATTCTATATCACTCATAGGCGTGGTCCAAGGAAAGTTCTTAATATTAAAATATTTATATTCTCTTAGTGTTTTTCTTCTTAAAGATTTGAAAAAAGATACTCATTGACGTAGTGTGGGAAGGAAAAACAAAGATAAGTAGAATATAATACGCTATAATTGGTGTAGATTGTAGCTGGAACTTGAAAATAGGGCTTAGGGTTTGTAGAAAAAAACCTCTAAAAGCATAAGATTATTTGATTGATAAAAGACATGCATGAAAATCAAGCATAGGCAGCCTATTTATAATAGTATAGGGCCTAATCCAACTCCTAATAGGAAAAGGAATTACTAATTAAAAACTGATATGCTAATCCTATGATAACTAGGAATCCAAATAGCTTAAGAAATACTAAATAGTAAGAAATTTAATATTAACGAGGAAAACTAAACTAACTGCTTTTGCATCAATCCCCTCGGGTTGAAAGACTTGACTCCGGCGAGAAAACCTTCAAAACTTCAACATGCAACACCAGAGCAACTTTCGTTAACTCTTCATCAGTTATCCAAGTGCTTTCACTGGTTGGTTTACCCAACCACTTCACTAGGAACTGTTTGTACTGATAGCCCCTTCTTGAACACACTTCTTTGACATCCAAAACCTGCTCAATGACATCTGGATGCACCCTTGGTAACTAGTCTATCTGCTCTGCAACTTCAGCCGCTTCCCCATCAAATCCTTCAAATGAATATAGGTTAGAAACATTAAAGATTGGGCTGATATGTAGGTTTGATTGTAGGTCTACAAAATAAGCATTAGAACTGATTTTCTTCTATATCTTGCATGGCCCAAACTTCCTAGAATTGAGCTTGAAATAAGTTCCCTTAGGAAACCTTTCTTTCTTCAAGTGTACTAATACCAAGTCTCCCTCTTCAAACTCTTTGTCCCTACGATGTTGGTTTGCTGCACTAGCATAGGATTGATTTCTAGCCTTCAAAGTTTCCATTACTTGTTCATGAATCCTGCGAATTTGATCAGCCAAGGCTTCACCATCATCGCTAACTCTAGCCTCTTTTGGTAATGGAACCAAATCAAGCGCATGTTGTGGCTTAAATCCATAGGCAGCTTCAAAGGGTGTTTTCTTTGTTGATGTATTCACTGAATTGTTGTAAGCAAATTCACCAACTTGTTTTTGTATTTTGGCACGCTACATAGGTGGCATTCTATATGTTGGCAAATTAGGTAGAGGTGCTCCAGGCACCAAAGCAATAGCATGTTGAAGGCTTCTTATGGGCAGTAAACTTGGAGGCAAATCATTGCTGACCAGCTCCTTGAATTCCTTCAACAATTGCTAGATTTCAGGAGGCTGTTGAATCAAATTTCCGGCTTTGTCATCCTTCACAGTCTTACTAACTAGAGCATACACCACCTCTGACTCTTCATATTCTGATTCAAACCTTTCAGCTGCTATATATCCACTAACCTTGCCACCTTTTGAAGATTTAGAAGTCTCTTTGGCTTCTTCCTTTAAAGGGTGTAAGGTGTAAGTCTTGTTGCCTTTACGAAAAGTGTAAGTGTTTGGTTTAGTGAGGTGTTCCATGTCATGGTCATATAACCTAGGTCTGCCCACAAGAATATGGCCAACATCCATAGGCACAACATCACACAAAGCTTCATCATCTAGTTTTGAAGCCATGGTAAATTTCACTAATCATTGAGAAGTGACTGGAATCTCATGACCTTTCTTAAGCCAACCAATCTTGCAAGGATGAGGATGCCTTTTAGTGGTAAATTTAAGCTTTTCTACTGCATCTTTTGAAATAACATTCTCCATGCTACCTCCATCAATAACTAGATTGCACACCTTACCTCCACAATTAACACGGGTTCGAAATATGCTACAACGTCTCCAATCTTCCCTTTCGCACTTGTTAGTGGTTTTCATTACTCGTCGAACCACTAAAGATTCTCCTTGAACTAGGTACACAACTATATCCTCACTTTCTTCTATGCCATCATCATACATAGGGTCTGACATGTCCTCCTCTTCTTCTAATTCAGCGAGGTTGACCCTTCGCTCCGAACAAGCATAAGAAGCTTGACCCTTTTCTTCACAAGTAAAACACTGAATCTGCGAGTTGTTGCCAGCTTTAAAATTATTAGGATTAAAGGTGTTTGCTGCTCCAAACTTCACCAAAGCCTTCTCTTTTGCAATGTTGCCCATATTTTCTCCATTAGCTTGGTTCATGTTGGCAGTCTCGCGACTGCTCTGGGGGTTGATTGACCTGTTTTTTCATTGCGAATAGCTCCAACACTCTTCTGAATGGCTCCATCAGTTCTTCCAAACAAAGGCCTTCTACAACCATACCTCCAGATTCGTTTTTCTGCCATTAAGGCATGTTGCCTTGCTTCCTCAAGGTTAAACGATCGAACTACTCCCATCTCATCCCTAATTGATTGATTCAAACCTGCTAGATATCGAGAGGTCAATTGTTTGTTAGTTTCATTCAACCCCACTTGAATTGAGAGGTTATTAAACTCAACTGTGTATTCCTCCACAGTTGAGCTCCTTTGTCTCAACGAATGGAACTTTTCATACAATTCCATTAAGTAATTAGCTGGTAAAAATTGCTTGGGCAACTTCGCTTTCATGTGTTCCCAAGTGCCAATTTTAGGCTTGCCTTGTCGCGCACGCTGCTCCTCAACTCGCTTCCACCATTGAAGTGCAGTGCTCATCAATTTAAGCTTAACAAACAACACTTTTCTAGCTTCAGCCATAGGTTTCCATTCAAAATAAGTCTCTAAACTCGCCTTCCAATCCAAATAGTCCTCCGCATGCATCTATGTATGAAAATCAGCAACTTTAATTCTAATTCCACCACCATTCAATTCAAGGTCATGGACTAACCTTTCTTCCAATCCACCTCTTACCACATTGTTTGCGGGTCCAGCAACATGAAAGGGGTTGTCATCCACTGAATCTGCAGTTTCAGCCTCAAGACTATCTTCCGGTACATCCGAGGGGTCGTGGTCGCCTTCCGGAATCTCCATTCGGGCTGTTACTGGTTCCAATCGTTGCTGTAAATCTTGCACAGCTCGCGGCAAGTCTGCAATCACAATTCTGAACTCAGCCATCTCTCCTTGGTTATCTTGATTTCCACATCCATGTGTTCTACCACGTTCAACCATAGCTAAGCAATCAAGATCTAAGGATCTAACTTGCTCTGATACCAATTTGACGTAGTGTGGGAAGGAAAAAACAAAGATAAGTAGAATAGAATAGGCTATAATTGATGTCGATTGTAGTTGGAACTTGAAAATAGAGCTTAGGGTTTGTTGAAAAAAAACCTCCAAAAGCATAAGATTATTTGATTGATTGTAGACATATATGAAAATCAAGCATACGTAGCCTATTTATATTAGTATAGGACCTAATCCAACTCCTAATAGGAAAAGGAAATACTAATTAAAAACTGATATGCTTAACCTATGATAACTAGGAATCCAAATAACTTAAGAAATACTAAATAGTAAGAAATCTAATATTAACTAGGAAAACTAAACTAACTGCTCCTGCATCAATCACCAATGGTGTACCTTTGATGTGCATGAGTAAAAATATTTTAAAGGTAGACCTTGTAAAAATGTTTTGATAATTTATTTAGTCAAAGATATCACTGACCATGCTACTGTAGAAGCAAATATAGCCCATTCTCCCCAATTTAGTGAAGAGCACAAAACAAGTAGATGGACATAATTGTTCCCATAATTCTGTATGAAATTGTTAATAGTTATTTTTGAGGAAGAGGAAAAGGATGTTTGAAGGGGAGGAAAGATATCCTTGCTTCTTGTATTGAATTGCCTTTAGTAATTTAACTTGTTGACTTGGGCTGTTCATTTGGATGTTACTACTAAAATGATGGAGGATGTTATTTTCTCCCCATAAAGCATCTTGACCTTCTTTTCGACTATTTGCTTGTCACTATTCCTTTATTGCACTTAGTACGGATGAATTCATCAATTATAATTGTAGCTCAAAAATAGTGACATTTAGTAACTTTTTCTTAATTGAAGGGAAAATTTGTTGGGAACAAGGTTTCTTTTCATAGTTACTGGAAGCAAGGTGATCTAAGGCCGCATTAGTTCATCAAATCTAATTGTAGCTCAAGTAATAGTTACAATAGTTTTTGCTTAGTTAAAGGGAAAAATCGACTGAAAATGATTGAGAACAAGATTTCTGTTGCTGCTGGTGAAACTAAGAGAAATCTATTATTCATATTGTATATACTTCGATGAAAATATAAGTAGTTGATGCCTAATCCTAGAATGGAAAATACAATCAGTAGTAGTAAATACTTTCCTATTTTATCACTCTCCAGCTATATACAACTCAATACTCCCCAACAAGTTGGAGCATGTAAATTATATGCACCAAGCTTGTTACATATAAATTCAATACGAGAACCTCTGAGAGATTTGGTCAAGATATCTACTAGTTGATTGTTTGAACTGATATGACAGGTAGTGATGCAACCAAACAAAGCTCTCTCTCAAATAAAGTGGCAATCAATTTCTCTGTGTTTGGTTTTTTCATGAAATACTAGGTTAGAAGCAATATGGAGAGTAGCTTGATTATCACACAATAACTTCATTTGTGATACTTCTGCAAATTTTAACTCTTGAACTAATTACTTCAACCAAATAAGCTCACAAGTTGCTAGAGCCATTGCATGATATTCTGCTTCTGCACTCAACCTGGCAACATCTTGTTTCTTACTTTTCCAAGATACAAGATTTCCTCCAACAATAACACCAAAGCCTAAAGTAGAACACCTATCAGATGGAGAGTTAATGTACCTCAAACTTCGAATAACTGCATCCCAATGACTATCACATATAGCTCGTAGTAATTGACTAACAACACTAACCGAGAAAGAAATATCAAGTCGTGTGATGGTGAGATAATTAAGTTTTCCTACCAATCTTTGATATCGGCCAGGATCAACAATTGGCTTCCCCTAATCAGGTAAAAGCTTTGTATTAGGATCCATAGGAGAGTCTATTGGTCTACAGTCTGACATCCCTATTTATTCAGAATATCCAATGCACACTTTCTATGAGAGAGTGCAATACCAAATTTGGACTGAGCAACTTCTATGCCAAGAAAAATTAGAGTGAACCCAAATCTTTTGTTCGAAAATGATGAGATAGATGTGTCTTCAATTGTTCAATCCCACCTTGATCACGTCCAGTAATGACAATATCATCCACATAGACAATTAGATAGATGCACTATTCTGATGATGTATATTTATAGAAGACAGAGTGATTAGACTCACATCGAATCATACCAAACTCTTGAACAACATGACTAAATTGTCCAAACCAGGTACAAGGAGATTGTTTCAAACCATATAAAGAGTGACAAAGCTTACACACTAAGTTGACAAATTATCTTGACTAGGGGAAGAGATATGAATGAAACATGTGCAGCCGAAGACTCGTGGTGGAAGGGAGAATAATAGTTGATCAGGAAATAGGATAGAATGGGGTACCTGATTCTGGCATGCGATTAATCAAGAAGCATGCAGTTAACACAACATCTGCCCAATATTGTGATGGAACCTGATTGTGTAAAAGCAAGGTACGAGCAGTTTGTAGGAGACGTCTATTCTTTCGTTCAGCAATCCCATTTGGTTGTGGAGTTAAGCACATGAGGTTTGATGAAGAATTCCTTGGCAAGGCATGAATTGGGTGAAAGGAATGGACAAATATTCACAAGCATTATCACTTCTCAACATAGAAATATTAGTGTTAAATTGTGTCTTAATTTTTGCACAAAAAGATTTGAAAATGGAAAATAATTCTGAACGAGCTTTCATTAGAAATAACCAAATGCAGCGAGAATGATCGTCAATAAATGTAACAAAATATTGAAATCCCAAAATAAAAGAGACGACAAGAACCCTAAATGTCTGAATGAACTAACTCAAAAGGGTATGTAGCCCGTTTATTGACATGGTTTGGAAATGAACTTTGAGAATGTTTTCTAAGTTGACAAGATTCACAATCTAAGGAAGACAAGGTAGGTAAAGTAGGCACCATCTTCTGCAGCTTCAACGAACTATGATGACCCAAACGATTATGAATTAGAATTGGAGATTCCAAAAAGGTGCTATCCTGAGCCTATTGTGATCCTGTATAACGATCCCGTATAACAACGTAATTTTTATTAAAAGTGATAGAACAATTTAAAGATCATGTAAGTTTACTAATAGATACAACGTTAAAGGGGCAATTAGGAATATAAAGATTACATTCTAAATGCAAGGATGGAAGTGGTTGAGTAGAACCTACAGCTTTAACAACCGTTTGAGTCCCATTAGCTAAAGTAACAGCAGGAAAAGATGTAGCGTTAGTAAAATGAGAGAGCAAATGTGGGTTACCAGAGATATGATCAAAAGCACCAGAATCAAGTACCCAAGGGAAAGACTTAGTGAGGCATGAATTACTCGAATGAGCTATCGAAGCAATGTAGGAGGAAGACTGCTTAGCTGCCTGATACTTGAGGTCCTCTTCAGAATCAGTACTAGTAAGAGTCACCGATGGTTGATTAGAGGACTTAGATTGAAGGTTAGACTGATCAGTATGAACAACGTTAGTAGCTTAAGGGTGACCATGCAATTTATAACATTTATCCTTAGTATGCCCCCATTGATGACAATAACAACATTTGGGTCAACCACCACTATCCCCTGGCTCTGCTCTATTAGTACTCCGAGACTAAGAGGCCAAAGCGAAAGAATTAACTAAGTGAGATCGTATTATAATGATAGGTGACGAAACACGCCATAAGCGAGTAAATACTTCATCCAGAGAATGTACTGTAGGACCATCCAGAGAACGTACTGTAGGACTTGCCAAAATTTGATCTCGTAATGAAGTAAGTTCAGGACTAATAGCAGTAAGAGTAAGCACCATAAAAAATTTATCTGTGTGTAAGATCTCCTGCTACAGACTTACCAAGAGGTAGTAATAGGTTGGATTCTATCTTCAAGGAGGCCATTCTACCAAGAAATGCAGACAGGTTCATATCTTGTTGTCTGAGATTAACCAAGTTTGATACTACAGAAAACAATATTTGAATATCATTATTATAAAGTAATTCTGCCTGATGTCATATCTCAACACAAGTTCTGTATGCCTTATAAATAGGGTGGAGTTGATAATCAATTGTTTGTCATATCATACAACATAATAATGCATCAATTTGAGCTCAAGCAGATTTATTTGTTTCAATATCTTCAACCTTAGTAGTTAAGTGATTGGCTAGGCCTTGACCCATGCACCACAATTCAACAGAGGCAGCCCATGATGTACGATTAGAACTATCTACTAGTTTTTTTGGTCGTAATTGAGAGAAGAGAAATAAAGGGAAAAGCACCTGATTGAGACCTTAAACCTGTAGGAGCCATGAACGGAAAACCCTCTGGAAAACTTTTTTTCCAGTGATTGTTTGTCTAATTTTTCGATGACCTGATGGTGAATAGAAGGAAAACTTAGGAGAACTAGCTCACTGGTGACTGTTGAGGTAGTTGGCACTGGCAGTGACAAGTCACGCTTGCCGAAGAGGGATCGGTAAGAGGTTCGCTTCTTGTCGATTTCTGGTGACTCTGACAACGAAATCAATCGTGGGCTAAGGGAAACGATTGGTCAGCATCATCTGAATAGGTGAGTGGTGACGGTGAGATGAGCCGCGTGTTGGAGAGGGAGATCAGAAAACCAACCACCGAAGCGACAATCGGTGCATGACGGTGCATGGAGCAGCTACTGAAAGCACGATTCTGGGGTTCTGCTGCCGAGTGAGAGAGCAACAGACCGATGATGTTAGATCTTTGATCTAACACCAGATTAATGAATTCTAAACTTTGTCGGAAATTGATCGGAAAGCAATTGGAAAATCCTAAAACCCCTAAAACCCTAGTGCTTTGATACCATGTGAAATTCAGAGAAATCTATTATTCATATCATATATATGATGATGGAAATGCAATTATAAATAGTTGATGTCTAACCCTAGAATAGGAAATACAATCAATAGTATTAAATACTTTGTATTTTATCACTATACAGCTATATACAAATCAACACTGCTTAATGGAGATAGAATGTTATCTTTAATTAAATACAGCAAAATTCCCTTTCTGATTAAAAAATTAGTTCCTTTCTAAATAAAATTACAAAATTGCACTCATTTAACCAAATTTGATTCCATATCCTTAGTGATTGACCTGGTTTTACTCCAAATTGCAATGGGGATTGCTTTATTCTTTATTTACCACTACAATAAGCAAAAGTTTCTCCTCTGGCTTGTAATAGTGGGTAAATTTTCCTGTAGTGAGATCACCTCTCAATGACAACTCATATATGGTCTTTTGAAAGTTAACGGGGAAACAAAATCATTATCAAATGGGTTAAATAAATAAAAATAATTACACCTTAGAGTCCTATAGGCAATATTTCTTTTCTATCATGGCCCTATATGTGGTTCAATCCTATCTTTCTCACTACCATCTTCCCAATTGTAACAAGAACCAAAAGATTCAAATGAGCGTTTTACTGCCTTTGATTAGTTGCATTCTCATATGAGCTAAGTCAGATGTGTTTGTGTTAGAATATTTGTCTTGCATATCTTGTTCCTGTCGATTTTGAATTTGGGATTTGGGACTTGTTAGGGCTTGTTTTCATATTGTCTCTTACGCTGCATATGGTTACTGTGATCTATATACTGAGACGGAACGAAACAAAAATTTGGAGACAAAACAGAACAAAAATTGAAGATAGTGATGTGTTTAGTTTAATGGACAAAATAGATAAAACTGTTTGCCTCAAGGATGGAAATATGTTTGGTTGCAGTTGACAACACATAGAAAACCGTGTCAATGACCAAAATAACCTTACAGTATAATATGGTTGAAAATATGTAATTCATTGATTATTTTAAAGCGAATGATTTGTATTAGTATTTTTTTAATTGTATCTATAAATAAGGAAACTAAAAAAATGAATCTAAAAATTTAATGAAATGAGCTATTGAATAGCAAAAATTTTATACAAGTTAACAATAAAATGAATTATGTAATTTTTTTTATAATTGTATAATTTTTTAATTATATTTGTATTTTTTAATTACGATGAAATAAAATGAAGGATCTAAATATTTAATGAAATGAGAAACTGCTGGACACAAGATTTTTGTGTTTTGTTATTTGTCTCTACCCACAGAGGCATCAACCAAACCTAACATTAGTTACACTTGATCATGCTCCATTGTTGCTTAGGCTTATTTGGCAAGTGGTTAAATGATATGCCGACATCATCGAACTATAAATATTTTTCTCCTGTTTTGTTGGACACTTGTGGACAATTTTTGTGGTTAAATGCCAGTTAGCATTCCATGTAACTCCTTTTGGTCTACTAAGTAATACCAACTTATGAAGGTTCTAAAATTTTATAATGCCAAATGTGCAAAGTTTCATCAAATTGGACTCATTGATGTTTTTCTTTACTTATAAGGGTAGTTAACCATTTTTTAACATGGGAGGCTTTGTTTAAAGTTTTTTTGTTGACGAAATCTTCTCTATGTCTGATCCAAACACAAGCTATTACTAATTTGTTGGAGAATAGCAAACAGCATGGTGTTTTAAGCCAACCACATTGACGATCAACTTCTCTCTTCAGTGATGTCATTTTTTTTTTTGGACAACTGTATTGAATAATTCTCTTGATATGGAAGTATACTTTTCCTAAATCTTTTTGTGAACTTGGAGGTTGAAAAATGAGAAATTTCTGGTGCTAATCACTTTTTGATTGTACCTAAAGAATGATAGTAACATACCTGTCCTATGATTAATTACTTGCCCACTCATTTCAAAGAAAAATTATGAAGAATTATTTTTTTCAATCTCTTTTAATAGTTAATCTTGTTACGATTTTTGGCCTTCTTTTTTCAGCTACTTAAGTTAGCATTTTAATTTGGACACTGCAAGATGTATAAGTTTGAACTTACAATTCCATGGTTTCTGTCACAGTTCCCATAAAACCTCATTGATTTGATTTGTCTTGGTCTCCCTGTTGATTTAGGAAAAACTGTATCAGTGGATTCGAAGACAACAAGAAGAGGGATCAAGAGTTATGACAGTTGATATACTGAATTACATACAGGTTTGAGTGATTGTATTCAGTTTTACTCTGCGCCTGGAGTTATTAATCATCCCCTACTTTCCTTTTACATGCTATTATTACTAAAGAATCCAATATGAGCTTGGCACCTTAACTTGGATGTTCGTCCAAGCAATCTTGCATCAATTATATTCCGTTAGACAGTGATAGCACTGTACATCTAAATATGTCTAATTATGCACTTCTTATGATCATGAGCATGTTTAAGTAATTTCTAAGTGATGTTTATAGCATTGATGATGTAGTGCATGAGTGAACGTTAAAGTTTATCTGACAGCTGATGGAGTGTAACAAGGGAATGCTAAAGTGTAAAGAGCACTAAGGGACATTGACTTGAGAGGGACTCTTAAGAAGTGCTTTTTACACTTATTTTTGTTCTTGCACTAATTTTCTACTGCAAGAACATATAATGTGATTGACTATACATGCAACCATATTGTTGATAATTTCTTCATTTTGATTGTTGAAGAGACATTATTGCTTTTGATATTAATGCAGCATGAATTGGAATATTGTGGGGAAGAGCCATCAATGTCCCCAAGAGCACCGCACCAACATCAGAATTCCCAGCCAAATCAGTTCTCCAGCTCTGGCCTTCTGATTTCTTCAGGCTCGACAGGCCCAACAATTGCCAACCAGCACTGTGATCAACAAACCAAGAATGCAGTTTTCTCCAATGCTTTGTCAAGCCCCGTCCGTAGGAGCCTCCAAAATTATCACATTGCTCAGGGAGGCTACTATCCAGCCTGTGGTCCTCCATCAGGCAACCAGAACAGGGAGTCCAATCCTCTTAGCTCCAATGATTCTTCCATGGACATATGAGATAGCAGTTCTCTTGAACAACTTGCTTTATGTTAATGGACCTGGAAAGCTGTTGGTACTTCACTTGTGGAAGCTGTACAAGAAAAATTGCATTATCTTGGTATGTTAAGCATGTGAAGGAAAAGCTTGGCGTGAGTTCTCATGGGGCTTGATACATTTCTCTGAGCAGCATAAGCCATCAGTTATTATCTTTTGTCTTTTTAGTTGCTTAATGTCAGTCATGTAAAGCACTTGCATTGAAATGACCCTTATGTTGGTTATTGTTAATCTTGCTTTCACAAAACGACTTGTTTCTCAATAAAGTGCTTATAAAATTGTGGTTCTATGTAGCTGCTTCTGTCTCTTAGACAGACTGGTTTACTAACTCTGCATTTTATTGTGCAGAATCGTAAGACGGTAAATGGAATTCTAAGACTGGTTTTACTGGATCTTGGTAGTTCCTTATGTGCAGCAGGTAGTGAAACAATCCAAAACATGTGAAGAAATCTCTACATATGTTCATTTGGAGTTTCTAGGTTAGGGGAGGAAAACGGAGTTAATAAGGTCAGTATGAGTACGTATCAAGAGAGAAAGGTGGTCGTTAGCACATACTGGAAACAAGTAGCTTTTACTGGTAGTATTGATTATGTAAAACTAACATATACACCTAAGGTATGATTCAAGGCATCTATTAAGTACTACAGTTTTCCCATCTGCATGTGGGTGGTATGTTGTTGAAAGTAACAAACCAACTGCTTGTATAGAAAATAAAGCCTCCCATAACCGTATGACAAATATGGGATCCCTATCGCTCATAATACTTTTGGGTCACCCATACAACTTAAAGACATAATCTAGATACAGGTGAGCAACATTAACATCTGTATAAGGATGTTTTAATGCCATAAAATGAGCATATTTACTTAACCTATCTACTGCCACAAATATTACAAAGTATTTGCTAGACATAAGCAAGCCTTCAATAAAATCTATGGAAACACCCACCTTACCTCACAGGAATTAGTAAAGGTTGTGCAGTAAACCAAGACAAGCAGTAGTATCAAACTTTTAAGATTGGCACACCAAACATTCCCAGATGAAATGAGTAACATGTTTTTCCAATAGAACAACCCCTTGATCTTCTTTACAATGGAGTCTTTGCCTAAATGTCCTCCTTTAGGAGAGTTATGATCCCAAGCAATGATTTTATTTTTCAACTCTTCATAAGATCCAACCCCTATCTTCCCTTTTCTTATGAGAATTCCACTCATTATGCTGTAATGAGAAACAATACGACCCTGCTGTAACTATTGTGTGACTCTAGAAAGAAAAGAGTCTAGTTCATAATTATGCTCAGTCAACTCCATCATGTCTGATTGAATGACTGAAATAGCCATACAAAGAGTTTATGAACCTTGTACTCCAGACAAGGCATCAACAAATACATTTTCTTTACCACTTTTATATTGAATTTCACAATTAAAGCTCATCAATTTAGAGAGACAAAATTACTAAAAGGAAGTTGAAATCTTATGTTGCAGCATTCGTTTAAGACTTTTATTTTATGCTCTAATTATGAATTGTTAGCCCATCAGGTATTGCTCCCATTTTTGTACCATAAATACCACGACTAGGAGTTCCTTTTCATAAACTGAAAGTTATTGCAACTTTAGCCCTAAAGTTCTACTAATAAAGGCTAGTGGATGATTATTTTGTGACAATATGAATCCAGTGCCTTTTGAAGAAGCATCATTTTCTACAATAAACGCCTTAGAAAAATCCCAAAGTGATAACACAAGAGCAGAGCTTAATGCGTTCCTAAGTTGTTCAAATGCTTGTTAAGCCTTAAGAAGACTCCATTTAAATTCCCACTTCTTCAAGAGTTGAGTGAGAGTGTGAAATGAAATCATAATTTCTGATAAATTTCTAGTAGTAACCAGCCATGCCAATAAAATTTCTTAGCTGCTTGACATTTGTAGTGTTGGCCAATAAACTATGACATTGATCTTTTCAGGATTAGTTTGGAGGTCTTCAATAGAAATACAATGAACAAGATGTTTAATTTTGGATCTCTTGAAGAAGCATTTACTCTTTTTAGGAAAGAGTTTATGTTGATGCATTAACTTGAAAACATCGATAAGGTGTTGCACATGAGCTTTCATAAAGGGTGTATATTAATATATCATCAAAGAATACTAGAATAAGAAAGGTTTGAAAACATAATTCATAAAGCTTTGAAAAGTTGCAGGAGCATTTGTAAGGCTAAAAGGCATTACTAGAAAATTCAAAGTGTCCATAATGGGCTTTGAAGGTTGTCTTGTACACACCATCTGGCCACATTTTGAGTTGATGATACCTTAAACTTAGATCAATCTTGCTAAACATAATAGAACCAAGTAATTCAACAATTAATTAATCAATCACTGGGATTGGTAACTTGTCTTTCGTAGTTTGTTTATTTAGAGCTTTGTAATTAGCATACAATCTCCAAGATCCATCTTTCGTACCCACCAACACCATAGGGGAAGCAAAAAAGTTGGCACTTGGCTAAACTATGCCTTTATCAAACATCTCCTACATTTATTTCTCAATGATATCCCTTTGTTTCAAAGGACATCCATAAGGTCTCATATTAGATGTGGCTACTTCTTATACTAAAGGAATTTTGTGGTCAAATGTACATTTACTAGGAGGTAGTTCTGTAGGCTTTTCAAATAACTCATTAAACTGTTGAAGTACATTGATCAAGGTTGGCGGTATTTTATTAACTTCTGCAAAACAACAAAATAATTATGAGTCTTTAAATCTCACCTAAGAGGGAATAAACTAAAACAAACATGGATTATGTTATTTAATTTCTTTAAGGTTCCTTTTATGAGTGGCAACTCTCTTAATTGCATTCCCTTTAGAACTTGTTGCTTCCCTTTGAATCTATATTGCATAACCAGCTATTAAAGGTCCGCTTATACCTATATGAGTACTTAACCATTGAATTCCCAATATCATATCACAACTTCCAAAAGTAATACCTTCAATAAGGAAGTTAAGCCCTATATACTACCATAACTGGTTTATGTGTAATAGGTTCAAGCTTACACCTTAATTGTTAGTTTATACCCTACAGCTAATCAATTAGTTACAGTTTAGTGATAAAATAATTTAAAGATGTTTTTTATCATGTAATTGTTTAAATGCTTATGATAAAGTCCATGGGATAATTATATATTGCAAATGAAATTATAATGAGATTCATATTGTATTTATGTCTTATCCATAAATTATTCTTAGTCATTTTTCTATTAAGATTGGACACTAATATAATGTAAAAAGAGTAGCACACATTATGGTTTTTTTTCTTATGAAGGAAGTAGTCAATAAATGTAAAAATAAATTAAAAATATATATACAAAACACCAATTAATATCAAGATAAAAAACTAAAACACTGCACTCCTTGATAATAACATCAAAATTGTGATAATACATCGTAACATTATACAAAATAACTAGACCTAAAACTATAGCTACTCATAAGTCTAGGTTGATCCCACAAAAAGTGTGTGTTTTGATGGGCTTCAAACAAGAAAATATAATTAAACTAAACTAACGGAAAAATTAAAGAAAACATTAAAAAATGATGAAAAGTGATGAATGCGTTAGGGATTCAGTCTTTGATTCAATCTCAACCTACACACAAATAAGTATATTTTATTGTTTTGTTATTCTCATACCTCTTCTAGAAACTATTGATCATAGATTAACAACAACCTCTGTTAATCTCGATCTTCCCTTAGGTCGTATTTAATTGAAAAAATCTCTTTAATTAAACATATCTATCGAATAACCTAGAACAGGCTCTCTAAATTTAATCGGACAACCTCATTATGAATAAGGAAAGCAGAATAATCTAGGCAACAACTACACAAGCTTGGGTCATTTAACATATGTTACGCTATTCCTAATGATTTAACATCATTAGTAGCTACAAATGAATCTTAAACATAATGATTACATATTATATTGAAGATTCAAGCAATGAGTTTTCATAAATACAATCTAATGAATGCATTTAGATTATCTTTACAAAACCCAATTCAAGGACACAGAACAACGATAACAATCTATAAAGAGAGGGATTCAACATTATAAGATGAAAAGAGATGCTTAATTATGTTCTTTAGCGTCGATTTCATCTCCAAATTGAAACCAAGTTGGGGAAGCTTAGCCCTCCATGGTTCTCCAAGGTATACATGCTCTACCCCCTTATTTTTCTCCAAAAACAATCACCACGATTTCTCTCGTTTATGCCGTCATCATGTTTTATTTATAGTGAAAAATTAGGTTTGAGGTGCTAGGTCACAAAGTCATGCCCATGCTTGGTTGAGTCATGAACATGAACTTGAGTCATGACAACTTGAATCACACCGATGCATGTTGAGTCACGAATATGACTTTTGAGTCTTGGTCGTGCATCTTGAGGTATCATGGTTGTGACTTACAATACTCATGACTGTGACTTGATAGTCATAGATGTAAGCATGCACTACACTGCACCATACCCTAGACAAGAAAATGCCACTTTTTAGGTAAATATAAACTAACACATGGTCATATGCTAGACCGTGTCTCTCTTAAAAAAGAAACTAATAGATAAACATTATGATACACAGGTAAAAGTGAGGTTATATGGTGAAGATAAGAGAAACAAAAAGTTAATTGATTTGAGATATAACAATATCTTAGCATATTTCTAATTTTAAAAAATTAATAGAGATCCGCAAAGGTATATCTTAACCTGTGTCCCTTTTTATATTTCAGATAGAAAGTTATATGTTCTGGGTCATGATTGTGTACTAAAACATGTCTGTGGCAAACATAATTTATAAGAAATGGCAAAATTTTAATATTTGGTATTCTTTTTCACTTTTAGGTTTAACTAGATTAGTAAATGTCTACCCAAGGAAACTATAAAAGTACATTCAAATATCATTTTCAATATAGGGAGACCTTAATTCATTTTGGAGAAGTGATAACCAATAAAGGGTAGATAATTTCATCAAAGGATGCCCTACAATGAGTTTTCCTTTCTTTTAATTATTATTTTCATATTTCAATAATGATTTGTAACATCCCATTATCCTATGATCAGGGTTAGAACCCCAAGATATTGTACACGAGAGTGTAGTGAGAATTTAGAAATATATTTCATGCTTCATATTACATACTCATACACGTGAATAATGTTGACACTCATTAAAATAATTGTACATGCTTTCATTTACATTTTTCGGGTATAAGTGGTTTTAATGCGATTAAAATATGAATTGTGGATTATTTGTCTTGAAAATTGAGTTGGTGTGTATTAGAATTAATTTAACTTTTTGGTGAATTTGGGGTATTTTAGACTAGGAAAAATATAGAAATGAGAGACAATTAGAAGTGTGACATTTGTTAACCTTACTGGATGACAAATGGGTGACATGCCTTGATGACATATGGAATTGTATCTTAGAGACACCTAAGTCATATTTTTGGCAAGGAAAATTTCTGCAGTTCTCTTGTTTGTCTTCATTGAAATCATCTACTCTTTCTTCTTGTTTAGCCATCACTGAAACACCAAGCTTGTTCATTCCATGTCTTTGGTTTATATGCTCAATTCTCACATCATGTTACATCTTGCAAAGTAAACACTTCAGTCCATATGCTATTTTGTTTCTCTCTATTCTTGTTTTTCTCCATCCACCGAAATCTCTCTCAACTGCTAGAATTTTGATGAATTAAGTAAGTTATGCTTTAAGTTTTATAGTTAGCGTAAATGACATTTTGATGATATTTTAATGTTTTACGGGTAGTTTAAATGGATGCATGCATGAGTGATATAGGAAGATGAATGGATGCATGCTTGAGTGATATAGGAGGAAGCAAATTTGGTGATATAATTCACAAGATGAAGGATTTTGAAACAAATGGAGTTAAATGAAGATTAGTGAAGTAGATAAAAGTGCAGAAAATGTGATATAGAAAAGTATGAACATAAGTTCTGTTTTTGGGTTATGATAATTCATGAATTGGTGAATTATGATAATTCATGAATTGGTGAATTGTGAATAGAGAATATTGAACTGAACTTGAAGTATAACTACAAAAATCATCAACTTGAAATGATAGAGAAATGTTAGAATTTTGGCAATGAAGTGTGTTGGAGTAAGTTATATAGAGTGTTTTTACTGTACATGCATCTGTAATTTGGCCATATCTTGATCTGTAGTTATCCAAATCAGATGGATTTTGATCTAGATTAAACTAGAGACTTATGGATACAATTTACATAAAGTAATTGAATTTGAATTTTTTCCTTAAGGGTCTTGAAATTTGGCTTGAAGTTGAGAACTGTGTTATCGTGGTATGAGAATAGTCTGTAGTATTTTGGTTCTAAATTGCATAATATTGAACCAAAATGCATGAATTTGATGTAATTAGAAACTTAAGACATAGAGAAACATTTTACTAGAAGAAGATGTTGGCTAAATACCTCATTTTCTAGGTTATAATGGTCATACAAAACTTACCTAAAAATTTGTCCAGAGAAAAACTGGAAAACTACAGGATAAATGGGAGATTAGTTTTTGTTATGATCGTGGGTAGTCATTTTTTATGGAACTTTTTTTATTATGAAATGGTTGGACCAATTAAGGATGAAGTGTATAATTATGAAGCTTTTGGACCTAATTTGGGCAAGAGATGAACATAAATTGATGTCGAAAAAGTTGGTTAAACTTATGATAAGATTGTTTGATGCATTATGAATGAGGAATTATGGAAAAAGAATAGGATTTCATGAATGAAGAGACTAGGTAGGAAATGTTGAATTAAATGAGAAGAGGTTTGAGAGTTTGATGCAATCAATTTGGTCATTGAATTAGGATGAAATGAAATTGCATTAATGTGTATGAATTCTAAAAAATTTGGAGTAGAAATGATGCTTGTATAAGTATTAAATTCGTATGGATGAAGGAAGAAAAATACAAGACACGATCATGGCTCTTATTCCACAATCGTGGACTAAAAAAATAAAGTTTCTGTCATAATCGTGGCCCTTACAGCACAATCATGGCCTGACCAAAAAATGTTTCTGTCATGAACTTGGCAGGGACACCATGATTGTGGCCAGACCTATAGAGAGAAAGAACTGTCTTTTAAGTGAAGTTTGAACCAACCAATGCTAAGGTATATCCATATGAGGTATTAATGTTTAAATAAGAGCTTAAATTAATTTAGTTGATGTTAAATGAAAGGATTAAGGTGAGTAAAATGTAGTTTGGAGTAAAGAATGCTTGGAAGGTGTTGTAAAGTGATTATAAAGTGTATTAAAGAAACATACCCGAGCATTTGTCATTATATATTTATATATATATATATATATATATATATAAGTTTGTGTGTGTGTGTGTGTGCTTACTCATCTGAATGTGCAATCTAGTAATGTAAAAATGTATGTGATTGGATATAGAAGAGCATATATAGCATCCACTTCTAGACATTGCCAGGATTTCAAGGCAATAAGCTAAAGGGAGCAATTGTGAGTAACCTAAGATGGTCTCACATTAATTGTTTGTTTGATTATGAATTGAATTGCTATGTGATGTATACGTACTGATTTCTGAAATGTCCAAGGCGTTTGATGCATGAATAACACATTGGAACTATTCCTTAAATGTGAATGTGATTGAATAAATGTGTTCTCAAATTATATGTTGAATGCCAGACCAAGTTCGATGATTAGTATGAATAAGAAAATGCATGCCAATGTAATGGATTGACTAAGATGATTGAATATGTGTAATGCATTTTATTCTATAAATGTTTGAAATATAAAGGCAGTTATGACCAGAGTCACCGCTGAAAAAGAGCTTAAAGCTCAAACATCTGTGGTAAGAGCTTATGACTTAATGTGTAAAAGGAGTCATGTATCCCCAACAGATAAGGGATAGTATGAAAGAGCCCGGTATCTATAATGGATATGGGATAGTGAAAAAGACACTCGGTTACAACAACGTAATAATTAAATTTGAGTCTTATAAACATTGCATACACATATGATATGAATGCATTGAACAATTGCAATGTTTTGAAGACTTTGATTGTACGAAATATGTGAAAGCTTATCGATGAATATGTTCTACATGATAAAAATGAAATGATGACTTGTACGGATTTTGAAATGTGATAATTGTGCCCGAAGAGATGATGTGAATTATATGATAATATGAATTGTTCTGTTGCATAATATGAGTGAATCATCGAGGATGGTTACTCAACTGAGTTTGCAAAACTCAACCAAATTACAACGTTGACATTTCTTAGTTTTAAGAGAGCGGCAACTTAGCTTTTAAGACTGCTTAAAAGAGATTTTGTACAAATTTTGCATAGAAGACTTGGCTTAGAGGTCGGTCAGCCGGGAGTGAAGAATTAGTCTTTATTTTTTTAATTTCTCATGTATGTAGCATATTTTGTAGATAGACCTGTAGACTCTGATAGGTTGATATTGTATAAACATGAATGATGGATATAATGCTACATAAATCATGGTTTATGAAATGAAATGAGGAAAATTTTGTTCTTAGACATTATGTTATTTATGGTTTTAATTATGATGCAATGAGACATATTGAAAGTGAATAAGTTAGCACGGTACTTCCGTCAGGTATGTGCATGAACATCAAAAAGGCATACATGAACGCATCAGATGGGAGTGGGGTGTTATAGCTAGTGGTATCAGAGGATGGTTGGCATCCATAAGGATATGTAGGAATGTTAGGCATAAAATAATGTGAGAATTTTGGATGGTAATTAAAGTTATTGTTTATTATAGACCATCTACCATAGGTGATCAAGTGAAACAATCAACTAACCTAGGATTACAAAGAGCCAGTAAAGAGTTGTCTATGTCTCGATCTAAGGGAATACCTCCAAGAATTCTCGAGAAAAGGGAAAGGAGGTACAATAAATTATGAAAGTAGGGAGCTGTGGACTTCTACGGAAGTACAGATTCTGTAGAGTCCGATGGATGGCTAGAGAGAATAGAGAGAGTCTTTGATCAAATGGATTGTGAGTCGAAGAGTGGTTTGACTATGTTGTACCTTTACTACAAGGCCCAGCTTACTAGTGGTGCAAAACTATTCTAGGCAGTACCATCAAGCCTTGTGATTTGAGATGGGAAGAATTTTTGAGAGTCTTCAAGGAAAATTATATTCCTAAAATCCATATGGACAAAAAGGGGAAGGAATTTCTGGATCTGAAATAGGGCAGTGTGTCTATGGCAGAATATGAGGTTAAGTTCAATAAGTTGATGGAATATGCTACTACCTTGATACCTACGGAGGAAGATAAGTGCATGAGATTTGAAGACGGATTGAACATGGAGATCCGAACGAGGTTAGCCATTTCTAACCTGTGTAGTTTTCTGGAGCTACGTGTTGCCTCGATCCGCGTTGAGCAATTGTTGAAGGATAGTAAGGCAGAACATGGATCAGATTCTAGACAAAAGAGGCCTAGTGAATTTCAGGGAGGTTCTGGAAAAAAGTTCAACAAGCGTCAATACCGAGCTTTCAGACCACTAACGGGATCAAGACAGTCGGATTTAGACAGAGGGGTAGTTTTGTTCAGTTTGGCAGTGGAAGAGGTGTAGTATCGTGTTAGTTAACGACTTGTGAGCATTATGGGAAGAAGCACAATGGTGAATGATAAAAGTTGATAGGAGCCTACATTCAATGTGGCTCATTTGATCATCAGGTTAGGGAATGTTTTGCAGTGTTTAGAGCATAGTTTAGTAGGAGAGGAAGTGTGGCAATAGAAATGACAGTTTAGTAGAGCCAAGCCAGTGGGTCTGGATAGAGAGGTCGTGGCAGAGGCCTAATGAGTTCTAAGAGTGCTACTGATAGGACTGATGTGCAGAGCAATCAACAGCAGCCTTAGGGCCAAGAGGTTCAAGACTCTCCAGATATCATTATAGGTGTGTTACTAATATTTACTTTTGAGGCTTTTGCATTGTTAGATCTTGGATCTACGCATTCCTTTATCGCACTGCATTTGGCATCTAGATTGCATTATGTTAGAGAGTTATTAAGATGTGGATTAGACGCGAGTATATCAATAGCCAGTACCACCGTGATAGGAGAAGTCTGCAAGAGGTGTTTGATTCAAATTAATTAGGCAGAGTTGGAGGCAGACGTGATTGTGTTACCATTAAAGGAAATCAATGTTGTCCTAGGAATGGGTAGACTAACTGCTCATAGGGTCAACATGAATTGTTATACTAAGAAGGTAATATGTGAATCTCCTAATCAACAAAAAGTAGCATTCAAAGGTATTAACCAAGCAGTGCCAGCTAGGTTGATTTCATTTATGAGTGCCTTGAGGTTGATGTAAGAGGGATGTGAGGCTTGTTTGGCCCATATCATTGATAACTGAACTGACCAAGATATGTAGGACATTCTTGTGGTTAGGGAATTCTAGGACATTTTTCCCGCAGAGTTACTTGGCTTACCTCCAGATCGGGAAACAGAGTTCATAATTGGTCTAGTTCTAGGTGCTGCTCCTAGATCTATTCCCCCATATAGAATGGCACCTGTGAAAATGAAGGAGTTGAAGACTCAGTTACAAGAGTTGTTAGAAAAGGGGTTCATTAGACCTAGTGTTTCACTTGGGGAGCTCCAGTCTTATTTGTGAAGAAGAAGTGTGGAACGTTGAGATTATACTTCAATTATAGGCAACTAAATTGGGTAACAATGAAGAACAAGTACCTGTTGCCTATAATTGATGATTTGTTTGAGCTTAGGTGTTCACTAAGTTAGATATGAGATCTAGATACTATCAGTTAAAGATAGAAGAGGCTGATGTATCGAAAAGTGCTTTCTAGAGCAGGTATGGGAATTATGAGTTCTTAGTAATGTTGTTTGGGTTAGTTAATTCCCCAGCTGCATTTATGGCATTGATGAGTAAGATATTTCATCCCTACCTAGATTGCTTCGTGAAGATGTTTATTGATGACATTTTGGTGTATTCAAAGAGCAGAGAAAAGCATACTGAGCACTTAAGAGTGATACTATAGATTATGAGGGAGAAACAACTATATGCCAAATTCAGTAAATGTGAATTTTAGCTGAGTCACGTAGTGCTTCTGGGTCATATAGTAAACAGGCAAGGTATTCTAATGGATCCAATGAAAATAGATGTAGTAATAAAATGGGAGGCTCCGAAGAATGTGTCTGAAATCTGTAGTTTTATAGGATTGGCTGGGTATTATCAGAGGTTTGTGGAGGGGTTCTTGTTGATCTTAACCCCTCTGACTAAACTTCTAAGGAAGAATGTGCTCTTCAGATGGAATGATAAGTGTCAGAGAAGTTTTGGGGAAACTGAAATATTGATCGACTACAGCACTAGTGTTGACTATTCTATCGGGAACTGGTGGTTATGTAGTATACAATGATGCTTTGCATCAAGGATTGGGATGTGTGATGATGCAGTATGGTAAGGTGATAGCATATGCATCGAGACAATTAAGGTCTCACGAGATAAACTATCCGGTACATGATCTAGAGCTTACAGCAGTAGTCTTTGCTTTAAAGTTATGGAGACATTATTTATATGGAGAGACAGTCTAGATATACGTTGATCATAAAATCTCGAGGTATCTACTGAGTCAGAAGGAGTTGAACATGAGACATAGAAGATGTATTGAGTTGTTAAAGTATTATGACCGTACGATTGAGTATCATCTAGGGAATGCTAATATAGTGGTAGATGCATTGTGTAGGAAGTTGAATAGTAGTGTAGCTCAGATTCAGTTATCAAGGTTATCGAGCCTAGCTCAATTGAGAGCTTTAAATGTGGAGTTAAATTTAGAGCAAAATGAAGCTTTGATTGCTACACTAAAGTTGAGACCAATATTGCATGATAGAAATAGAAGAGTTCAGTGTAAAGATCCTGAAATGGTGAAACTGATTGAGAAATTAAGATGAATCTATATTTTGAATTTAAATTGAGAGATGAAACATTGTGGTTAAAACAGAGGTTTTGTGTGCCTAATGTGGAGGAATTGAGAAAGGAAATTCTAGAAGAGGCGCATGTAGCAGCTTATGCTATACATCATGGTACTACCAAAATGTATAATATGCTAAAGCAACATTTTTGGTGGCTAGAGTTGAAGAAACAAGTAGTAGATTATGTAACTAAGTGTTTGATTTGTCAACAGATTAAGGCTGAACATCAGGCTCCAGTTGGAAAGCTTCATTCATTACCTATCCTAGAGTGGAAATGGGAATGGATCACATTGGATTTCATTATAGAATTGCCTAAGACTCTGAGACAAAATGATGCTATATGATTTGTAATGGGTTGATTGACTAAGTCAGCCCATGTCTTACAAAAAGGAGAGAATAGCTCACTAGACTAGTTGGCATAGAGGTATATGAATAAGATAGTTAGACTACATGGGGTTCCGATAGGGATCCTAAATTTACTTCGAGGTTTTGGAAGAGTCTACAGTCCGTTATGGATATGAAGTTGTACTTCAGTACTTCATTTCATCCTCAAACAGATGGTTAGAGTGAGAGGACAATCAGGACTATTAAGGATATGCTTAGAGCATGTGTATTGGAGTTTCAAGTAGCTTAGGACCAGTATATAGCCTTGATTGAATTTGCTTACAACAACCACTACCACAATAGTATTGGAATGACCCTTATAAGGCATTGTATGGTAGAAAATATCGATCACCTCTATATTGGGATGAGGAAGGTTTGAGAAAGATAGAAGGCCCATAATTGATACAAGATACTGTGGATAAGGTGAAACTAATCCGAAGGTAAATAAAAATAGCACAAGATAGACAAAAGGGTTACGTAGATCAGTATAGAAAGGATATGGAATACAGTGAAGGAGACAAAGTATTTTTAAGAGTCTTGCCTTGGCGAGGAGTGTTGAGATTTGGCAGGAAGGGCAAGTTGAGACCTAGGTACATTGATCCTTATGAGATCATTAAGAGGATAGGACTACTGGCATATAGATTAGCGTTACCGAGTGAAATGTCTCAAATACACAATGTATTTCATGTGAGCATGCTTAGGAGGTATATATCTGATCTGATGCATGTATTATCGACTCAAGAGCTTGAAGTTATGAATAATCTGAGTTATGTTGAGGATCTGGTCAAGATAGTGGGATATTAGACAAAACAATTGAGGAATTGGGTAATTCCATTGGTAAAATTCATGTGGAAGAATCGCTCGAGTGAGGGAGTAACTTGGAAAACAAAGGAACACATGAGAAAGCAATATCCCTACCTATTTCATCAATCAAGTAAGAATTTCGAGGCAAAATTTCTTAAGGAAGGGAGAATTGTAATATCCTATTATCCCATGATCAGGGTTTAAACCCTAGGATATTGTACACAAGAGTGTAGTGAGAATTTAGAAGTACAGTTCAGCATCATATGGTATACTCACACACATGAATAATGTTGACACTCATTAAAATAATTGTACATGCATTTATTGACATTTTCTGGGTATAAGTGATTTTAATATGATTAAAGTATGAATTGTGGATTATTTGTCTTGAAAATTGAATTGGTGTGTATTAGAATTAATTTAGCATTTTGGCGGCGTTTCAGAAATTTCTAAATATTTGGGGTATTTTGGACTAGGAAAAATGTAGAAATGAGAGACAATTAGAAGTGTGACATTTGTTAGCCTTATATGGATGACAAATGGTTTACATGCCTTGATGACATATGGAAATGTATCTTGGAGACACCTATGTCAAGTTTTTGGCAAGGAAAATTTCTGTAGCTCTCTTGTTTATCTTCACCGAAATCATCTACTCTTTCTACTTGTTTAGCCATCACTGAAACACCTAGCTTGTTCATTCCATGTCTTTGGTTTATATGCTTGATTCTCTCATCAATGTTACACCTTGCAAAGTAAACACTTCAGTCCATATACTGTTTTGTTTCTCTTTATTCTTGTTTTTCTCCATGCACCAAAATCTCTTCTAACCACTCTCAACTGTTGGAATTTTGCGGAATCAAGTAAGTTATGCTTTAAGTTTTATGAGTAGTGTAAATTACATTTTGATGATATTTTAATGTTTGTAAATGGATGCATGCGTGAGTGGTATAGGAAGAAGCAAATTCTAACACTTTCTTTTGTTCTTCTAGGTTATTGAATCACATGATGTCATCTAGTGTGAACCTATGCTCCCTATTAGATTCAGTAAACTTATAGGACCAAATGTTTTGAAATAGCTACGGAATTATGAGAATTGTTCTCAAATTCGAAAAACTAGGATATGTCCTAGATGAACCACTTCCCGATACCCCTATTGTTGATGCATCTGAATAAGATCAAAAAGCTTATAAGAAGATATTGGATGATAGTGAGATGGCTAGCTGTATAATGCTGGCCTTTATGTCACCAGAACTACAAAAGTAGTATGAGGCTATGGATGCTCATACTATAATCTACCATCTGAGGGAACTGTTTAATAAGTAAGCTTGGTCTGAAAGGTTTAAGACCTCGAGGTTACTTTTCCATTCAAAGATGGCTGAGGGATCATCTCCAGTATAGTATGCACTGAAGAAGAATGGATATATTGAGAGTTTAGGCAATCTGGGCTTTATAATGAATCATGAATTAAGTATAGACTTAATTTTGACTAGTTTAACTAATAGTTATTCACAGTTTGTGCTTAACTATCAGATGAACCAAATATCCACAGCAATTCCTATACTGATTAATCTAATCAAAACAGCTGAGAAAACTGTCAAGAAAGACAATAAGGTTGTGATGCTAGTGGACTCTACTTCTAGTTCTCAAAAGAAGAACCAAAAGAAGAAGAAAAAGTCTAAGAAGATAGTGGGAGGTGTAGCCAAAAAGAAGTCGAAGGAGACAACGCCAAAGGGGATATGCTTCTATTGTAACAAGGAAGGGCGTTGGAAGAGGAATTACAAAGCTTATCTAGAGTTTTTGAAGCAGAAGAAGGCATTAGATGCCGCACTATCAACTTCAGGTATGTTCTTTGTCATCAAAGTTAATACTATTTCTGATGATAACATTTGGGTATTAGATACCATATGTGGCTCACACATATGTGTTGATATTCAGGGGTAGTAGACCACTTAAGAAGGGAGAGATAGACCTATATGTGGGAAATAGAGCAAGAGTTGTTGCATTAGCTGTAGGGACATATGTTTTGTATCTTCCTAATGAGCTAAAGTTAACTTTGGAAAATTGCTATTATGTACCCACTATAGCTAAAAACATTGTATCTGTTTTATGTCTTAATAAGGCAGGATTTCATTTAAGTTTTTTAAGCAATGGTTATTCAATTAAGTTAAATGAAATGTTTTATGGTACTACTATATTATGTAATGGAATTTATATATTAAATATGTCCAATCTAATTTTAAATATCAAAAATAATAAAAGACAAAAACGAGATAACCTAAAATCATCTTACTTATAGTATTGTTAACTTGGCCATATAAGTGAGAAACACATGGTTAAGCTACATAAGAATGGTAGCCTAAGGTCATTTGATTATGAATCGTAAGACACATGTGAATCTTGCCTGTTAGGCAAGATGACTAAATTACCTTTTAAAGGAAAGGGTGAACGAATGAATTGGTTATTAGACCTAATACATTCAAATGTACGTGGTCTGATTTCCATTAATGCTAGAGGTGGTTTTGTATACTTCATTACTTTTATCGATGATTATTCACTATATGAGTATGTGTATCTAATGAGATACAAGTCTGAAGCATTTGAAATTTTCAAACAATTTAGACATGAAGTAGAGAAACAACTCGGTAGAAGTATTAAGATACTTCGATCAGATCGAGGTGTTGAATACTTAAATGGGTTTCTAACTTATCTCGGAGATAATGGGATAGTATCCCAAAGGACTCGACCTTACACACCGTAACATAGTGGTGTGGCTTAAAGGAGAAACCGAACCTTATTGGACATGGTAAGTTCAATTACTGGACCCCGTTTCCAGAGCCCAACAATTCCAGAAGACTAAGAACGTGAGCATGTGCATTTCCCTATAGTGTTATTTCCATAAACACTCATCGGTTCGTCTACATTCTAATAATATCATAAAAGTTTTAAACCCGGGGTCTCTTTTCCTATCCCAAAGTGACGGTTTAAGACAGTCAGGTAACAACGAGTGAGAGGGAGGCCGAAAACTTCAAATTATAAGAAAATATTCGACATCAGCATAGGTGGGTTCGCCACGGCAAAATTAGAAAATGCTTTCTAAAATCTCTTAGGACAAATTCATCACGGCAAACTATAAGTTTCGCCGCGACAGAACGAGTAAATATTTCCTAGATTACTCTCGGGAAAAATTTGTCGCGGCAAACTAAATGTTTCGCCGCAGCAACATTAGGATAATGTTTTAAGGACCTCTCAGGTAAACTTCGTCGTGGCCAAATACAAACTTCACCACGGTGAAATTATAAGATGAAGGCGGAAATACCCTTTGGGAAAAGTTCGTCGCTGCTGAATTTGGTTTGCTGCGGCGAAACCTTCAAATCTGCCATTTCAACCTCAAACACCCCATGTCACTTTTTACTTATAATCTTTCTAAAATCACTTCTTCTAATGTAATATCGCTTCTCAAACATTCCATTATAATGATCATATCTCCTAATCCCCATTTCCTACAACTTCATACTTTTCATCATTAAAAAGCTAAGAAGACAATCTACCACTCCCAAGGAGACAATTCTGTCTCATTCAGCCTAGATCAATACGGATTTGCCCTAAACTCAGAACGCAAAACCTTACCTTCAAGAATGCTTAAAAAATGAAATAAACAAACTTTGAGGATCATAAGTATAAACACAATCATATTTCATTACCATCAAAAGATGAGAGTTTACAAAGCTTTAATGGGCATTTCAAGCCTTAATACGTCACAATCCAAGAATACAAAAGTTACACCAAGTTGAGTTGCCCAAAATGCAACTAAAGCCTTGTTTTACAAAAGATAACTTAAAATACAAAAAAAGTAAAATCCTGAGTAATGCCTTTATGCTCGATCACTTGATTTCTTACTCATCACCTATAGATGGGACATAATGTAGGGTGAGCTTAAAGCTCGTAGGTAACAGTTTTATAATTGATAACAAGCAAACCATTTTAATATGCGCAATGCGTAATGAAACACATATTTCCCAATTCTCAAATGATCAACCACTTTATAAGCAATTCAAATCTTGTATTCAATAAACTTCTCAACATATAATCACGTCAAAATAGTTTGGGTGGTCCATAAATATAACGAACTAACACATTCCCATGAAAGGTCCTGTGTAGTCGTGAACAGAACGAACTAACGCAATCCCATATAGTGGCTTTGCGTAGTCGTAAACATGAGGGAGTCCTTGAAGGAGCTTCGTGCCACTAGCAGGCAGGCAGGAGAAGCCTTTGGTTAAAGTGCACTTGATAACGGAATGGACCAAACCAAACCCGCATAACATGTATTTCATAATCTTGTAATCTTGGTGCCCAAAATGGCATATTTTTCAAACGGGGATTCATAACTTAGTAAAATCATTTTCACTCTCTTCTTATAAATCCTTCACACAACATTCACATGGTAAGAACATAACACTTTATCAAAGCATTTAAAGAATAATGAATGCATATTTATAAAACAATTGAAAACATTTGTTTTCTTGATTTTGACGAAACATTAATGACTTATTATCCAATTATAAAAATGCAACCCACCTTGCATTCCTTGCTCATCAATAGTTCAAAGATGCCTCTTGTTGGACCCCGAATTTTTGATGAAAAATAGAAATATTAAAATGAATTTAAATGAGAAAGAAATTGGTGAGAAA